>JANXJC010000021.1:20785699-20833663 GCA_027564655.1 Leptodon cayanensis | reverse complement strand
CCGAGAGGGTGATCGGTCACTGGAACAGGCTCCCCAGGGAAGTGGTCACGGCACCAACCCTGCCAGAGTTCAAGGAGCGTCTGGATGATGCTCTTAGTCTATCAGTTAGTTTTAGGTAGTCCTGCAAGGAACAGGGTGTTGGACTTGATGTTCCGTATAGGTCTCTTCCAGCCTGAGATTTCCTGTGATTCGGTGAACTATAGATCTTACGGCCATGGCAAATAGACAGGCGTTCTCATTAGCCGCTACTTTTTTCCAGGGGAGACTTCCTTACCAACTAGTTTTCTCACTAGAAGTAACCAAACCTGTGTGAAGAATAACATGCAACTGTGGTGTCTCAGGAGCAGGGGCAGAAGTTGGACAATAAGTGAGACCTCTTGCTCCAGAGGTGCGTAATTAATTATCCTTTTTTACTGTTGCACATTAATTAGACGTATGCATCACCTTCAACCTTCGGACAGGCACAGGGTGTCTATGCTAATACGCTATCCCTTTTGCTTTATTAGAGGGAGGGTGAGGGGAGATGTTGGTCTTCCTCTTGGTTGCCTCTGTGCTCCTCTTCGGTGCCTATTACTCCTTTAGGTGTGCACAAAAGGGCTTAGAAATTATAAAGCTGTGGTTTTCTCTAAACTGGATCGATTTTTAACTTCCTGCTGTGGCATATAGGAGATGTTTCTCATTATTGCAAATGGAAAGATCCCTGATCAATGATGGTTGTTATAATGAGGTTACTGCTAAATGGGTTTTAGGATTGTTGGAGGTGGTGGTTAGTCAATAGCCTGAAGTATGAAAGAACGGGTAATCTTGAGACATGAGAAACAGCTAGTGGTATGTACAAGCAGTGGCTCAGTCCACAATGCATGCCAGGTGGAGTTCTCATTGTGACTTTCATGTTGATTTGAATTGGTTGTCTTTTTTCATCAAGTGTTTTCAGCTGTTGATAGATGTAGAAGTGAAATATTTTCCTATGTCTGCCCCTTTTCCATGATACGGTCTTGGTTTGCACGGTATGTGATAAGCATCTGTAGTTGTTGATATCCTACCAATTCCCAAGCAAAGAGTACGTACTTCAGTTTAAACTCCCTGTGTTGGGATGATAATTTTGCCTTTTACATGCTGCGTCCAGTTACTACCAGGATGTTGAATTTATGGCAAAAATTTGAAATAGATACTGAGGGTCAGTATCTTTCTGTAAAGGTAGAATCAAAGAAAAATTGCTGCAGTGAAATGCCAGCATTGTATATCGGTTGCAGAATATTGTATAATTTTTTTTAAACCTTCAGTAACTCAAGAGCTTTACTTCATTAATGGACATAAACAGAAAAATTGCCAGTTGGTATGGAATGGAAGAAACAAGAACTGAAGGACTAGAATTAAGCAGTGGTTAGAGGACATTTTTATTCAGTGTTTTATCTTCTTTGTACTATTTGAGCTTTTCTTTACTTCTTGTTAAAATGTGGTAACATCAATTCAATGCTTTTTTAAGGTTTGTATTGTCTCTCTGATCATAATCATTCTCATAAAACCAAAGTGTGAAGAAATATGAGGAATGGTGCAGACTGCGTGCGGATTGATGTTGACGGCTTTCGCTGTTTTAGAAAGCAAGAAAACATTGACTTGTTTAATTCCGCTTTAGGACGTGTGTTCACTAAGTGCTAGAAGCAATCCCATGTGAAGGCTTTGCATTCACTTTTCGGTACGGCCTTTCAGTTCAGAGGTGAAACAAGACAGTTTAAGGTGTAACAGTTCGGGTAGTGATGACTTCATCAGCTGAAATGACCTCACAGAAATTTGAAGTGTAGGTTGCCTAAGGCCTGATTTTGCAAAGCACATCATCTAGTTCTTCATTTCAAGCATATGTTTGAATCCATTCTAGTTGAGCAAAATATACGTCGTGTTCTTTCCTACCTTCTGTTAAAAAGCTGCCTGACTGTAACGGGGAAGGAAAAGTGACCAAAACACAGTCTAAACCATGGTGTGCCTCCCAACATATGGTGGAGCATGTAGAATATCAGAGATCAGGCCACACCACTCGTTTAGTTCTCCACTCCCCAAATGACGTATCAGCAGCCATGGTGCAAATACAAAAGCATTAGTTTTGTGCTGCAAACCTCTGCTGGTGGGTCAGGTTCCCTGGTGGACTCTGCAGCCTCCTGTCCACCCTGCTCATCTTCTGGTGCAGGTTCATAAAGGCTGATTGGGGTTCCCCTTAGCCTGCTTCTCTCTCGTTGCTGTAGGTAGCCCTGTGTCTGCCTATCTTTGCTTTTCTCTAAAAAGCTAGTGTGCAAGTTGACCTGTGTTAAGGGAAAGGTCTGGGGACTTTTTTTATTGCTAGGAGGGCAGAGCTCTGTTCTGTTACCCATTGTGGAGCTGCTCCCCTAAAACAAATTGCTTCTGGATTCTATATTTATTCTTGCATTTCAGTGGAAGAAAGATAATACTGGCCATTCTTCACCATGGCTTAATAAAGCTCTTAAACACAGGGATAAGAGGGAAGATCTGTGGTTGGTTGGTTTGTTTTTGGTTTTTTTTTGTGGGTGGTTTGTTTGTTTTCTTTTTTTGTTTGTGGTGGTGGTGTTGTTTTGGGTTTTTTTGTAGAGTGAAAATGCCAAGCTGAACATAATTCCAGCATGTTCCTGTTGAATGCGTACAGGAGCCTGAAGGAGCTCTAATCATCTACGTTGGCCTGTGCATATGGATGATGGGCGGTGTGGCACAAGGGTATCACAAGAAAGAAATTGAGCTTTAAAAAGGCGCAGCGTGACCCATTTTCCTCTCTTGCGCTGTATGGTGTTCTGCTGCTGGCTCCTGTTTGTGTGGGCTGATCCCCTTTGGTGCTGTTGGCTCTGACTGTTGGGTTCATTGGCGGCTGGAACTAATGTCCAGCCCATTTTCTAATCGTGTATCTCAAGGTCTGCCTCTGCTTACTCTTCCACGCCATTACGCTGGGGTTATTCACAGGGGGAGGGAGGAGGTTGGCATCCTCTGTGTCTGATCCAAATGTGCTGCAGTTGGAGGGCAGGGACTAAGTCCGTATTGTGCCTCTTTAGTTATGCAAGGGGACGCAGCTTGGCATGGTAGCAAGTGCCAGTACTAAGTTTTGATCTATTATCTTGGCGGAGGGGAGGGTAAAAAAAAACCACAACCCTTAAATTTTACTCTTGAGTGAATCTTAATCTTTGAATTAGTAAGAATGTGAGATTTCCCATGCTACGATTTTAGAATAACAGTAATCATTTTAAGAAAACAAAGCCAAGGAACATTATGGTGTTGAATGTAGAGTAAACTGGTGTTTGAAATGATGCGTTGTACATCTGCACATATGAAAAAAGGAGTTTAATTTCCTAATTTGTTTTGGATCTTGCCCCCCTTTCCTCATGTTCACCCCTGTTTTATTTTCTTCCTTTTGTGTCTATAATTGCATGCATTATTAGAACTGGCAAGATGAGCACCTCCAGATGCATCCTGCAGGAACCCAGCCAATGCTGACTCTATTCCCATGTCAGACTGCATGCCAAATCAGTGAAGCTTAGTTGTCAAAATCTATTCCCTTTCCACACTGCTTCTAAACCCATCTTCTCACATAATATTTTGACATAGGTTGACTGCTGATACCCTCAAGAATTGTCCTAAGCTTAAGAAGGTGTATTTTACTATGTTGAACCATAGTAGTTAAAAGTAGTATTTTGAAATAGTATGCTCTAGGAAGCTTTCCTTATTTTTCTGTCAGGTGAAATGACTTGAGGGGGGGGTTGTAATCTGTCACACTGTACCTTTCACTGTTTTTTGTGTTGTTTTTTTTTTTTTTTTAATTTCTCTGAATTTTTATGCCCTTTGAATAAAAAAAATTCACTTATTTTACTAAACATAATGCATTTTGCGTTGTGATTTTTTGCAACAAGACAACAACTCCTCTTCCTTTTGGGAAAGAATATACTCATTTTACTTATTATTTTACAGGTATCAGGCAGCAGCATATCAACGTTGCTCCTTCTACGGGATCTTTTCCTAATTGGAGATCTATACTATCACCAACACGGCCTTCCACAGAAACGAAGACTTCCTCAGTAGCTGATATTTCTATGGGACAGACTTTGGAGAATGCGAACTTGCTTCAGATGATAAAAACAACACTGACTGGCACGCGTACCAGGACTTTGGATCAAACTCATCTGTCGGCCACCCTTTATCAAGGCAGTGGAAGCAGTGCATCCCAGGAACCCGCGGAAGTTTCAGCTGAGTCGCCGCTGAGGTCATCATCTCAAGATGCAGATGAAACAGCTGCTGTATCAGGTTTGCCTCAACTTGGTATGTTTGCCACATTGTCCACTACACCATCAGCGACACATTCGAGTACAGCTGTGCCATTTCAGCTAATACCATTAGAAACACCTTCCATTTCAAAAGCAAGCACATCAGGATCAGACATGCTTGCTGCCGTTCCATCACCATCATTCTCCTCATTGGTAATTCACTCACCTCATACCATTAACATTCCGAAACCAGCTGTACTGCCCATCAAAGTGCCTTCGTCTGCAGATCCTGAAGGTTTCTTCAACACAGATTCAGCCAGCTTGCAGGTTAGTGAAAGCAGAAATAGTCCTCTAAGCACGGTCACTGTAGTACATTCCAGTACGGTGAATCACAGAAAGGGTCCCGAGATGTTTATGGCTACCATGCCTTTCAGTCTCTTTGGATCGACAAGAGTGCCTTTCACAGAAATAGTGGGAAAAGGGTCTCCTTCAGAAAGGACCTCTTTTTTGTCTCTATACTCTGATATTCCTGTGGCAAAAATATATCAGCCTTCCCTGCCAGTAACTTCCAGCAGCCTGTCACGGTTTCCTAATGAGAGTATGTATAATGTATCTTCCACTGGAGTAGAACCAAACAGTCAGCCATTTAAGGCAGCACTGACTGACAGGAACAGTGATATCACTCCTCTGTCATCACCAGTTTTTCAGGATAAATCAGGGGTTCCTACATCAGTCTTCCATCCTGTGGGTACTTCACATCTAATACCCCCAACGAGTCATCCTCAGTATTCCACAGCCCTGACTAATTGCACTACAGGCTCTACCACTGCACCTTTCTTGTCATCAGCTTCTGAGAGCCTAGCTGATGTCTCCAGCTCAACAGAGAGCACGTCTTCCCTTTCGTTGCCAAAATTACTTATTCCAGATGCAAAGCATGCTCGCAATGCAGTGCTGCCAGTACGAGCATTTAGAAGTGAAACAGATTTCCTCTTTAGCCATGCAACACGCTTCTCTTCAACAAGGACCAGGTCTCCCTTGCTAACCGAGACAAATGACACCTTTACTAGGATAACACGCATAAACAGTCCCAGTGCAGCAGCAGCTGATGAGGATATTTTGCAAATCCCTCTGACCGTTTCCTCGCAGCACTCGGTGGTGGCTCTGAATCAGACTTTTGCACAAGACCTGACTGGTGGAGCTTATCTGGCAAACAGCATGCCATTGCCAACTGCTGCCGCACGTACTCTCCCAACTTCTGATGGCTTTCCCGTGGCAAGAACAGCTCAACAGCTTTTCACAAGAGGAGGGACAGCAAAGACATCCACGAACTTTAATGCTAATACTGTTCTGCCTTACGGATTTCAGCTTTCCAAAGTTTCTCCAGATACCCAAACCAGTAAACTCCCCAAAGGATCAAAGATACTAGGCACTGTTTTGGAAACAGCCATGACTAGTCCTGATCTAGCTGCAGTGCCGTTAATTACTTCCACTACAGGCCTTTCAAAACCTGAACCTATCACAAATACATCTGCTACCGATATCTTTGTGACTGAACATCTTCCACCTGGAGATGCAGAAAGTCCAGATGTAACCGCAAATGAAGACGGAAATATGCGAGTACCCACTGTTGTGACCCCGCATGCAGAGTATTCACCTCCAAGAGCTTTAAATCATTTTACTTCTGATCAGACTTCACGTTCAGTTGATAGAAAGCCACTCGCCTCTGTCGTGCTTCCAGCGTGGGGTACGCTGCCATCGCTCGTTTCCATGACAATGGTGATGGACAGCCAGGGCTCCAGCTTTTCCAGGATTTCTAATGGAGACTCTGAAGGCAATTTAGATCCTGTCAGCTCTCCTGAAGTCGCAACTTCGGCTTCTGTGTTGACCAAGACAGCATTGCTGTCTTCAGCTGGCATTAGTATTCCTTCAGTAAAAACGTCAGTCAAAATGGGAATAAGAGAAGTTCCTCCAAGTACTTCTCCATTGGAAACCGAGTACAATGCACTATACTCGGTAGTTTCAAATCTGCAAAAGAAAATTAATACAAATAAGCAGGCGCTCTTCTCCACACCTTCAGCAAACTATACATATGCAAGCTCTAGTCAAAATGTTTCAAATTCACCCTTCACTGGAATGAAGTCGACTAGTTTTCCAGCATTTGATGTAGCTGCATTTGCACTGAAAACACCTCCTGCTCAGCATTCATCCCTTGCTGCCATTTTGACAGTGCCTGACCCCCTGCAAAAAAAGCATGGAAGCACAGCTGAAAATGTTGCTAATTTCTTTACTGTTGGAGACATTAATATCAGTATACACTATGAAGCACCTCTCCCTTTACATGTGCCTTCTGTTAGTCATACAGGTGCTTTCCGTAGCTCTTCAGAATCACAAACAACTGATGCTGGAAAGGTTACTTTACTGACAAAAACCTTAGGCACAACACCAGCATTGGCTTTTCAGCTCACTGACAACTTGACTCTTTCAGCCAGCAATGAAAACAGTGCCATCCACAGCGCGCTGCCAACTGAGTCCCCCTCTCCCGTAATGAAGCTGCCTAGCTCAACTCTCTTGCAGAGTTTTATTGCAGAAGATGACATTGGTTCTGAAAATTTCCCAGAATTTGCAGATAACCGGTTAGAGTCCTCTGGTTCTTTGGTTACGGCTGATAAAAATCCAGCTACATTTAGTGTGGAGGAGTGGGACACAAGTGCTACAAGACATAGTCTAGTTCCCAGTAATATACCTAATAAAGCTACCAAGGGCATCCCATTGCAAACCCCTACCACCAGTGCTCTGCAGTCAGTCATCATAACTTCTGTCCATACATCACCAACACAACTAACTTCTCCTTTTTTGTCAACAACCAACTTTACCCATTCTGTCATTACAGTGTTATCTGGAGTATCTTCTGGTGCAATACCTACAGTAGGAACTTCAGAAGCAAAACCACTAACAAGAAAATCATCTCCAGCTTCACCAGTGCCAGCTTCTTCCTTCTTTTCTCTAGGCACTGAAAACACACCTTTGCCATCTGTGATGGCTTTAAGCACACCAATACTGACACTAACAAAAAATAACACTGCCACAAGCTTGACATCGGATCTAAGCTCAGTAGGAACACGTACAGATTTCCCTTTTGCAACAAGGAACACAACTGCATCACCCCTGGACATGACAGCTATGCTCATAACCCCTAAAAGCAGCACGGTCACAGCTTCCACACTTGCACCCACAGCACATGTACCAAGGCAGATAGAAACAACAGTAACTGACACCCAGAAGTTCCCAAGCTCAGAAATCACCAAAACGTCAACCCCGTATCCACTGACAATTACAGCAGCTTTGACGTCTATTACAGCATCAGCGAAAACAACTAGGCTTCCCCCTACTCCAGTGGAAAACATCTCTGCTCCTCCCGAAACCACAGCAGCAGCCGCTTTCGCTAACATGACAGCAGCTCCTCCCCTGGATTGCCGGCTCTCCGGGAACCTTATGGTTAAAACAGGTACGTGGGGCCACTGAATATGCTGAAAGGACCTCGCTTTTCTATGAGGGGCTACTGGTGAGGAGTGGGAAATACACTCAAGTGTCAAAGAACGTGGGGCCATTAGCGATTAATCTGGGGCTGAGGCTGCTGTGCCGACAGACCAGACGGATAAAAGCAGGGGTGCTAGATGGGAATGGCATCGGCTTTATATGTAGCTTGGGTTTTACAGTGGACGTGTTAAATGAAGTAGCGAGACCGGGTGCTCTGATGTTCAGTGGGTCACTGCAGGGATCTAGCTGAACCACCTGTGTGAAGGGACAACCCCGTACAGTACGATGGTTCGGTCTCTGCTTTGCAGTAAGGAGTCTGTTCCACTGAAGATGACAGTGCAGTAACCTGCCCCAGTCTTTGGCCCTGTTTGCATGGAGATACCTAATTCTGGTTTTATATGAACCACTATATAGACGACTAATTCTGGTTTTATATGAACACCTCATTCTATCATTAAAGATTCATTTGAAAATAATGTCTAGTATTTAGAGTTCCATGCTTCAAAATGGGAGGATTTTGAGCTTTCCATGTGAACAGTACCACTTTAGCTGTTTTTTCACAGGCAGCTTTTTATTAGCTGTAAGAACTCTAAACTGAAAGGGTCTGGAGAGGGCCCTTGCCCAGGCTTCACACGGACTCCTTATGGTAGCACAGGGCAGCACCAGAAGACGCGTGTATCCATCTTGGAGATCTCAGCAAAGAAGAATAGCTACATAAAAGGGTTTATGACCTTGTATAGACCTGAATGATACTGGGGACAATGAAATAAGCAGCTTTTGGACCTAATGTGTGTTCAGTAGCTGCTGAATATGTGTATCAGTAGCATGATGAGTACAATAATTATTTCTAAAGATACAAGTAGCTTGTACGTATTATATGATTGAAAGTACCGAAGTGCAGCTTTAAAACTCTTTCTGCAAATTATAAGAGAAAAAGAAAAAGCTGGTGATCGTGTTAATGAAGAAAGTGTACAGACACTTCCTAAATGGAAAATAATTGTAGTAGCAAAGTAACACACTTCTTTGTTTATTTAACTCTGGCCAGAAAGGTATGAAGCACACGTCCTTTACGTAGGGCTGCCTGTGCAGCGCCAGCTGAGTCCCCTGGGAATGCTGCACCAGTCTGTCCGCAGGCCATCAAGTGGCGTCATACCTCACTCGGAAGGGCAGCGTGGCAAAGACTTGTTGTTGTTGCTAAAGAAATTGCATTTGTTAGACCTCGCTCTGGAAACTGTGGGCTATTGCCCTGGGATGAATAGGGAACTCGGGGACACTGCTGAGCCCCTGCAGTTCGTGCTGCTTTTGGAACTGCTGCAAATCCTAGCTGCTTTGATGATCTCCGCTCAGCTAGCCCAACGTAAAACAAAAAAAGCAAACAGTAGCATAGCAATGTCTCGAACCAACATGCGTCTTTTGTTGTTCCACAGTTCTGTTTCTGAACACAAGGAGGATGCTGATCAGCAATCCCTTCAAGGAGAGTGTGAGAAAAGGGCTCAACCAAGTGCTGAGACAAGCGTTCAACCAAAACGTCAGTGCTCAGGTAAGTGTGCTTGGCTTGCCTGCACGATCTCACCGAAACAGCTCTCCCACCAAGAGAATCCCAGCTGGCTGCAGCTCCAGTGGTGTCTCTGGATGCAGGAAGCCTCTTGGAGGGGAGCACCGAGCTTTTCCTATGGAAAGCAGGCATAGGTGGCACCCACTCTGGGCTCTAAAAATGTTAAGGACTGCTCCAAAGCTTTTACCACTTGATTTGATGAAGTAGAAGGGAGAAATGCAGATTTCTTTTTGGTGTGTTCTGGGAAACGACTACTGACAGCAGTTTCCTCCTCCCCTTGCAGCTCGGGAATGACTCCTGGTCACAATCAGCCAAGTGCTGCTGTGGTCAGCCTGGATAAATTGCTAGAGCAGGGCTGGTAAATGGGGTGTTGCGGCTGTCAGTCCGCTCCCCGGTTTGAAAACCCCAGTACCTGGCAAGTGCAGTTCCACGGGGATGAAAATCCCAAGCAGGGAGAAAGCACATTTTATTGAAAATAAATGAGGGAGTTGTGTTCATCACTTCGCAGCTAAATTGCATGAACCTCTGCGTTGCTGCATGTAAGAGCGGGTTTAGGCGGATTGCTGGGACACTCTTCTCTGCACCGTGGGTTCCTGTGCACTTAGGCAGGGGTTTGGGCTGACTCTGAGGCTGGCATGTGTTATACTCACCAAGCCTCTGGGAAGGAAAAAAGTATTTTTGCTCAAAATAGAGGGCATAAGGTTGACTTTTGTCCCCACGCTCTATTGCTGCAAGTTTGGATGACGTTAGTTGGCTTGGGAATTGTATGTTTCTGAGACTCAGCAGCAGCAAGGAGAACTGTCAGGTTTAGTCCCTCACCTTCTTGTAAGCCTGAGGGAAGCTGCCTTTTTCTAACAGAGGAAACCAGCTAAAACTTAGTGTGGAGGACCAGTTCCAAGGCTTAAACTTTTTGGAAAATAATACAGAATTTTGAGGCAAACTCAACTCATATTTTGGCTTAGTGTGTTCATTCTTGTGGTTTGTCATTTCTACTCATACAGGTGATAGCTTAACCATCTGGGACAGTGTAGGAAAAGAGTATAGAAGAGACAGTTGAGGTTGAAGAATCAAATATTGGAAACTTTTATCTTTCAAAAATCTGCCTGCAAATGTGCAACGAGAGACACATGCACAAAGCGAGTGAAATTCGGGTATTAAGTGGGAGCTGGGAGTTCTCTGGATTCTCTGTATTTTTACATTCATAAGTAAAATGTCCCAGTAGCTGTACGTGAATGAAGCCCCAGCCTAAATTCGAGGTATGTGAGCTGTGGTAGCAATACTGCACTGCTTCAATTCGGAGCACATTTTGCATGGGCTGGGTCTAAAGCTCCCTGAGCAATTCTGCTAATACTACGTCTGATATGACACTAACCGATCCTGTAGGGTTTATAGGGGATTACAGGATAAAAACCCTGCAAGGGAGCTATATTCAGGCTGAGAAATCCCATCAAATAGTGGTCGAACTGCAAACAACAACAACAACGTTTCCCTGTGTGTTTTAGGTTGAAATCCTGGAGCAATCAAATAACCTAACAGTTGGTTACTACGTGACACGGGGCAGGCTGGTTTTTATGCCAGCTGCCGTAATTGAAAGGCTCCTCGCCTACGGCATCAGCAACGCCACAGCAGACATAAAGCAGCACGTACCGCATCTCCAGTCGGTGGCGGCCCTGGCCGTGCCGTGGAAGCCCCTTCCCGCCTACCAGTTCCAGCTCAAAACAGGTGAGCGAGGTCCTGCCCGCCGGCGCCGGGGTCGCGCCTGCGGCAAGGGTTCGGCGCGTGGGGACGGTTCTCTCCTCCTGCCCTTTGCCCTCTCCGGGGCAGCGGCGCGGCAGCGAGGACCAGCCGTGCTCTGGTTTCACGTGTGGGTGCTCCCGGCAGGAGCAGGAGAGCCGGCGTGGGCACCGCTGCCCGCCGTGGCGCTCCGCCGTCCCCTCCGTGGGCAGCGCTGGGACGTGAGGCGGCGTGGCGTTAGGGGCGCGTCGCAGCGATGTGCTTGGCTAAGACTTGGCGTTTGATTAAATGGACTTTTGTTGACGGGTTGCGCGGTAACCCGGGTGTTTCTTTTGAGGAGATCCGATGAGAAACGTGACTATACGATGTATGTACATCGTATATATCTATATCATATATGTATATACGCATATATCTTGTTCTGGCTGGACGCATTGGATGTGAGCTAGGTCCCAGCTGTCTGGGCCACGGTCGCTGTTTAACCCCTCTGTACTGGAGCAAGCATCAGTGCAGCAGAACAGCGTAAGCTACATGAGGGCAGTGTGCTGTAAAACAACGTATTCAATTGTAAAGAGATTTCTTATGTCTGTGCTTACATATTTACGTACACATACTTTTTTGCAATTAGTACGTTTTTCCTACCACAAACAGAATGAGAATCAATATTATGGTTGATTGTGTCTTGCAAGAGCAAATGATCTGCAAGATTTAAGAGGTAACATGTGTTTTAGAATGATTTCATTTACTGCCTGGTTCTGAGTGAGTGTATGTACAGTGAAGTGGTCTTACCATCTTGCATATCACTGCAGAAACAATCTCCATTTGTTTGTGGAGAGTATCAGCTCTAATAATGCAGTTTAATTCTTACATTTTGTCTTAGTTAAGGCTAGTGTAGTGCAGTGCTTGAATGACATAAACTGATCTTACATGGCATTATTTTCACCTGCTTAATTTGTAAATTGATCGTTTTGCTGCCAGGCATTGCAGGAGTTATGCAACCAAGAATATTTTGTCCACATACAAATACATTGTTCCTTTTCCAGAGCTGCAGTTTGTGGGTCAAACAGACAATATCCAGTCATGCAAGTTTGTTCAGACCATGGAGCAACGGTTACAGAGAGCATTTCAGGACGCTGAAAGAAAGGTCTTAAACACCAGCAACAACTTAACAGTTCAGGTACGGCGTTGCGTGCTTTGCCAGCACCTGTTGCCAAACTCTCTGGGTTATTCTTTGCTATTTGTATGCTTGTATTTCAACATAACACCTTTGATAGCCACTAAGGAAGTAAGTTTATGCTTTCATCTGAATTGTTTTATGTATTCCAGGATAACTTATAAATGCATGATTTATAGAAGACCATTACTGTTATTTTCATGAATTTGAGTTTTACTGTTTGCGGTTAAATTATTTAAGTGACGTTCAAATAAATGTATAAAAATATACTTCCAAATTTATATTTTTACTGAATATGTTATTCTGATACATTAGTTGCTTTCAGTGAGGTTATTTGGGTATAGATAGTGACATGCGTAGCTGTTTGTAAGATCTGAACTAATGGAATGTATTTCTTTCTTTTTTTTCGTGTGTGCATTCCAGTTCCATACACGCAGACCCAAATTCACTATTAAGGGACTGATTTTTGCAGACCTTTATATGTATAGTGGGCCAACACCCTTATGCTCTGTGCCATACTTAAGGAATATATAAATTATCCTCTGGATGATACTATGATATGTATTTGACTTACGATAAAACTCAGTGTATGGACTTGTGCTCCTTGGAATAGTTTGTATGTAGCTTAACAGAAGGAGAAAATTGGTCATCAGAGCTCTGCTTAGCACTTTGGTACTGTTTCTTGTGAGCTTGCGTTCAAGCTGGAGGAGCTCAGAAAGGCACAAAAGTGTGTGGCAAGCGATCACCTCCTGCAGTGGGTAAAGTGATTATCAAGCTTTTCAGTAGCTGGACCTGTGATGCTGAGGGGAGCTTCATGGTGTCTAATTTGCTCACGCCAGAAGAGGCGGATCTCACAAAGCACCTAGGCAATTTTGTAAAGAGCTCTAGAAGGCGGCAGTAGTTGTGGTTTTTGTGGGTATTGCCAATTTAGGAAGCAATAGGATGGAGGCCTTGGAGGCAAGATATAAACTGGGAAGGAAGAGGCTCAAGGGTGTGATCTTCAAGATAAATTTTTCTGGAATTATTCCAGTACCATGTAAAGGACTAAGTGTAACAGAAAATAGTACAAGGGTTTTAGATTATCTACAAATTGAGGAACAGTTCTGGAGCAGACGGAGCTGATTCAGAAAAGGCGTTGCTGCACTACAAGAGTAGAGGGAAGGGCAGCAAGATGGGTAAAAGGCATGAAACAACTTCCATGCAAGGAGAAATTAAATTGGCCATGGTTCTCCAACCATGAGTGGTGTAGTGAATCAGGAGTGATCATCTGGAGTTTCCCATAACAGAACTACTCAGTTTTAAAAAAAAAGAAGAATCCTTTCACACAGTGGGTAATAAGATCTTGAAGATGTCCAGACGTAACTGGAGAAAGAGTATGGAAGTTGCAAAGAGCAATTGGCCAAACATACAGAATAATAAGTCATCAACCCTTTTTAAACCCAAGCATATGATTTATGGCTGAGACCATAGCTGTGGGCCAACCTTACACTGCAGAAAAAGAGTCATCTCCTCTTGCTCTGTGCTCATTCTCCAATCATGAGCAGATGTTCCCAGCCATTTGCAAGTGGACGTCGGCTAGGCAGACCTTTGGTCTAACCTTGAACTCTTCTTCTGATGCTTTTATTATACCATGTTTTATGTTTTTACTTAGTGATCCAAATCATAAAAATGGGGTATTTAAATAACATTAATGAATGCTGAATGCTGTCGGCCCTACCTACAGTATCAGTAGCCAAAAACCATCCTAGGGCATAAGTTTTCTGAGAAAGCTTGTTTTTTCCATTTCTGCCCCACCTTTGCCTGTTTGCTTCCTGCATAACAGTGTCGTTTGAGGATCTGATCCAATACTCACTGAATAGAATTGGTCCTTAAACACAGTCATCAGATTTGGGCTCAGGAAGAAACTGGCATAGAGCTAAAGTGGGGAGGAGAGCAGGTAATCAGATGATGCTAGGAATGGAAGAGACATGATATCCCTTTATTTCATATGGAAAAGGTGTAAGTCTGGACAACTGCACTAGGGAGACAGCAAAGAGAGCAAGACATAGGGGCCTAATTCCTCTGCATCAAACGCTGAACATTTTTTCTGATAAGCATCCTCTTCCTCATCGCACATTTCCTGGTAAAAACAGGGAGAAGTATTTTCAGTCCTGACTCCACCTTTTCTGTCTGCTGCTGTCTTCCAGTAACTCTGCATGTGCTAAAGTAGGAATTAAAGTATCACCCAAGTAAAGTTTTACGCAATCACGTTGAGTGAGTTGTATCTAATCCATTGTTCAAGTTAATGTTTCCCCAGTTTGTTTGCACTGGTTTGGTTGGTTTTGTCTTTTTTTTTTTTTTTTTTTTTTAACTGAGCTGAAGCACAGCTGCACATTATTTCTTTACCTCTGTTTCAGATTTTGAACACCTCCAATGTCTCCCAAGCTGTCACTCTGTTTTATGTAGTGAACAATCAAAGCACAACTCTAAATGGCACTGTTTCCAGCAACCTTCTTAATCAGCTGTCAGCTGAGCTGGTGGGTTTCTACCTAACCTACCCACCTCTTACCATTGCAGAATGTAAGTATGCACTTCCCAGCACATAGCTCCTTAAGATTAGCCAGCGTCGGGCTTTTGCTTTGCAAACACCATGAGCTTTGTTGTCAAGCCCACAGACTGTAGGTGTTTTTGCTGCCTACTTTTTAAACCGTTTTTTTGGTTTAAAAAAAAACCCAAACAAGAGGGGGGATTAGGTGAGAGGGGTTCTGTGTTCAGTGTTTACTTTGGCTGCTGGAAACACTGGCAGATAATTAAGAAAACCACATATGTGCTGTCATTAATAAAAAAAAAATGCCTGTGCCAGGTTCCATACAAAATAAAATTGTAGTTTTATATAAAACAAAACACAGAATATCCCCAATTCTCCATTTCAGGAAAACTTAGCGCAGCAAATGAAGTTCATCTTCAGCCTCCTTCAGTGGAAGCCTCGGCCCGCGGTGCTTGCTGCAGTGGCAGGGCTGGGTAGCACGCTTTGAGTGTGTGTTGGGGTAGCGGGTGAGCTCTGTCTGCGCTTCTCCATTTAAAAAGCTGTTGGTGTGTTTGCTGAACTTCATCCTCAGTTTAAAATGTGGTCTAAGCACTTTAGCATCAATAATTTGCTTGCATTTCAGTTGTTACGAAGAGTCAGAGGTACAGAGAGCTAGAGAGAGTTGTCTGTCTGGGCAGCCTGTGTGGCATATGCGCTCTCTGCGTCTGCATGCTAATTTCCCTAAAATGAATAAAGGGACAAGACATTTGATTATGGGGATTTCTGTTTCATCTGCTTGTTAAACTTGGTGTGTGAAATTAAGCTCACTGTAGAGCCGGGTTACCCGTTCACTGGAGGAAATCAGTGTTCACTGGAAGTGAGAGGAGACAGGGACATGCTGGGTACGTCAGTGCGTGGTACTGGACTCTGCTTAAGGAAGGGCAGCTCTCAGCTGATCTTGCTGTGTGTAAATCTTCAAGATGCTTGTTAAATTTGATACTGTGCTCAAATACCGCTAAAGATCAGCTTAAGCTTCTGGTGGCTATCAGACTCACTGCTAAGGCTAAACTGGTGATGGAGTAGTTTGTAATTTTTCATTTCACAAGTATTGAAATAATTGGGCACGTAAGGATAGAGCTGAATATGTCTTTATGATCAGAACACTGAGCTGAATGGCTTGCTAGCTTTAGATAACATTATTAAAGTGCTTGTTCATTTTCTGATTCAGAGAACCAGGCTGCTGGAAAGCGGGCACTGGGGAAAACACAAGTTCCCTTTTTTTGTCAGTCCATTTTATTTGCTGACAGCCCAGCCGCAGAGTAATTATCTTGTGCAATTCTTCATCAGTTACTTGCACAACGAGCACTCCGCTGTCTGTGGGGTAAGTGGTCACTCTCCAGTGCGAGGCAGTCAGGAATCACAGCTGACTCCGGTGATGGTGCAAATCCTTGAAAAAGAAGGAGCGTGTGTTATTCTTGAGGCGTTACTTACCTAAATCAGATATTTGCAAACAGATAGGTGAAGCCGCCCAATGATGAGTTCTTGCACTGCACTGGTGCGCTTTTGGGTCAGACTTTCCATTCCCAGGGTAAGAGACACGTCTCAGGGTAGGCTTGCATTTCCAGCAAGTCTTTCCACGGGCGAGGGGAGGTGGAGGGAGGCTGTCACCAAAGGGTGTGCTTGGGGACCTAGAAAGGGACGTAGACCGTTCGCTGTGAGACAGGCTCCTTCCTTTTTGTGGCTGGCGGGTGAGCCTGTCCAAATAGTGCCCTGTGGGCAGGACTTATCTTCACAGGGTACCCAGGAGGACGAGGAGAAAGCCCGAGGAAGTTTTGACGATGGCTGCGCTCAGTTCAAGTGTTTGACCTCCAAAATAGGCCTGTTGCATAGGAAAAGGATTATGGTGCTTCCCGCAAAGGCAATACAGGCGTATGCTTGGTAGTCAGGAGCTGCGAAAGCCATTTGTCACGCAGTGAGAGTCTCGTGGTATTGCAGTTCTCTGCCCATCCCTGCACGTGATGAACTGACCTGATAAAGTCTTTAGCTGGTGCTCCTTTAACAACTAATGGCTTATATTTCATTTTGGAGTTCTTGGTTTTATTCCCAGCGCAGCAGGTATACTGCAAACTCATGAACTTAATGCGCACGTCGTGTTTATGGCTTCAGACTGATAGCGTGTCTTGTGAAAATGTTTACTTTGAGAAGTGTTTGATGCTTATTCATGTGGCAGTGTAGTTTCAGTTTATCAAACAAATACTGCGGCTGTTCTCAGAGCGTGTTATTTCCCAGTAGGCTCCGGCGGCTCCTCCAGAGCCTTCGCAGTCTGTCATGGAAATGCACAGCTTGGGACACGCTGTGAAATCCCTCCTCAAAAGCAGTTACTGTGCATAATCAGATCCTTTATAATGTTTACTATTCAAGCCACTGAAGTTTAAAAATCAGGTAACTCAATAGCAGTGTATCAACATGCAAAGCGTGGATATTTTCTGAATTAAGTTCCATGTATTAGTGCTTTCCATGTTGCATAAATCTATTGAAAAAATGCTGAGCTGTATAATGAATTAGCAGCATATTGGACTTTACAGTCTAATGCACTTTGGAGATGGAAAAGCTAACAAAAGGCATCAAAACGGCAAACATCAGTTTCTCACAGATGTAAACACATATGGTAATAATACCTTAAATGATGCAGAGTGAGAGAATGAGTACCACACTCCAAGGCATGTTCACAGTTTCATTAGTCTCGTTTGTAATTCATGTGGAACTGCACTCTGTGATTGGTGGAATCTGATCCTGGTTTATTTTAATAGTCTTTTAGGTTAAAATTGTGGTCTGGATTAAGTAAGGATTAAATCACAGAATCATCGTAGAATCCTATCTTGTTTTCCCCAGGGGATTACTCACAGAGAGAAAGCAGCAGGAATGTATATAACATAGACACATGCGTATTCCCTATCATTTTTAGTAATGGGCAATCCTGTACCAGCCAATGTACCAGCCGGTTTTTTGGCAATGGAAGATGTATGTTCTACTTTGTACGGCAGTGCTTGTACTGTTTACACTTCCTTTTTCAGACAGAAGAGAAATTGTAACCCTGAAAATTATGCCTCTAGAACTCCTCCTGGGCCATAGTTCAATTTTATTTATCACTGTCTGGTTAACCAGTTTTGGGACATATAACATGTAGGATGTTGGAATATTATGACATAATTTCAACTTTTATTTTTAAAGCTTTGGAGTATCCAAACCTTGATGTCTCAGAGTCAACTAGAGACTACTGGGTGATAACAGGTACTTCTTAATCTTCTTCCCTCCTCCATGCACTTCAGATAATAATTTTTAGTGCTCGTTTATGCAAAAGCATTGGTGCAGTCATTTTACGCAAAAATACGTGTCTGCCCACTGAACCTTCCTGTTGCATTCAGCTGGGCAAATGTACTTACAATTACTCTGGGGCATAGCTGTGATTTGTCATCTTGAACAGAAAAGTCTCCTGCGTCCAACACCCGCCTCAGAATTTATGCCACTTTCATTTAAGCATTTCTGAGAGCAGCATTTTAAACCTTTCTCAGAGGTTTAAAACGCAAACAGGCTTCCCCCCGCCGCCTTGGACTTGAATTTAAATCTGAAATTAAAAGAGGCTTGTAGACGTAACCCAAGAAGAAAGGTGATCTTTTAAACCGAGGGAATTTGTTATGATTTGCTGACTGTCTGGGTCCAGGAATTTTTGCATCTTTCGCCTGAAGCATTAAGCACACAACTTTCTGTTGGTGGAAAAGACAGTGCAGAGAATGCTATTAGGCTTCAAAATACTTGTTCTACCACAGTCATTTCGTTGGTATCACATTCTTATTCACAATTGTTTTGACTTCAGAAGTGATAACTGGGCAAGAAAGGGACCCTTTCCCGCAGACATCTTTGAGTGAGTAGATACCAAAGCCTTTCTCATCAGCGTGTCTGTACCCAGAGTTGTTCAATGCTCAGGGGAGCAAGAGAAAAGGAGCCTGACATGAAGCAGATTAAATTCTATACTCTGCTTCCAAAAGCAGTGTGATTTGGTACCTGTTATATCTATTCATAATTTTGACACAAAAAATAAGTTTCTGCAGAGATCATGATCCTTTGAAGGGAGTGGTACAGCCCCTCCCCATTTGGAGCCCATGAACCTGATATGCCATTTCTTGCCTTTGTGCACTTACTGCAATGGAGTATTATTGACATTACAATGGAAACACTGTTTTCAAAAAAAATCACGGTGGTCCCCAAAGATTTTTTTAAATACTATTGAAAAGTCGTACATATGTATGAATTAAATTAGCATGCAATATCACTTTTTTGAACTTTATATAAATTCAATATCTTTTTAATTTTACATTCATTTATACTTAAGAAATGTTTATTCAGCTTTCAGTGCTCTCAAACGTAGGATATTTTGTTTGAAAGCAAGTTGTATAAAATCCTAACTTCAGATTTCAAAACTGCCGGATGAAAAACTGTGGTTTAGTCAACAGCAGGAGCATCTGGCGAGAAGCATAAAACCAGACAGCTCTCAAATAGGTTTTAACTTGCTTTTTACATTGAAGTTCATATATTAGGTGCTTCCTGCAGCCATTTTGGTGAACTGAAGGCCTAAGAATGTTTTTGGAGGATTTTATTCTCTGAAACATTGTTGACGTTATCGGAGAAGAACAGTGCAGGGGCTGAAACAGAAGCACATTATATCTCCACTGGGAATTACTGAGGGGGTGTGACAGTGTCCAGCTATTTTTCCTCCAGGCTAGTTAGTACGTGCCTGTCCCAAACCGCCCTGCAGACCACGTGTTACTTTGTCTGTCCATGTGAGGTGTGCTGATATGTGATTTTTCTCCATTCCCACAGTTATTCAAGGGGTTGATATTGCATTACTGGGACTGAACAATCAGAGCTTTGCAAGATTAATGGAGCAGCGTTTGGCTCCGCTGTTCATGATGTCCCACCAGCAAGGAAGACGATTCAAACGTGCCACTACTGTGGGCAGCTACACTGTGCAGGTGGTCAATGCGACGTGGGTTGCGCCTAGATATGTGGTGAAAAAAGGGCTTTGCATGTGTCCTGCCTCAATTTGTGTTAAAAAAAAAAAAAAAAAGTTCCTCTGGTTTGAGACTTCCTGTCTTTTTTCATGAATATCAAAGCAGCGAGTGCAAAATGCATGGGTTTCCTTGTCTGCAGTCAGCCATGTTTGCGTGCCTCTCATCTAGAGTTTATCTTTAATTAATCAGTGTTAATAAATATTTTCTCTTTGGTTGCTATGAGGATTGGTACAAAGTATGTATTTTAGCATAAAGTCTCATATTCAGTGTAATGAAGAATTCAAGGCTTTTGTTCATAAAAAAAATAAAAAATTCCTAGGCCTTCCTTTCCTAGGTAACTCAATAAAGCTAGAACTTCTTTTTTCTTTTTGTTGAAAAAAAATGTATGAAACAGTCTCTATACAAGATCAGTCATCAGATCATGTGCCCACAGATTACATTATTTAGTAGAGATTTCAGTCCTGAGTAATTTATTAATCATCTTGCATTTAGTAACATTTCCCATTCAGTATTTTGAAATGATTGTATTTTGTTTTCTCACTAATTTAGTGAACTGATGCTAGTTGTGGGGGATTCAAAGAGGATCTGTCTTCAAAAATTGCATGACAAGTTATTGCTTTTTTTTTTCTTTAATTACATGATGTTTTTCAAGAATTGCTTGTTGTGAGATATAAAACCAAATTACTACTTTTCTTGCTTGCCCACAATTCTGTGTGTTTTCCCACTGAAAGAATTTAAAAGAAGGAACAGGTTTTTACTTGCCAGAAGTGTGAAACTTTATAATGTTTTCCATGAAAACATGACATATTTGATTCCATAACATAATGGAGAAGAATCACAAAACTCCTTTCTCCTCTCATCATTAGAGGTGTTTGACACTTCCTCTACTCTCAGGAAAGACAGAGGTACAATGCAAAAATTCTGCCGATATTCAGCAGAATAAAATGGAAAGAGCATGGTTCTCTTTATTGTCAGCCTAGGATCAAAAATAATGAGTACAGAAGTAAAAGGTGAGGGAATTTTTCAACTGCAATATGCCAGTAAAATATAATATTCAATATTAGGAGAGAATTCCCTCTTTACAGAGGACTGTAATGTCCAAACATTTGATCCTTTCCTCCTTTTTACTGCATGCTTTTCTTAGTATAGGATTTTACCTTAGGATTACGTTTAAAATTTTTTAAGAAGGCAGTCAGTCCTCACTAATCTTAATAGCCTAGGCTATGAAGGGGAGAAGCTCTGATCCTGTGAGAATATTTGCATGGAGCTTATGCTTATACGGGGTCTTGAAGGAGTTCCCTGTGTGCACTGCCTTCGAGTAGCTCCTGGCAGGTTTTGCAATGGTATAATATAAACACAGTTTATTAATCTTTCTCTCTCTCTCTTTTTTTTTTTTTTTTCCTGAAAGATGGTAAAAATCCAACGTATTCCAGGACCCAAGGAGCCAGCTGAACTGACATACTATACTTTATACAATGGGAAACCTTTGCTGGGCACTGCAGCTGCCAAAATTTTGAGTACTGTTGACTCCCAGCGGATGGCCCTGACACTAGGTTATGTTATTCAAGTTCAAGCCGATCGTAAGAGTTCTTTTAAAAATTCTCTGGTTCAGTCCTTTGTGAAAGGGGAGGGGAGCCCCCACTGATCACACAGAGAAATTTCAGCTGCACCTTTCTGAGCAGCTGCTTAAGTCAGGCTGCTCTTTTTCCTGTGGAAGACAGACTAACCTTTTATCATAGTAAATCAAAGCTATATACCAACTGTTATTTCGCTAATCACTGTAAACTCTATTATACAACTAATTTTACACACATACAGCTCTACAAACTGAACAATTTTATGGAACCGTAAAGTCAGAATTAATTCTGATGCTAACGAAACCATGACTGCTGGAGCTAAGTTGCTATTTAAATAACTTAGACCAAAGTAAAATGTGGGGCTATCAAGATGTCCCTTATTTTTGACTTGTTCAAAATAACATTGATTATTTCTATCTCAAAGGGATTTTTTTTTTTTAAAGAATCATTTTCACCAAGAATTTTGTAAAGTGCACCTCATGGTTCTTAAAGATATTGTTTAGACACAAATCAGAAAAGTGCAGTTGAACAGAACTACTTGTGTGTATGGACAGTTTTCAGATTCAAGGTATGGTAGTATCATTCAGAATAATGTGGCCGAAAAAGTAATCCGTTCTTGAAAAGTAAAGTGTTTTCAAGTTTCTCTTTTAAGACTTGCATCAGTTCCTGAGTGATTGTGGGCACAGGTGTTTTGTTAAAAAAAGTTGGTTTGGATATTCCTGTATAATTGACCCACAGTCATAAACCTGTGGTGGAGCTTGGAGATTTTTCTGTGCAATAGCAGCTTAATGTATGAATCGATGCCTTTAGCTAACTGACTGCCTCCGCTTTGCCAAGGTATTTATCCAGATGGAATTAAAATTATACAGTGGACTTCTGTACTGGATCTCCTTACTGGCTAAACAGCATATAAAATGGGACTCCCTGGTGCCATTATTTCTGCCTGAGAGAGCAGTGATACTGAAATAATTACATGTAATGGTGATAGGAGAAGACAGGACCACTGTAATAAGTAATTGATGTATCATCCATAAACATATGATTGAGTTAGAAGACTGAAGTATGACATAATTTCCAGAGAATGCACTATATACTGTACCTGATCCTTGATTTGATCATGATCTGTTACTGACTTTAATTGGACTGAAACCAGGCATCTCCATTCCTGCTTCCACGAAGTCTAGCATTTAAATTCTAAATTACTTTGTTTTCCATGAGACTATTTCTTTAATGTAATTTTGACTAAAGCAGCCCTAGATAATACATAGCAGTTTCCTAGCTCTTTGTGCAGTTTTGTGATTTATATGAGTATTTAGGTAATTATGACATCTGCTGCTCATCATCTAACTTTGTACTTCCATGGTCTGATAAGGCAGCCTCGTTCATCTGTAGATTTTCATACTAGTTAAATATGCACAGAATACTGTAAGAAGAGAATATACAGAAATTGAAATTATGACCCTGGGTAACTGAGATTCTGAAGCTAGAGTATTTGAAGTGTAGGAACTAGTTCTAACTCTATACCTTATTATGGAAAAAAATCCACTTCTTTCCTTTTGGACATGGTGTTTGTAGTCTGTCTTTGTATTCCCAAAGAAAATACTTTGTGTGCGTTTCATTTTTACTCATTCTAATTTCTGTTATAGCAGAATGAAAAGTTCTGTACCAAAATGCAGTAAGAAAAGACATCTACCCTCAGGAGCTTGTAGTTTGTTTAGACAAGACAGATGAATAATAACAAAAAATATGGATGTTCCTGTTTTATAAGTGAGGGACTGAGTTATAGCAAAATGAAAGGCTTGCTTCAAAATCCACTGAAGTCTTATTGAGTTGAATGAACCATGGATTGACTTAAGGTCACATTGGAAGCTGGTAACTGAATTAAAGATGTAAACCAGAATTCCTAAATGTCTGTCCTATTAGCCATAAGGTCATAGTTTCCTCTGTGTTCCCTAGAAAGAATAAGTATAATTTTTCAACAATCATTCGCTGCTCCCTCAACAGCAGTCTATAATTAAAGTTACTGTTATCTGATAAAATTGAGATTCAGTTTCCCTCCCCGCAGCCCTTTCATCCCCAAACTAAATGTCAAAGTTAATAATTTAGAATTAGCAAGTCCATTGAAAAGTGAACCTTGAAAGTCTTCAACCTGGCTTTTTGGACAGTCTTTAAGCATGAGGTTACTGTTACACTCTGCGCAAGATATGTACCTAATGGCACTACTCCTACGTCACCCAACAAACTACACTGACTTGGCAAAAAGTTGTAGATCCACAAAGAAAATAGGCTCAAACTTCAGACAGCCTTTCAGCTGGCTTTCATAACTGCAGCTGAACAAGATGGTATGCATTTGGAGTCTGATCCTGAAAGATGCTGAGTGCCTCTGACAGCTCGTAAGCTCAATGACATTTGAAAGCACTAGTCCCCTAGGAAAAGGGAAAGGCTGCTTTACGCTGGTATTCTCACAATTGCCTGTCCATGCCAGCAACCAGTGGCATTGGAAAATAAATAGAGATAGCATGGTTAAGTCCACAAAATATTTCACTAAAACAAAATTCAGCATTGTAAGGAGATTATCTGGGGTTTTCTAGAAAGAAATGAAATGAGACAACCGGGGATGTGTCACAGGAGGATCTCTTATGTGTATACAAGTTGAAGGTTCCTACTAAGAGACTTAATTCTGATAAAAGGGAATCTAAAATATTTTAGCATCACTGCATTTCTGAAATGTACCCTTTTCTTGGTGCCATTGTTATTAATTCTGCAAGTAGCTCTTTCCAACCTCATCATTTCCCTTCCTTCAGAAATGATGGATTCATTTTGACCTTAACTATGATCAAGTATTTCTAGAGGACAAAAGAGGCATTTTCTTATTCCCTGTTGATATCAATAATAACTATTAGTGTGCTTAGCTTTGTTGGTTTTGAAAAAGCTCTGCTGATTTACTCTTGCTGAGCCAGTAAGACTTTGATGCCAGGTATGGGCTCCATGTGTATACTTTTAACACATGTGCTACCTTACTATAAGCTGTTGTGTGTGAAAAATAATTACGGATGTATTACTTGCACCTTTTTTTTTTATTCTGTAAATGAACCATTGGAGTGATATCTAATATAGCATCGACTTGGGAGTTGATGGCTGCTTTTGCATATAACTGATGTTATATGTAACATATAACTAAGTAAGAGAAGAGAGCCCGGGGATTTGTGAATTGAACGGTGTTGCTGAGTCTTTTTTTTTTTTTTTTTAATTACTTAAGAAATACAAAGGTATAGCTAGATTACTAACAATCCTTTTATACTAATTATTATACGGAGACAGCTGGAGACTGTGTTGGAAGCAATTCAGATCTTGCATTTGCACAGTGAGACTTACCGATGCTGGTTTGCAATTTTCTGTAGCTGTGGTGAAGAACCCCCCAAACAACCTGTGGATCATTGCAGCAGTGCTGGCTCCCATTGCTGTGGTTACGGTTATCATCATCATCATCACAGCGGTTCTGTGCAGAAAGAACAAGAACGACTTCAAACCAGACACCATGATGAACCTGCCTCAGAGAGCTAAAGTGAGTGACCGAGCTCTAGATCCAAGGTGTCCATTTGCTTTCCGAGACTTTAACTGTGTTTCTCTGCTAGGTGTAGTTGAAGGATGTTTGGGATTGAAATGGTCATTACTTACAGCTTGGATCTTTGCACTTCTCTGCCCTTGATACCACCAGTCGCAGCAATCACCCCTGCGTTTTACTCGGGACTCATCAACTTCCATCACGGCTGGTCCCTTGCCACAGCGGTAGCGGTGACAGAACAACCGTTACGCGGTGGCGCGAGGCCCTGAGCCGTTAGGGCTGAGTAGGCCTTACTCAGGGCAGTCGCTGCCTTCGTGAAGTTGAGGAGATGGGTGTTATGCCTAGGCCTCACCAGCAGCACGTCTCCGTGGGACCTCGTGCTCAAAGCCGCGGCCTGAGCTGCTCCCGCCCGCTGCAAGGGGCCATGGCTGAAGCTCTGGCCTTTGGCAGCGGTTCACACCTGGTGCTAACCAGAAGTTCTCCACCCAACTGCTAATCCAGAAAAGACGTTCTTTGAATCGTTTTCGGAAAACTTATCCCGCTGCTGTTTTTCTTTTAGATGTTTTGCACTTTCTGGTTTAGTTGTGGATGTTGTTGGTGAGGTTCAAACAATTAGATTTTCCTTACAGTTACTAACCCGTATCAATTACAAGATGGTTTTTTTTCCAAATCAAATGCGTTTTCAGTTTGATTCTCTGTCTAACAGAAAAATGTCACAGAATACTGATTCGCCTCCTTAGTGAAAAAAGTCTGCCTTCTCAACGCTTCTGTGAAATGGCTCTTGAACAGGGCCACTCCAAGTTAGGAGTTTTGAGCCGACAGAGCCTGTGTGTAAGTCACACTGTTCCTTCGCCCTTTTAGCTGGCTTTGTTTTTCTCCGCTGGCATGGGATTGAAATGATAAATTTTTTCTTTGGTTTCTTAATGCTACAGACAGCAGGATTATTGTGATTTCAGCTCTGTTGCTTCTGCTGAAAAATGTCGATTGGAGGGAGAGTTGAAGGCAGGCATGATGCATATGACAGCTCTTTTCTCCTCGTCTTAGGTTAGTTGCAGATGGGTGCAGCTGGTGCCAGCTGGAAAAAGACATTTGTATCAAAAGTGATGTGAAAAAGACATTTCCATTTTGGTTCCAGTATGCTCATCTGTTTATCCAGTGTTATCAAACTAGTATTAAGACTAGATCTGCAAAAGTGAAACAAGCAATATCACAAACACAAACAAAAATTAATACCACTGCAGTGATATCATATAATGTCCCAGTGAAACCTCTAAAATGCAAATCATGCTTTATTAAGGGCTGTTGCAAATACTATGCACCACTTGATTCTTCTTATATGTAATCTTAGTCCCAGCTAAAGGACAAAATGAGACTATAACTTTGTACGTTGTTTTGAGCTGGCCATCATTACGGGATGCTTTACAGCTGAAGAAAGTTGCTATTTAAAAAAACCCACTGCTGGTTGAAGGTACAGCACAGAAAAAACTTAAAAATATTTTAATATTTTAATCCATAGTTATCATTCCAAAAAGAAAGAGAAAGTTGAATTTTTACTTTTCCTGAGAAATCAGATTTAATCAGGTTGTGAGATACATGGTGAGGTTAAAACCTATTCAGTCAGGTTGCATTTGCATCAGCCGTCCATGCCATCAGATGGGAGTTGCATCTGCAGAGCAAAACAATCGGTGCTGAGCTCCCAGCATCCACACTACTCTCTGTTTCAGGAGATTTTCGTGCAGACTTGCTCACATTTGCAGCTGGAGTGCAGTAGGTCCACTTCTAGAGTGCATTTCCCCTTTTTGGTATATATTGAGACTCCATAAAATTTAATTTAATTCATTATATGGAAAGTGATGCATTTCAAAATGAAAGCTAAATTGCTTTCCATTTAGTTTCAGAATGATGGCTCCATCAAAAAGATTCAGCCAGGTCTAGTTTAGAGTATATGCTGGTATATGGACCACGGAAGATAAATTTTGCAGCGGGACTGGGAATGGGCTAGTTTTGTCATTCCTGATTTCAGCATCTTTACTTAAAATAAGGCTAACAAATGTATTTTGGGAAGATAATGAAATTAGGCCATTTTGAAAAAGAAGAGTTTTAGTTTTATTTCTAATTCCAGCATTAGGGATGTCGGGAATAGTGGCAATTACTTGAACTGCAATTGCTACATTTCATGCAGTTTGGCAATACAAAGAGCTGGTGAGCACATATCTGTATCGCATTTAAAATGAATATATTGTATGTCAGGGCTTAGAAAAGTGCCTGAGACTGCTTGATTAACGTTCTGCAAGTGGAGTCACAGCAGAGTGATTTTTACTTTAAGCAGCAGCTTTAATATTTTGTTTCTGTGTGTCTGAGATTTGCTGTTGAATCACCGGAGCAGTTTTTGGATACCTTTTGAATATCCAGCAAACTGCGTAGAGAGGAAAAGAGACTATTATGGGCTAGCCACAGCCCTGGATTTCAGCCGGGTTTGTTTTCAGCCGTGCCATTTTACGTGTTGGGATTCCAAAAGTCCTGTACCAAGGGGACTGGCATAGCAGAGCTGCCTGTTCATCGCTGCGGTCCTCTTGCTGCCGGGAGGCGCGGGGGGCTGCGGGTCCCCGCAGAGCAGAGCCGCCTGCCACCTCCCTCCCCAGGCTCCGTCCCGCGCCGGCGGGATAGGGTGCGGGAACGCAGCACGGAGCGGTAGCGAAACATTGAGCGTTAAATATCCTTCTGCAGCTGGGGGAGGTGATGTAGCACAACAGCAGGGCTGCTGCCTGTGCCTGGTAATTAAGGAACGACTTTTTTTTGTTGTGACAGCCTGAAGGCTAAAGAAGTGAAGTTTGAAAAATGGCCTCTCATACGCGGTGTAGTTTATAGTATCTTTCTTGGGAGCTGTGTTGCTGTTCAGATTTGCCTTAGCAGTCAGGGACATCTGGACTAAGTTGCAGGGAAGAGAGGGACTGTTGCCATTTATTTTCTTTTAATCGGCTCTCCAGTTGTAAAATTAAAAGAAGTATAAATTCAAATGGGTGAAATTCTGATGGGAATTTATTTTAATGTTCTTTCAATGCTGTTTTTATTTTGAGCAACTGTTTTTACTTTGAGGTTTTGGATGGATGTTAGCTTTTACATAGCTTGCTTTCTAATTCACCGCATGCTTCTTTAAAGGCTGTAATCTGATTTGTCACCTTTTCATTCTTTTAGAGCATGGAAGAATAAGCTTGCAGGTGAATAGAGATGAGATCTGCAGTTTAAGTTGCACAAGCAAAAGCAAATACTGCAGGCCATGAGAAAATAACCACTATCAATTTTATAAAGTGCATGGAAAAAAAAAAAATTCAGAGAAACTGTCTGTGTACATAGGTATACATGTAGAGGGGAGGAGCTGATCATCCTTTTTTTTTTTTTCCTTCTTTTCTTTCTTTTTTTTTTTTTTTTTTAAATATCAGTGTCTTTTTCATGATCATTACAAGGGAAAAAGTCCCAGAAACAACTGCTTATATTCAGTCTGCCCTTTGCCGGGCAATGTAATTTAATGGTCTCATCATTCATTTATTATTTCAAAAGCAATATTCAAATCCCAGTCCTTCGGTCTTTCTCAGTATTTTGGCTGTATTGGACATCTACGCTTGCAGTGCTTCAGCAGTGCCTGATCGTGATTTAGTCTTGCCAGTTCCCTTCAGGGGTGGTAAAGCCATCTGCTCCTGTGGGCTTTTACAGAGCAGGGTTCCAAGACAAATTTTATTTAACGCAATATGTCCGCTGATGAGGATGGCTTTTTCAGCTCTTCCTTTATTGCAGTTTGTTTCTAGACATGGTGGTAAGTAGAACTCAGACTAAAATAATCCTTCATTTTCTTCCTTTGGCAGATCCGAGCTGGGACTCTGCAGAGTTCTTTAGTAGTTCTCATGTTCTGCTGCTTCTGATTTGGTTTTGTTTGGTTTGCATTGTTTTGGTTGGGTTTTTTTTAAATAAGAGATAAAGTATAAGTTGTAACTTCTACCCTTTCAAAGGCATGGAGGGAGAAATAACTGATTTAATCAGCTTTTCTCTTTTGTTACATTTTGCAGAGTATCTAGGAGAGTCTTGACTAACACTTAATATAGATAATAAGGTTGAAAATCATTATTTTGGTTAAAAATATTACTATCTAGGATGTGGTGCAGTAGTTCTTCCTAGCTGTCCTTCACACAGCTTCTGTTTCCCCTTTCTTCATTCCCTTCCCTTTCTTCATTTCCTCCCTTCGTAGCTAATTTGGTGACTGCTTTTGTGGTACCCTGCCTTCGGAGGAGGGCAAGCAGAAGGCCCCGTCAGGGACGATATCGTCATGACTTGCCATGGGGTGGTGACGGTGAATTGGCATTTCTCTGATATGTTGCAAGTTCCATCGTGGTAATGCGCGGAGACGTCTGCTCTCCCAAATCAGCATTAGCCCAATTAGCGTCTCCTGAATGCACTGGAGCTACTTGTCAGAGGAATACTGAAGTACAGGAGCACATTAGAAATCATCAGCCTCGGTTCGAGCAGGAGACTGGGAATGCGATGCCGATCCCCATAAACAAAAAGCATGTTTTGTTTTGTTTTAAAAAAAAGAAGACAGGCCTGTTATTTTCAGACCGAGATCGCCTATGAAATTTATCTGTATTTAGAGCTATAGCCCAGATTTAGTAAGGGACAGAACAAGAGAAAATGTTTTTTCAGAGTTCATCCTTTTTCTATGCCATCAGCAAATTTTTTTATCCAGCTGATTTTCTTCTGGAACTAAAATATTCAATGGCAACATGACAGGAACCTGAGAGAGACTATTCAGTTATTAACTGTCTAATTCTGATGTGTTTCCCAAAGTATGTTTGAGGGTTAAAATCACCATTGCTCACCTTTGAAGGGTTTTATGGTGCTTTTTTAGCATTCTGTCAATAGTCTTTGTACTTCAGGAGGAGCATCCTTCCAGGTTTTGGTAAAGTAATTGCTAGCCTAGCAAGAACATTTTTATGTATTGCATATTTTTTCCAGAGGTGGTCAGGAATTTGAGTGATTCATTTTTCATATTGTTTTTTCCTTCTCTTTTTTCCAATAGAAAATACAGGTTGGTTTTTTTCTTCCCCTCCCCCCAGTTCTCTTTTTTTCCCAATAGAAAACGCAGTTTGGGAAGTTAAGTTTTGCTGAAACACTTTAATTTTTCCATTAAGCGAATTCACCTTTTGGTGGCTGCTTTGCCCAGAAGGCATGTGTCAGTTCTGCTCGTTCCTTGCAGAGGCAGCAGGGAAAGCCGGGCCGGGCTTTGGGGGAGGAGAGGCTGGGCACACCGCCCTCGCCTGCCTCGCTGCAAGGCTCTTGCGAATGTGAAGTCAATAACAACCTTCCCAGCAGGCAACTGGCAAGCCGGGGGAAATATAATTTCACTGATCTGAAAAAGATCCTGTGCTGGAAAACGTTGCCCATGAAACTTTGGTGTTTGCCTTTTTCACTTTGTCTTGATTTGGAATAAATTACTCCCACCCTCTTAAGAAACACAAGAGTTTTTTTCAGGGAAAGTTTTCCATTTTCTGTATGGTCTTATTTTTCTCCCTCCTAATTTTTTCTTCCACATGCTCATTCTTCCATTGTCTGTTAAAGGAATTTCTGGGGGTGTTATGGCAGGGTAAGAAAGGTTAGCCAAGATCAATTTTATACTAACTAACGATGTTTAAAATATGTGGAATGGAGATCTCATCAGAAAATTGATTTGTTGTTGGGCGTTCATATGGCAATCTACATATTTTTACCGTTGTTTATGTAATAAAAGAAGTTAAAGGGTAGTGGAAAGTTTTATATTGAAGTGGAAATTTTATATTAACATATGATGCATGCTGGAAATTTCTTTTTTTCTCCTGCTTTTTTTGCAGCCAGTACAAGGCTTTGACTATGCCAAGCAACACTTAGGTCAGCAAGGAGCTGAAGATGAGGTTTTACCTGTAACTCAGGAGACTGTTGTACTTCCACTTCCAGTTAGAGATGCTCCTGCCTCCCAGGAGAGAGAAATTACTCAGGATGGGAGCACCATCAAAACTGCCAAATCCAATGAAACAAGGAAAAGGTATGGACTGGCATGTTTCCGCAGGGGGGTGGAATAGGGTACATACTGCTGGTTGCTCAGGAAAAAACTAAGGTTTGGCACCCAGGCTCTCTGCGTGGCAGATGGTTCCTCCATGATATATATTCTTGGCATAACGCTGGTCTGGGCTGGATGTGTAAGTTTGCTGCAAAATACAAGATAAAGTGAAGTCTTCACAGATTGTACGTGCATAGAGGAGGTAAACGGCAATTGGCTCTCATATGCATGCTGGTGTTGTACAAGAGATGAACCCAAATGACACAGGGGATCTGGAGCATGAACACCGATTATTTCTAAAATGAACCAAAAGACAGGACCTCAGCCACTGTAAGTTGCTGTAGCTCCCGACAGACTCTATCATTCCAGAATTGGACCCAATGTCTTCATTGGCAGAAGGGCAAACCCTAAACATCCGCTGAATTATGGAAGACTTCTAGATCCAAAGCATCTACAGCAGGACAAAACTTTTGAGAGTGTAAGAATAGACTAGATAATGTCAGTGTCTAGAGTAAAGTGTCCCAGGTTTGCAGCATCTTCACAGGAGGTCTACAGTGTTGTAGGATCACAGGTTAGGAAGTCCCCAGAAGCTATCTGACTCTTTCTCTTCTTCGCTGCAGGGTCAAATACTCCCCTAACTCAACTTTATCTACCTTTTTTTAAAGTCTTCCAGTGGTGGGGTGATCACAGCCTCCTCAAGCAATCTGTTCTTCACTACCTTTCCTGTTAGGAAGTTTTACTTCATGTCTACCCTCAATTATCATCAGAATAGCTGAAGGTCATTATTTCTTGTCTCAGTCATCTCAGGCAAGGAGAGCAGATTATCCCTTTATTGTAGCTGTTTTGCATGTTTTAAGTCCATTTTTCTTTGACCCGCTCTCCTTGAAATTAGAGTGGAGCATCATCAACTTTTTATTGCCGAAGAATGGTACTGAAGGGAAGAGAGGAAAATAAAACTGGTAGGTAAACAGCCTGAACGGAGGTAACAGTTGTTGTCTAGTTCACTGGCACTACATAGTCCTTGCCTCTTGAAGGGACTTGATAACAGAAAAGAAGAGTATCTGGATACTGCAGAGAAATTCTATAGAAAATCAAATCTTCATAGTTGAGTCACCTCATCTTGTACTTGTCAATGCACAATGATATTTACCCCTTTGGAGTAATGGAAAAGCTTGGAAAACTCGGCACAATGTTGCTGTATGCTGTGACAGGGACACAGCGGAGCCATCTGCAGCCGCAGGAGGTGTCAGCCCGCGTGGCGCAGGGCTGGGGGACACGGTGCTGCCGCTCTTCGTGGGGGTAGACCTCCCCATTGGTCATAAGCTGAGGTTTTTCCCTACAGAAAAATGGAAGCAGAAGGATCCTGAGCTGGTGTCTGGTTTGGTATACTTCTCTGGTTGTATAGTAAATCACCTGGAATATGGAGAGAGCTGTCTGCAAGGAGCACCAAGAGAGAAGAGGAAACTAGCTGAGAACTCCCCTGGTTCCTGCGATTGCTTCGCCAGGTTTAGGTGTAAACTGTTGTTCTGCCCTTTAATGTCAGCAATGTGTCGTTCACACCATAAATCACTCGAACCATGAGAGTCAGGTTATATAGCCCGTGTGAACCGAGCAGCTCTTGTACCTTTTGAAGTCTTCCGTCCTCTGACGAAATGACTGACAAATGGAAGATGACCGTGCCGCCGGCTGTCGTTGCTGGTGCTGGACCACCACAAGTTAAGCCTTTGCAGGAACTGTTCTTTAAAATGTTTTGAAGCCTCTCCAAAGCCATGTGTAAATACACACAAAAAATGTAAACCAGTCCTTTTAATTAATCCTGTAACAAAAGCGATTAAGCACTTCACTCAGTCCTTTGAATGAGTGCAGAAATCTCCCTCTACTTAATCTGCACAATTTTAAACAAATGTTGATAAGCAAACTTGATCCAGGAAATCACAGGAAAGTTATTCTCATTATAAAATGTGTTGAACCTTGGTGCCTTCCTAAGCAAATAACTAAGAGTTAGGTTTGCCTCCTTCAGGGTGATTACTTGAGTAAGTGAGAACATGCAGAATTTCAGCCTTTTTTCATTTCCAGGAGCTGTGTCTGGGGATGGAATTTAATGGTTTCTGAAGATGAAGAAATATTTCTTGACCTTTATGTATTTGCTCTTTCATGCAGGCTACTTTGCAGCCTGGAAAGGTCAATTTAAATCAGACCACCATGAAGTGGCTGGTAACTGATCAGAATATCTTGTCTGATATTACCACTGAAGGAATCTTCACAGTTAATGATACGATGGCCACTTAAAAAGGATGACTATTTAGATCAGTGGCAGCAGAAATCATTGTGCAAGCTATCCATGGTCGCTCCTTTCCTTATTCCCAAGTGGAGCAGATTTTCTTCAGGTGTTGTCTGTCCCTGGATGAATTTTTTTGCTGGGCTGGGATTATTCATTAGCAGTGCCAGAGAGGTTTATAGGGGAGGAATGCTACTTTCCAAAAATATTTATTCTCAATAGAATTTCACAAGAAAATCCTCAGGCTGGGCTGACCTGAGCTGGGTTTCCTGCTGAGTTCTCCTGAAATCCTGTAGTTGGAAAGAGCCTGTCTCAAATTATATATATTTCCACCTAGGTTGTCATCAAAAGAGAGTCCCTAAGGATTACTTTTCTCATACTTGTCCCTTCCTGTTCTGACCACAGTAAACGCTCTCCACTTACACCAAGACAGGGCAGTCAGAACTGGAGGTAAATGAAAGTTTCAAGCTGGCAATACAGTACTGGCAATAATTTACAGGATGGTTTTTACAGTTGTTTTGCTTTAGCACCATTGTCTGGATATAAAGCCATTGTGACAGCAATAGAACTGGATTTGATTTTTTTCTCTGTAAATGAAAGTCCTTGTGACTAAGTCCTTTTTTTTTTTTTTTTTTTTCCCTCCGCTGCAACCTCTTTACATTATCCTGTCATTGGCCATGACAATCCAGTGATTGCAGATAGGTGCATGAGTAACTGTACAGGTCCTGTAGACACTTTTCATTCCCATTGTGGCAAGTTACACATGTAGAAACAATGTGACACCGTGTCTGGATGTGGAGGAGCACCAAATGTAGCATTTTCTAATTTGGCCTGCTTTTCTCAACATGTGCATTAGGATTTGAGTAATTTGCCCACCCCCAAAAGAAGAGAACTTCTGCTGAGAGCTTGCTCCCAGTGCAGCCCAGAGTTACGCTGGTAATTTCTGTTCTTGCTCCTCATTGGGACTGAACGCTCGCAACAGTTCTGCTCTGCCCTCCCTCCTCATCCTCTGCAGGGACCACTTTCAGGGCAAGGGTACGCAATGGCTGAGTAAAACAAGCGTTTTCATATGAGTTTCAGCAAATAATGGTGCTGGTTAAACCAGGTTACGTGCAAAAAGGCAAAAAGGAGAACTTTCATATCACATTGTGCCTGCCTACATGTAAAGTGAGTGAGTGAATTTTGCATTGTGGTTGACAAAACAGTTGAGTGTAAATGCAGGCTAAATAATAAAGGAATTAGTTTAGCCGTATACACAAAAACAAAGGTCTGCTTTATTTTAGCTGTATAACTGACACTGAATTGATAACAGGATTTTTTGTCCTCTGCAGTGCCGCTTCAGTCAGTGTGGGGGTTGTGCATGAGAAGCGGTTGCATTCGATGCCGCTAAGATGCCTATCAACCCCCAACTAATTGGGAAGTCGTGTTCTCCTACCATCGCTCCGTTCCTGCCTTTACTGGGTTTCTGTGTGCCGTTTCTATTCTGTCTCCTTTTGGTACAAAATCAGACTTGAAAACTCAGTGATGCAAACTGTGCGAATGAAATAACCTTGAAATGAGGTTTATGAGGAAGAACTCACAGCCTCCCTTGTTGCTATGGTTACTTGCAGCCGGTCCCCGAGTCAGAACGGCTCCATCATCAGCAACGGGTCGGGAAAGCCCAGCTCCGGCCGGAGCTCCCTCCAGAAAGTAATGGCACCGCAAAAAGTGACAAAAGACGAAGGAAGGAAAAGAAACGGTGAGAAATGTTTCTTGAAAGCTGCTTGCGGTCGCCCCTGTAGCCGTACCCACGCAGGCGCTAATTATGTTGAAACCATTTTCCTATACCTTCAGCAGTACTTAGGCATTTTCTGTTCGTAGCTGGTTGGTTTGGGTTGGGTTTTTTTCCCCCTTTACTGCTATAGCTGTTTCTTAACCCCACATGAAGCAGTATGGTGTTTAGTCTTTGTGTGGGCCTTTGCAAGTTTTCTTTCCTTTTTTTTTTCTTTTTACTTTTTTTTTTTTTTTAAATACCAGTAAACTAATGAAGCCATGATGCTGCTTAGTAGGTGGACAGGGTTTACAGCCTTTTTTTTCTGTGTAGAGTCTGAAGATACTCATTTCCTTACTGCTGTTGCTAAGCTGGCCCAGATCTGATGAAGATGAATTAATTAGGTAAAAATTAATTTGAGAAAGGGCGAGACATCCAGAGCTTTACCTTTCCATCTTTTATCATCCTTGTCATACCTTTTTGTTATTAATACTTACTGGCAGCTTTTCCTGATGCACCTAGGATGTTATGCTGGATGTTTTTCACAAGCCCTTGGTTGATGGTAGCCACCTTGTTCCTGATACATCTCAAGTCTCATCTGATGAGAGCAGAATTCAATCCCCTTTCTTCCTTGCTTTTCTTTTGTCTGTCTCTCTGCTTATTTCTCCCGAGTTACAGCTTTGCTTCCATAGCTATATTTTCCATATGAATAGAAAACACTGTGGCTGAACCAATTGATCACTTTGCTCTAAAGGAAGGGAATTAAAGTGGATATGGTCTCATCAGATTCTGTCATGAACACAAGTCTGTAATTCTTCTTTGTCAAAAATGTAAGTGTGGGTGGAAGGACTCGGATAAAGAGAAAATCTTAGTGTAGATCTCTTCTCCTTTCTCCAGTAAACCGCCTGAGTAACCTCTGTGGAGCACTCTGATGGCAACCCTGGTATCACATCATATCATCTCTTGATGATCGTTATGCCTAATACTAGAGTGTCACACAAAGGCTTTGCTGCTTTAGCAGGAATACAGTGTGATACAGACACAGATACAAAGCACCAGAGATGGCCTCTGTTACGTGCAGCAAAATCATACTGCGTTTTTTAAGTGTCCTCTGTTCTTTCCATTCATGTACCATAGAGCGTTGCATCTTGTGGGGACCATATAATTGATATAACTGTAGCACTCTGTTTTTAAATCAGCTTCACTGAGATTTATGCGCATTTGCAAATTCACACAGAGAAGTGAAGTTGTTAATTTTCTTTTGTTATGTGTTTGTCACCAGTACTGCTTTCTTCTGACAGACCTGTCACTTTACTGATTACTCCAGACCTGTAATAGTAAGTATTCTGACTGGTCTTTCTCAAAGAGGTCTTTTTTATAGACAGCATAACAATATTTCATGGTTCTAAGTTTCAAGGGTCGTAATTATTTTTTCACTGTTTCAAATGTAGCTCATTTTATGAGACAACAACATTCATGGTTTCCAGAGTTAAAAGCTGTAATTTATGATGGTTTTTTTCATCCCTACCCAGGAAAGCCAATATTCAAAAACAGTGTCAGGTGGCATTTACACATGTAGACAAAATAATTTAGTGAAGGTATTTTTTTTTGTTTTGTTAGGTTTTAAATCTTCAGAGGAAATTGGTAAGAACTCCCAGTTTCTTTGTTACAGAATTGACTAACACCTTACATCCTTTCTTCTGATCTGGACTGTAGTGTGTTTCTAGAACATACACATGCTACTTCAAGAAACCTTTCAATGTAGTATGAGGGGATACTGACCCTTTATTTTAAATCTAGATTTCATTATAATTTTAGCTTCAACCTTATTTGATAACTATGCACTTTTCAAATTATGCTGGAAAACCAATAACTGCTTTATTTACATGTTTATTTTACCTTCTGTCTTCTGAAAAAAAGCCTGAATAATGATGTAACTCCATATGGTCAAAGTGCTCCTTGTCTGAAGCAGCTAAGTGATTTCTAGATCTAGCACCATAGGGAAAACTTCTCCAGCATGTACTCCATTCATACTATGTATCCTTGTCATTTGTTCCTACTGCATGCTGGCACCAAGATTCCGAGCTCCTGTGGCAGAAAGGAAGAGCAGTATTTGCCCATTTTAAAAGTAGTAGTACTGCATATATACAAAATATGAAAGAGAGAGGCTGTTTCTGTCCAACTATTCTGGCTTTGAAGCAACCTGTGCGTGAAACACCTTATCTGCAGAGCCCTCCTGGTAGAGACTTCAGCTACTTCTAGAGGAACTTCCCTGACTTGACTGCCATGGCCCTGCAAAGGCTTGCCTGGTAGTTTCCAGGCATAGATATGAAGGGGAATAAATGCATAGTTCCCTGGTAAAGAGATGGGGACTTTTTAGTTGTAGGCGTATCTTTTAAGATATGTTTAGGAGAGTTTCCTCGTACAACCCTTTCAGAACAGCTTCTGAGAAGGAAAACGTGGACATGGGAGATGAAATGGCCTCCCCCTTACCAGAATTATGGAGCTGGCCCCGCATTTATTCTTAAATGCATGTGCAGATGTGTTTTTGACTTTTGAGTTGTGTGCTTCCAAAAGCCCGTTGAAGTTGAAATTAAAAAACAAAAATCAAGGCACCCGTTACTTTTCGTCACGGAGCTTACGCTTTGTTCCCCAGTGCTATGATTACAAACACTGTTGTCATCTCTGATATTTTGTTCTTTTTGCAGGGTTTCCTCTTTATCCAGCGTGATTAGCATCAGTAGAATGTGTTAGCTGTTTTTCCTTCCAGTTTAAGAAAGAAGCTGCTTTTCTCCTAGTTTGTCTGAACCTGCTCCAGCTCTCTAGCCTGGTTGTAGGCTGACGCCTTTAACGCGCATGTCAGCAAAAGCAGCAGCATATTTTCTTCTCTGAAAAGCAGCATCTTTAAAACTGGAATGAATCCCTTGATGGTCACATGTTTGATTTGGGGACTCCAAGTAGAATGGCTCATTAGTTGCCATAGTTACAGACCAATTTTAGATTCTATTTCTTGCTGACATTTAGTTACACGGAAAAATGACAGCACTGGATGTTACCTCAGTACATAAACTCTATAAGGCTTGTATCAAAATTGACTCCAAATGGAGTGTGTCAGGGCTGAGAGTGAACAATGTGAAACCAGCATAAACTGACAGGCTTGGCCTAAGGACCTGATGTTTTGGAGGATCTGGAGAACTCTTTGGCCAAGCCTTATTTCTACAGAAAACATGAATAAAATATCTGTTTGTATTACAATAGTGATAAACTTTGGTAAGATAATTGCATTTTTTTCCTTTTGTTTTTCTTGGAAAACACTTATTAGTATTTTAATAGGAAAATCCCTTTCTAAAAGTTGATAATTTGTGCTTTCATTTACTTTGGGCACTTACAAAAAAAAAAAAAAAATTAAACAGTTTTAAAAAAAAGTGCCCAACTGCATATGTTAGAGGATTGTGAGATGAATGGATCAGACAATAGAGGTACTGGCAATTTCCGAGACAGGTTTGTAAAAGACCGTGGAAGAGAACAACAGGATATTAGCACTTTCACCTATCATTTTATCAGGCCGAACATCATTCAGGGAGAAGTAAATGGCTGAACCCACATGTACCTGAAGAGCTATAGCAGCCTACCATAAAACCTTTCCTTTCACCAGCTCCTCACGTAATGAAGCCAGTGAAGGTTATACAGGTTGTTTTTCCAACTTTTAAGTGCTTGATCTTGCAACCTTCCCATTAGCATCTTTGGGAAGGCATGACTGCTTGTTTGTTTTGAGAAAAACAAAAGCTTTAGTGTGCTAGCAGTTCTTCATGAAGCCTATGACTCCATACCTTTTGGGCTGAGAACTTGTATAGTTGATCCCAGTTCTGTACTTGAACCTCATCATCGCAAAAGGACACACATCACAGGTGGAGCTGCACAAGCAGCATTCCCGAAGGGTCAAACTTCCTTGTGTAAGAAACCTTCCTTTCCTCCTCCTAGGAATCCCAGCTGGAACACTTCTTCTCATCTTCCATGTATTTGGACATCGTCTTTAAAAATAGATGTAACTTTCCAGAAGTCATTCAGGAAAGGGCCTCACTCCTTTCTAAAATATCAGTCTCTAAGACTATAATTTTCTCTGTGCAGGCAGAAGCTGTCATATAAATTTTTAATTCTCTTTTCCTTCTGTTCTTTGTAGGGATATCTGAAAATCAGGTGTCTGCAGGAACAAAGTACCGGGGAGGAAAACTTGGCTGTTTTATTGGCTTAGCTAAAATCAAAGGGATTTTTGGATGTAACTCAGCTAAGCTATGATACACTGCCTCCTTTATTCTACAGAAGTGTGGGCCACCAGTTTTCACACTGTCTGATGTGGCTCAGCGTCAGAGCCAGCTTTTCTGAATTTCTGAGCAGTTGTCTGTAGTGACTTAAATTAAAATGAAATATGGCAACAGCAGTTGAATCCAGTGGCAGTGATGTAGCAGCCTACTTTGACACAGAGTTAGCTGGAGGATCTCCTGTATCCCAGCAAACATCCAGCACACTTCGTCTGCCTTTTCTGTGCTGGGTGGGGTGAAATACAAGTTAAGAGTGGAAAGGGCTTCATCTTGCCAAATTTTGGTCCTTTAAAACTGGCTTCCTAACCTAACCAGGTAGGCTCTCCAGTGACTCCAGAGGGCCATAGCTAATTGGAACAGATCTCTCTGCTCTGGAGGTACTTGCCTTTCTCTTTCCAGTAAGGAAGGAGCCCAGACAACTGCATTGGAGCATCTGGCGGATTTGAAGTGAGATGATTCCCTTTCATGATGCCTGTGTCTCTGAAAGGCTGAGAAATCAGAGTGCTAGGAATAATTTATGGTGCAGAGAGAGGAGTCTGTTCTTTTCATCATTCATTCCCTCATCCTGAAGCATTAGCTTCATTTGCCCCACAAAGGGTGTTAGTGAGGATCTTGACCGAACTCTTCACCTCCTCACAGTAAACTCCTAGGCTTTTCTGGACTAATTTCTTGACATTTAACCATAGGGGGGAAGTGGGGAAAGAATGAACAGAATCCACACGTTCAGCTGAAATGTCTCATATTGGTACTAGTTACTATTCTCCTTGAGCCTCCCAGAAGCTTTACATGTTGATTCTTTTTTTTTTTTTCTCCAAAGATTTCAGCTTGTGTGACGTAGCCTGATATTTCCCCATACTGTTTCCATTTCTTCCACTTCTTTCTCTTGTGTGTGTTTGTTTTAAATATAGAGAGCATTGTGACCCTGCTAGCATCCTGCTGGTGACAGTGAACCCTTTGTTTCTTCCGACGTCGCCAATAGCATTTCCCACTGCTTTCCCTGCTTGGTTTTGGTCTGCAAGAGGCAGCCAAGTGTTGTAACCTATTCTGTCAACTTCTGAGCCATGTTTCTGAGCCTCTTCGCACTCCTACAAAAGCAAAAGGTGCCAGTGCTCCACCGCCTCTTTCCCCAGCGAGGGAGTGGGAGAAAACCAGCACCTCCAAGCTGTCCATACTGCGTGAGTGGGGCCACCCAGGTGCTGTATTCACAGGCGTGGTAGAACTTGCGTAGAGTAAGGGGAAAATACTTTGTTTGGCCTTTTTTAGGTCAGCATGGCTAACCCAGCTTGCTTTTATTTATTTATTTATTTATTTATTTATTTTAAGCCAGTCTTTTTGATTGCTTTTCTCATGGCAAGAAAATACCTTACCCTACGTTGCTGAGGTGGCTGTTGCAGCAGACCTCTGAAGGAACTGGGAACTGCAGGTGGTTGCGCAATTAAGTATTTTTTGATTCACGTCTGCCTTCCCCTCCGGATGAACTTTACTCTGCCACTGATTGAGTCTGACAGCAGTTCTCATCCAAGCAACAGTGCGAAGACTGTGTAGATGTTCGTGCCATCAGATCCAGTGGCAGTCTGGGTGTTGTGATCTTCCACTAACGCGCCAGCATTGAAGACGACGAATGTACGGTTTTATTGTGCAAACAGAAAACTATTTCTGCAAAGCTTTTTTAAACTCACAGAGCACTACTTTCTTAAAGAAGTGGCTTCCATTGTAGGTTCTCATGCCTTCCCTATCTTGTTGGTATAATCATCATCTTTGTCAGTTAAATATTTTTTTTTAATTATTGAACATGCCTCATGCCTAGGATGGTATTACAGAAGTGCCAGCCAAGAATAGGGGCTGATGGATTGATTCTCTACAAATGTTATGAAATACATGGTCATTTTTTGAAAGACTTTGATATTTAAATAGATGAGGCAGATGTGGTTTGAGGAGAAGACATAACCACAGAGAGATATCTTGCTTCTGCTTATAAGGACAAGAAAACCTTCCTAGAAAGTGAACGAAACAAGCAGCTAATAGAAGAGTAGACACCCCATGTATATAGTTTCATAAAAAACCCTGCGAATACCAGTTTAGAGATCTCAAATGACCTGCTCAGGTAACTCTTATTTCAGGATCCCAGGCAAAGCCAGGACTGCAACACCTCAGATACGTGGCCTGACATTTAGCAGATTTCACCTATGAGAAAATAACATTCAGGAGGAATCATGAGCTGCTTCCATTAGTCTGTAAACCATCTGTTTCTCTGAAAATATAATATTTGTGCTGTTCATGAAAAGCTTGGAATTGCACTGTCTCACAGTTGGGTGTATTTTGGAAAGGGGGTGTGTGTATTTACATAAGTATGTTTTCTGTTACACTGCAGTATCTTGTAGAGAGGTATTTCAGTCCTGAATAGGTTCAGATACTGATGTTAGGAAACTTGTATTTTAGTTATAGGCTTATAAACTCCTTCAGAAGCATATGGGTTTTTATTGCTAAGAGCTCTTGGTCATATCTTCCTGGAGATAGCCAGCTGACAAATAGAATGATTTAGATGATGTTGAAAATGTCTCCTTTTTTTTCTATATAGAGAGAGTTTCTCTAAAATGAAAATTATTTCCCCATTATTAATTTACATTCAGGAGTCAGGATTTCTGTTTGAAATATTGATAGGCAGGCTCTTTCCTGAGGAGACAGTCTTTTAGATCTGCAGCATAGTTTGCTCTTTGTCAGACTATAGGTTTACACTATAGGTATGGTTACAATGTTTGCATTCCCTTCATACAAAATAAGTCTTGGAAAATTTTTAATGCTTCATTGAGTGACCTGAGAAAAGGCAGAGTACATCTGCCTCCTTGTGAGTGTTTCCTAGGTTTTGGCTTTATGCATTTTTCTCCATCGATGTCATTCTTTTTTCTGAGGACTTCCAAAATCAGTCAAATGGTTGCTTCTGTGCAGGACAGCACATATCTTTGTTTCAAGTATTTTGCTGTAAGGTTACCTGATCCACAAGTAACTTAAACTTCCTTACTCTTTTTTTACAGATGAGTATTTCAGTCCTCCTCTTCTCCCTTCCAATGTATTTTGATTTGGGAGAGGGGAGGAAAGACAAGGTGGACGGAAAGAGAGAGGGAGAAGAAATCTTGTGTGGCCTTCGTATCGAAATCTTAGGCTGACAAAGTATAACTTTTTTTTTTTTTTAAAATATAAATTAGTAACTAGATAAAACCAGAATATTCTACCTGGCTAATTGTATCTTAACGGTTCCGAGCCAGAGTTCCACAGCCCGGTTTCGCTGGCCGGGGACCCGTGACACAAGTGGGTAGCCCCACCTGCTGGCATCGCTGGCTGGAAATGGTGCAGAGCTGCACCGAAACTGGAGGTTAGCATCCCTGAAGCAGCTTTCATCTAGCAAATCTTGTATGCTAATAGCTGTAGTGATGTGCAGATAAAGCTTCAGCGACGGTCCTGCTCTTCAAAAACCCGGTGCCACGCTGATCGTCACTGCAATTGGCACGCAACCTTAATAAATGATTGCTTTGGATATAGCTTCATGTACTTCAGTCACAGGAAGATTAGGAGGAGTAATTCAATCTCAGTGGATCATATGCCATGAGATATCTAGCACGAGGTGTTTCAGAGCTGGGAAATTACTGTTAAGTACGTGATTAAGTCAGGTTTTTGACCTTTTCTGCTGCTGAACTTCTAAGTCTCGCTATATGTGCGTGCAGACAGTGCAAACGAGTAGAACAACGAATCCATAATAATGTTGGTATGCACCTGTTTAAAAACAGCGATTAAAAGCATAGCGTTAAGGCTGTGTTGCTAATTATAATAAGCAAGCGTGCTTATTGTGAGTGACTGTAAAGAATATGCGGGCAGTTTTCTGAAGTTTCCCATGCCCGTCAGTTGCTCGCCCGGCTGAGGCGTTTGGATGGGTGCACTGGCCCGAGGAAGGGGTACACAGCAGAAACAAACACTCCAGGACTCCCAATTTTCTCTGGTTTGTTTTTTTAAAGTTTAGAGGTTGCCGTGGTTCAATCGTGTTGCAAAATGCTTGCTGTAAACTCTCTCAGAAAGAGATGGGTAGGAGCAAATAATACAATTCCCACAATTCTTGCTTATGGTTCACTGCCAACACAAACTATAGCAGCGTGCCAGTAACTGCAGATCACAGACTCTTTATCACTCATCAGTGAAAAAAAGGGCAAGGGAAAAAAACTGCTTTTCTATTGTAAATGCCAATTAATGAACAAATGCTAAGCTAAGGTGGAATAGACTTCCAATTTCTCGTCCCGTTTGGCTATTACTTCCATGCCAATAGCACCGCAGGAGATGTGCTCACCAATGAGAGGGCTGATACTGAGGTTCCTCTTTGGTGTTAGCGTACCACATCAGAAGCAGCTGTCGTCTGTGATTCCTGATTCTCTTTACCCTCAGTTTTTCTTTTCTTTAATGAGTCTTTGAACCAGAGGAATTCTGTTTAATTAAGCATCTCCTGGTTTCCGATCCCGAAATGAGGTCTGAGGAGACAACCCACGCATCTGTAGCTAGTCGTGCTCTCTGTGGGTGCCTGCAGATCACTGCTGAGGTCTCAGCAAGCGCAGTCCTTCTGAAACACTGGGGTGGAAATGCAGCTGCACTTCTTGGTGCTTTCCGCTTGAAGTAGGGTACGCAGAGCATGTGTGGAAAGAATCATGTTTTGCAAGTTGATGCTTAGCCAGGGTTTTGGGGCATGCCTGGCTCCGGCAAAGGCTGAGACAGGCAGCAAAAGCGAAGGGATTCTACAGCTTCTTGGTACTTGGACCGCAGATGAAATACTATCCAGGCTCACCTAAGCTGTAATCATCATGAGAGACCATCTTTTTCAGTGAAAAATACAATTCAAACAACCTTTTTCTCTCTTGGAGATAGTCGTGTCATAACGGAGGTACCTTCTTAGGGTAGTGTGGAAGTTTTGGTGAATTACAGACAAGACCCGTCTTCCAGAACTGTGTCTGGTGACTTACATGAGAACTGAAATGATTCAAAGTGCCCCCAGGGAAGAACATCTATGCTTCGCTTTTATGCTCACTGTAATGTAAATGCCTTCCTGTTGAAGTGCTGTCTGTGACAGGCAAGTATCAATTCGTTCATCTGGTTTTGCTGGTGTGGTGTCCTGGTGGCATGGTCATCAGGGGGAGTCCGGCAGTTATTTCAGGGAGCCAGGCTCACTCCGGTGATCCGCTCGCTCCGGTGAGCATACAAGTTCAGAGTGTTTGAACAACCCCGGGAGGGATGAGGGGATTTCAGACCCACTAAAGACTCTGTCGTATTTGGACAGTTCTGTGGAGCTGGAGGGACAATATTTAATGATAAAGTGATTTAACCCGTATATCTCTAAAAAGCTCAAGTAGTGTCAACTCCAGACCACACTGAGCGCAGACAGAAAGATAATGAGCTTACTCAGTGGGTTCATATTTTATGTTACCACTGTCAAATGTTTTCTTACCAAAATCATTTGCTGTCTAAACTGCTGAGTTTATACAAGTCCATTGTAATTTGTGCAGTGATAAATATTAAACCAGAGTGTATTTTCAGAGGAAATAAATTTAGAGCAGGCCTCTTTGTTCTTTAGGAGAGGATCTCTGCTCCTGTCAGTTAGGAGATGGAGCAAACATTCTTCCTTCTAATAGCATAATTATTCAAAAATGTTTGCAAGGATCTCTTTGTAGAATTTGTGCTCGTGCTTTAGAGTCATTCTTTTATTCCAAAATGAGGATAAAAGGTTTAAGATTCAACAGCTTGACAAGGTGATGTAGGTTTACAAGCAAAATTTGGAGGAGAAAGGGCCCGATTGTATGTGAAAGTTATCCATTTAAATAGAAATCTAAAACTAAAGATGCTTCACCATGCCATTTAATTTTAAAGATTTTCAGAACCCTTCTCTTGTCTTTTAAGAAATTTTAATGGTTAATTTTACAGCCACCTGACGTACTGCTTTGCAAAGCAAAAAAAAAAAAACCATAAACTTGGACACCGTCGGTTTCTTAAGCATGTTTTAACACACAACAGTAATGCTTTCATTTTAACAGATGGCATTTTTATCATTAATAACTTTTGCTAAAATCAGTGGGTTTATTTTTCAAATTTTGAGGATGCCCATGATCTTGCAGTATCAGACACCAAAAAAGCTGCAGTCTTGGGTTAAATCAGGTGTAAGTCCTGATGCCTTGGCGTGGGGAGACATGTGTGTGTGTGCGCACACATATAACGTCTTTTCCATGTGAAACTTAGGAAAATATGTACTTTGACTCTCATTGCCATTTTCATACAATTTTCTGTGTCATTCTTTTTCTCCTTTTTTTCCATCTTCTGAGTGCAGATTGGAAATCAACCTTCTTCGGGGGAGTGCCAGATAATCCTTTGAATGCATAATGTTATCTGTAATCTAATGGGATTTTTTTCCAGTGTAAAGGTCTCCCAGGTCTGCTCCTCGAGTGTACTGAGCACATCATTAATCTAAAGCATGTGCTTGCTGAATTTCACCTTGAACATGCAGTAAAAATATCCGTATCTTTATGCTGAATAAGTTTGATGTGCTTTAGTGCCTGTCAGTGATGAAGAGGAAGGAGGCATTCTCTTTGATAACATTGCCAAATCTGCCATTGACCCCTTTGACACCTCTTCTGGATCGGTGCAGCTGATAGCTATCAAACCCGTGGCACTACCTGCTGTTCATGCTGCATCAGATAGGAGCCAGGAATCTGCCATCATTAATGGAGAGGTAAGGACTCTCTGATAATGTCTCCAGCTGTTTCCTTGGCTACATCAACAGGTGGAACAATCTTAAGCCTGTTAGAGTTGAGGACTGGTAGGAGCTTTTCACCCTGATGCTATATAAAGTCCCATTAGCATTGTGGGCTCAGAAGTCTGAGAATTTAAGATCTGTTCTTTGACAATGCACCTATGAATGCACGCGTCCTTGGAAGAGGCAGTTTTCTATATCCTACCCTCCCAATATCCTTCTTTCCTATCATATTCGTTTTAACAAAATGAGTAATGAAGACAGAGAGCAGAATAAGATCTTTGTCTACATGAATTCTGCAGCTGAGCATGGAAATGTATATGGATCATCTGGGTGCCAAGCTGCTCCTTCTGTACTGAGCAATACATCTCATTCAGAGCAAGAAGGGACGCAACAGGTCTGCGCTCCAGCCTGCGCACAGAGGGTGCAGTTATTTCCTGGGAGCAAAATGGGGATGGCATAAGCATCTCATCCAGGTGCTGGCCAAAAATCGCACTTCAGCTCCAACGCTTGTATGATTATTCATGTTTTTATGTAGATTTAATCAAGACTGGTCCATTTACAAAGGACTGAGGCTTTTATATAGTTGTTAAACATGATGGAGACAAGCCGGAGAGGTGTCTTGTTTGCAAATTCTCACTGCAACAGTCATGTAAATATCAGCCAGAATCTCCCTGATGCTGTTTAAAAGCAACAGGGAGGGCTGCTGCTGGAGACCCAGTAAAAGACAGTGTCATCAGGCTTCCCAGCTGGGCCTGGATCAGAGCAGTCTGTCATGCTCCCTTTCATACTTATGTTTTAAGCCCTGATGTGTCTCCAAACTCAGAAAAAGGCTTATTTAGATTTCAGCATCTAGTTTCTGTAAGTCAACAGGATGGCACTCCTGGTGCTCTGTGCTCTCTTGCACATACATTTCTTGAAATTTGTGAGAAGACTGTAGAATTCGACTCTGGAAGCACAAAGCCCAAGTAAATTGCTCATTTCCAAGTAACTGACAATTTGAAGCAGGAGGGAAATTTTCTCAACACTTAGGAGTGTCCATGGGATCTGATCTGTACCAGGTCTGACCAAACACCCATTTATTTAAGGATCCTGTCACTGACAGAGGCGCATAACAGATTTGTAAGGAAGCATATAAATAAAAGGAACATATGATGATATTTCACCGGAATTCTTCCCCAGCCATCAGTGATGACTTATTTAAGGTTTTGTGTAGTCAGGAGCGATGTCTCTGTACTTATGGGACCCTAAAAGAGTTTTCATCGGTGAGTTCTCCCTGTGGTGCTCAAAAGCAAGCACGGTGTTGGGTCACGACAATTGGCTAACATCATCAGTGTTTTTCTTCAGTGGGTGTATCTGAGTCACTGTTGTAATGGTACATAGTTTTTAGGCTAAAATTATTTAACCATCTGCCAAGCCATAAAAATGCAGCGACTCTGTTCACTTGCAGTTCCTCGCTGCTTACAGATGGCACGGTGTGGTACAAAACGCGCTCTGTAAAATGACACATGCAGTGCATCAAACACAGTCTGACAATATTGTTTGGAAGTAGCCAGCCCAGCACCGTCCTTTAAATGTCTTTTTGCCTTTTAGATGAACAAGGCTTTGAAGCAGAAGTCCGATATAGAACATTACCGCAACAAATTGCGCTTGAAAGCCAAGAGGAAGGGGTACTATGATTTCCCTCAGGTTGATAACAACAAGGGGCTGACAGAGAGAAAAAGGATGTATGAGAAAAACCAGAAAGAACTTGACCACATTTTGGATCCAGATGCAGATGTCTCATCTCC
>JANXJC010000021.1:20763682-20785599 GCA_027564655.1 Leptodon cayanensis | reverse complement strand
TTATGAAAGTATGTCATCTGGTAAAGCTGCACTGTGGTTAAAAAGAAAGAAATGGAAAGAAAAAAAAATAAGGGAAGGGACTGTTGCAAGTTCTTGTGAGTCATTTTCCAAGTAAGGTAAATAAAAAAGTGCTAGTAATGTTTTTGGTAATAGTGAGAGTGGACTTAAGCCAGGAAGTTAGCATCTGAACTTGTTCTTTTGCAAAGTTCAGTGGTGGTGTTATTTTGTCATTATTTTTATGAGTATAAGTATTGCAGTAGGCATAAGATAACCCAACCAGTACATTGTCCATGTATTTCAGTAAGTCTTGCAGGGATGGTATCTGTAAGGTCGTGTGTGTACCTGTTACTGGTGATCTTCCTGTGCCTTTAACAGAGAAATTCATGATTTGCTCATCTGTGATGTGAAGCTGGCGTATTGTATAACAGTACTAATGTTTGATTAACACTTCACTGTCTCTTGAGGCTGGCACACCAGTAGCGTTCATTTCCCCATTTTAGAAACGAGAGGGGAGTGTACATTCTGCCTGAGCCTGCTGTGGGCGGGTGGACCTGCTCTGCTGCTGGCGCTCTCTGAAATGCAAGTTGACACACTGAAAAGAGGAGATCACACCAGTCCTACCCCAGGAAAGGCACAGTATGCAGATTCTGCTTCCTTACGGGTGGTAGAGGTGTGAAAGATTATAAGAGTGTGTTTGCCATTGCACCTCACACCACGAGGGCTCTGGTTCTTACTGTAATCAGGGACCAGCAACAGTCGATCCATGAGAGGAAAAGTGATACTGAAATACATTTCCTCTGGAAATGGCCCTCATGCCTGGAGGTGCAATCTTGCATCCCATCTCGCGTAAAGTTCAGACCAGAGTTTTCCTATGAGCGTAAATCATGACTGCAATCAAAGCATTGGTGCTGACAAAGTCTTCGCACGCCGTGCAACTTCAGCAATACCCTTGGGGTACAGAGATGAAAAAAGACTGTAATGGGAAATATAAAAGCAGTGTTGGCTCAGAATATGGGCAGAAGCTGTGATGAGATGAACTTCTGTAGGTCTAGAGTTAAATGACTGAGGGATACTGCCCTTGGTGGGCCGGTTCCTAGGGTTGCACTGGTCAATGAAGAAAAAAGATGCTGACTTATCTGTATGTTATGTCCTTGCTGGAGGGTCTGGGGCATCATTTCCTTGTGCAGTTTTCCAGTGAGGGAGGAGTAAATTGCTCCAAGTGCACTGAACAGGTAAGATACGGAACCCTCAGTACACAGGAGTCTGGCTCTGTCTGCACAGTCTGTCCGGAAGATACAGATGGAGCAGCAGAAACATTGACATGACTGTGTGCTGTACATACAGTGAAGGACTGAGGCATTACTTTGGATGTTTATTATGTGTCGTATGCCATGTAGGAATGTTTAAAACATTACACATGAAGCTTTAATGCTAGCCATCTGCTTTTTGTTAAATATACTGATGTTTGTTTGTTCATGTGCCAATGTGCTGAAAGGTCCCAGAATACGTTTTTTGCTGCGTGTTTTCTGATGTTGTGTAAACCTGTCATAGTCTATTTGAGATGGTGATCACTGGCATGATATAACTGCTTGAAGGCAGGTATACTGCTGCAGAGGAATGATTTCATCGTGTAGCTGAACCATAAAAGGCTGACTGCCAGATTTACTTGTTAAATATATAGTCTGTATCCCTACATAGGAAGAGAGAAGAACCGTTTCTGATGCACTTCCTGTTGAGCCACAAAGCATTTAATGAACTTCACAGACGTTGCAGGTGTTTGCAGACAAACCAATTCCAAAGTCTATGCTAAAATTTCCAGTCTAAGACCTGGAAATGAACTGGATATGCTGCAACACACATGACAGCATTATTGTCTTCATTTTTCTAACTAAAAATAAGATGGCTAAAATGGCGTACTGCTGGAGGAAAACCTTGAATAATACTACAAGGTAATGTGGGTTTTGGTTACTGATAAATGAATCAATACACTTGTATGTCCATAATGATATAAAATTGCTTTTAAAGCAATCTAGGTTAGCATAAAATTGAAAAGATTTGATTTCTAACTTTTTCTGCTTTGAATCATTGTTTATATCATTATAGTTACAGAAATTAAAAACTGAATTATTTTTTTTTTAATATCACTTAGGAGTAAGTCAAAGGTTTCAAAGTTTCTAGGGAAAAGGTCTATTCCGCTCTTTTCTGTTTTGTATATATTCCACTAACTTAAATCACATTATTACAGCATTTTCAAAATATATCAGAAAAATAAAGATGCAGTTGATTACATTACTCAAGATCACCTTTACATTTTGGATTTGTTTTAAGTTGTATTTAAAAGTGTTTTACAAAACTAAATAATTTGATTTGTTCAAGAACAAACAGCTTTGTGCTCTTAGTACCTTTGAGTCTTCTGTACCACAAAATTCATGTTTTAAAATGTTCCAGTTGTGTTCCCAGAAGGCACTTGCTAACCCATTTGAATGCCAGTTGTTAGTGTTCATACCTCCTTTCTCATTAGTAAAACTTTCTTAAATGAGCTAATTGGCAATCTCAAGGCAATTTTTAAGACTCTACTGATGATATGCACTATTCTGGGATTTTCTTTAATAGTTTGTAATCAGGTCAAGAATTTGCATGTATTAGCTGTATATTTGAATCCCTTAGAAAATATATCACAACTGCATCAACTGAGTATTTATGGACCTATTGTAAAACATGTATGAAATTTTAGAGACCTTTAATGTAGGAACATAAAGACTGTCGGATCAGATTAGCCTTGGCATAACCTAGTTCCCCATGTAATACCAACAGTATAGTCTTGGAAAAAATAAGACACTTTTTAATTTATTCAATATTGTGTTTATAGGGAAATTTATTGCAAAACCTCTGCTTGTCTTCTGCTTTGGCAGTGCATTTGGGACTTTCAAACATGCTTGGAGATTTGTGATTAATAGTCACACAGAAGTTTTTGAAAGTTGCCTTAAAATTAAGTACATGCCTTAGTACTTAATTTAATCAGAAGTGTGAAATGGATTATTTTTTTGTCCTACCTTTTATCCTGTCAGGTCTTGTAAATGTCTTTCTGTCTGTATCTCTGCAAACCAGTTTCTGCTGCTCTAATCTGTCAAGGCAAAAAGTTATGTTAACCAAATCTGTAATATCTGAAGAACTATTTATTATCAGTGAATTCATTTGGACTGTGTTGTCTTTTCATTTCATTGATGGTTCTTGAGATGTTAAACCATGAAGTCTTTATAATTGCTGAACGGAACAGGCTTCTTCATGTGGTTTCCTCTTATGTCACTTACAGAAATGGTCCTAGGCTTTTCAATATCTCAAATATTGTAGTAGATCTCTTTGTAATCGGTTCAGGCCACAGGCTCACTTAGCTTTAATACAAGCATTTTTTGGCCTTCAGTCAGATCTTAGCACAAGATTGCATTTTCTCTCAAGTTACCTGGCAAACATAGGAGAATGTTGGAAAAGTCACCCAAGTCGTCTCCCTTCAATAGCTCCTTCCAAATTTCTGCTTTCAGCTCTTCTCTGATTCCCACAAATTTATCAGTCATGGCTGAAAGGCTGTTGTGCTCTGACTGATGTTTATTGCCTTTGAAACCTTCCCTTGCTGTAGCCTTAAAATCATCCCGCCACTGTTTTGAACCCCCTGCCACAGCAGCAATCTTTTGCCAAGATTTGATTGAAGGGCAAAAAATGCTTGCCGTTTTTGAACTCTTCTAATGTAAAAATGTACTTGGATGAACGTGATACACTAAGGATGTTTTTACTTTCGCATGAACAACTGAGAAAAACAATGTTGTGGACACGCAACATTACTACAACATCACTACTTGGGTAGTACTAGCTACCCAAGACAACCTTGGGAAAACAAGGAATAAGTGTACATTTTCAGTCAATCTGTGAGGGTTAGCTGAGAACAGCTGGCTTCAAGTGCCAGAGGAAGGGACAGTATATCCCCGCAGGTATGGATAGTTGTCCATCTGACCGAAGCGCAGACGCTGAAGAAGCAGGTCACTTCAAAATCTGTGCTGTTACACCTTTGCTGTATCTCTTACTGAGCGTAGCGACCAGGGCTGGTCCAGTGGGCCCCAGCTCGTGTTGGGGATCCACCTGATAGCACGATGCATGTATTCAGGTGTAAATCTTACCTTGCAAATGGAGACTGAAAGTGTGAATTCAGACATAATCGTGCAACTTCTCTTACTTCATGATGAACATTGTCAGGTCCCCTGTGCAAAATGAGCAACGCACAGACACGTTAGATGACCTGGTCTACTTCCAATATTTTGAATGGAATAATTGCACAAAGCAGAAAAATAGCATGACTAGGCGAAGATAACTTGATATCAGGCTCGAACAGCAGTGTAATTACTGTATTAATAAATGAAACTGGCATGCCATTATTTGATCTGTTGTTGATCTACAATGGGAGGAGCGCTTCTCTGGGATATGCAAGAAAATGACCAATGGCCAGATACACTACGAGAACAACATCTCCTGAACTTTTCTGGTTTAGATGTAGCCTTCTTAAAAGACGCGGCTTGATGAAGCATGAAGTTCCTGTATCACAATTTGGCAACCACTAGTGAAGAGTTTATGTACAGATATATTCTGTATCTTTCAGAGGAATGCTATATTTGTTTTTGTATGACCAGTAACAAGGGAAGAAACGGTTGCGTTGGAAAGATTACAGGGTATTTTCGATCTTGAGTTGTATGCTCTTTCTATTACATTTGCCTCCCCTTGCTTCTGAGCACACAGTGGTGAAAGCTCAATGCCTAGGCATGCCTTTGCCCAGTGCTGTGCTGGAAGCAGTTTAATTCCAGGGAGTCCAGATCTCTGATAAAGTTGTGGCCAGTTACCAAACTGGTTATCTAAAACCAGCATCTTGCAAGCACTTCCCTCCCACTCCTGTCTCTCTTCCTGTTCACTTTGCTGGGTGTTTGTTTCAGTGGAGCATTATTCCAGTTCTCGTTGTGCAGAATCAGCAACCAAAATCTCTGCTCCCCATCTGAATGTGTGGGAGGTCCTATTATTTTTTTATAATAGCACCTATTTAGTTTTTGTGAATTTGAATCATATCAGCTGAGGTTAAAAGGGTTCTGATACCTTCTTGGCATGTATTTCATCTGATAAGCTCCCACATATGATGGCCATGTCTTTTACATAGCTTTATTTTCTTTAACAGTAAACAAAATCAATGAGCTCTTAATAATGTTACTGATTTCTAGCACTTCCATATACATAGAAAGAATATCCTATAATAAAGTGGCATTTTGACGAACCTCATCATTTTAGAATAAAGGTAAGTATTGAAAAGTGCTGCCTGTCATTTTTCTTGTTTTCTTTTTTGTTTTACTGTTTTCTTGTTTCATGTTTTCTAGGCAACCGATGAAGAATTCGGTATACAGAAGCAGGCAGTCTTTGAACAGTCCTAGCCCAGGAGAAACTGAGATGGATCTTCTAGTGACTCGAGAAAGACCTAGACGAGGAATCCGTAACAGTGGATATGACGTAAGTTTATCAGATATATGCAGTGAAGTTTGCTCAGCAAAGTCTCAACTTACTCCTAAAACCAGGAAACTATTGATAAGCTACAAGCCAGAGTGCCATTGAGTATTTAATGTTACAGTACTTCATGTGCAGTCAGCATCCTGAAAAAAACTCAGGATACTCAGAGCACAGACTCTTTCATGTAGTTTACGGCTGTACATCGTTTTACAGTCTGAAATGCAAAGAAAACATTTGCCCTGAAGCTCATTATTTGCCAAAGTGTTGAATTTTGAATTTAGATAGTTCTTCTAAGTATGTGGCCACTTTCTTGACACTGAGTTTTTTTTCCTTGTGATTTAAGTCCTCTGTTTTGTACCCCTGATGCTGCTGTCTTGATTTAGAAGAATGAACAACCAACTTCTGGGAATTTCACTTGAGTCCAGATGTCAGTGTTTTGTGGAAATCCCCTAGAAGGAGATATTGTCCTCTTACTGCATCAGAACTGAGAGAGTTTTGCATAGGTAAATGTCAAAACCAGCCAAAGAAGATGCTGGTTTATGGTCCAAGGAACTCACGGAGCCAACGCAAGGCAGAGGAGTTGTCTTGTGCAGTCTGAACATACACTGGGCCCAAGTTGACACTGCGTGCACCCAGAATGAGGGTAACAGTAGCCCCCACACTGGAGTAACGTAGAATTTTCCTATCCTTCGTCACGTGTACAAAATGCTGTAGCTCAGCCATCCCTGAAGATCAGTCCTGAGAGAAGGCCTAAACCATTCTGGAAAATAAGAAAGTGCATTTGGTGGTTGTTCATCCTCTAAACTCTGTAGATGACAAGCATTTTGTGCGGGGCTTAATTGTCATCTCAGCTGCCAGGGATGCACCTTTAGTGGGGTGAAAGAATGTACCAAGGTCAGGGGATGTGTTTGGGGAAGTTTAAATCTTTTACAGAATTCTTAGGGGCATGCTGTCGGTGTCAGATTTCTTAAATGATTTCCTCCATTTGGACACTTCCCATCAGATTGCTTGAGTCATGTTGTGCCGTGTAAGTGGGATGACTGGCTCCCTGCTTTCCGAGGCATTAGAACACATCGCTGTAGCCTGGAAAAAGAAAGATATAACCTGTTGAAACAGGTTTTACATTTTGCAAAAAAGATTCCACACGCCCCCCGCCTACCTCACCCCCCAATGTTTCCTTTATTTTTGGAGCTTTCTTAGATAAAAACATTGTCAAGCCAGCCTCCCCTCATTATCCTGAAAATCATATGTTTCAAGACAGCAAGGGATTTTTTTAATATGCTAATAAAAGCATAGGTGATATTTTCCTGAAATGAATGTTGAAAACATTCTGGGACCAGGCATGGCCTCCTGCTATTAATTGAAAATTAATATGCCATAAGTAGTTAGAAGATTTTAAAAGTATATTTTAAAATATTGTGTATGCTATATATAAAATATATTTTTAAAAAATTTGTTAAAAACCTTGAAAAGAGATTAATGAGCTTCTGAGGTGTCCCAAAAGTAATTATAAACTCTGAGATCTGTGCACATCACACACAAGTTTCCTTTCACCTTTCTTTTAAGGTTGCAGTTGGGCGAGCTGTCCGTGGCACAGTCTTTTTTACCGATAAGTTACATAAAATTCTGTTTGCCTGATGCGCTGCAGATTGGCTGCAGTGCACCTCTTCTAACTCTGAATGTATTTCCCATCTGAAAGAGGAAGGATGCCAGGGGAAAATGGGACAGGATATTGAAATTTAGTTCCCAAGCCTCAGCTTGCAGCGTGGGCTGCTTTCCCTCACTCCTGTTTGAGGTTCCCGAGAGCTGTGCCGAGCGTCTGACAGGCTTGGTCTCCCAGGATACCCATCGGCAGGCACTTATATCCATATTTGTGTGTGGAATTCATATGGATCTCACCAGTGGTACAACTAAACACCTCTGTAAATCTGACCTCAGAAAATGGGTGGAAAAGGGCTGGTTTGTGTGCTGGATCTTGTGTCCTTTCTTTTCTATCTAATGACGTCTGGTATCACTTTTTGACATCCACTTTGTCATTCTAAATGTTCCGGCCTTCTTGGACTCCTGCTAACCTTTTCCTCCCAGTATTTTATTTAGCAGCAAGTCCCGCCAAAGAATAGTGAAATTTATAAGCAGTTCCAAATAATTACATTAATGAATCAAATAGCTCATGTTATCTTCAAGTCATGAGATTTTTTTGCAGATTAACAAATTGCCTTTTTTTTCTTTTTGAGCTGTTACCCGTATGCCCAGGTTATGTGTTGAGGTTTATCTTCCCAACAATGATAAAGGTTCCCCCCCCCCCGCCTCCTTGAGAAAAGAGGCTAAGATCCCCTAGATTCTTTAAGAAAACTCTTTAAGAACTATTAAACTCATATGCACAACCAAATCATGAGAGTTTATGGTTTGTATGATTTTGCTTTGTCCTTTAATAAGAGAGGGAAGTAAGAGCTCAGAAATCGGTCATTCCACACTACTGACTTTTTTATTTATGTATTTTTGGTTCCCCTTACATAACAAAGTTCTCATATCTCAATTATGGTTTTCTAAAAATATTTCATTCCCTAGAATGATTTTTTTGTGATACTTCTCTGAACCATGGTTCTGTTTCTCAGAGCTAAAAACTGGTCAGGATATGAGGTCAATAGTTACATACCTGTCCGTATAGAATACGTAGCTTTTTGTATTATTTTGGAGTGTACATTCTACTGTTTGATGTTCTGAGTATATTATTTGCCTTTGCAGCATCTTTTATAAATGGATTATTATTGAATAGTACTTATCTTTCAATTTAAAATAACCCCAATAGGGTTTACTATCATCACCTTAACCTGGGAAGCAGATTAAGGAGACTTTATGAACATGTTTGTTATTTCCAACATGTTCACAGACAATTGTGAGTAGAGCAAATGCTATAATGAAAGAGTCTAGAACCTCTAGACTGCTAATGAGCTTTATACTAGCTTTATACGCGCAGAAAATATTTAGCCTGGTTTTGGTGTAAAAGGAGGAAAATCACCTTATTGTACATATCTAAGATTGATATACAAAAGAATTTACTGGTATAATTTTACTGATATAGTTAAATTAATGCAGCTCCTCAAAAAGCTTATGGATTAACGTTCACATGAAGAATTTTACTAGTATAGTTGCAGCAGCAGAGTTATGCCAGAGGTGCGTAAAGTCTGTCTCTTAGTACAGGATTTTCTTTTCCTTCTTCATATAATTCCAGGTCCTTGTATTATACAGTAACCGTGTATGAGCAATATCTGGATTTTTAGAATGGTAACGCTAATGTATAATGGCATATATTTACCATATTAATGTGTTTCAGTTGATAGGAAAGCAAATGACATACATCAGAAAGTGATAGGATGAATTGAAATAAATTTTAAAACTTGAGGAAAAGTAATGGTCACCAGTCTCCTCCAAAATCTTCATGTCAACTTTTATATTGATAAATCAAAGCTGACAATGTTGACTACTAATATGCACCCTTTATTCATATGATGTATTTTAGACATTCTGTAGAGGTCTAATGGCTTCACCAAGGTGTTGTAGTAGAGAACCTGATTTATTTCAGCATTGGATACTGATAGGTCTCTTGTGGGATTCCGTTCACTGACATTTTTACAAGCATGAGAAAATAGAAGAACCATGGTTATTAATCATCCAGTTGGGGCAGTATGATTTCAGAGGCTCTTTGGTTGCACTAATACAAACTACCATTGCATTTTATAGTCAGGCTTCTAAAATTTACCTGATTTTTATAGTCAAGCTTCTAAAATTTACCTGATTTTTATTTACTGTAACAACACAAATAACAATGGAATCAAAATGCAGGAAGAAAATTACGGGAAACTATTTAGTTGAAGATTTCCTACAAAGTTTTTCAGTTTAAGAAAACTTTGTGATGTTACATTGTTCCTCCCCCAATCTGATGTGTGTACCACTTAAGAAGCCTGAAGTTGGGTTTGTGGTTTTGAATTTGAATAATATACCATATAACTATAACCATATAAATTAGAGTTCAATTCTAATATGCAAACGATTAATTATTGTCTTAATTTTCCTTTTTTATTGCTGTGTTTTCATGAAGTACAAAATATAGCTATACTTAAAACAGCTAAGAGAGAAAACAAATTAAGATCGTTTATTTAAATTTATTGTCAGTTTTCAGGCTAACCATGTAACTCTTCTCTGAACGGCTGATAACAGAAGAAGGAAGTCAGTTTGATATTTTCCTCTGCAAATCAAGAAATATGTGCTGTGATTGTCCTGTAGTACATATGACAATACATAGCTTGGAAAAGATTGGGGGCACAGTTGCTTATCTAGTCAGGTATAGAAAAGCACTATTACATGGGGAAAAAAAGTAGGCCACACTAGGAGCTACAGAGCACTCCAATCATCATACTGCTGGAATTTTCAATAAGAACATCCTGTTGTATTCTTTTATTTGTGGCTATTTTAAATGCTAACACAGTTCTAACTGCGTGCTATATATAGAAGGAGGTACATATCCTATTCTTCATTCCAGTTATGCTAGCATCTTAAATGCATTTTACTGATATTTAAAGAATTATAAGGAACTGGTTGCTTTTTCAGATTGCCTGTTTAAAATGTATTTTTTAAAACTATAGGCTGTAAATCTAATCTTACAGAATATAGATGTAGTTAGCTATTTCACTGTCAAGTTCTTACAATATGATGAATTTTTCTGCCTCGGAGTTACAGGCAAAAAAATCAGGGGGGGTCATTTCTGTTTATATTCTACATGTACAGAAGGAATTGCCCTAGGAGTAACCCTTCAAGTTAAGCTGCGCGAGTACTATCTGCTCGTTAGAGTACGTGTTTCATTGACTGTTCCCACATTAGTTTTGGGTAAATTTGTGTGTAACTACTGTTGCACTAGGTGACTAGGTTAGACAGCCAAGCTATGTCAGGATATTTTCTGCAAGGGACAGGACCTAGTTTGTGGCATTGTTGTTAGGGGTCCTCACTGGGTTAGAAAGTTCAGGAAAACCCCTAAACTTTAATTCTTCTGAAATCTTAACATGTGAGAACGGACAAAAGAATTTCAGTCTCTGTAGCTGTAACAAGCAGTCCCTTGTAAGAGGTCCTTCATAGGGATGGTACTATTTAGGGAGCCATATTCCTCCTGGCACAGTTGTATTCCCATTGATACTAACAACTAAGAAAAGGATTTAAACATTAATTCTAATTGTTTTTAAGTGAATCATTGACAATTTAATTGGCTACAGAGTGTCCCTGCTATTTTTCTTAGCAAACAGTGTAGGATATAACAGGCTATTATAGTCGCCTGCATCACACGACTCCTTTCCAATATTTGTCATGTGTCTATACTGTCACAATTCCTGACTTTGTATATGTTGCATCTGCGTTTGAGAACATTTTGTGTGAAGCAGCACAAATACTGTCTTGTAAAGCTATTTACATATGCGTGCTTTTATTCCATCCAACAGACTGAGCCTGAAATTATAGAAGAGACAAATGTTGACCGCGTCAACGAGCCTCGGAGTTACGCCAGGTCCCGTCAGGCCAAAGGCCACTCGGAGACCTCAACCTTAAGTTCTCAGCCCTCTATTGATGAGGTTCGGCAGCAGATGCATATGCTCTTGGAAGAGGCTTTCAGCCTGGCCTCTGCGGGCCACGGAGGACAGAGCAGGCAGGAGGCCTACAGCTCAGCACCGCACTTGCCCTACTCGGAGGTTGTGACCAGTGCTCCTGGTACCATGACCCGACCTAGAGGGGGGGTACAGTGGGTACCCACATACAGACCAGAAATGTATCAGTACAGTTTACCAAGACCAGTAAGTGAAACTTCTCTTTAGTATACTGTAAGAGCATAAAGATATTTCTACTCCGAGACGCATTTTTTAAAGAGGTAGCCCTGTTTACGTGCTTAAAACCAGATGTAAACCCATGCTTACAGTAAGTAAGTATGGGTAGTGGGGTGTACGTATGTATGCTTACCCATACCCATCATTTGCAGGAAGACTCAGTATCTATATTAGCAGCAAGGTTGTCTTGTCTAAATTATGCTTGAAAGAATAGGCTACACTAAGCTCCAGGCTGTTCAACAGATCAAGAACTTGTTTGCATGTCTTCTCCTATTCACTAAATGCATATTAGGAAACAATCTGGTTTTGTAGAACAACTATGTAGGCAGCTGGGTATGAAACACTCAACACTCCTGCATGAGGTCCATCACTGAAGAGGAGAGCATCATTGCAAGAGAGTGAACCAAGTGTAATAACCAGAGTGACCTGAAATGGGGGCTGTCATTGACAATCTTGCAGTTACAGCTATTGACTTGGGACTCTAGAGATGGTTTAATTCCACGGGTTTCTTGGCTGACCTTGTGTAAGTCACTCTTTATCCTTCATATTCTAGCCTCAACTTGTGGCTAAAATGTCCTTACCTCGCAGAAATAATAAATGAATTTAGAATTTAAATCCATGGGTGGAAATTGTTAATGGAATTTTGTAGGTATCTAGGCAGCAGTCGCAGCAGCACTGTGCACACCCTCAGCATGTGAAACTACCCACAAATTCCCTCTTTACGGTATTGTGAAACTCAACAATGTATTTTCTTCTCATATGTCAGGTACAAATCTAAACCAGAGATGATTGCTTTCAGATGAGAAATAGCCCATCTATCAATAGCAGTGTGAAAAGTTGTTCATTTTAAGGCTTTTTTTGGTCGGAAATGAAAATGTTTTGAAAGAATGCATTTCAAATTAGGTCCCTTACTCTGGCTAGAATAAGAGGATAATGCAGGAAAATGTCCTCAGTTCAAAATAACTATTACTATGACTTCCTTCCATGACAATAAAAAAATACATTAAAGGATGCTGCTTCTGAACTATTCTGAACATATTTGAAAGCCGATGGCACTGCCTGCAAAGGTTCAGGTTGGTGCTATTTAAATCATGGTAAAGGTTATTTCTGGCACTTTGAAATTGGTCCAATGAACTTCATACAGCATATAATCATATTTTATGGTTAGAATTCGATTACAAGCTTAAGAGACAGCTAATGGGTAGTCAAATTACTTTGACACTTCAGAGAGTCTTTCTAAAATGAAATTAAAAATACTATATGGCGACAGGTTTTAAAAAAATGTAATAGCCATACTTTTTTGGTGAATGCTTCACTGTTTTGTTCTAAGACTTTAATACTCTTGTAAATCTGCATGTTTCAGAACTTTAAGCATTTGGTTATCTTTCTGGCATTTTGAAGATAGTGTTAAAAAATTTCCTAAAGATAGTTGATCATCACAGATTAGGATTGGCACAGGCTGCTGGACTTTGGATAAGGGCTGTTAATTCGTAGTTTTCTGCGTATCAGTTTCACGAATACGAGCTGTACTTTAACCACACCATTTACTGGTTTGTTCTCAAACGGGGACAGAGGATTGGAATGGAAAATACCCAGCCGAGACGGGTGTAGGAAGTGACCGGTGGGTGGGAAAACCATGGAAGAATTACTGCTCTCAGCACCTTAGCAGCTGTCTGCCTGCCCGGGATACCTGCAGTCAGCAGCTCCGGGGGAGATGGTGTGACGGGGAGTGCTCGGGAGTGGGTTGGCTGACACGTGGAGAAGGTGTCCAGGCTCACTGAGCTGCGGGGTGAGCGAGAAGTCTCCGGCAGCTTTGGGGGTGAGAGGTACCTGAGCACGGGGGTGTTCGTTATACGGGGGAGGATGTTACCTCTGCAAACCAAGAATTATTTATTTTTGCCCTTTCTTAAAATTCAGTTCTTAGTGGCAGTTGCCACTAACAATGCTATTACAATTCGAAATCTGGATTCAAGAGCATTTTGCCTGCTCTAGATGGAACGAATGCAGACACTGGCTTTACCATTGGGTCTTTAGATACAAGGCAAGTATAAAGGTCTTCAGTCCATCACTCTCTTCTGACATCTGGCTCTTCGCAGACCAGTTACACTAGACTAAACTTTTTACAAGATCCCACAAACTTACCAGTGACTTAAGTGCACCTTTAGGTTTCATGAAACCTAATGCAAAGGTATTTCATAGGTGATAAAAGTGATACCCAAGATTTCTAGCACAGACATGCTCTACCTTTATAAAGCGCAAATGGTAAATGGATTGAGGCAAAACAGCAAAAATCTGCATGCAAATCTCCATCTCAGTGTTTGCCTCTGTTCCTAAGTATTTGTGCCATACACTTTCAGGGGACCAGAACCACTCTTCAGGCCTACATTTCTTACGGTCTCCTCCAAGTTTTGGATCTTTGATTTTTTGCAGTCAACTTCTTGACTAGTCCCACCATCAAACAGTACTGTATCTCTCCAGAGCGTGCATGCATCTTCTTCTTCCTTTTCCTTTTCCTTTTTCTTTTCCCTTTTGAGGCCTTCTGTGGCTTTTTACGTGCTAACATAATACCTACATTACCTGCAGCTCTTGTGAGGGAACGCCAGTTTGCCAAACTGCCCGTGGGTGACCTCTGATAACAGGATTCCTTCTTGTGGGGCTCATGCCTTCTCCTGTCAGAGAAAAGCTAGTAAAATGCAAACTCTTAGTGTTGTTCTGGAGCCTTCAAAAAAGGGATGAGCAACACTTGGCTGGGTCCTTGTCATCCAGCTGGTATACTACGACTGGAGGACGGAGTTACAGCATCGAGTGTATAACACAAGCCCGACTCCCAGCGTTGTGCCTTGGCAGATCACGTTACCGCTTTGGAAATTCTCACGGCTGAGTCAAGTGGAGAGCTATGGCCAGGGAAAAAAAACCCTCTTCATTACAAGGCTGGACCAGTTCCCATCTCTCCTCTTTAGGGCTCTGGAAAGAGGAGTGAGAGTAACAGAGCGCTGGCTCCCAAGGTGAGACCTAGCACTGTACAACAGGCACTGGTGGACAAACTTGCAGGCTGAGTGACTGGTAATGTATCCAAGTCCTCAGAGCTTCTCTTCATTTAGCAGAGGTAAAGTGAGAGTATTTTACCAAAGTTCAGCCACTTTCAATAACAGTTACCAAACTGAGTATAAAACAGGACAGCTAGCAAAGCAAAACCAAATCCAGCTGAAATCAATAGTTTTGCATTCTTCCTGGATTGCAATTTAATAATCAAATTAGTTAAATCATTCAATGAGTAAACAAAGACATTGCCCTTTTAATTCCTACGGTGAGATGTAAGGAGAAGGATATTTCTGTAATTAGAAGGCAATATTGAACAATTTCGCCCAAGACATATCTGTAAGTTGGAGGTGGTAAAAATATTTTAATACTGCAACCAAGGCAATGTAGCCTTAAAGCTAACTGCAAAGTTTCTCCTTTAGACTTTAGTTACTCTGTGCTGATTTAACTTTTCTTTCCTGCATCCTGACAGACAGTACCTTAGACTTTTGTGGGTTGTAGAAGACACTGGTGCAGGTGTCTGCTGGTGGCTGGACTTTATCTTCTGGAGGGTTGTGTTGTATGTCTCCTGTGCCCAAAGGCTGAAGTTTCTCTGCTAAACTGCACTTAACTACTTTTTAAAATTCTTCGCTCGTTTGCTTTTTAAATTGTCAGTGTTTTTAGCCACAACAGACTCCTGCATGGGCATTTCTTCCTGAGAGGGTGGTGTGGGGTCTGCAGTCTGGTATCTGTGCAGTCTGTCCTGAATCTCAAGTTTGATTACTTCTGTCAGTGATTGTTATAGCCTTTGTATTATACAAGTTCTCATTTTTCAACAAAATAGAGTTTGGAATCCATGCAGAATGTTTTTCTTTTTAAGTTGTTTTGGTTTTGGGGGTTTTTTTTGGTGAACAACAAAAGTGATGCAACACTTTTTTAAAGGATAAACTAATTTTGAAGAATAAAATTAGGGCAAATTTGTGAAATCAGCTGTTGTGGGGGTTTTTTTTCTGATTGGATTTACAACAGTTTACAAATTTCACTGAAGTGACTTTATTTCTACGATCATGCCAGTTAGCCTAGAACCTAAAGGCTCATCTAAATCTGTAACAGACAGGCCTCTGTAGTAAAACTTTGGTTTAATTTAGCCTCTGAACATTTTTTTCCATTTATGTGTTGCATGCAGGAAAACACTAATGCCCCAACCCATTGGAGAAATTCTAGAAGTTTTATTGGAGTTCCCTCTCGTAACTATTTTGGTGTCTGTGGAAGCTCAGCACAAAGAGGACTGACTGCTGTCCCCAGGACGGATTGTTCCTCAGCATGGTGTAGCAGATCTTCTAACAGGCTTTTTCACCTTACCAGGAGACCCTCTGCCCAGCCGTTAGCAAAATATTACCGCTCACTCAAAATTGTTCCTCTGCTATGGAAGCAGCAAAAGAAGTGCTTCAATCTTCTATTTTACTTTTTTCCCCAAAATTTTCAGTGCACATCGCAGCACATTTGTGAACTGTTCTTTGTGATCCCTTAAAATGCCTCCTTTGATGTCCATATTCTAAAGCATATCCACTAACACACAAGAGAAACCCCAAATCTACCTCCGTGCCTCTGTCTACCCTGTTATACTCAAAGAGTATCTGGAGTCACCGGCCACTCTGAAACATTAGCTAATGTGCTGTTCCTTTAAAATAGGGGCGAAAAAAAAGAATTTCATACTTGGTACAAATGTATGCTGAGAGCAAGATGTGGGATGAAAGGCTTGTGGAGCCAGAAGGAAGTGTTCGGTTCAGCCTGTGAGAGCACTGCCAGCTTTTCAGATGCTGAATAGGCATTGCAGATCATTTCAAGTCCAGCACTATTAGGAGTAATCTAATTGAGGTTTTCTTTGATGCAAATAGCATTTGTTTTTTCTATACAGTTCTTTTTCGTTAAAAATCAGTATTTCCAACCCCTGGCTAGGAAATGTACCATTGCCTTTTTAGATTTTTTTTTTTTTCCAGCTAAATATAGAAATACTTTAAATACCATTGTAGCATGGTGAAAGTAAATATTAGGAGACTTTGTAGGTGGCATGAAAGGAAAAAGGATTTTCACAGACATGCCTTTGAGGGACTCTACCCTGCTTTAAAAGGGGTGGCAGTGAGAGGCAGGAGAAAGAAGCTTGGTCTGTATTGCTTTTCCCTTAGAGACACTGACATCAAAAGTCAGTATTTGGTAAGTTACCCTTCCTCTGGGTTAACCCAGTTTTGCAGCTATTTGAGAAAGAAGGTATCGGAACACTGTCTAAATGTGTAATTTTTAAAGATGATTACTGAAAGATAGTGGGTTTTGGTATTTAGTGTGGGATTTATATTGCCAAATTCAAACTTAAATGTAGGTGTTAAGTCTGAGCTAATCATGTAAATCCTGTAGGCTCTTTCTACAGGCAGGCGAGAGTGACTCATCCCACGGTAATGTGTTTTTAGCTTTCTCTGCTGTTTGTGGAGAGGGAGCTTCTCTGGCTAAACCAGATACCTCTTGTTTAGAGGGCCAGAGTCCCGCATTGGACTGGGGACTCTAGTTTTTGTCAAAATGCCTATGTCTTGATGCTGGACAGCCTCCCCATAATCTGTTATTTGCTATTGCTCTGATTGTATCTTTAATCCTGTGCATTGCTCTGAAGCATGGTCAATAAAAGCATAATTTAAAAAAAACCCCAAACAACAAAAAAACCCAAACCCACAATTTGTTTAAGAAAAGTGTCAACAAAGTGCTAGAGAGATATCATCCCTCTGTCTTTAAGTACATTTAGCAAAATTATGCCCTCTAATCTATAGCAGTACAAGGAATTTAGAAGAGCAATTTTGTCCCGCATGTCATTTCTTGGGTGCCATGGGTTTCATGTACGTGATTACTCGTCCTTCACATGTATTAGTGATGAAATCCAGAATTACTGTGGGCAAGATGCTTAATTTTGTGACTTAGTGGGTCGGTCCTGTGTTCCTCTGAATTAGTCTGCTTTTTCAGAACTGTTTGAGACCTTTGTTATTGCTTTAGAAAGTTACAGAGCTTGGGGTTTTTGTGAAGATTTTTCTTTTCATCTCTTCAAGACTGAAAGGAAGAGGTTGAAATATGCATTGCTCCCAGGCAGCTTCACTTCATGAGATGCTGCTCTGAGGATGCTTTCTGAATCTTTAAAAGACTGTTTCTGGAGAAGTGAAAATACTGAGATCTTTTTCCTGTGGGTCCAAAGCAGCTGTTGAGTCTCACGTAATTATAACGGATCTGCTTTGCGAGCAAGGTTACAAATGTCACAGAGACAGTGTTTAATATGTTTTATTTTAATTAGACTTCATCTTGACTCTGAACTCATTTGTTCGTGTTTTCTTCCACATCCTAAAATCACCCAAGCACTGTAAATTCTCAAATAAAATGCAGTTACTATTGATGCCACAAAAGGTTAACTTCCTGTTGGCCAGCACGTGAAGCAGGTATTTAATTTCTGACTTTCTTCTGGTTTTTTTAATTTGACTGAGATCTATTGGTGTTTCAGAAAATATTTATTTTTCCCCTTTTACAGGCTTACAGATTTTCTCAGCTTCCTGAGATGGTAATGGGTTCTCCTCCTCCTCCTGTCCCTCCCAGAACAGGTCCTGTGGCTGTTGCCTCTCTCCGGAGGTATTTATCTGTTGTTTTATTTTAGGTATGATCTCTAAAAAAACACTGTTGTAAAGAGAACTGGAGCAAACCCTGAAGGGGCACTTACAAGGCACTTATAAAGACACATTCATGAAATTAGAAACGTGTTGTTTTTATTTCATTTTAACACAAAGAGGAAAGGAATAACAATGAATTTTCTCTTCTATTAGCTAATCGGTTTCAATAAAATTAGGAAATCCAGGCTCCGATTTCTTTTAAAACATGCTTTGCCTCAGCTCGCATAATGGCGTATTGTGTTGCAGATGTGTGGTAGATAATTTGCACTGTCATTCTCCCTGCTTTTTTCTATTGTAAGGACTTGCAGCAGGATACGGATGAATTGTGAGATGTTTCTCAGTACACTGGGTCCAGGGATTTCTGCCTAGCTTTCAGATATCTCGTACCTGCATTTCTGAAGCCAAATATGTGCTAAAGCCTGATTGCCTTAGCTCAGTGCATACATTTTGCCTCTTCCTCACAGTAAGGCACTCTACAAAATGCATTTCAAGGCATTTTTACACCTCCGTGGTGGATGAACTCGTTTAGCCTTCAGCGCTGTGCTGTTAGGTACTGCCCGGTGCCAACTGCAATTCAAGGCACCGCAGGCCTGCTGAGAATTGCCGTGGAGCGCTAAGGCCAAAGGAAACTTTTCCGAGTGGCTGCTAATGATATCGTAGCTGCGTCCAGAGATTCAGGATACAGACGCTGTCTGTTGACGTATTCTTGTTCATCCATTATGTTTTAGCGCTAAAGCAACCAGGACACACCATTTCAAAAGATGTCAGTACTCACCAAGTGCAGTTAATGTTACTTACCACAGTAGTCCCCTACTATATGATGCCATATCATATATACTGTAGTAATATGGTATTGTCTGCAGTCTTGTGTCAATGAACTATGGTAAAGCTCTGGTTTTTGTGTTGCATGTCACAGGCATTGGTTTGAAGCAGCAAGCAAAGGCTCTGTGTAATGGTAATAACATGCTTTGGCAAAGCAGCGACCAGGCTAAAGAAGTTGTTCTTGGACTTCTCCAGACTTACTGTTCTCCAAACTTCTGTCATGCCAGAGCAAAATCAGATAGATCGTTCCTAGCTGCCTTGTCATACTGTAGCTGATAGGCATGTATGTGGCTATGAATCTCATCTGTCAGTCAGAATGACAAAAGTTTCTATTTTTTGCTTTCTTAATGCACAGGTCTACATCAGATATTGGCAGCAAAGTGAGAATACCTGAGTCCAGTGGGGCAGATCAGGCCCAGCATCATGATCAGGCACCTTTTGCACCTGGTTCGAGAGCTCCGATGTCTGTTGGTCCACTTGATCAATCAGCTTTTCACTCAGGTGAAAAAATAGTGCAGACCCAACTTGCAGATTTGAGAGCCTCACAATTTATTTTGCATAGAAATGAATGTAGGGGATATAGCAAATATAGATGATTGTTTGGAGAAAGACTGTATTAGGTGTTTGTTTTCTGGTGCAACTGAAGGAGACCTACAAAGCATAGCTCCTTTGTAAATGCAGCATCAGCTGCGTTGTAAAATACCACTCATCCTGCAGAAGCACCAGGAAATGGTCATTTCTGAAGGTGAGATCCAGCAATGTACCAAATGGTCTTTGTTCAAGTATGGCATTCTACTGGCTCACTGATAAGGACTCTGAATTATTAAAGCCCAGTAAAACAGTTCGTCTGTACCACAAAATCCAGTGGAATTTTTAGGGCTGGTACAGAGGGTGTTGGCTGGCAAAAGCAGAAGTTGCAGTGTTGGGACTGATGCGTGACTCGCATGTTGTGTTGCACCATGTACAGAAACAACCAAAGTGGGAGAGATGGGTAACGAGGTTCTGAGGGACATGGAGAAATGAGGTGGATCCTTCCATAATTTTATCAGTCAAGAATATCAGGCCAAGTGCTTGAGAACAGAGTAAGTATAATGGAGCTGTAAGTAGTAGTGCAGAAGGAGGCTTAATGGCATTCAGCTCTGCTAGGTTTGTAAGGAAAGGGAGGAAAAACAAGTGGACATGAAGAATAGTGTGTGCGAGACTGAGGTTTTCCAACCTGGCTGTGGGATGAGTATTATGACTCCCTATTTCCTCTTGAGAAACTTAACCCCTAGACTTGTCACACCAGTGGGCTGCTGAGGGGGCTAAGTTGAACGTATGTGCCCCCTTCCCTTCAGAACACAAGGCAGAAGTGCTTTTGATAGTCAAAAATAATCCGTTAGCTCATCTCCCCTCCTGTTTTGGAGAGGGTAGTTCCTGCTCAAGTGCAGAAATTGTTTTAGGTCTCAATGTCCCAGTTTTAAAGGTCTAGCAAGTTCCTGGACCTTTGATAGGAATTTTGTTTATGAATGAATTGATTTAATTATGAGATTAAGCTGATACACTGTTTTGATGGATAACATGTAGCTGGGAAAATATTTGAAATAGCTTCTCATTGGCAAAGTATGTTTTCTCGAAGAGCTACAGAAAAGAGCTTAAAAGATTAAAAAAATTTTTCATCGTCAGTTCAAAGTTTTGAAATTAGTAGGTTTATTAGACATTGCTCTGCTAATCTGCCAGAAGAATTTCTTTCTTAGCTTCCTCAGAAGTAATAGACAATTATCTGCATTGTATTCAACATGTTCTACTGAGAATAATAATGTGGATATGCAAATCTGTTGTCAGTTAATTAAATATAGTAGTTTTGAAGGATCCATTCTACTCTCACTTCTTGTCATACCTTCTGCAAACGGTGCATGTGAATCTGAAAAGAGCAGATGCTCAGCCTTTCAATTTAAAGCATTTCAAGCTGTAAAATGTGCCACACTACCAAGACGTCTTTCTTCATGTCTGCAGTAATGTGTTCTGTGTGATATACTTTTTTAATAATTTCCAGTGATGTGGAGATTTTATTGCTGTATGTTAAAAATGGGTATGTTGTGTTACCACTGAAGAGTGGCTGCCTTTCACAAGAGAGAAAGTGACCTTCGTGTACATTGTGGAGTTTGCCAGAATAATTCTGGGGGTAGCTGGAGGAAACTTTTGCATATGATAGATGCTAAAAATGGCTGTAATACAGGGAAAGACATGGAGAGTTGAAAAACCTGCAACTGTCATACAAGGATTTCTAATGTTCTCATAGGAGAATAAATTTTTATTGCCTCAATACTTGAAGAAACATTGCTGCAGGTGCTGATTTGGCACGAAATGGCCTAACGTTGCTCTCATGCAGCCCATCAACACCAGCTCGAAGATAATGATGTTGCAATAAGAATTGGGATAAGGTAGTACATCATCTTATTGAGTGTTCATTTTGAATAGTAGCTCATTTTGGTGTGGTTAAATTAAAAGACCATTTTGGTGTAGAAGCCATGTGTCATCTACAGGAGCAGTACTTTCTTCTCTGTACATATCTGAAGAATTGTTATTTCCAGCCTTGCTAACTCATTGAAAATAGCAAACCTTGTGCTGTCTGTGACCTGAGAAGAGCAAAGATCGCCCACACCTCTTCTCTTAGCCTGCCTCCTTCCAAACCAAGGGGCTGGAGGAATTGGGATAGAGGTCCTATGAGAGAACCTGTGGCTACCTGCCATGCAGGCGTACATCCTAGATCCCACTGGTCCTTAGCAATTCCATGGTGACTGCTTCTCTGATGGCTGAGTGACTCCAGCCTCCTCCCTGACATAGGTGAAATGGCACTACAACCCACTGTCAAAATGAAAGCTAGGACTTAATCCCTAACAGTGGAAAACACTGTGTAAATGTCAAGCATGACATAGAAGTTCTTAGTCCATATGACATATCCCTCATTTTTCTTCCAGTTTTTTTCTGGTTTTGTTTTGTTTTG
>JANXJC010000021.1:20742188-20763671 GCA_027564655.1 Leptodon cayanensis | reverse complement strand
GGGGTTTGGGGGGGGGGTTGTGGGTTTTTTTGGAGACAATGTTGAAAGAGATGATACATTTGTGCTCTGGAGAGAATTGTGCCACAAAATACATTTATCTCCTCTTTGCAAGCCCTGATTGCATCCATAGCCCTTCTGGCATAGGACTGCATGGGAGGTCATTGAGAACTTATAAATCACTGTTTTCGTGGAGACTGCTTTGAGGGGTGTGTGTCGCTGTTTGAGTCTTTCTATCTCTGTGCATGTGCTTGTCCAGTGTTCCCAGCATCTATCAGAATAGGCAGCATAACCCTCTTGCAGAGTGTTCAGGAGCAAGGATGTGCAGGGGCTGTAAATGACATTCTGGGGGGCAGATATTTGAACCAGCCAGTAAGTGATGCTGATTTCTATCAGTTATTCTCTGTACGAAGTTCAGGGGAATGCCCATGTCTTGCCATTTTGTTGGCATCTCTTATGCAGTAGCATCGTATCTACTGAGGGCAATTAGTGGCAATATTCAAATGATGTGCAGTTGGCAGGAAGAAGTAGTGTATTTTCTCTGCATTGGTTCTAGTACAGAGCCGGTGCCTATCTATACAACGTTACTGTACTTCCATTACTCAGTGAAAACGCTTGAGTTGTACTTCGTGTTCTTACAGGGATTACTGGCTCTTCTGCTTTCACATAAATGGTGTTATTTTTGCTATATTCTGTGAATCTGAAAAGTAAAGTGTATATCCATGTATTATAACTGAATACTCAAAACACACCATCCACATGCTTTGTTTACTACCTGATATAGATGATATAGAGCTTTCCCACCCAGGATTTAGGAAGAAGGATTTTGTGACATTGGTGTAACTGTGGTACACTGCTGGGTGTCTTCCTTCACATGTAAGTAGACACTAGAGGAAGGAAGTTTTATTAGACAAGCGAGTTGTTTGTATTTGTTCTAAACTTGGCAAATACATGGAGTTATGATGGCTTCTCTCAAGGGAAATAGTGGGAGCATGTGAGAAGATGCTGGTCTTCCAGTCAGCCTAGTTATATCCTGTGGGTAATCTGAGTAATTGCAGCAAGAGCCACATCGTTTTCTGCATCTCTGTGAGCCCCAGTTATAAACCCTACCTGAAAGAGCAGATGTAGCCATATCCAGACATTTGGCTTGAACCTCATACTAGGAAGGCTGGTTTCTCCCACCCAACTTGGAGTATGATAGTGGAATTTTAGTAGAAGTCTTCCTGGACATCCCTATGCATATGTCTTGATTAAGCCATGAAAAAACAGATTTGGCATCAACAAGTTTCCTTGGAAATATTTGTCATAGTTGCATAACTTACTGTAGTCAGAGACTGTTCCTGGAAAAGGAATTGAGCAGGCCTTTTAAATGTATCGCTCACTCATTTTTGTACGTTTTGTGCCTAGAGATATTAAGGCAGTTTTACTGTGTAAACTGAATCCTCTATAACCTGCTATTGAAAAGAACGGTGCACTACTTTGAAACCCATGATAACAACAGCTACAAATTGAATACAAGGGAGCAAATGTAAGAGGAAGAAAAGCCTTTTTTTTCTAATGATTCAAAGTTTTGATGAAGATCAGTTGTTAGAAGGAACAAGTCCTAAGGACTAAGTCCTCGTATCTGTATCTGAAGGCTGTGCATGATTATATAGACAACTGCAAATCTTGCCTTCTCCAGTATTTCCCAGCATTATAGAGATGTTTTAGTCAGATGGTGGGAGCTTTACATGCAACCGATGGTGATCACATTCTCACCAATTAAAAAAAAACGAAACAGAACAAAAAAAACCCGCAAACTGAGGCCAGTTACTTCATAAGCATTATCTTCTAATTTATAACTGAAAATGTCAACTATTAATTATATCTACTCTCTTTCTTAATAGGAAATACCGTACCAGCAGTGTTTGCCATACCAGCAGCAAACCGACCTGGCTTCACAGGCTATTTTATCCCAACACCACCTACTGCATACAGGAACCAAGCCTGGATGCCCTATGCTGGAGAGAATGAATTACCAGGGCAATGGGCTGACTCAGTAAGCATTCTTGCTTTTCTAACTACATATATTTACCGTGATTTGCAGAGGAGAGGTTTTAAACAGTGCTAAGTGATGAGCAAAGAATCTGAGCAAGATAATTCTTCCTTGAATGGTAATAATCTCTAGCAGTGAAAAGTTATGAGAGGGGGCATAGATACTTTAGCTGTCCATCCCATGAACTGTAAGTAAGGTCTTTTAGAGAGTCAAATAATTCACTAGATTAGGGGCTGGCACCCATTCAAAGTTGCTGGGTTAGGTACCATTTTTCTTTCCCAAGACAGAGGTTAAATATTTGGATAGGCACGTGTTAGGAGTAGGTGATGCTGCCTCTCAGGGTGGCCTTGTGCTGTTTGGAGGCTGGGAAGCATCTTTCCCTTCTGGAGGCTTCTCTCAAGACAGCCCAGCTCCCGAATCCCAGCTCCCGGCTCTGCTGCAGCCCCGCTGCACAGTGTTTCAAGTCCTCCTGCAGGCTGCAATGACAGATCATAAATTAAATAATTAATTGTACAATCCTAGTCTGGGACAGATGTAATTTTTAGCCCAAAGTATACCTATATTTCAAAGAAATAAAGTTGAGACATCCTAAAATGAATTGCAGTAGTTTATCATGTTTAAAACAATTTCTAAAATTTAGGGGTTTTTTTCCACTAGGAAGAACAAAGATCAGTTTTGCTGCTTGAGCTCACATCTGGTATTTATCCAGAACCAGTTCAGCTAAACAAACTGGGAGATGGATTCTATTTCCTTGTGCATATCATCAACAGAATATTTTAGTAAACTGCAGTTGGAGTTTAATAGTTGGCTTTGAGCAGCTAAGCAAGAGACAGCGTAGTCATATAAAAGTTGCTGGGGTTGGCTATTTGTTGCCAGATCTTTATTACTGCTCCTGAAGCCTGTGAGGAAAAGAATTCATTCTGACTGTCAGATGCAAGTCTGAATTTGTAGGCCGAACTGTCAAGAAAAAAGAAGTATGTTCACCTGTAAGCTGAGCACATCTGCTGATGTGCCCCTGACACCTGGAGGCTTTTGATGCCGTCGTAGATTCCCTTCTCAGAGCTGCCCTTAAAAGCATGGAAACCCTTTTTCTTTTCATTGTTTTATTTAATTGGTTTATTGGTTTGGGGTTTTTTTTGGTTATTTTTAACCCTACTAACATTTTAAATCCAGGAGCCCTGTTGTGTTTAAGCAATCATTTTAACTGTTTTCTTTAAGAAGAAGAAGAAAAAAAAAAACCAACCAAAAACCAGGAAAAGTATTTTACCTGTCTTACATTCTTTTTCCTTTTTGTATCCCTACTCCTTGGCTGTAGTCCCATGAAAAAAGAGTCAGATATCACTTGTCAAAAGGAGAGACTGAAAACAAACTGGACAAAACTGGAATGCAAGTCTCCAGCCCCCAGTTCCTTCCTCTGGAAGGAGAAGGGTATAACCCTGTTGTGGGTTTCCCTGTCTCCAGGGAAAGAGGTGGGAAGAGCAGTCAGTGCTGGTGGACCGTACACAGAGGAGTGGAGAGATTGTGAGAAGCTGTCTGAAAAATAACTGTGGCAATGTAGAATTCAAAGGAAACAAATAACTTACCTATTACAGAGCTTTAACGATTTCTTGTTACTCAGACTTTCGGCCCTCCTGTGACTTTGCAGAAGAGGAAAAAATGTAAACCCCAAACACTTCACTTTCTACAATGAATTTGCACCTCCCAATGACTGCAAATCTGTCAAGAAATTGTCTTTATTTGAAAATCATTACTAGAGGAACTAGTAATAGTGTTAGCAACATAATACGGTCAGAAAGGCTGAATAAAACTGCAAAAAATAAAGATCTAAAGTAATACTCAGAGTTTGAGTTTCTGGATGCTTTGTCGTTTCTGAGCCTCTAGATTATAGCTCAATCATGGTTCCAAGGTTTTCTTGACAATTACTAAGAACACAGGCTTAATATCTATAAGGTGAAAATTGAAATTCTTTACTTTTCATGCATTTCCACTAGCTGGACTATAAACAAAGGGACATAGGAAACAGGAGATTTGACAACAAAGAATTGTCTTATAAGCTCAATTTACTGTAATGTACTATTTTCTCACTTAAAAGGTAAGTATTCGGGCACTAAGTTTTGTGGGCTAAGGGAACTGTATCTGACAAAACATTTATTTTCCAAATTTTTAGATGCTCCTTAGTCACAGTAGTAACCTGGTGGCCTCTAGTGGTGTGTTCAAGTGTTGTACTACTAAAATGTTTGTCTTTTGAATAATCTATTGTAAACTAAACAGATGCAACTGCATTTAATGATCACTTTCATATCATGCCTTCTTCCTCTGTTTGTCTCATCACACCATACTGAACGTGTTTGATGTTCTCTTCATCGATTGATGGATATCCAAGATTGTATAGAGCATGTGTAAATCCTAATGGTCAGGTTTTCATATGTTCTTAGATGCCTGAAGTGGCAAAACTTTCAAAAGCAAGGGGTTGTTAAACTCCCACAGGGCCAGAGCCAAAATGGGATTTAAGCAAAATTCCAAAGCTGTCATTCTGAAGTACATGCTGAGGTCCCATGTTCCCCAGAAGGTATATAAAATTGGCAGATGTTTCAGTCTGTTTGCAGACACCTAAAATTCTGAAATTCTGCTTCTGGCATACCAACCAAAGCCTTAGCCCTGGTGGGTGAACCAGCTTACACCTCAGCCTGACTGAAATCCAAAAATTAGCTGAGACGTCTGCCTGGCCACCTGTATTATACGCTTATAAAAAACCTTAACGTATTTGGAAAGTAAAAATGTGTTTTTCCCATTTAAAGCAAAAAGAATTAAAAAATTAACTTTTTAGTGATTAAACATTGTGGAAACTTATCAGTTAACTTATAAGTGTAGTATTCCGAGTACAGTGTACGTAAGTGTAGTTTTCTGAGTCACGCAAAAAACCATCACTGAACTTTCTGAACATTCCTTACTTACTTGTCATTGGCATGGACTATAATGATCAGCTGGTAAGCTTTTTCTCAAGGAGAAATTATCTTGTCCTAGTAATAGGTTATGGGTTGCCTTCTGTAACAACATAAAGCCTTCTTCAAAGTTAAGGACTGTAGATTCCTGTTTTATAGATTTTTACAAAACGTAAACAAATACTATTTTTATTTGATGCATTAGAAACTTCTGAGGACTATAAAGACTGCTATCGTGGTTCATGGCTTTGTAAAGGAAATTTAATATCTCACAGTGACTAAAGGGCCTACATTATTATTTTAGTTTTAGCCAGTGTAACGTGAGGCTGAAATCAGTGAATTTACAACAGAGTAAAATCGTGAATCCCCCATGTAATTCTGTTAAATGTGGCCAGAAATCCTGATACTTTTGAGAATTCAGTGTTGAGTTTTCAGGTTGGCATACCTGAGCTTATCCCTGCTGTCTGGATCTAGTGAGTTTTTGTTAGGAACTGTAAGTCCAGGGACTTGGCTGACTTGGATTAGACAGTGGCTGCAAATCAGCAAACTCTACTTTTCTGTTCTAGGCTTTTTGGTGTCCTGAAACACAGTGGTGCCATCTATTTAAAACCAAAATGTTTAGGAGGGATAGTAAGCAGAGGACACACTTTCCGAAAAGCCTTCTCCCTTTGACTTTTTGCAGCGATGATAAATTAGGACATGCAATGTTTGCCCTTCTACGTGTTTTTGCTGCCACAGTCTGGGGAGTTGAGTAACCTGTACATTGACATACGTGTATAAATGGCACGTGCCAAGATAGACACTTGTAAACAGGCACTTAGGAGTATGAGGTTTATGTTCTCTTCATATAATCCTATCTGTTACATCTTATTCTGCCCTGGGGAGGTTTGCGTTACCTGGCAGGTGGCACTACGGATCAGTTGCTCTGTATAATTTTGTATAATTACAATGCTCTACAGGTACCACTACCTGGATACATCGAGGCTTATCCACGGCCCCGCTACCAACATAATTCTCCTTCACGACTTCCTCGCCAATACAGCCAGCAAGCAAGCATGCATCCCAGCCTGGAACAAGCTCCTTTGCCATCCACCGCAGCTTCTCAGCAGAGCCTGACAGAAAACGACCCGTCTGATGCTCCGCTCACCAACATTTCTACAGCTGCCCTCGTAAAGGCAATAAGAGAAGAAGTTGCTAAACTGGCCAAGAAGCAAACAGATATGTTTGAGTTCCAGGTCTAATATCTGTTGTGCACAGTATTTGTATCATGAAACCTGGGGTAGCCAAGAAAGCAACTCCTTTAGTTTTCAGTTACAAACTTGCTGTGAATTGTGCCAAAGTGATGGCATTTTGATCTGTCTGAAAAGTCAACACTATGAATTGACTTAAAGTAGAGCAACAGGTCTCCGAAGATACATAATTCTGCTTGCCAGCTAATGAAATGCTGCCAGGTAGATGTTTAATATGGATAAGACTGATCATACGCAACTGTCACTTAGCTCTCGTATTATGACCCATTGTCGCTAGAGATGCTGCTGAACATGTCTGTGCCACACCATGTTTCATTTGCGGGTCCAAAGGCAGAGCTGCTGAAAATAACTTCTGCATGTCAAAACTTTGATTAAAGAAGAAAATACAGTAGAACGCAGTTAGGTAAAGGCCACGGTAGGTGCGGTGGTGGCCATGTTAATTGTTTGCTGCAGGACATTGTACAAGGGATGCTGATTTCAGCAGTGCGGAGTCATTCAGCCTTTTCGTTCTAGAGACTGTATTCAAACCAAAAGAATTTGAGATGAGTAAGTAATACAAATAAATGTCCTGTAAATAGCCCCAATTCTTCTCATCCTATTAACAGTACAAAGAAGTGAAAGAAGAGAAGACTGTGAAGAAGGTGGATGATATTTTGATAATCAGTGGCTACCTTGTCCCTCAATGCCACTGATGAGTTATGGAGGAGATTTTTTTTTGGTGTGAGAGAATACAAGACACTAAGAACCAACAAAGGATATTGGTGCTAGAAGCTTCCAGGAGAAATGAAAAAAGGTTATTCGTGTTTGCTCTATATTCAGGCTTTTCACTCTGAATGCATGTGAAGCTGGTGAACCTGAGACCTCTGAGCAAGTCTTTCCAGCCTGGAATAATGAATACACCTGCTTGGACAAGAAAACCTCTGTTTAACACAATGCTTTTTTTCTCTTTCTTAAACAATATCTACTAAAGTGATGCCAGAAAGTGCTACCTGAAGCTGCAGTTGATTTTGATTACACTGGAACGGTGAATGCAAACCTAGGAAGTTCTGAATGTAGAGGACCTGAGTATTATATTAACATGTAAATAAGTAAACAATTACATGGATTAACAAAAATACTAATGTTCTGTGAAAAAGAGAGCATTTCCAGAAATTATGCTGACTTTACATTGTGCAAGATAAAGGTCACTAATGGTTAAACTACATTGTTGTATGATTCCAGTCCCAAAAGAAAATCAAACCAGTTGAATGGGACAGTAGTTTATCTTTTGCAGTTGTACAAACTAGTCGGAGATCACGAACAATTGTTTTCTGTTCCTTCAGCAATTAGCTTCGGGAACTGAAGTTGTTGCAAAATTTGTTGTGTTGGGCATGTTCGATGGACTGGAGTTAAAGGTAATGTCCTTCATTTCAGTAAGCTGTTTAGTTATCTTCAATTGCTTATGCTGTTTTGTCTGATCATTTCACTTCCCTGAGTTTCTTTGGTCTTTACTGAGGTGAGAAAGGGAACTTGGTTTAGCTTTTTGGCCATCAGTAAAATGAGAGGAGGAGAGAGGACACTAGAGTAGGGGATAGAAGAAGAAATTGATGAAGCACAAACTTTTAAAGCAGAGCTATTTTTTCCCAAAATAATTATATTATGAACCCTGACTGAGATTGTGATAGTTAGGCTAGAATATACAGATATCTTCTGCTCCAATACCTTAAATATTGCAGAAGCTTTTGGAATGCTAGCTAATCTTTCAACAAATGTGAAATTTCATTTTTATTATTTAAAAATCAGATATAAATAAAATGTATTTTTGTAATTTCTATGTATATATGTGCTGTATATTTATACAAGTGACTAGTCTGCTGTAGTCAGAAAATTTCCATAAACCAAGTGCAAAAAAAAACAAAAAGAAAAAAAACCACCTAGTAATTTTAATGGTCAATATAAACACACTATGTCTGGAGGACACAAATATACATTTGGGTGACTTGGACACAAAACAACCAAAGAAACTCAATCTTTCATATAAATATAAGTCTGGTAAAGACAGACTGCTGTCTCAGTTACCTGTCAGCTAAATAATACTGATCTTATCAGTGCAATACAATACATTCAAATTGTGTTGAATTAATAGCTGCCTAAGAATATCACACTTTAAAATAACAAGTTAAAAATACTGGGCCAAACCCAGCGTGCCATAAAAAGACTAGTTCTGGTTGGCTTCAGTGGGAACATCACTCACTGAGAGCAAGGCTGAGTTTCTCTATTAGGATTCGTCTATTTGTGCAAGCTTCACAAGAATCCCTTAAACAATATTCTGCTTATTTTTCAGTCATTTAAATCACTGTAACATAAGTGCAGACACAATTGAAGAGTGGCTTACGTTTATTTAGCCTAAGATGGTTCATAACTGGCTTAACCTAGCTTGGTAAGTGAAATCTACACTAAATCGTGTCAGCCACATTTTGCATCAGCTTTATTACCTCAGTTTTTGAATGATTCTTCTATTTAGCCCAGTGAAATTTTGGAAGTAGATAGGCCCTTCTATGCAATGGGAGTGAAATGTGCTGTGAAATAAATTTCTGTATCTTAGACTCCAGTTTTGCAGAGTTATCCTAAAGCTGCAGGTATGGAAGCAGCAGCAATCATATGGATGGGAGCGTGAAGCCACGTAGCTGGGAAGGTAATGTTACGACGTGTTACCAAAAGAGTCGCGGGAGGTAGGACATACCAGATTTAAACAGCATCTCTGGGACACTTAGCTCTTTTTGTAAATCTGTACCCGTTCTTAAATTTAGGCAATTTAGTAGTTCTATTGAAAAATGTGTGAGGGTAAAGCCTCATATATCTTATATGATGAAGCATATATCTTGCCATACTGGAAATTTAGAAGTTTGGAAATTACGTAGATGTACAGGGTTTGAATGCCTACATGCAAACAAAATGAACAAATAGAAATATCCCAAATAAAAACATTTAAATAGCCTTCTAGAAAGAAAAAACATTTCAGTGAAGTTAAACAAAGTACTCTTCATACTACTGAGGAAGACCTGTTAGTCTTTCAAAATTAATTTTGTTTGGTATTGTATCAATGACGTGCAGTCTATTGAATATTCCCTGAACCATCACTCTGAAACCATTGTGGTGCACTTACTTTATTCACAAAGACATCTTACATTCTTCATTCATAATGGCTTTTTATCCTGTTTGTAATATGTTTCTGTATTATTTTTTTTTTACGTACAAAGTAAGATATCAAGACAGTAAGGACATTCCTGGGAAAGAAAAATCATGCTGTAATATTTATACTGTCTGAGCACAAAGCAATGATAAAGTGAAAATATAGTGTACAAATAATTTGTAATATAATAAACATTTTGTATGACTACAATTACAATATAGTTTTTCAATACTGGTTTCAAAGAAGAAAGTATACCTGTTTAAAGTTATAACCTCATCAGAATATATTCATGCCATTTTTACTGATAAAAACTTAGTCATTAAGGTTTTTCTACTAAATGCCCCAATTTTCTTTAAAAGAATGTTAAATGTTTAAGTGAAAATACTGTTTTCTGTGTACAGAAATGTTGATGTTCTCACCACTGACCACTATTTGTCTTCAGATTTGTAAATCATCAGTAGAAACATCTGCAAATGAACGCACGTAAAATTACTTCTTGGTATGTGTGTTATGACCACTTTCAGTAGGTATGCTATGTGTGACATTTATTAACATCAGTAGAACAGTAACTTTATAAGGATAAGAGGGTAATCTTTGAGAGTTGTTTTTTGAGAAAAACATATTATCTGGATTTGAGAGAAGCTCTAGCACTCAGTCTAGAAATATGAATAATACTTGTATGTAGTAATATTATGGGTAGAACTTGATAGAAGTGCATGTAAATCCTATATATAGAAATGGGGAGATTATCATAAGTAATGATCATTTCTTTTTCAGACTAACTTTGAAAAGGTGAGGCATGTAAGAAATGTAAGATAATGTAAGATAAAAATGTGAAGCAGGTAGGAAAAGCAGCATTGGATTGAGTGGCAGAACTGTCTAGTTTAAGGGATGATACATACAATGCTAACTCCAGTTTCCGTTATATTTTGAGATATCTGTTGAAGAATTAATTACATTTTAAGGTACTGGTTTTAGTCCTGCACTGCAAATATAAGAGCTAACTGCCAGCTTCCAAAAGTCTGAAGGAGATTTGAAAGCAGCAAGTTTTGTGAGCTAGCAGAAGTCACTTCATTTTGCTGACTTTGTTCATCCTCTACACATCTGAGCAGGTCTGAGTACTGTGTCCACGGAGGCCGTAAATCGGTTACGGTCCTGACCTTGCATTTCTAGTACATAAACAAATCTCAGTGGCTTCCCACACCTCGCTGACATGAAATGAGGTAGGAAGAGAACAAGTGTGAGATAATATGAAGGATATTAACAGGTCAGGAGTACCTTAACGGTCTGGAAGCCGTGGATCTTCTGTTGCATATTGACTCATACCTAGTAGAAAACGGTTGTGTTTGGCAGGTGTTCTCAGCAAGCTACATTCATTTCATTGTCAGTGACCGGTGTGTATAAATTAAGCCTCAGTCCTATCACAAGAGAGTGTATCGATTCATGCTTCCACTGATTTGTTTAAGCCATGTGCATTCCCTGTGCAGCTCCACGAGTGGCATAATCAAGACAAGTGGTTTCCAGTTACTCAAAGTAATCTCTTGTAATAAAACACCAAGTTGTATGACATCTTATATATATTTTACTACATCATTAGGAGGGTGAAAGAGAAAGACATGATCATACAGGATGCGAGTATATTAATACCATTAGCCTTTTTTTTAAAGGCTTGGTGCAGAAGGGCAGGTTCGGTCCGCTAAGCTCAGGAGTGCTCACTAGTCGGAGTGCGTGCAGGGCAAGAGCCCCTCCTGCTCAGTGTGCTGTTGTGGCTGATGGAGCACAGCTCTCCTCTCGCCACTTACTGCCCCTCCACGAAAGGGTACAAGCACGCAGCTGTTTTAGGAAAGACAGACGTAATTTTGAAAATAAGTATATGGGGTAAATAACATCTACCTAGTTCTCTGCGTTCACTCCAGATGCATTACTGGTCCGCGAAGCGATTTTTACAAAGCAGTGTGTGTTCAAAGAGAAATTAATTAGCTCAAGCTTGTTTAATGTAATGTTATTTAGACATAGCGCTTTAGACTTTTAACAGTGCTATATGGAATCAGTATGTCGAGTGGTAACTTAACACTTTCTGTGGTGGACTTTCTTTTCATGGGTTAATTTTTTGGCCATAACTCCAGGACTGAGTAAGATTTTTTAATTTTTTTTTTTTTTTTTTTGCTTATCAAAATACTTCAAAGTTAATTTTTTCCATTTTAAAGGGTAGGCATGCAAAATGAGGATAACCATATTCTTTTAGAATGCTTTTCTTGAACTCTTGCCTTTCTCTTGTAAATAAATAATGCAAAACTTGACTTGTGGAAATGAGATTTATATAGGTCAGTAAATGAATTGCGTACTGACTGGCTCTTTAAAAGAAAGTTTCAAGATGGCCAAAACACAAAGGCAAACCTCGTTAATACCGCAGAATCTCTATTGAGAATAACTGTATTGCACATCCTTGATCAAAAATGTTTTGCCATGCCCAGTGAGTGAAAAGCAATCAGAAAACTGCACATCTGGTGATTCCTGTTATCCGGGAAAGTTTTTGCTTGGGCTGTGTACAAGACATGGGAGATGAGACAGGGATTTCGATGGGGCTCTGGGGTGGATAGACTATCCTGTGTAACACATTTGCCTTTTGGGTGGCCCTTAATACCGACAGGCATAAAAACTACACCGAAGTGGTGTGTCAGAAAGGTGGTTTAGGTCCTGATCTGTAAAACTGTCGAGATGTCCCAAAATCATACAATATTTCATGTTTTTAAAAATCAGCTTCAGACCATACTCCTATTGAAAATCCTAGGAGTATGGTATCATACTCCTGTGTGTATACATACACACACACACACACACATGTATGTCCAAAAACATTTTTTTGAAAACTAGTTCTTCGATCCACCTATTTGTCCCCATCCATTTCAGGTTCCTTAAGGTGTACAGAGGCAGTAATGAAGAGTTAGTTCCCAGAGTTCTTCTGTTATGAAGCTCATGAAAGATGAGAAATGGGTTTTAAATAGTTAAGTGGTCAAATGTATAGCAGATGTCTCGAAAATAATTACAGATACCATGAAGAGGTGTTCCAGGAATTTGATTTTTTTTGCATTTGTTAAAAATAATTCTTGTTTTAAGAAGTGCCTGACTTTTCATAAATTTCCATGCTCAATTCATTCCCAAGGAATAGCTTGAACTATATTACATTCTGTAAATAATTTTGTAACTTTATAAATACACATTTACATACTAGGCAATAATGGGTCCAAAGGATTGTAAATCATACAGAAAGTTGATTCCACTGAGTACAATATTTAGAGAGGAGGTGAATTTTTCTTCCAAAGTATGTCCCTCTTCATTGCAGCTCAATGCATTTCTATGCTTTGTAAACCAGTGTCTGAACACTGTAACACTAACAACTAAAATACCGTATATCTGCAAAGAGCACTGACTTTTGCACCCTCCAGTGGGACCTTCTAAAGAGTGCCTGTGTATATGATTAATTTTTTAAACTCTTAAACCAGAAATTTGTGGGTCCTTAACTCTGGCTTTTTGCAAGGAATCAGTGGCTTTTAGGTCCTGCATCACCAGCAAACTTAACCAATAGATACCTTGAGATGTGATGCAGCAGCCTATGCCAGGGATTCACCAGGATCTAAAAAGCCGAGTGACTGTAGTAGAATAGGTAGTAAAACTTCTATTTCAGCAGTGGATGGACACTAAGTAATTATGAATTGATTACTATGGCAGGTCAAAGAGTCTTGAAGTTAACTGCTTGGAATCAATTTTATGTATTTGGTTGGCTTTTGATGTCTTCATTTGTTAAAGCAGTGCAAGAATAGCAACATTAACAGCATATTCTATTTCAGAGTTATAAACGTGGGAGATCTCAATGTAAGTAAACTTGAGCTTCATTCTTCGTCCTTGCCTTTATCTACTACTTTCAACACTGCAAGTGGGAAAGTAGGAAAAAAACCCAAAACAACACTTTAACCTCTGCCAAATTAATTTTAATATTTCTTTCTATGACAGAGAGACTGAGAAGGCTTTTTTCATTTCATGTTAGTGTTGGGTTCTTCGAACTCTGTTCAAGGTCATATTTGATAGAAAAAATGACAGTGAAGCCAAAAATTTTGGAAAATAAGATAGAACCCATCTTACTGATGCTTGAATTTTGGTTTAGGATTTAGCAACCAAGCAGAAACAGCTCAGAACCAACAAAGGATCTGTTCGGGGCAGTTCTTTGAGTCTCATTAGAAAGGACATGTGTACAGCGCAGATATTGCTATGTTCTTTGACTTTTTATTTTCATTTAATGTCTTTCTTGCCAGTGCTGTGCATTCTGCATTTAACTTTATATTGGTGTACACAAAGAGGTGCACTCTTTAGCTTGCTGATATACTGCTGGTGTGATAGAAGTAGTAACCAACATATGTGATATAATTTTTAATTAGCTATGGCACTGTTCTTTGGTCCTTGTTCTGCTTTGTGATACTTACAGATGTCATATTAGTATTAAGGCAAAACATGAATAGAGGTAATGTCTTCCACTGAAGTTGTTGGCAAACCACCTGCTCACTTCAAGGAGAGCGGGACCGATCCAGTATTCTCTCAGTGAACTAGCCATCACAAGTATCGTAAAATTGTGCAAAGAGAGGAAGGATGCTATCTCGTTATGGGTAGCTGGAAATCAGGAGATTGGAGGTCAGTTGACCCTTCTTCAGAATTTCGGATTGGTTGTGGGCAAGACGCTTAATCTGACTATGCCTCAGTGTCCCTGTCCGTAAAGCAGGGTGAAGGGACTGCCTCTCCTCACACCCCTGGTGAGAGGCTGAACTAACCCATAATGTTAGAAACACTGAAACCCTGGAGTGCAAGTGGTTACTTTAGTATGAAGCACTATTTATTATTTCATAGAGCTTGGTAGTTGTTCAAGACTATAAATTACCTGTTCCTCTAGTAGCATTTAAATATACATGAATTTACAAGAAAAAAACCCACCTCCTGATACTATTTCAGGATGTTCTAGGAAGCCTTTCCACTGACAGCTTCTACACTTTTTTACAGAGACGTTACATCAATAAATTGTCTCACTTCCCATGGAACAGATCTCACTTCCTGATGAAATGAACTTTTCTTACATCTTTGAATTATGGAAAGGACTAGCTCTGCATGATTACAAATATCCATATCATCTTTGTTGTTCACAGCTCGATTCAACTAAACTGTAATGGCTGTGTCTGTGAAAATTGCTCAAAATTTATAAGTGTTTCAGCTATAAATGGGAAAATTAGTTTTCTGAAGCCGCTTAAGAACTGCAAAACTGAGAGTGATTTGTAAAGCCAAGTCTAGGGATTAAACTGAAAGAGGAAGAAAATAATTAATTAAAATTTTATACTATGCAATCAGAAGGGAAATCTCGGAGAACTTGTTCCTTTTGCAATTACAAATGTAAAACCATACCAATGGTAGAATTTTACATATCGCTGAAAAGGAGGCATTTAAAATGTTCTGAGTCATTACCAAATGGCTGTGTTTTTACTCTGGTGATTCTAGAAATGAAGCTTACAAGTACATAGAATAGTTTCTTTCATGTTAGTGGCTATAGCTTAGTTGAAGTTGTACATGTTTTTCTTGGCAATTTTGCACATTAAATAAAATATGTCTTAAAATCGATGTTGCTACTTATTGGTTATTCCTGCCGTGTCCTTTTGATTAGATCAGCTGCTTTAAAGCATAAGCATGTTTTTCACTTGGTGCTGCCAGGCTCCTGGGTTCTGTAGGGGTCCCGCTGCTCATGCTCTCGAGGCAGAACCTGGCAAAGGACAGGGAAGGAGTTTTAAGAACTCCACAAGTTAAAACCATGTATTTCAGCAGGGGCGTTCCCTCTGAAGAAGGGTGTTTGCTTACCTTACAGAGGTGAGCAGGGCAGTAACCAGCAAGCCCATGGGTTCTGAGGACATCTTGTGATCCTGTGTTTCCTCCGTGAATTTTTGTTCTCACCTTAATGTCCTCTATGCCTTCCCCTATTATTCAGTCAGTTACTGTGGTTTTTATTGGTATTTACTCAGGCCTAAGTTTCCTGCTGTCAGTCTGAAGTGACATTAAAAGAAAAAGGAAAATGCAGGTATGTGCTTTTGACAGTACTGCTTTTGTGTAATTTGTGATGCAGGAAATTTGGAATAAAAAGTTCATTTTTGTCCTGGTTTGTCCAGTTTTAGTACCAGGAACACATCTAACACCTTCCTCCCTCTCTTTGTAGTTTCAGAGAAAAAAAGAGGCAGGAAAGGATCTTCCCAAAATAGAGGATAAATTAACTTCCTAGTGTACATATCACTACTAAAGTTCTGGACAGATGGTATATTTAAGATACAGTTATATATATATATATATATAAGTTGTGACTGTGAGTGCTTAAATTGCCTCAAGGGGTTGTTCTGACTTCTCTCAAGATATAGCAAAATCTCAGCCTACTTTGCAAATGTATGTTTTTAGTGTGTAAGGTTAAACAACTGACTAGTGTTATTAGTAATTATGTTTCCTTAGAAAGGCCAAATGCACCGCTTATTGACTACTTTCTGATTAGCACCTCTTATGGCACCTCTTTGATTCAGTATCTAGATGTCAGTGGTCTTAGGAAACACTGCCTCCCAAACAAACAAAAGAGGACAGGTTTCCTAGAGTTAAGTGCTGCTCTTGATTTTTCCTACTTTTTGTTGAGATATTAGCTCTGAATTTTCAGGACAGGTGAATCTATCATACAGCATTCACTGCTGAAAACAGAAAAATCATTTTATGATAGCTTAGTGCTTTTGGATTTCCTCTGTAATCTGTCCCTGAGCTAATTAAGGCAGCTTTATTTGAAGATTAATTTACACTCTAATGATCCATTGTAATAAGGCTGAGTATCTATTTGGAGAATTTTAATGTAGCAAACTCTAAAATAAAGCAATCTGAAATTTGATGGACCCAACTGTTTGGTATAAAATACTTTAAAGCTTAAATGCATTCTTGTTTTCAAATGGCTTTGTATCTATTTTTTCCCACCATAAAGCACCCAAGGCTGCTTCAGGTTTCAGAACTGAAAGACCTGAGGGCACTCCTTGGGGAGCACATGAGCATCGCTGTAGGTGTAGACAGGGCTCTTTCAGCAAGGCAGCTGTCATTGCTCAGCCCTCGGGTTGGCTGAGAAGATGTGACATTTCTTTTTGAGAAGCCTATGTTAAGATTTGGAAATGGGAGCAACCTACTGACCTTTTGAGATCTCTGCCCATGTATCAAAATCATAGCCTAATGTTTCTTTCTTGAATGCAGTGGGGATAGATTTGTTGAGTCACAGGGCAGGTATATGAAAGAGATCTGAGCTGTGCCAGCATCTAAATATCAAGTTTAGCCATCCCTAAGCAGTCTAAGAGAACAGAAACAATTAAAAAAAATGACACATACTTTGTGAATAAAAAAACTGCAGTAAGAATGCTCATTCTGTTTTGTTCAATATATGTTTAGTTTCTACAAAAGAAACAATAAATAGATCAGTTTTGAGATTAACCCATAAGCCTACAGAGACAAGAGCAAATTACTTTAAGTAAAAAGGTCAGGTGGAAACAGAGAAGAAAAATAAAGGTAAATAAAATCTTCATGGACAAATGAGAATCAACATACGTGCCATTATGTTTAACTGGTTGTTTGTCCAGGATATTAATACAAGTTTATTACTCTCTCGCCAAATTCATGCACATGAATGTGTTAGTATTTCCAACTGAAAGTACAATCAGTGACTCTTTCCTGGCAGAAATATTTCATTGTATGTCCCATGTTTCCCCTACAGTCTCGAAGTTACTTTTGTAGGTGCTACTTTGCACACAGAAGGCTAAATTGGCTTTCTGGTGAAGATAGCCACCATCCTTTAATGATCTTCTTGGAATGTTGAGATGCTTCAGTGAAAGGGCTTTGACCAAAGCATCCTTATAGCAGAGTGCCGTGGCTGACACTGGCCAAGGGAAACCATTCTGCCTTGTTTTGGCATGTGAACCAAATTATTTTTTTCAGTAGATGTGTGTCCCCAGGCAACTTAAATTGAGATTACATATTAACTGAAGTTATTCCTTGCATTGTTACCTGGTAATTAAACATGAAGTGTTGCTTTAACATAAAGGCCATATGACAGAAAGTGACCAACAGATGGAAAAAGATTTAAACTGCGTGCTGGGACAAGTAGCTCTGTTTAAGCCAAGAAAACCTGAGTGAATAATGGCCGAAGAGAGCTGGACACCAAGTGGAAGAGTTGGTAAAAGGTATGGGGAAGTAACGGTTAGGAAGCAGGGATCATATGTAATGGAGATCCTTGTAGGCCCTTGCAATAACCATGGAGTGGTTTAGGAGTGAAATTATTCTGGAGATTTGGGAAAATGAAGATAGTTCCTCTGCTACCTAACTTGATTTAAAAGCTCTTATTTCTGCACAAAGTCTTTGAAAGGCCCCTGTATATTGGCCCTTTTTGTCCTGTCCAAGTTTGTCTTCTGGTATTTATTTTAGGCACTAATACAGTTCCCATTGTCATAGTAATTAATAATTTCAGTATCTGTTCATGGGTTTAGCCTCAAAACTCTTAGAGACTTTTTATCCTCATTCTGCAAAGGGAGCTGTAAAACACTGAAGCCCAGCTTTCCAAGGTATTTCGGTAATAATGTGGTTCTTTAGGCACCTAGATCTACCTTTTGTATATTTACTGCCTCAGCCTCCAAGACGTGGTTGGAAAGAGAGGTAAATGATTGGTGGTTATGTGAGCATTTCCCAACCGGGTGTAAACATACCAAAGCCCACTTTGGAAGTTACTTGGGGTGTGCTGTCTGGAGTAAAATAGCTTAAAAGACGCCAACTAGTGAAACAGAACCGTTTAGCCAGAAGCACAATGTCATTAATTAGGCTCTAAAGAGCTAAGCAGCAATTAAATGGTGCCAAGGTGGGCTTAAGGAGCGGATTTAAGCAAGATGAAGAGGGAGGGTGTTTATATTGGAGGGAAGGATGGATTGGGAGTGTGCCGGGGGCAGCTCCTATTGACCTGTGCAGGCCTGAGCGGGCGGCCATCAGGGCCCCGGGCACACCGGGAGGCCGCAGGCGCCCTGACCAGCCGCCTCCGGGCCCTCCAGCACCTGCTCTCGGCCCCGGGGGCCCGGGAGCCCCATTTCGGCTCAGGCCCCGCTCCCGCTGCGGCCGGGGCTGTGTCGCAGGCGTCCCTGCGAGGGGGCTTCGAGGCTTAGGGCTGCCTTGGCGAGACCCTCCGTGGGTCTGTCTTACAGGTAGTCTTGTCGCCAGTCCTGGCCCTGGGCTTCCTGCGCGGGCTCGGGGCCTGGTCCCTCGCCTTGCCTGCCTGAGGCACGCCGGAGTCTTGGACAAAACCCGGCCTTACCGCGCTCCCCCCAGCCCTGCTCAGGCTTTGTTTCGTTAAAAAGCATATTGATTAGCAGATGAAACCGTGAATCGCCGTATCGGTGGAGACGCCCGGCTGACAGTGGCAACTGCGGATGGTAAGGTTCTGTTTAAGATCTCCTAGCTGCTCTGATAAAATGTGATTGTTATAGTTGGCTGACTGACAAATGGGAGTTGTAAGCTAGGTATTTTTTTAGTATCAACTCTGTGTAGGGGAGATGAACGTCTGGCTGGAAAGATTAAGATAGTAAAAGAGTAAATGCGGTAATAAGCAGTGATAGGAGATAAAATTTTGACACTATATTGTGTTAAAATGCTTCACAGTCAAGCAACTTGACCACAGTTTAGAAAAAAAAAATTAAAATATTACTCTCTCTAAAAAAAAAAAGCTGCTTGCCAAAATATGATAGCTTCAAGGTTGGTAACTTTATTATTTCATGCTGCCACCTACTGCTCTTGAATTAGAACAGGAAAAAGTAATTGGTGTCTTTTTATCAGTCTGATGAGCTTATTTACTACTTTGTTAGGTTATTCTCGATGCTATATATGGCATTACTTTTTTAATGGGAGATGTTCTCCAGATCTTCAATCTGTCATCGCTGCCTCTGTCCATTTTTTCTCACGAAAGGACATGCCTTCCAAACATACGGATGTTGTCACTCCAAAAACTGCCACAGGTTTTAGCCTAAGCACTGTTAGTCCTAAAAATAATAGTAAAATGTTAGTTGAAAGTCAGCGTTATACAACTGTTCTGTTAAAAACTAACTCAAGCCACAACTTCTGTAATTTCACTAAAGACACTAAAAGAACACACTGTGATTGTTTGTAACAAAGATTTTTTTTAAGCTGACATGAAAGTCGTTTTCTAAAGTTTGCTTAGAAGCACAGGACTTCTGACCATATCTATTTACTCTCAGTTGCACTTACTTAACGTATTTAGAAGTAAAATGAAACCACTCCCGTATTTTGTATTGGAATTGGACTACAGTCCATCATCAATAGACTGCTAGGAATCCTGACATCAGCAGTGTTAATTTCTTAGTGCTTTTGAAGACAATATTATCCATCCTGTGTGCCTATAGTAATCGGAGAAGAAATGTTAAAATACTACATAGTAGTGTTATCAGTAACTAGTATCAGACAAATAATACACGAAAAAGGTCAACACGAAAATATACTGTATTTTTTAATTTGGTAGAAGAATAGCATATAATAAGTAGAAAAATAATATCGAAGATCCATTAAAATACTCTGTGGTAATATAGCGATAGCATATCCAGTTGAAATAATCCTCATCCTGTCGGTGGTTATTTCTTCAGCTTCTGCCTTGCTTTCATGCCTTGTATCTTTTCTTCTTTCAGTGCCTTCAGAAGTTTATCTAAACGGGAATGAAACATAATTTGCCATTACTTTTGTCATTAAGACTTTACAATACTTCTAAGAAAATCGAGTAATGTGTTAAGCAAACTAGTAATATTCCTTACAATTTCTTGCCTAGCAAATATCCGAAAACTAAAGTTTCTCTCATGTATTGAAAAGAATAGGTATTAAAATGGAAAAAGGTCTGTATTGCTATAACAAAGGAAAAAACCTATTAATTTCCTGTTCTGAAAAGTAAATGTATGCAAACTACCTACCACAATTTCTTTAAGACCTTCCTTTGAATGTGTATATCTGATGGACATTTTTTCTGTGTTCTTGTAACTTCTGCACTCCTGAAAGTTTCCTGACTGGCAGCCTGTGGCCTCGAAGGAAATGATGAGCATCATATCCTGAACAGTTGTTGGCGTCCCTACTGGAACTCCCAGTAATCACTATCTGCTGACCTATTTTATTTCCTGTATTTCCTTCATGGCCAGCAGGTTTTAAAACTAAAACGCCAAAGTTATTTCACTTTTTTTTCTTTACGCCTCCAACTATATTTCACTTTTTTTTCTTTACGCCTCCAACTATCTGTGGTCATCGGTCGCCTTTATTTTACATCAGTGCCGATTTACAACCATGCATCTCATACGTAGTGGATACGTTTTGCACGTACAAACTCCCTCTGATTTCAGCAGCGTCTCAATTGTTTTTTTTGCTAACACTTAATTGCTTTGGGGGTTTTGTTCCTTTGTGCAAAGGTAACCACATCTGTAATTCTTGAGCCTCCTTTAGTTTGTGCCCTCAGCCGGCTGCCCACGACCAGTGACGGGGGCAGACGAGACCCTTTGCTCCCTGCACCCTACGTGCTCCCCGGGCACCTGTGGCCGGGAACGATTAGGTGCAGGGCCCCAGACCCGGGGAGCCTCACACCTAACCCCGCGGGAGCACTGCCGGCACCCCTTGGCTGGCTTACGGCGCGGGGGGCGCAGATACCGAGACTGCCCCCGCACATCACGTTCCGGGGGGGGTTATGGGCGGAAGAACCCGCTGCCTTGGAGGCCGGCCTGTGCTGGGAGGTGGCGGGGGGGGCACACACGCACACTGCTGGGCGTCGAAGCCGTCGCCGACGAGCGCCGACAGCTCCAGCTCCTTGAGGCGGATGCCCAGCTCGCAGATCTCGCCCTCCAGCTGCGGCTGCTCCCCGGGCCGCCGCGCCGCCCCCGCGCCCCCCTCGGCAGCCGCCGCCGGGCAGAAGAAGCGCAGCGGCTCGTAGGCGATGGGCGCCAGCCCCGCGGCCCAGCGGGGCGCCCCGGC
>JANXJC010000021.1:20728489-20740621 GCA_027564655.1 Leptodon cayanensis | reverse complement strand
CCGTGACGGTAATTGGTAAGATCTCTCCGGTCCTTATCTCGACCCACAAGCCCTTTGTTATATTTTCTCTCCCCTGTGGTGCTGAGAAGGAGGGGGGAGTGATAGAACGGCTTTGGTGGGCACCTGGCGTCCAGCCAGGGTCAACCCACCACAACTGTTTAGGGAATGTGCTCTGACTTAGAGTCAAAACCGGTTGCCGTTATATGCAATGTGCTTACATTACTAAAATTCCAGTGCCACTGTAATAACAGTACAGCTTGCATATTTTGTGAATGGAACACACATATTTGAAATAAACACTGATCAGATGAGAAGTCTGATAATAAGATTACCACCCCCACCCCCCCAGTTCTTTGTAGATTAGACAAGAACCACCAGCACAGTTGATTCTACGTGACAATGTGAGAAGATAGTCCAAGCATTAGGTGGACACAGCACCTGCAAGTGTCTCTTTTTTGTATTTCCATGATAATTTGGGAATGTACAGTAAAAGTCAATAAACCTTCCTTAACTAGGTCTTTGTGGGTCGCTTTTGAAACCAAAACAGTGCTCATGCAGAATTTGCAGGGAGCTCTGCTTTTGAAACCAGCAGAAGGCCCAGTGCTTCCACTTATCTTTCCTAAAATAAGTTTCTGTTATCTGTGAACATGCAAAACAAAACAGACACATTGCTATTTTATTTGAATCTGATTCAATCTGTCTTTGTTTATGCTCTAATTTTGCGTCCTTTTTATTGGTACAATTCACTTTGTCATTAGCGTAATATTGGCCTACTTTTTAATTAGTAATACTTTGAGTAACTGGATTTGGACTTTTTTTTCTCTAAGCCTTTCATATCACAATAGAGTAACTACTCTCTTGCCGTTGCGCTGTCAAGCACACCCTTGCTTCCCCAACTCTTAACTGTTACAGATTAGGTAAAATATTATTATTTAGTGTTCAGTAGGGAAAACCAAAATGTAAGTATATCAAGGTATGCGTAAGTATGTATGTAGGTGGAAGAGATGGGGTAATAGAAAAACAGTAAGGTTCTCATGACATTAAAGACCAATCTTAAATTTGTATAGTGTATTCCTTATAAAGGGGGTGATAAGGAAAAGCGTCTGCTTTCAAAAGAATTGAGAAAAAAGAATTAAAAAGAATTCTTTTGAAAGAATTGAGAAATAGAAAAAAATTAGATCTTTAGTAAAAGCATTTGCTTTATGAAATAGCACTTATGACTGACATATATATTTTTATTGAAGTGGCATTAACAGTCCTAGCCATTATTTGTTCTTCGGTAGTGGCATGCTTCATACTCTCCTAGAGTGTCCTGGATATACTCTAAATAATGTTTTGGTATATAGGTGATGCACAAGGATTTCAGCTGTATAACTTACAGTTTCAAGGATGCTTGTATGGAAAACAAGGATAGCCTATTGATAAACATTTTGATAGGTTTATGAATGCCATTTTTCAGAGTTAAAGCCAATATGTGTACTTAACTTGAGAGAGGTGAAATGTGGATATTCATTAACGTGTGTATTGTGAAGTTTTGGTCATTTATTACAACTAGCAGGGATAGGATGCCAAGAGATGTCAAGGCAGGCCTTGGCCCTGATCCATGGCAGCAATTCTAAGTTTCTGGAGATTGATCTTAGTGAAAAGAGAAAGATAACTTTTTCAGAACACAGAGAACAGAGATTTTCAGCTGAAAGGGGCAAAATGTGAAAAAAAATGGGCTGAGAAGAGGAAGGTACCTGCATTCACCAAAGAGGAAAATTTTTGAAGGAGAGACCATAATACAAGCACTGTAATTTCACAGATGCTGATAACACTTTTTCTAGCATTTTTCTTTCATAATTTGGTATCATTCAAATATTTAGTTTATAAACATTTCTATTTTCCTAAAACATGTGGACTAGTGAATCACAGCAATACATGGTTTTATATGCTAGATGCTAAAATCATGAACCTGAAGGTTCCTTTTTTTTAACCCTTACAGCAAGAAAAGTGTGCTATGCTAATGCCAAAGTAGTGGGTCATGTTGTCTTTAGGTGCCATCTGGTGGAGTTTTTATAGCATGTTGAAAGTGCTGCTTTTTTTTCCTGATTTCATTAGTCATGCAGATAAGTATGTGGTAAGCACAAAAAAGGTTGCTGCAAGAATCAGAAGTTAGAGATACAGAGATTAGATAAAGGTGATGACCAGGAGTGCAAAGGCTGGAGCAGGGAGAGTTAGTCAGATTATAATGCACATCTTTATAGTATGGGCTTCAGAGATTTCCAGTTCTCGTAACTCTTAAAATTTTCTCCTTCATTTAATGTATAATTAGTAATATCCTCTTTACTGTGAAGCAAATAATGTTCTTGGTAATGATATTTTGAAATTAAGATGATGACATTCTGGAGTTATAGTCTAACCTTTTTGAGGGGAATGCTGTCAAAATATTTTAGGTTTATTTTTGTAATTGTACAGGCATCTTGAGGTAATGCATTTCTATTAATATAACCCCAAAGATCGTATTAAATAGCAAAAGGATTTACGTAAATTTATAGTAGAATAGTCACTGTATATATTGTTGTAAGACGTCTTCAGGACTTAAGAGTCAATTATATGAGTTACAGTAGGATTTTCCCGTGGGAGACAGTACTGTTGTTTTGCTTAACCAAAGAGTTTAATAGTATATTATTTTCTACTTAGGCCTCAGGAATAAGGTCCTTTTCACATGTCCGTGCAGGTCCTACCTAAAGCATGAGCTAGTGCATGATAAAGCAGGGTGGCATTTTGGATGCTGCCTCCTGCGAGCAGGTGAGACCTCTGGGAGGAGGCAGGGAAGGGAGAGGAAATACTTCTGTCTACCTGCCAGGAAGACTAGTTGTGCAAGGTGGAGAAAGGATGACATGCTGTGAGATGTGAGGAAAAACTCTGCTTTTAAGAAAGATATGTTCATTTGCCATATTTATACAGTGTTAGACAGTGGTTAGACATGTGCCTTCATCTTTGGCATTCAAAATTTGTTTCCAAAGCTGGGATCCTTTAGCCCTCGGTTATGCAAATGAATACATCATGTAGTCAGAAATTTTGTGTAGCTAAACTGACTATAAATGGTATAAAGATCAGAGTTTTGAGACCAAAAATTTATGTGTGCGCTTTGTAGGCCAGCAATTGCAGTATGGATAATAACTATACAGATTTGGTCCAGTAGAGGGAGTAATATACATACACTTGGTAGTGTGTTATAGTTTGATAAATTTAGCATATTCATCTCTGTGTATTTAAGTGTTTATATTTGAAGTGCTTATGAAAATGTTAATTTTGGAGAAGCAAGTCTTTTACTTATCTAACTGACAAAGACAGTAGGGACAGTATTCCAGCCACCAGTCCTCTACAGTACTTAAAAACTTTTTGAAAGGGTTTTCTGTTTAGAGAAGTTAAGGCTAGTCAATTAAAGTTATGAAGTCTGAGGGCAGCTAAAATATTCTCATGTTAGCAGCAGCAGGCAATGCAGTCTGCAGTGTCAGTGACAATGTTAACATTTAAAATGGCGGGAATGGTAAACTATGCTGTTAACTGCTTCTGTCACCATCTAAGCTATATAAACTTTATTTTGCATTTTGTATGCACATTCATTTGTACTTACATTCAGTGACACCTAGGAGACTGTCTTCCATTGGTTTGATATTCACAGTTTGAAAAGTTACAGGTGCTGGCAACATATGCAGTTTAAATACTGATACTCAGAAGTGTTGGGTGTGCATGCGTGTGAATTCATGTTTTCACACAGATTGCTCTAAGAATCTGTAAAAGCCGCAAAAGCCACATCTCTTCCACTTACAGTGAATTCTGTATGGCATTTAAAAAAAAATCAGGTTTTCATCACTGAGATACCCTGAAGAGTTATGCCAAAAAGTTGGATGTATACTAATAAATCACATTTTTTGCATGCGGTTGAGAGTTGTGTTAGTCCTCCAGCATGGATATTCTGCCATCTCTTCTTTTTAGTTTAGCTTTTTAGTTTAGTTGTCTTTTTTTTCTGCCCTTTTGAGTTGATTGCATTATGTTGGTGTTCGTGGCTGGTCCAATAATGTATTTTATATCAACTTCCCACTTTCAGTACCCCAATCCCCAGCCTTTATTGCCTGTCATTCAGATTCTCCAGCAAAAATTACTAGTTTTTCTCCTTTCTAGGGGAAAAGCTTCTAAAAATCTATAGAAGAACTGCCATGCTGTATTTCAGATGCATGGGTTTCTTAATGATGCATTGTTTCTTAATGATAAGTAGAAAGGTCCCACTGTGTTTGTGAACTATTGTACTGCATCTAATTTGTCACTTGTTTCTGTTTCTTTATGTTTGGAGTCCCTTCCAGAAGGCCTCTCTTCCCTGTATTTGAAAAGATATTGGTGCTGTTCAACCCAATCCTGATTTAGACATGGGACCACTACCACCACAGTGTTTGAATATAAATTGTAATAATTTGAATAAATGTATTGGGTTTACGTGGCAAAGTTTTGGTAGTGGTGGGGCTACAGGGGTAGCTTCTGTGAGAAGATGCCAGAAGCTTCCTCCATGTCCCACACAGCAAGTTCCAGCTGGCTCCAAGATGGACCCGCTACTGGCCAAGGCTGAGCCAAACAAACAGTGGCATTGGTAGAGCCTCCATGATAAGCATATTTAAGAAGGGGTAGAAAGTGCTGCACAGCAGCAGCTGGGAGAGAGGAGTGAGAATATGTGAAAGAACCCTGCAGACCCCCAGGTCAGTGCAGAAGAAGGGGAGGAGATGCTCCAGGCGCTGGAGCAGAGATTCCCCTGCAGCCCCTGGTGGGGAAGACCCTGGTGAGGCAGGCTGTCCCCCTGCAGCCCAGGGAGGTCCACGGAGGAGCAGATCTCCACCTGCAGCCCGGGGAGGACCCCACGCTGGAGCAGGGGGATGCCCGAAGGAGGCTGGGACCCCATGGGAAGCCCACGCTGGAGCAGGCTCCTGGCAGGACCTGTGACCCATGGAGAGAGGAGCCCAGGCTGGAGCAGGTTTGCTGGCAGGACTTGTGACCCCGCAGGGGACCCACACTGGAGCAGGCTGTGCCTGAAGGACTGCAGCCCGGGGAAGGGACTCACGCTGGAACAGGGGAAGAGTGTGAGGAGTCCTGCCCCTGAGGAGGAAGGATCGGCAGAGACAACGTGTGATGAACTGACCCCAACCCCCATTCCTCATCCCCCTGTGCCACTCGGGGTGGAAGAGGTAGAGAAATGGGGAGTGAAGCTGTGCCCGGGAAGAAGGGAGGGGTGGAGGGGGAAGGTATTTAATGATTTGGTTTTATTTCTCATTACCCTACTCTGATTTGATCGGCAAAAAATTAAACTAATTTCCCCAAGTCAAGTCTGTTTTCCCCATGACAGTAATTGCTGAGTGATCTCTCCCTGTCCTTATCTCGACCATAAGCCTTTCGTTATATTTTCTCTCCCCTGTCCAGCTGAGGAAGGGGAGTGAAATAGAGGCTTGGTGGGTACCTGGCAGCCAGCCACGGTCAACCCACCACAGTAAATTAATCTAGATTATTTGCCATTAATGAAATATAATTATTTTTACTGAGTTCATACTGGTTTCAGTTTATAATCTGTAGGATTTATTAGTGAAATTGATTTCAGAAGTATGCCACTCCCTTCCCTGATGCGTGTGTCTGGTCTGCTAGATTTGTCACGTTACAACAATACAAAACAATATGCAGAGGACTATTTATAAAGTCTCAAAGCACTATGCCAGCAAACTTAAAATTAACAGTGAGCAGCTAATTAACAATTATACAACTTGAAAGAAGTGCTAATTAAAAAGTTTTTAAGAGATGTGTTTTCAATTGAAATACAAAATTAGCCAGAGACTTAGTGCCTGAAATGGAAATTTGGACTGATTAACAGAAATGCAAAAAGCACTAGCTGTGTAAGAAATGAATTTTTAATTTTCTCTTCAGGTAAGTCTCTGCCAATCTTTAGGATCAGAAGATACACTGGTTTGGATAGAAAGGATAAAGCAAACTATTTTTCAGTGTTGGTGTTTCAGTCTTATACATGTTTATGGTATGTTCAATCAGAAGTTGGAGATTTTGGCAGAGACACCATGACTCTGCATTTCTCTGGTGATTTCTGTGCTACTGAGTTCAAAACGCCTGCCTTATTCCAAGAACACAAAATGTGGTAAGAAACAACAAATAGAACTTGTCCGAAGACTTAGAGTTGCTTGTTTAAAGGCATTCAAGTCTGGTAATGGGGAGCTTTGTATGTTTTGAGGTTTTTCTCTTCTTTACCATTATGTCCTGTTCTTCTGTGGAATGTTAGGAATGGGAATCCAGTGGCTTCAGAAGTGGTTTAGATGCTACATTTTTACAAGACAAAGTGGTGAAGGGTGCATAAATGGAACAAAAGCAGCATTAAAAACTGATCTACCTGCAGACTTCTGAAAAGGTCTTTTGAAGTTGCCTGTTTTTATGCATTGTATCTTGTGTATGAGTAGGTGTAGGGTGATGGAGAAGGAATGAGATTATTTTGATAGAGCAGCATAATGTCTGCATGTTAATTCAGCAGATAAGTACTTTAATTAGCTGTGTTTTCATCACAGTTAGTGATGGGTGATTTTTCTTTAAACATGAATTTGTCAAACCTTGCTTCTTGCCACCAAGTATATCTCTAGGATGACCTCATTTTTGAAAAGTTATTTTTGATAGTCTATTTATTTTCTGGAAATCATATTGTTTTAGGAGTATACCTGGCAATTTAAAGGAAGTAGTGAGGCCTCCTGTGGAATGGGAAAGCTGAATTCCGCTGAGCATTAGACTAGAGATCTGGGTTCGGCGCTACCTCACACATACAGGAAATGAGCCATCACAGCAGATGAGGTTGCACAAAAAGGACACAGTTTACCACATAAAAAATTAGAGAGTCCAATCCATGCCAGCCTTGAAATAATAGAACTCATGAATAATCCTGAAGGTAGTCTTCCTCCTGACTGTTCATATGCTGCACTCAAACACCTTTTAAAATTCCTATTGCAGAACCATTTAATCTCGGCTCAATAAACACTAATAGGTTTCACAATAATAAAGTTTATTTAATAGTACTGGAATGGGTTGCATATTTTGTTTTTTCCTGTTGTGAAATGAAAAAGGTTGGAGGAGAATCTACATGTCACTCAGATATTTTTCTTTGTGTGTTGAGAGTTGACACCATCATAAATCTGTACATTTGTAGATGATGATGTAGTCTCTAGATCTCAAAATTTATTTGGGACATTTTACGCAAAGCCCCTAAAATTCCGATGGATTTTGCTGTGAATATGCATATGCTTATAAGTTAATTCAAATAGACATTAACGGAAAAAGCCTTTGTATGGATCTGTAAGATTTGTTCTTTATTAGTTTACACTATACTTACGGGCTAAGCACTGTGCTAAAAACCTGTTATGTCTTTAAGGCTTAGCATTGTGTAAGATTGTATTTTCAGAACTGTGTAAATATTATTGGCATATAAAGTGAGTTTTTATTCATACTTGCCAATAGTTACTCTAAAAGATAGGCTCTAGTTATCCTCAGGATTAGAATTGCCATAGTTTGGAGACGTAGATGGTTTCTAATTATAGCAGCATGGGAATGTGAGTGGTCTCTGACTCACTAATAATTTTCTTCAGAGCTGCAGCCCATCCTATCATGGAATGTGAAATCATATCAGTGAGTACAATCTGCGCTACTTACATTAACTACTTAGAATAATGGAGATGGGCTCATGCCAAACAAAAACTACAATGATTGCAGTGAAACTGTTTTATAATGTTACATTGAGTGTCATTAAGAGGCATTTTCATCATACAGCATAGCTGATGGAGAGCAAAGATGTCATTCAAGTATTTCAGTACAATATGCCTTTGCTCACCATTACTAGTGCCATGCACTGATGAACAGAAATTATGATAAAGGTAGCATTTTCTTTGAAGTTACTTAAAGCTGATTTTTTTAAATGTACAAACAAGATATGTGTTTCATAAACAGTAATAGCAACTGGCAACTGGTGTATGTTGACTGATAGTTTAACTTTCCTCTTTTATTTTAAACAGCTTAAATTAGATGAATCTTAAGCAGATTTACAGTTAGGCCATTATTTTTCTCAGGAAAAATCATGACATTATGTTTTAGCCATGTCTTAGGCTTTTGGGATGATCATGGTCTGTTGAATTTCTTTCTTTTCTTCTTTGCAAGATCCATCAGTTTAAGTATTTGGAAGACTTACGGACTATATCAGTAGTATATCATGGTTTAAATGGATTCTGTGCAGTTCCATCTTCAGCTGCTGTGACCTCATTCCCTCTACTGGAAGATAACTTTACGGCTAGCTGGTTGCTGCAGCAGTGCTTTTGGCACTTTCTGTGTATTTCTTACTGTAGTTTATCACGAAAAACCAAATGATCCAGTAGAGAGATTAACCTTATGTATAAAGAATATGGAGAAGAAAACAATACAATAAATCAGTAACAAAATAACTTTTTTTTTAAAAGGACTGGCCATTCATCATCATGTCAAACCAATTCTGATTGATAAACATAAGTTTGAAAAGATCACCAAGTACTGCTGTCCGTAAGAGCAGATGTAAGATGACCTTAATCATTAGCTCCCTGAGAACCTGAATGAAGCTTCAGTCTCTCAGTAGTGGGCAGATTGTAATCCACGCATTGAAAGTTGGTGCGTTTCAGACAATACCTCTGCCTCTAGGCATCGACACACTAAAAAATACAGATTATGTAAAGTGATGAGTATTCCTCTCAGAAATACTAATTCTGGTGGATAGCCTGTTGTCATGTGAAACGGTCACTTCCAATAAACAACTTTTAGATAAGCCTCGTTCCTGTAGTTAGGATGATGATGATGTGGATCATGGTGGATGGAAAGAACTGGAGTAAAGCTATGGAAATCAATACAGTGGACCCAGTTAGGAGTTAAAGCATCTCCTAACCTGGGAGAGAGATGATGGGAAGTAGAACTGGGCTTTTTAGGATAAGAAGACTGAATTAGAAAGGAAGCCTTGAAGGAATCTTGCAGTTATATACATAGAAGTGATTTTTTTTATTATGTAGCTGAAATTATTAAAACAATATGAAAACAGTTTAAAGCTCCTAAAGGGAAATTATAGGGGATTTCCCCCCCCCCCCTTGCTTTAACTTTGGTTAAAATATATTTTGCCTGAAGCATTAGTATTCTTTCTAGGGCTTCTTACTGTATAGGCAGGTCTGTTACTGTCCATTTTCCTCTGCCTCTTGGAAAATTGTTTTCCCATCTCTTTAATTGACTCATTTGAACAATAGTTCAATGCCCTAATGCAGTGAAAGACAAGCTTTCAATTAATTCCGGGGGACCACTGCTGTTTTCTTACTTTAAGGACTAAATTGTAGCAAGAAGGCAAAAAAGGCATGTAATTTAAGCACAGGTTTGGGGGTAGAGGGAGGGCAAATACAGTGAAGACTTGCTGGCTATTGCCACCCGGTCACAAAAATATCAAAGGAGGCAATTGTCCGTGAAAATGACCTAGATGAAGAAATAAGAGGGAGAAGGGCACAAGGAGGAGGACCATGTGAGTAGGTGTACTGTTAGGAGCATAAGATACCCCTCCAGACTGTTGTTTTTTAAAAATAAGGTAGTGTGTGGAATCTGGAGTATTCCAAAAGAAACTGGAAAGTCTGGTCACAAGTGTTTTCCTAAGACCCATGGATAAATCCTGGAGAGGCAACAGCATGGCTGTTGCTTACAGATACCTTCTCCCACCTTGCAGCAGGGTGGTGGAACAATGGCTTCTTCCTGAGCAGGGCTGAAAGAAATTTCTTCATAGCTGGGAAAAGAACGCTGGAAAATTTAAAAAGTAGGTGCAATAAAATACGAGGCAGCTGCAGCAGCAATATTGCAGTAGCAATGGCTAATTCTGTGCCTCACTGTTTCTTTGAAATGTCCTCTGCTGGACAGTCATAAATGTTTTGACACCTGCAGCACATTTTCCTCCTTGGCTCTTGACAAAGTTCAAAATATGAATACTAAAACACAAGCTAAAACAAACCAAGCTAACAAGGCTGTGGCTAAGTGTCATTTTAAGACATTGGTTAAGGAGGTTTTTTCCTTTATAGCCCACATGAAAGTTGTCTAAAAATAATCTTTGGCCCGGTTATAGCGAAATAGCTTCAGCACGGGAAGGCTGGCTGGAGTCTCATCTCACTGGTGCTGTGCTAATGATCGTACCTCCTCTGGCTGCAGTGCCATTGCTCTGGGTGATGGTAGTTAAGGTATCATCAAAACTTGATCATTTACTGTTACTTGATACATATTAATTAGTTATTGGATGGCATCCTGTCATTGGTTTTTTAAAATTACAATACTCGTATCTATAAAATACCTTGCACTCAGAGCACGTATTCAGACTTTAAACCAGATGTAGATCCTTTTAGTAAATAAATGCCTCTTGTATTAAGCTGCATCCATCCCACTGACAACATTTGTGAAGCAGTGTAATGTAGCAAATCATATCCAACATAAACAGATGAAATGCATCATAAATGAAACAGGATGCATCTGGAAAATGGTGTAATGAAAGTAAATGTATGATTTCAGCAGATTGGGTATTTCTAATTAGCCCTGAATAGTTCATTTTCATGGATAAGTATATATCCGCATAATTAAATGTGTAGTGCTTTCATCATAGTTCATGATGGGCGCTCTTTCCTTTTATTGCCAGCAGATGTCTCTCTTGAATATTGCATAGCATGACAATTGATGATCTGAACTCTGATTTAAGGTCCGTGCGTAGGTTGTACAGCCGTTAAGTACCTCACTCTAGCTGGCTCCCAATTAACTGAAATTCTCTTCTGCTCCGTGCAGCTATGTGGCTTTGCACGCAGACATCTAGAAATACATTGAGTTAATGGTATCCAAGAATGAATATGCACAAATGTCATCCAAATGTACTTCAGTTCTATAAAAAATAATAACGGAATGATGCACTGCAGGAAAGACAATTTGAGAAACATCTCATTTGATTTTGCTGGTGAAGAATATTACAAAAAAGTGAGGGCTCAGACAAGGCTTGAATAATCTAGCAGAAAAAAGTATTTTACCTAAAGCTTAGAGAAAACATCTTTGGTATAATCATGAAATTACTCAAGTGGCATTTTGGAGCCTATTCCCCAATTCATATTCTGAGCTGAAAGAAGAAAATAGTCTCAGTAGGGGTGACAAATGGGTATTATAACCTTTTATATTTTACCTTTGCTAATACTGAAGTAAGATTTTGAATGAGAAGGTGGAATTTGAGGAGTTTAAGCAAGGTGGAGTTTGAGTCAGTCCAGTGTATAGTATGGGAAAGCCTTATAGGGGGCAGCTGCCACTGTAAAGAACATGCTGGTGGAATTTTTGGGGCAGGAAACTGAATGTTGATGAGATGCTGAACAGATGAAAGCAAGGCTTAAGTTGTCTTGTTATCAGTAAAGGGACAGGTCAAAGATGTAATGTGGTTGAAATTCCAGCTGCTGTGTTGGGTGGCAGAAATTTTGACGTGCTGAAAAGGAGTGGGTACATACTATAGAAGTCCGCAGGGAAAGAGACAGAAGTCACAGTGGAGGTTCACTCGTTATGGAATAGAGTTTGGCAAGTAAATGTGGAAATTAATTAATTAGTATATGTTGCAGAAGAAGTGGTCTGAAAATAAGGATTAAACCAGACATGGATTCATTGGGGACTTTCTCCTTATTAGCACAGCCTGGTGTTTCAGCCTGCTTCTTAGATAAAGGTTCATAAGAAGGATAAGAAAATTCAGAAACGGAAGGGGTTATTGAGTAGTGAAAATGGGATAATGGAAAGGTTCCAATTTTAACATGCTGAATGTAACGGAGGTGGTATGTCCAAGCAAGCGCGTGCAACATTAGCATGCTTTTAAAAATACATGTCACTGAAATGCAAATACATTTTACACACAGCTCACTCAATAATGATCAAGATGGGGGGGGTGTGAGGGCAGAGATTAATTTGTCTGACAGTTGAGCCAATTAGTCTTCCCCACTGTGACGGTCTGACAAATTATAGTCAATGTCTCAAACATTCGTTAAAGAACTTTGGTGGAGAAAATGGCCTCTGTAA
>JANXJC010000021.1:20698872-20728389 GCA_027564655.1 Leptodon cayanensis | reverse complement strand
TCCCCTGGTGTCGTTTCACCTTAATTCTGACAAAGGAAATCCACGAACCTGAGTCGCTCCAACTTTGGGACGTGACACCCACGGAATACTCTTCAGGTGCAACATCAGTGGAGCACTAGGTTGGAGGATCTCATCTGCTACCTGACATTAATGTTTAGTGTAGCAGGATTTTTTCTATTAAAATGTACACTTCTGGAAAATCAGTTATATATGAAGTCTGATAGAATCCCTAAAGAAACCCACTGTGTATTTTTAAAGTGGTTTTTAATACAAACCCTTTAGGAAACTGTGACACATCTCAAAAAGGATAGATACTTCAGAAATGCACTGCTAGAAATAAATTCTTTCATTGTGTTTTGTATTACTTTTCAAGTTCTTTTAGCTTCTTTTATGAAAAGCTATTTCTCTTTCACTGTGAGAGTGTTTCTGTGGGAAATATGTATCTGATATCAACAGATTCCACATAGGGTTGTTTCAGGGATATGTGTAGTTTCTGAGAGCACAACTTCCATTATAAGGAAAATGAAAGTTCTCCTTTTTTAATGAACAACACAATGTAAGAACAAAGAGGCCCTTGATAACTTTGCAACAAAGAAAAGGGAAGAGAGTCTTATTTCCAAACCTGTAAGCAGCAATTTTATGAGTGTAGAATTCGAGATATGCAGAACGAAGAAAAATACCTGGATGGCAATTTACCTTTAAAATGGATGCAAAATGGGCGTCCATTTTCCTAGCTGACTTTGCAAATGTCAGCCATAGAGTTTTTCTTACAAATCTAACCTTTAAGAGAGGCTGCTTAGGGCTGCTCTGCACACTCCTGGAAATAGTGGAACATATCTCTCTAGATTAACACAAATTAATTTGTTGAAAGCTGTATTTCTGCACAACTGGTCAGACCTTACTCCACTTGTGTGTGTTTATATATACACATATATAGTGAGTATTGCACAAAATACCGACTGTGGGTTTTGCTGATAGGAAAGTATAAGTAATTGCTGATAAGGAATTTGGTTAACTTGCTGATCATAACATTACCATTGATTTACTGAATTACTGTGCTTTACTGGGACTGGATCGGAAAGTGCTGCAGGGAGAAACTTCTCGTTCCTTTCACCATGTACTGTGGAAATCCAAGTCATTTGACTTTAAGTAATAATCTGTCTCTGGAATTAGGGCAAGAGAATAAGGACACTTCAGTCATAACATCCCTGTTGTGTCAGCCTTGCCCCAATCTCATAGTGTTCTTCCCTCTCTGAATTGAAGTAATGTAGATCAAGACATGTTCATTACTGCTGTGGGTTTTAAGACGCAGGAAGTGATGTCTGGGCTTTAAAAGATGGGTGGTCAATTAGTTTATGACTGTTAACAGCACTGCAGTTTGCAGAGATGGAGAAAACGTTAATCAAATAACGCTCAGAATCTCTGCTGGTAGCATCTAATTGTCAAAAGGAATTTTTTTGCTTTTATATAGTGCTGCACAACAGGTACTGCACGTGAATCTTTCGTTTCGCCTTCGGATGCATTCAGTGTTGGATGGAGGAGAGGTTTGGTGTGATGCAGGCACTTGTTACTCCGTGCACCCTGTTCTGAACAGGCGGTTGGACTAGGTGGCCTCTGGTGGTCTCTTCCCACCTAAATTGTTCTGTGAGTATATTCTGTGATAAGAAACAACTTTCTGTACCATTTCTAGTGATGGCAACTATGCAAACAAGTTATGCAACACTAGTGGTGCTTTGCTACTTCATTTGTTAACAAATAAAAAATAAAATTAAAAAATGACTTAGATAATCAGTCCAAATATTCTATTACATGGACCTTTTGAAGTGAATGAGAATATTTTTATTGGCGGCAATAAGGGTTAGATTAGACTTTTTACACATAAATTTTCACTTACTGTAAACATGGTAAAATTTTCTTAATTTTTATGTAATTGCACTGTTTAAAAATAAATCCTTTTCTAGAATTACCTTTTTCTAGGGGAAAAAACCCTGCTGGAAAATAGTATAAAAAGTACATTTAATGTGAAATGTCTAATAAAATCAGTTTCAAAAGCTACTTACTATAGTTTAAGTTATTAATACTGATTGACATTAGAAATCAGTATGTTTTTCACAATATGAGATTTTGTTTTCGTTCTATATTTCATTTATAAAGTTAAAGTAGATATGCATCTGGGTATAGACACTTTCTTTTTTATTACTTTTACGACCACAATCTATTTTTTGGTTTCAGCATTGCAGAAAAATATCAGGTTAAAATAAACCTCATTTAAAAAGCCTTGTAGTATTATTTATATAAATGGTGTTATTAGAAAGATAGGAATAATTTTTGTAATGTTTTGTCAAATCTATTATGTAGTATCTAAAATTTACCTTTGAATTATCTGATGATATGATTCCTAAATGATACTAGAAGCATGATGCAAAACAACAAGAGCCAAGAAATTCCAAACTAAAGATGCCATTATTCAAGGTTTCATTCACATTAAGATGAACCAAAGTGAACATTACTTCTTTGATCTTCATCGTTCTGTGTTCTATTGGTAATATATTATTTTAATATGATTTTTGTCAGTATTTATAAACTTCATGTGATACTGTATTCCAGTAACTATTGCCTTAATACTTCTGCAAAATTTAGTAAGTATACTGTGGTCACAATTTATCCTGGTTCATAATTATTCATCTGAACTTTCTTTGTCATTTTAGGCTAAAATACCCGAAGCTCCTTGTTAGAGACATTTTTTAAGGTGACTATGAAAATTGATTTGGTAATTGAAAAATGATTGAAATAAACACAATTGCTTGTGGTGCTTTAATATACAGTTAACGCAATACTTAGAATTTACAGCTATTATGAAGATCAAAGCAAACAGGCTGGTTGTTTTTGTAGTTATCATTAGATATTCTACAGGGAAATATGTTTTAAGCTTGTTGCTTCTCATATGAAAGAACATAGCAGTTGTGATGAAGTCTTTCCAGGAAAAAAAGAAATCCGTGTAGTTAATGTTGTGTTTTCCTTTCTGGAAATATCCAGTCCACAGCAAGTCACATATATGTTTGAAAATGTTAAAGGAAAGCTGAAGAAGCAGTGGGAGCTGTGTGTTTTGAAAGTACGTGGATGGGAGATGGCCCTGTCTGTTTGCTTGATCTGTTCCTTCAGGCGGAGGCTGGATGAGAAAGAGCTGCCCAGGATAAGAAAGAAGTAATCTTGCTTTTTCAAAACAGCAGTAAGACATGATAGGAATAGCCTTGCAATATGGGAATTTTGATTTGGAGCTTATTGTTCTGCTTTATTGTAAGGCGCTCCTGAAGATCTAGAGATGAGCAGGGGTTCTGTTTTCTCATACGCCACTGTTGGGCTTTTAGGCTTCTTGGACCCGTTTTGCTGCAGTTACGCTTTGTCACAGCAAAATTTTACTTCTGTTGTGCTTGGGAATACTACACTTAAAGATGACTTTAAGTCTTCAGTTATAACCAACACAAGTTTCTGTCTCTCTGTTGCTTCATATACATTGCAGTTAGTTTGTAGCGCTTGTGCCTACTCCCAGGTTGTTGTTAGATGCAATTTAAGCAGTTACCTTTTTTTAAGTATTATTAATGTGAGGAGCCATTTGTCTTTTTTTACTGCAGTTAGGATGGAATGAGGCAATTGAATTCAGCAGCACAAAGTATAGAGGAAACCTAATACTGCTCTGTTTTGATGTGACATAAGTGTATTTCATTTGAAAATCAATAGTTAAAATGTGTTAAATTTTCAAGAGCAGAGCTAAGGCCCATCCCTCTCACAATGCAGTTACCTTGGCTTCTTGCCTGGCTAAAGCTGGAATCTATAGTCATTTCACAGTACGTCAAGTTACTAAATCAGAATTTAACCTAATAGGAATTTACAAGAATCAAAAGCAAAGAATGGGATGGCATCAGCTACCGTTTCCCGTCTGAAAAACACTGTATGTAAATCTGCAGAAAAAGATGAAAAAATCTGAAAGAGACTAAATTCCTGCCCTGTGCTACATATTCTCCCTTTCACTCTCCTGCAGCCTTTGCACACCCTGTTGTTTCAGCTGAATGGAAATAATGTACGTCAAAATACAGAATACAGCCATTGTCGTCGAAGATCCTCCTTTCCTTCAAGCATGGCTCATTTCTTCCTACAGAGAACTGAGCTCCAATTGACATGCTGAGGAGAATTACAGCCACTGCCCTGTGGACCACAGATGCCTTTTGTGCGCTTTCGTAGCCCGTGACCTCCTGGGTCACGGAGTCTTTGCCGGTCTGGTAGTGGGTCCATCTGTAGCAGCGGGGGCTGAAATGCTGTCCAAGTGTTGGGAATGATCCACAACCTTTCTTGGCCTGACTTCCTTGCCAAACAGCCTTTCTGCAGACCCACTGGGATCCGAGGCCACTCCATTTGCATTTTGTGAGGATCACCTTGGATTTAAGGAGGATGCATGTCTTTATTTACCAGCTCATTTTCAGGAGGGTACTGCTAGTCTGTTGGGATGGTTCCAAGAACCAGGTTCCCATTTTCAGCCTGCTTTGCAGTGTGGTTCACCCCTTGCCCAGGGAGTGTCTGATTCACGGCGGAGAGTCTGGTAAGCATGGAGAGTAACCCCATCTCATCTCCCTGCAGTTTTTGTTTCCGTCTGACACTGCTATCCTGGTCTCTCCTTGCCAAAGTTTATCTTTCCCTGGTGAGCTTTCGGGTGCCAAGGAAGCTCCTAAAAAAACCGACTCTAGCTCAGCGCAGTAAGGTTTATGAGCTGTTCTGGAACGCAGGAAGTTACGCACCTACCTAATTTTCCATTCCAACTTTCCATGTATGATGTACGATAGTAATGTCAGAATAGTGCGTCACTAGCTTTTAAAAAAGTCCTCCATGTGTTCTGGAACAAGTAACTCTGCACAGCCCAGTAGACAAACGGGCTCCCGACTGGGAGGTCCAGTCCCCCTGTCATTGCCCAATTTGCAGCGTAGGTGCATCCAAGGGGCTGGAATTGCCTCTCTTCCCAGATGACAAGACATAGTCAGGAGACTTAATCCAAAGATTTATTTAATGAAATTGGATGAAATTTCACAACAAATGCTTGAAAAAAATTTTGGAAGATCTAATCCTGTACACATTAAAGATGGTATTTTCTTCCAGTTCAGTTGAAGATTTACAAGGCAGCTTGGTTACCTTCTGTCTGGACTTAAGACTGTAACCAGGGTTTTGCATGATTAAAGTCTTTTTAGTCCGCATTTCTTGTTCTAATGTTTAACTTATTCTCCACATTTGAGAACTTACTATGTTTTTTCCCTGGTCTTTATTCTGGGCTTCCATAAATTATTTCTAGATTATACTTTTGCACTGTAAGAGGTGTCCTCAATTTTGTGTATTAATTTATAAGATACCTCCCACTGAGAGTGTTTCCTGCAGAATCAGAACTATCTTTTAATACAAGAGAGACTAAAAACTTCAAATGAAGCTCTGATGAAAGGAGAGCTATAAAATAAGGATAATTTTTTTTTAAAGAGATGAATTATTTCCCCTGTCTTCTGCTATCAAAATGCTCCGTGCCTGATTTCGAAAATACAGAGAGTTTGCAATCTCTAGTACTTCATAACAACTGCAGGTCCCAAAAGATCAATGATAAACAAACATTTATAGTCAGTGCTGACAGTTTCATTTTTAGAAGAAACTCTTTTGAGTGTAGAGAATGAATCTCTGCTGTTTAATTTAATATTTATCGTCTAACTGCCTGTCTCCCTTTGCTTTCATGATGCTAAGAACAATGAGGTTTACTGATACTCTTGTCTTTTCCTCTGCTTCTTGATGCTTTTGAAGCAACAAAATACGGGAAGTGGGCACTGGGCTGTGTTAGAGATGCATTGGTTGTTACTGTCACGTTCATTTTCATCAGCCTAAACTCAAGTGACATAGGGTAAGGAAGGGCACATACCCTCAGAATTTTTTTGTTCTAAATAGTGGAAATGCTAATAAATTGTGTGAGCCTTTCTTTGTGGAGATTTACCAAACGGGTGTGTTTTCTTACAGTGTTTACAGTAGCTGCTATAACACAGATATTTATCGCATGGAAGTGCTTGCCATTTCAGGGCATAGTACTACTAGTGTACTCTGTATTTGCCTTATGGACTAGTGCCAGTGTCACAGTTTAATTACACTGGGGTGGTAAAAGTCCAACATGTAATGGTGCCCGGTGTTCTTTACGAGGCTATGTAGTCCTCTGGCTGGAGTCTGCGGATCAAGTCTGCTTCAGGCTTTGCTAGTGATATGAGACAAATTACCTCACGCATTTCCATCTCCATTTGCTGATTTGTCTGTTCAGGTTGGCAATTCTTATAGTCTGTGTGTTTGTGCAGTGTCTAGTACAACTTGACTTTGATATCAGAGTAGGATGATAGTATTTATTATTGCTAACTATAATATCATGTTCAAGAATATAATGTAAAGAATCAAATACATTTTTAACCTCTGTTTAAAGATCCTGTTTTATTTCCTCTCAGATATGCAAACATTTCAAGGTACTTAATATTATGTGTTATTAAAAATTCCAGGGCACAGAATTACCATCATCCACTTAATGACTTCAGATTTATCTAAAAATAAATGACTTCTTTGAAAAAAATAGCAAAATAGATATTTGTTGAAACATAAATTTATTAAAGAGCAGACTGTTGCAATACCAGTGATGTAGCTCTAGATGTACAATTGTTAGAACTTTATCAAAATGTACAATTTATATGGGTTCTTTCTGTTTAATAGAGATATTAAATTATTAACTTTGAAGCAGGTCTCTGCTGAATTAAATGATGATACAAAAATTTTATTTGGCGCCAAAATTAGTTACTTAAACCAATTATGAATACGTTTCCATGACTTTAGCTGTTTGAAGTCATTGCTAGAAAAGCACTCTTCATTTTAAAGACCTAAGAGATTAATGGTTTTTATGGGCATGTACTGCACTCATACGTGTTAAGAGCTACATTTGTATATGGAGATTGGAGCCCATATTGTTTGCATACCCCAAAGGATATACAATAAATTTTGTCCTGTGTACAAACGACCCAGGGGATTAATGGTTGTCTATGAAGACTTTTGATTTTAGAATCTAGCCTCTTCACTGATACTATGGTGAATAATGCTTTAGAAATGCTTAAAATAGAGCCAAGAGCTGAAAATTATTTTTTTTCCACTTGTCTATATGAAATGAATTGTGAGTCATCCTTGCTGTCATGCGATCATAGACACTTAGGCCCCAGTAATCAGTAATTATTGCACCTGTTCTAGCAGGTGCCATCTAGAAAACCAAAGGATCATAGGATTTATACTGTTTTATTACCTAGATTTCTTGCTCATTTCTGAAACATGCTGATGGAGCTGTAGCAAAAAGTGGGATAAAATGCTTCATTCTGCCGTTTACTTTACTGGAGGCAAGGTTTGAACCTTGGATTTTGAGAAAGGTATTAAATATTATTCATAAAAACCCCATTATTTTTGTTCAGCTCATGCCATCAACTCTTCTTTCTACTGCTTCATTTGTAATTCATCTTTGTGTGTTATAATATTAAGCATAGAAGTAATAAAAGATATTTCAAAAGGCAACAGCAGAGAACAATCAAACAATTAACAGACAGTGGCAGAAGCAATGCAGAAAGTGAAATAATCATCTCAGGTATCTTGGAAAAGATCAGAGAATTCTCTCATCCTTTCAGGGTGATATTTATAGACTTTGCCTCTGATTTAGTACACATGATACTGTGGGGTTTTATTCTTCCTTTTTTCAGTTCATCTGAAAACCTTTTTCTCCAGGAGGGAGCAAACTTCAAGTAAAACACGACTTTGTACTTGACCCTTTCACTGTAGAGGATTAACAGGTTTGGTTGATTCCTAGTATTCTCCCCGGAAAATGAGCCTAGGTCATATATATCTGGTTTTTGAGTGAGCTTTTGAATCTGCTGGACAAGAAGGTCGGTCTATGAAATCTTAAAAATGACAGAATGGCTGAGGCCAGGACAATACCTTCAAAACCTTTTATTGTCCTAGTCACATTCACACTGCTGTTTGCAATTAGTTTGTGATAGGGGGAGTATAAAAGTGGCTTGAACAGTGTGCCAAATCCCAAAATGCTTTGCACTGAAAACTGAGTTCATTTGTTTTATTGAATATTGATTCAGAAATTTTCATTCTGATTACCGAGTTATTAAATTTTTCAGTCGATCAAAAAGGAGGAAGAGATGTAGGTGTAGCAAACCTTTTCCCCTACTGTATGAATTCTCCTCACCTTTTCCCTCTCTCCTTATTGCAGACAAGGTCTCTGTATGTCTTAAATTTTGTATTACTGTTTTTTTTTTTTAATTTATTTGGACCATAATAGTATTTTGCAGGCCTGGTTTTGGATAGTGCTAAGTACTGGACAAACATACTTGAAAAAAACAGTTCTCTCCCAAAAAACTTTGTTTTAGTGGCTATCACTTGTGTGACAATTATTACTTTATTACACATACTCTGCCAAAAAACTACTTTTTTCTGTTCTGTTGAAGCTCACTGTTCTGCACCAGAATAATTTCCTATATTCCATGTAATTTATTCCTACCCCAGCACATTATTAATAATTATCATAATCTGCATTACAGTAATGCCAAGAATTATCAGTTGAAGCCCAGAAAGCTGTTGTGCTCAGTGCTGTTAAAACACATCACGAAAGCTGTCCCAGGCAACACAAGGTTTTCATGTGAAACCATTACGGTTGAACAGATAACAGGTAGAACTGGGAGCCAGTAGTTCTTGTTTTCTAATTCTGCTTCTACCACTGATTCACTGGGTGGTTGGTGCCAGCGGAGCTACTGCTGAGCCAGTCACAAGTTTGCAGATGTCTGTATGTGTCTCTTTTCCTTGACATAAACCGGGATTAATTCCCTGCCATGTTTGGATGGAGAAGGGCAAATATTGCATTATATGTATAAGATGGCTTTTCTGTGAGTTTGTTGGAAGGCAGAACGATACAGAAACTTAGGCTGTTTCAAGCGAGAGGTCATTAACTCATCCATCAGGACCCCGAGATTATTTTCTGCTGAACTAGCAGCTGCACAGCTAGTCAGTCCCCTCTCTGTAGGTTTGGTTCATCCCTGGGTTCATTCAGGGTTTTGCATCTGTCTTTTTTGGACTGCATGAAGTTTTTGGTGGTCTTACCTCCAGCTTGTTGAGTTCCCTCTGAATGGTAGCCCTGCCATCCCACTCCCCCCACTTTGGTGTCATTTGCAAGCTTGTAGAGAGTACAGTCCTCCCTATCAACTACCTGTAGGTGTGAAAGCCCATCTCCTCTCTCAGCATGGGTAAGGCTCTTTTCCAGCAGTAATGTAAACATATTATCCCAAACACTTAGAAATTATGAAAATTAATAAAAACCTATGCACATTTGTACAGATTCCGTATGTGCATTTTTTTTATTCCAGCACTTTGCAGTTCCCAGGTCTAATTCAAGGCTGGGAGACAGTCCAAGCCCACAGGTTTGGACTGGAGCTGGGCATCTAGTCTGTTTAAAGCTGACCATCCTCTGAAAGAGCTTAAGTGACAAAGGAAAACCTGTTACAGCAGGTAACAAGAGCTTGCGGGGGGGGTATGAAATGACCCCACAGGGACCATTTCATTTAAGAAAAACTGCTATCAGCTGTAGCACTGTGGAGTCCCCGATGGTTTGCACTGGCTACAGGCTGCTGCAATTTGTTCCTGTAAGAGGTGAAGGGTGATTTTAGAGAGGGAGAGCAGAATGCTTCACCTTGCTAAAAGCCTGGCTACACCAGTCCAAAGGTGTTTTACCTATGATTACAAAGTGAAAAACATCAGAGCTCTCAGTGGTAGCCCTTTGCTCTAACTGTTAACCATGCTAAAATAAAGTAAAAGCTTGATTTAAACCAACAAAAGCAAAGGAAATGCACGATTATATATAGCATGCCTGATCCTCCCTCCCTCCCTTGTGCTCAAATGTTGATTTCTTGAAAATGCGTTTGGGAAGGAGAAGGGGAAGAGGGGCGTTGTGAGGTTTGCTGTCTGCACACGATTGGGAGAATTAGAAATCAGGTTGCTACCTTAACTCTGCCAGTTTAAGCCAAAGCCACAGGGATATTATTTTTGACACTACACAGTGGATTATAGCTTCAGCTCCCATTACCTCTAATGGGATCTTTGCTTGCAATCTGCCACTGCTACAGCAATGAAAATCTGTCCCTTAATGCTATTTTACTATTGCTGGTTTTTGTGTTTAATTATATTATATAATAATTTATTGCAGCATCTACACGATTCCTTTAGGGGTACACTTGAAGTGCTTATGAATTTTTATAAACACAAGCTGTGTATCCCTTTAAGTCTCTCATTGCTTTTGTAAACTATTCTGCTGTAATACAGCATCATTTTTTCTCCCTTGCTGGGTGAGCACCATCTTTTACAGCGTGGCCATTTTGAAAAGCACAAGAATACTAATACTGAGAAGCCCAAACCTCTCATTATTGCATTGATGACTTGTGAGAAAACACTCAGGTGTTACAGCCTGCTCCCACTAGAGTCGAATGCAGAACTCGCCCCCCCCCAGGACACTAGCAGGTAGAAGGTTTATCTTTAGTGGTTGAAGACATTATAATTGTTATAAAATTATTGACATGAGAAAATAGATATACTGCCACACATATTTTTTTCATGGGTTTGCATTCAAACTTTTATGTGAATTGGTTTACATTTTGCTGCTTTTTTTCTCAGACATACAACTACATTTAACTGATCTGCAAAATGCTGAAGTTGTGAGATATATCTAAAAATTACTGGGTCTGAATTATTCACTGAGCTCTGTCCTTGTGCAGGCTGTCATCAGCGCTACAGCCCTACAAAGCTGATTCCTCAGAAACATAAGAAATGAACATGATGGCTGTTGCTCTGTTGTCCTCCTGCAACTTTAGTTTTTTCATCTTCTTTCTCTCCCTACATATATGTATAGATATACATATTTGTACACATCAGTGTAGAGAGAGATTTGTATGTCTGGAGAAAAAGCAAGATTTATTATGCTCCTTTTAATTTGCTTTGGAGGCATTGCTTACTGGGGACACCGTATGTACTGAACAGAGCGTACTAATTAAGTACCAGAAGGCAGAGCAACCCATTTACTTGAGACTTTGCCACAGATGCATTAATTGTTTACACATGACTTTCCCCCCTCCCCTTCCTTTTTGAACCATCAACGCCATATATTTACTGCCTGCCAGCAAGTTGATCAGCACTACTCTCCTACCTTGTCAAAGACAGGAAACATTCCTATTTCTTCTGGCCAAGAAATTATTTTTCCAGCTACTTGTCTTTTTGGCAGTGACTGTAGTGCTGGGTTGATGGTTCGTACTAGGTGTCAGTTGTGCTATGGGTACACTGTGTGTTCCAGTTACTTCATGCTGGGGGGGTCAGCAATACGTTTTCTCCATGCTACTGTTAAGGAAAAATATTCTAATTTGAGCACTGTTTAAAGGAGCTCTCATTCAAATGCGTAATTTTACCCAGGGAAGAGATTAGTTGTAGGAATCTTCCTCCGGAGCTGTATCCTGTGAGGTGGGACGTGCTGGGGTCCTTTTCTGCTTTGGGCTTCGAGAGTGCTAGGGGGGACTGCATTAAGCTAATACACCTGTGAGATAAGGGATGCTGGAATTTCTCGATAGCTGTATGTGGAATAACATAGCGACTATTTGCTGAAACTGGGAGCTGCGTGCAAAACTTTCGTCCTTTGCCTCCCACTGGTGACCCCAGCTAACGCCTCCTGAAGAAGGGTGTGTGATGTGTACAACTCTTTTATCCAGCCCTGGGCAAACATAGAGAGGTGTATGTATACTAACGGGGAAATAACACAGTCCAGTGCACGTGATCTGGAGTAAAGCAGATTGATGCTTTTTTGTGGTCTGAATTGCTTAACTCCCTCAGCTCAACATTTACATTCATGTTTTAAAGAACTATTGAAATAATGGAAAACAGGTCTCCTAAAAGCAATGCTTCTGACAAGCAGAAAGGAGCAAATTTCTCATGAAAAAATCCATTTTTGGTATGCTTTCTATTCCGGTTTAACAAGACAGAGAGGTTTGGAGAGGATGGCTCCATATGATTTCACTTAGTCCATCCTTATGCCTCTCTGATTGCATTGTTTTAACTAGAAGCATTTCTAATTAACAATGGAGCACTAACTCAACAGGACACTACCTAAAGTGAACTGGGACTTTGACCATTTGGGAGTGCTCTCAAAATAAATAAAGGGCCTAACTCTTCTGTCTAGTGCCAAGTAATTAATTTCTTCCAGAGGCAGAAACAAAATAGTAAACTACTATACTGTGTGAGAAGTGTGGTATGATTTGTTCCTGAATTTTAAAATTTGTTCTATTTTTTCATACATTTCCCTTCAAAGAAGAAGGTACTTGTATTTATATAATTGAGGTAAATATGGTCACAACAGGTTTTGGGGGAAGTCAAGAAAGAACACGCTGCTTTACTTGCTTTACATTTATTACTTAGAACACCATAAAAACAGTTGTATTTTTCTGTGGTTTATTTTATGTATTTGTGTACGACAAAAACCATCGTAGGGCCACATTCAAACATCCATTTAAAAAATTCTGTAAAATATTATGCTAACAAGTAATGACAACTGATTTCAACCACAGGAAAAAAGTCTCCTCTAAAATGCTAATAATTAAAGTGCGTTTACACAGTTTCTATATATTATTTAAAAGTAATATACAGCTGTTGCACAGGCAGATGTCTGCACTACATCAACACCTCTTCATCTTTGCTTTGCTTTGAAAGTTATTTTTCTCCTTTTTCAGAAACCTACATTTCTGTGTATTATTTACATGTCTAACTTTGAAGATTTGTTTTAAAATAGTTATAAGTGACATTAATAAATCTCTATTTTCAGGTGGTTGATACTTTTCTTCGTAGCACTCCTATTCAATAGTTTCTCTTTGGATGTTAACCTTAAATTGCAAATTAAAGATTAAAGATACTTCAGGAACTGGCAAGAATTCTGAATCATAATTTATTGAGTGTGACATGATTTGACTTGATCACAGGCCCTGATATTTTTGGTGTTCTCAGGAATACATAAATTATTAAAAGAAAACAAAATGTAAGGAAATGCTAGCCAGTCAAACTCAGAAAGGTAAGCAAATTCATGAATATCACAGCTCAAATAAAGCATTTTTAATTCCCTTACAGATGATTGAAGAACTGATTTTCTGGTCTTACCTAGTCGCTTTCGCTGCAGTAATCACTATGTCTAAGAGGAACTACTGAGGATGTCTATTAAAACAATGATTTGTAATTCAGCTCTGGAATTATTGAAGCTTTGGGGAACTAAAAGGCAAGATTTTTATTAAGTGAATCCGCCCATTTCTAATTCCACCATTCTCAAGAATAAAAGCAGTTAAATTTAAGCACCAGAGAAAAATACCATTAATAATTGAAATAGTTGTTGCTTAAAAGTGAAAAAATAGAAGTAAACACTTTGCCAGCAGAATGCAGTTTCTAGAGTGCAGGAGGTGAAATGTAGACCACAGCTCTTGATGTTCCTCTTTAGCACTAAAAACCCCCACATTTGAAGGTCTGCATGAATATGGGTATTTCATGAAATACACGGTATGAGAAGAAGCATTATTGAGAAAAATAAAACAACAGGTAAGGGTAGTATATTTTAATACAACTAAATGTTTTGTCACAATTAAGGAATTGGAGGGCATAGCAGATAACTTGGTAGCTCTTTTCCAATTCAGGTGTCCCTGACACTATATTTCTGCCGTGACTAATTTGTTAGAACAAACCAACAAATTAATGAATTCATTTGAATTTGATTTTTAGTCTTTAAGATGGTTTCTTTTCTGCTTCTTATCTCCAATTAAGGCATTTAAAGGAAGAAAAAGAAACACAATGCTAGGAATGACCATTTTCATTCAAAGGAACGTGAAACAAGAATTCATGTAAAATCAGGGTAAAGAAGGACTTCATGATTGAGTCCATTATCTGTGAGCTTAATAGATCTATGCCCTGCATCGTAAAATATTCTATATTGATAACAATGCATGGTAATTACTTATTAATCCTGGAGAAATATTTTATGTAAGAGCTTTTCAGATGAAATTCATTCATTCAACCAGATTAAAGACTTCTGTACGGAAGACCTATTTTCTGTGGTTAATGGTTTTGATTTTCCTGACTGTCCATTGTCAAAAATACTGAACTTGGGGAATCTCAACAACTGAGATGGATTTAATATTGCAGATTTTCCTTGCACAGATTTTCTTCAAATTTTGTAGTCTACGGTTATTCACCAACCGCTTTCTTGGTCTTTAAATTGTGTGCTCTAGACCCCATGTGAGAATTTGATGCATGGAATTAAAATAGAATGGTGTAATTTTCAGTATATAGATGGGAGACACAGATCATGTCTCCTTTGGGATTTCAGTCCCTGGAGTAGTTTCAATTATGCAAATAACTGATGTAGCTGTGATTGACATTAACGGCAATTGCACAAGACTGACGTAGGTTGGTTGGATTTATTCTATCCCGTTGAAGCGCTCTGACTGACACCTGAGTGATGGGATTTGCTAACGGTCTATGCTGTGTTGGCTTTGTGGCACAGCTAGGAAGGTGTAACGGATGAGAGATACTGAGAACACCCCACTGGCATGTCAGAGAAAGATTCTCTGGTCTCATTCTGTTACTGCTCTTTAGGTTTTTAGGTTACATGGGTACCTGAGTTTGTTTCTGCCCGTGGCTGCTCGAGGTGAGTGTGTGGTGCGCAGGACCATGCAGCACGGCCTGCACCATCTCCTCTCCTCCAGGTCTCTGATGCCCCGTGCGTAGCATCCTCCTTCAAAACCACAGAGGGAAGCTGCTCAGCCCTGAGCTGAGCTGGTCACACGCTCAGCAGCAGCAGGATGCTCGCCGGGAGGAGGATGCATTGGAGGCATCTCAGGGCAGCCCTGGCTTAGCCGATACTGTGTGGACCTGGTGCCACGTGGACTAAATCTGTCAGAAACCAGACGTCACTAGTGAATGCCAGGGCGCTGCAGCTGGCCCCTGGCAACTACCACACACACCTGCGACTCCTGGGTACTCAAGCAAACCCTCCTTCCCTCTCCACCAAGCAACTCGTGCTGACCGGAGCCAGTTCTGTCTGGCCACTAGCCACGGCTGATGGACAGTAGCATCACCAGCCGCTGCCGCTGGCTCTGCAGGAGCTGGAGTTGGTTGTAGTGGGTCACCTTGGGGAGATGCTCTGTTCACATGGGGTGCCAGCTCCTTGGCAATAACACACTGAGCTGTGTATCTGTTGACTGGAGAAAAGGGGACTAACAATGAAAGAACAAAATGTTTCACAAGAGGCTGCTGGGTTCAGGCAGGGTTGTCCTTGGCCCTCTGAAAGGGGTTTTGGAGGCAAACGCCTCCAGTTTGGAATTAGTTGCATTCAAAGAGTCTGGGGGTGACGTTGCCGTTTCTAAACTGAGTTGTTTGGTCCACCTGGTCTCCTGGTATTCAGGAGCTCAAGAAGGCAAAGAAATGGTGAAAAGCAGAAAATGGGCTTACAGACGGCAGGAGAGGCTTGGTAGCATTGTTCTTGATTTTGGGTTTCCTTGTTGAGAGGTATGTTGCTTTGCAGGTTAGGTGCCGCAGAGCTGCATAGGAGCTCTGCCTGGCAAACTCCAGCTGAGGTGGCAGTGCAGATGGGGGCAACAGATATCCCATTCTTCAACAACAGGAATGTATTTTGGCTTTTGCTGTGGAGAGAGTGTTGAAAACACGTGACTTGTCCTCTCTGTAAATAGGAACAGCGCACATTTTGTCTGTTGAGTGGGAAAAAATGAAGTGTGAGATAGCTCTGTCTCCCGGAGGTACCAGTCCGACCGTGCTCGCTTGGCAGCGCACGCACATTGCCCTGCCACAGCGAGGAACAGCTGGAGCAGGCATGCCCCCGGGTCCTTGTTGACTGTTTGTCAGAAATTGTTTCACAACTGTTAAGCAAAACAGATGATTTGAGAGGCGTATACATTGTGTGATAGAGTAACATTTCTGAAATGCTAGAAATTGTTTAAATTGCTAGTTCTGAGAAGAATAATCAACATTTTTTTTCTATCAATGAAAATGTGATTTAAACATTTACTGTCTAGAGAAGAAAACATCATTAAGTGGGAATAAAACCAGGATATGCAAGACTCCCTCTTCTGCTTTTTGTGTGCTAATGTCATCTTTGAATAATGGCTCCTAAAAAGACTGCTGAAAATCTTTTCCTTAAGAGTGTTTGTTCACATTGTATGCCCAGGCTTAGTGGATGTTTCTCCTCTCTTCCAAGATTTGCTATATATGTACTTGTATTTGGTGGCACAAAATGAGAGTTTAGGGCCTATGTATTTTTTCCTTATTTGTTCTAATTCAAAATTTGGACAGCATTAAATGAAAAAGATTTTGTTTCTTTAATGGGGAGAAATGCAGATTTCAGCCAGAGTGTGAAAGTCACTTTGAGTTTTATGCAGTGAATAACATCACTAGTAATAGAGATTTGGCAGGTCAGATTCTGCCCTGATTTACACATCTGTTCAACCCAATTATCATCAGATTTAGTGTGATGGCAGCTATAGAAAAGCAGGTAGGTTTTTGGTCCTGTAATTGGAACTTGGTTAACAAATTCTGTTTATGCAGTAGAGAGGTCCTCCACTGTTTCCCAGTTCCCAGAGCTATTTGTGACTCTGCAGAGCTGAGAATAGTAAAATTTGTGGAAAATGTTATTTTCATTCCTTGGAGTCCGCTAGTCGTACCATGCCAGGACTGTGAGTGAGGAGTAGTTTGCAGAGAGAAGAATTTTCTTCCTTCTGTTGGTAAGAGGCAGTCTGACTGGCCCTGAGCTCCTGAGGAATTTTAAGTATCTGCCTAAAACTTCTGATTCTCTGATTCTCAAAGATCCTGTGGCCGGCCTTTGCAAATGTATTGTAGGCATTGTGTCTTTGTACCATGGGACTGTATTTTATGGTGTAGTAATACATATTGCCTGTAGTGGGAATCCTGTTGGCATCAAACTGGGAGAATCCAGGAGGTACAGAAGTTATTCTCCTATTTTTTGGTCTTCTTAAGCATGTCTCAAGGCTCTGGATTCATCCCACTGATGTCTTACGGTATTCTCTGTCTATACCCGTTAAGCCTTCAACGAGGATTAAATGCATCTAGCTGAAACTTTTTGGCACCTAAAGTCAGACAAAATGGATTTGGTGGTATGTTATGATACTTAGACATTTAATATTTGGTATTCTTTATGAACATGTACACAAGCAATTTTTGGCTTATAAAGAAGAGGCAAAGTCATTAGTTTTCAAAAGTAAAGAGGACTGGGAATTTCACTGCTGGCCAGTCTTCCTGTGGGAGACAGTATGCTGTCAAAACTTTGCAAACTGAAATCACCATGATATAGACAGGGCACGTGAGAGTCATCTCCCCTAACCTTTGCTGTCCAATATTCTTAAAAAACAGAGCTGTGGAGTTTATGCTCCAAGCAGCTTGTCAATTAAGGCTGCATTGCGTCCCAGTGTGTATTTTACCTGCTAGATTGACTCAAAAAGTTGTGACCTACTGCACCATGTTAAGTGTGCCTGTGTTACGTGCTGCTGAGCCCACCCTGGTTCCACCAAGCGAAGTGTTCAGGGCTGCCTGCAGCACACACCACAGGGCTCCGAGTACAGTTGGAGGACAAACTGCACCAAAAAGAAGCTTTTCACACAGTAATTTGCTAATATAGACCACAACTAGGGTCCTTCCTTATGTCTTTTAAAATTACTTGCCTATCTAGATTCCCAGGCTATATGGCTCTAAGTAAAGTGAATATGCTATTTGAGTAACAAATAGGCTGTAGGTTTTCCAATTAGAGCCATGTTTTGTAAAAGGGTAAGAAATGGCATTTGGTTTTATTAACTACCATTTCTTGAAGAGAAAATATCTAGCACCAGAGCATACCGCTAAATTTGCTGAACCTACAGAAAAAAGTTCAAATGTAAAATAAAAAGGTTGAATTGTTCCTTGCACTACTGCTGAAGCTGTAAGAGGTGGCTAAGCAGGATCAAGTGTCTCTCTCAGCGTTCCCATTGTGCACTGCTGAGGTGCTGGACTTATTTTAACCTCTGTGCAATTTGGAAGGGAATCAGGGCTACTCCAGTTCATGCCCGGCTGCAGCACTTCTGCATGTGCCATTCCTGTTCTGTATAAATATATCTTTCTAATATATCAGAGATGAAGTTAAGGTCCATGTGCTGTTTTCTGTACTTCAGAGTAGATTCAATGTGCAAAAAGTGAAAAATGAGAAAGAAATGCTGCAAAACTATGCAGCTTCTCATACAAAGGTGTCCTACAGAACAGTATGGTGTGGAAGAATGTCCTGGTTTTGGCTGGAATAAAGTTAATTTTCTTCTTAGTAGCTGGTATAGTGCTGTGTTTTGGATTTAGGATGAGAACAATGCTGATAACACACCGATGTTTTAGTTGTTGCTAAGCAGTATTTATACTAATTCAAGGACTTTTCAGCTTTTCATACTGCCTGGCCAGCGGAGGCTGGGAGCGCACAAGAAACTGGGAGGGGACACAGCAAGGACAGCTGACCCAAACGAGCCAAAGGGGTATTCCATACCATATTATGTCATGACTATATATAAACTGGGGGGAGTTGGCTGGGGTGCACCGTGGCTTGGGGACTGGCTGGGCATTGGTCAGTGGATGATGAGCAGTTGTATTGTACATCACTTGTTTTGTGTATTATTATTATTATTATTACTACTACTACTACTATTTTCCCTTCCTTTTCTGTCCTATTAAACTGTTTTTATCTCAACCCACAAGTTTTCTCACTTTTACACTTCTAATTCTCTCCCCCATCCCACTGCAGGACAGGGAGTGAGCGAGCAGCTGCGTGGTGCTTAATTGCCACCTGGGGTTAAACCATGATGGAGAATCACCAGTGCTTGATCAAACTCATCGGATGCCCTGAGCCCCAGAGCCAGGGGAGTGCAGAGGGGTGGAATAATGCTGTAATCAGAGCTATCCTCTGCTGGTTTGTTACCCCTGCCCTACAGGGCATGTTAGATCAGCTTCTGGGCTCAGAAGTATCAACTTAGTGCTGCTGAATTATCAGTCCTTTCTGCTTTCAGCTAAAACAATATGATTTGGGCATTTTTTTTAAATTATTTTTTCTTTCATAGAATAATAAGAAACCAAAATTGTTGGACTCAATGATCTTAAAGGTCTTTTCCAAACTAAGCAATTCTATGACTCCATGAAAAGGTCCTTATTAATAAATAAGAAAATATTCACACAGGAGCCTAAAAAAGAAATGCATAAGCTAGAAAGTGAGGCTTGGGAAGGAAAAGTGGTGGGTTAGTATTTTTCATCCGGTCAAGTTGGATATTAAATGAAAATCCCTACCCTACAAAAAAACCCACCCAAACCCCAGCAAGTTCAGGAACCTAAAAAGCAGCAATTGTCCAGGACAACCATCTCCAGCTTTCAAATGGGTGGAACATCTGAAATCTAATAATTTTTATAGCTTTTCTGTGGAAGATGCTTTCTCAAAAAAAAACCTCAAAGAAAGTTTTATTTTCCATCTTTAGCTTTCTTTTATCAAATCCAGGTTGTGTTACAAGAGCAGCTGACTGGGTACAAAGGAAGAAGATTAAAAAGGGCTACCAGCAAGTAACTTTTCTCAAGGAAAAAAGGGCTTTATTTTTAGATTTTCTTCCCTGCCTGTGAAAGAGACATAGAAAAAGGAAGCAATAGCTAAAAGAGAAATGGATGGTAATGTTGACAATAATGTCTGTCTGTATTCACCCTCAAGCCATGTGTGGGATAATCTGTCCATGTGGGAATTTTTTGATTGTTTTTCTGAGAAGGGACTTATGTCCGTGGCGTGTGGTTTCCATTGCCATGTCTATGTCAATAAATTAAACAGGGCTAGAGAACAGATTTGAGAACTGGCACATGATTGGCTATAATATTTAAATAGTTGTATGCTCTTTGGCAGGGTTGGGAACCTTGCAGCTCCCAGTCAATGTAGATGGATGATTTGGGGAGTTGTGTGAACGCTGAGGGACAGCTCCCCATAACAGGATGGATGAGACCTGTTTTGGGGATAAAAACAACATAGATGCATGAATGCAAACTATGCTCAGCCATATGCCCTCAGGGTTAGAGATCAGGCCTGTTTTATTTAGTACTATAGACATAAACTTTACATTTGGGTCTGCGTGAGGTAAGACGAGTGAGAAATGTGGGAGATCCTGTTATAGCACAGTCTAACCTAATTCTCCAGGTTCTTAGGAAATGGAGTCGTGAGATTGCCAGGAGTTGTCTGTAGCCCGGAAATGGATCTGAGGGACATGATTGTGTCTCGGACTGTCAAGGTGCTTTCCTTGAGCCATCTGTTAACCTGTCTTCCTCCTGCAAGCCAGAACCAGTGGTCACCTCCCCATCCCCAGCCTTTTGCACAGGCTTCTCAGACCCCTCTGCCCCAGGATTGTATTACAGCTGCCATGATTTGTGTGTACATTTTAATTCTTCAGAGGAAAAATGTGAGGGGAAAAAAGAAATTTACAAATAAATTATGTCACTATCTGAATATTCTTGCTTTTTCTTTAAAAGCTAAACCAGGATGAATTCACATGAAGTTGCAAAATACAGTGAATGCTGCTTTCTAGCTGATCTCTTGGGAGGAGCCCACTGCATTAGGATGACCAGCTTTCCTCTTACCTCATTAAGATTCTTCATTTCCCTCATCACACTGGCACATTCTCTAGCGGAGGTCAGGTTCGTTGAGGAGGTCACGATCATTTTCTGCTACAGTGCTATTTTCTTCTCCATCATGGAAACTTCCAGCGTGGCAAAAGCCAGCTGAAAATAGACCCTTTCTGCCCTGCAAAAGTATGTTCGCATTCTTCCGTCCTTGTTCAAAACATCTAATGTTTTATCTCATCTTTCTGTCAGTTCCTGAGTTGTCCCCTATGCCTCTATAGCTTGCTACTGATAATCAGCCTCTGTCCCAACTGCATTTTTGGGTCTCTCTTCTTACCACCCTCCTCCTCTTCCAGAAGACAAAAAGTCTGTGTCCTCCAGTCCCAGCCATCTCCTGTAGAGATGATTTGAACTCTGAAAATGATCGTCCTTGGAATTGTCTTTTGTAGGAATTCTTTCTCCCAATTTATTGATAAAATTAAGATTTCTACAAAATTTCAGCTGAAATAGCTGCTTTCCTGGATAAATGAGCGTTTTAAATGTATAGCAAGGATATACATTATAATGTGCTTAAGATATTGTGACCTGCTGTTCCAAGATTATAAAAGGATTAGTTCTGCAGAATCTGCTCCTTCATTGTTCGTTCTTCTACCCACCATTGCACTTTCAGTGCCATTGTAAAGACGTTCTAAAATGAAATAAAATAAAATTCATTGGAATACTGACCTTTTGTTCAAGTGAACATATTACATGGTTTCTTCACAGGTGATTCTTAGTATTTCTGAGATTACTTAAATGAAAACCTGCAAAAGGCAATAGCAACAAGCATATACCAGAACCCTTAGTATGGAATGCTTGAAACATATGTTATTACTCTGATTCTGTGTTCCTGTATACCTTGTGAAAGTCATTCTTGTGAAAGTTGCCGTGCTGAGATTTGCAACGGTGAAAATCTTCCTTTGGTCTCAGTGTAAATGTAATGTAGACTGCAGTACAGCATCCCCTTTCATACTACTTAGCAAAGGGCTCTTTGACCTTCAGGGGTCATCTTTGTAGTTAAGGAGTTAATTGTCACTGACTATGCCTATTGAAGGCTAAGACTGTTAACTTGCAAACATCCTGTGGATGCTTAGTGACTAAGGAAGCCCGAACCCCCCCACCTCAAAACCGAGCCTGGTCCTGTATTAAATTAAAAGCAGGCAGGTGTGTGGATACTCATGCGGACCCAGATGTAGAGTAAAATCGTACTAAGGATCCAGCATCCGCACTGTATACTTTTTTAGTGGTTTTACTTTAGGCTGGCTCTGGTCTGAGTGCCGATTCATGGGTGGGGTGTACTTCCCAATTTCGTTTCGTTGACAGGAGTTCAGATCTTCTGCTCTGGAGCGGCTCACCGAAGCAAGCCGGAGCGCTGTGAGCGGAGGCCATCATTGTTTCAAGTGCCTACTCCTCATCCAAATTAAATCCTAACGCAGATCCACCCTCTACTTCCACTTTGTGCCATGCTAATCTTTCTGAGAAGCTTTAGCCTGTGGAAAATCAGTTCTGCAAGACACAAAGATATTTCACAAATCAGTATCTCGATTGCAGAAAAGAATAACTGCTGTGGAAATGTGTTGTATTCAGTTGCATCTAGGCTGAAGATAGTGCATCTCCAGTCAGGGTATCTTTCAGCTTCTGTTGAAAGTGATGAAATGTAGGCTTCTGTGTCAGACACAACAATTTTGGACAAGATTCTTACCAGTGATATGGGAAAAAGCGCTTAGCACTCTTTATTGACCCTGTGCAGCCAGGCTGGGTAGATTCTTCCTTTACTGACTGGATCTGGAAGTCTCAGGGCTTGAGCTGAGGATTTACTTTTCCTTCCATTTATACAAACATCACTCGGGAGACAGTATTTTATCCTCGTCATGCTAACTTGGATGCAAAGTGACTTCCCACTCGCTCCCCCCTGCCTCCCGAGCTCTGCAAGGCACCAGCTGTGACAATGCCATTGCCGGCACCCCTGTGTGATCAATTTGGCTCACAGCTGTACTCAGTGTCACTAGTAATTATAAGGGTTAATGTGATTAGTTTCACTTGTAGTATTAGTAAGTATCTGTTGTTGTTGCCCTTGGCAATAAATTTCCTCGTATAAGTTCTTTGGTATACTGTTTTATGGCACCAATTGCAATCACGGCAGGTAAGGGAGCAACTACGTGAGGAAAGTTGGAAATAAAGGCAGAGGAGAGCGGGTGGGTAAAAGCTCTTTTATATGAAGTAAAATACATACTGACTGCTCGCTGTAAGAGTATAAAGAATCCCCATTGATAAGATTTTTACCCTCTGATATTTCTTCCATCCCACAATTGTGGAAAAATACAGTTTATTTCACTCAAATTAATTACTGACTAGTGGTACCGTCTGGGTAACACCAAAACTCATATAAGAATATATTTTCTGTTGATACTTTCTGTCTCATTCAGGCACTGGTGGCAAAAGCACTCTCTTCTGCGCAGTAATCTGGAATGTATTTGAGTCTGTTTCATTTGTCATTTTAAAAGGAATAAGCAAGAGGTGGTAGGTGAAATGTCTCTTTCTCTCTTGCTTTTATGGACTGAGCAGGAAAGCCAGATGAATTGAAGTCAAGTGTGAGAAATCTTTTCAACCTTAATTTGCTATCCGAGAATGATATGATTTAAGCACAATAAATAATGTGCATGAATGTGCGTTGGTGAGGTAGGGAATCAGCAATTTAAATGAGTTTGTTTGTTCACGGTGAGACATACAAAATTAAAAAGACTTGGTTTGTTCTGCTGTTGTAGCTTAATGGGGGTGTGCAGAGTCTCTCAGATGTCTGAGGTTTTAGGGATTAGCATTGCTCCTGGAAAGGGGATTTGTTCCATTGAACACGGCTTGTCATATTTTCATTTAGTGCAAAATACTGCAGAGCTTATTTTATATGGTATGGTTTTTATCTTTACCTGAGCCATGTGTGTGGTGTATGTGCACGTCTGTCTCTTTTCCTTTCTGCTTTTGGTCTCCTTCCTTTTCCTCCCTCTCTTCAGGTACTTGGCTCTCTCCAGTATGATTTTTCAGCCTTTGGCCGACACCTTCATCTTTGCACCAAGTATCCACGTTTCTCTCAAGCTGCTGAAATTGATTGAAAGCTGAAAAGATAAGAGAAATGGACAAGAAATATTTTCAAATTGCATTTGAAGATAAGAAGGGAAACCCCATTCCTAAAATAATGGGGGTTTTGGAGCACTAGCAAATGGGAAATATGTGTTTAGCTCTTGATATGGACATTCTGCAGAAAGGACATATATGAAAAGTGGGGTTTTTTTTTACTCGCACAAAGAAGTCTTTTAACATAAAGATAAGAAAAGTGAAGTCCAGTCTACAAAATTCAGTCTTTCATCCATCTGAGTGCATGTAATTTCTATCAAAGTGGCATTCTCTCTAGTATGGAAATGAGAAACATGGTAGGTTTACGCACAGATTTTGGATTAAACTGTCACAAGCAGAGAGATTTGTTTTTAAAGCACATGTCTGCATGCAGAAATTGCAGGCAACCATAGTGTGTTAGGCACTTTTAAATTCCCATCCCCAAACAGATTTTTATTGGAAAGCTTCTAAATAGAAACTCTGTGAGAAGAGCAGAGAGAAGGGCTTTATGTCCTCTCGTCCTTTTTTCCAATCTTATTTTTTAAATTTTGTGATTATGTTCTGTTAAGCTGTCACAGAACAGTGAATTATTACTTGCAATTTAGCATGCACAAGTTCCCCTTGCAGCCGTCCTGGTGCATATAAATTGCTATCAATAGCGTCTTTTAGTTTTCGAGCTAAGCAAGCGGCGGATATGAAGGGATCTTGCGTATGCTTCAACTCAAGTGCCAATTACGGCGCTCTCGGGCAGCGTGGAGCAGAGGTGGGGGAATGGTGAGCAGATCCCTCCGTTATCCAGCAGCTAGACCCGCGCCCTCGTCTCCCGTTTCGGCAGCTGGAGGAGCTGCACTGGCAGGGCTGGCCCCGGCAGGCACGGACGCAATGCTGCAGGTTTCTCTTGGCAGGATGGAGCTCATTTATCTGTACGCTTCAGCTCACATTTCTGGGAGCTGGCGTACTTTCCCAAGGGTGGGAATGGTAAAGCAATGTTTCCAGTCCCAGTCTGGCTGTAACTTAAGCTTTCTATACAACGAGGTTTTCCAAGGCCTCATGTGGTGTGTCTCCCCAACACCTCCCCCCCTCCTTTTTTTTTTTTTTTTATTTTCAGGAAAATACCATATATTTTCAAATGAATAATTTTCTGCCTGCATGTCTGCAGCCAAAGCATTATAGTAATGAGAAAATGTAGCAGAGCCAGGAGTGTCACGGGCTCCTAAAAACCTTTCAGTCATAATCAACTGAAAGAGAGGAAAATACTACCCTCCCAGGTTTGCTACATTGCAATAAGGAAAAGGTGCTTTCTGCATTGTATTTGCATAGCTGCGTGGCAGTCGAGGCCAGTGGCTTCAGAGTCCTGCTCTGCTGGACACAAACACAAGACATAGGTATTACTCCTCTGAAAGGTTTGTTGGAAAACTTAGTTAAAACTATATGCTTCATCCTTTCTCTTCCCCTAACTGAAGGTTATTTCTCAATGGATAGAATTTTTAAAAGTTTATTTGCAACCAAGTACTCAAAGTTATACTCCTTTTTAGCAGAACACTGAGTTGTGTAGCTTTAGATGCATTTATCCAGAGCCTTCATTTTTGTATTTTTGTTAGGGGGGTAACTTTTTTTTCCTTAATTTTATGTACTTGGAATTTGTCCAACTGTATGCATGCAAATGGAAATTTAACTTAAATGCATTTTAATCCTAAAATTGCTTTAATTAAATAGAAATAATTAAAAAAAATTTGACACTTATTTTTCACTTAAACTTAGTGAACAACGGAAATTCATGAAAGCTAGTGAATTAAAAGTTTCTTTAAAGCTATTTTTATTGGCAAGTTCCCACTCAAATTTTGAAGAATAAGAGGCAGGTGCTTTGACAGTTAATTTTAATTTTAGGTGTGTAATTATCTTAAAATCTGACCAAAACGCCAAAGGAAAGATTTTCTAAACAAGAGAAACTAGTCATCACCAGCTGGAAAAGAAGAGGTATCTTAACATTTGTTTCATTGTAAAGAACAAACCCAGTATATATAGACATTAATATAATATGGAACATTGAAAAGTGTGTAATGGTTGTGTTGACATGAGAACAGATATTTGCCTTGTAGTTTTACTTGTAATTAGAAAGCAGCACCTTTAATTCTTTATAAATTGCTTTGTTAATAAGTATTTTAGCCTAACTTAATACATTTAGGCCTTTACATCGGTTGCCATAATGTCACATTACATTTTTAGCAGGTTTTCTTTTTAAAAAACTTTTACTGCAAATACTTATGCTTCTATTGTTTTTTTTTTCCCCTTGCTTTTAATGAAAACAGAAAGGCAGAAAGAGAAATAGAGTCATTGGATAGCACACAAGTAATTTCAATGCTAGGTTACATTTTAGTTTCTTTAAAGTAGTTTGACTGGTGATCGCCAAAAGAATAAAGTTGAATTTCCAATGAACTTTATTAAGAAATTCTATTGGAACAGATAACAAAATGGATATTGAAATGTAGAGCATTACAACTTGATTGAGATTTAAAATAATAAGGTAGAATAAGCAGAGATTTCTTCAGCTGCAGATTTGTGCTACTTATATTTTGTGAAGTTGTTTTACCAAACCACTGGCTGAGCACATGTAGTGCAGTATGGTTCCCCTATTTGAAGTCACTGAAAAGCAGATTTCCTCAGAGATTAGTAGAGTTAGTAGCACATATGTTAACTTTTAAGTTTATTTATGATATTTGTTTACATAAGTGATATATTTTTAAAATTATAGATTTATAATGCTAATGAAAAAAACTAATTTTAAAGCACATAAAACGTATTTTGATGATCCCATGGTAGCTGTAGAATTTCCTCCAAATTATTACCACACTTTTATTCACCCTACTAATATGAAATGTAGGTTAAAAATTGGTCTTGCAAACTGAAACTGTACTATTTTGCTCTTGTGTGTGCCAGTCATGGCCAAGAATGGTTTTGGTTTCCAGAAGGTTACTTTTTTGGCTGTTTGGCGCTCCATTGTGCTTAACTATGTCCTGGATGAAGTAGCTCAATCTTTGAAGTAGGGTGTTTGGGGTCTTGGTATTGAGTTTCTCTGCTTGGTTCTGCCAGTGCACAGGAACATGTAGTCCAGCCATCATTTTACATGGGTAAAACTTTTAGTTTTAAGTGTATTGCTTAGTGATTTGGGGGTAAAGACAATTCAGCATGCTGTACCCAAGCTTCTCATGTGTAGAAAAGGATACGGTGGTCATGTTAAATAATTGTTGTTCAGCTTAATGGTGTCAAGCTGCTACAGAGCCCTTGAATGGGAAGCGAGTATAAAATGTTAATAGAGTATAGCCTATGGAGTTATTGGATTTTAGTGAGTTGTTGTGCTCAGGGGACTCCTGGCAGAGACACTTTTGTCATGGTTGCTATAAAATGAACTCCACAGCCCTCCAAAATGGTAGTAGCTAAATATCAAGAGACATTTCAAGGATGCCGGGTGCTATCAATTTGACCATGCAGTGATTAATGCAGCTTGTTGTACTCATTAAATTGAGAGATGCAGCAGGCTGAAGTTTACAGTATTGATCCAGTTTTGGTCCTGGTAAAAAGATATATGGAGGAAATATTAACTGTGATATTATTGCTCATCGTAAAACCACGTGTAAAGTGAACAGAAGATCTCTCAAGCTTTAGTATTACACAAACTATATAAAGTACTCCAAAAACAAAAGTACATTTATGCTTAAAAGCAGGGAAGCTGTTTTATAATGAAAACAAATTCTACAGGACAAATAATTACATTGTAAGTCACGGTTGTGATAGTTTCCTTTATAGCAGGTGTAAGTGATTCCAAACTGCCAAAGAAGATATAAACGGTAAAACTGAACTGTTGTTCTGTTGCAAATTGCAGGTGCAATGTGAAATAATGAAGCTCAAAAAGAAGTAAGTATTGAATTAAAACCTTTTTCCTTTCCTTTTCATCTGGCCTACGAAGGTCCTCATCAGCTGGCTGCCACCTGACGTGACATTTCTTCTCATCCTCTGCCAACGTCTGGCTTCACTGTGGAGCGGCACTGGTGACTAGAAAAGGTCAGTCCTTTTCTTTCCCTGAGACGGTGTCATTTTTCCCTTGCACAGTGTCACCGTGCCTGGGCTGACACCACGGCTCGGGAAGCCCAGCCGGGATGTGCACTCCTGGGAGCTTTGACTCCCTGCTGTGCAGCTGCGCAACATCACCGAAACAGTCAAACTAATGAATCATGGGGGGATTTCAGTATTTCCAGATGGCTGAGTCCTTTAGGGTTTATACTGTTGTAACTGCACTGCATTTCAATTATTTCTCAGTCCTCGGTATGCAAAACTTAGCATTTCTGGTTAACATTTGATTTCCAACGAAGGAAGCAAAAGAAGCCCTTGCTACAAGGAAATACTTCCAGTGGGGCCTAAAAATACTGCCATGAAAGTTTACTCGCTCAGATACAGTATGTTTTTCTGGCACTTTCCAGTGATTATGAAGCTAATGAAAATGGAAGCTGTTACATCCATCTGTCAAAAATATTACTTGCTTTGGAAAGAGAGCGTCGAGACTTGTGTTTGTCTCTCAGAACCTTAGGAAGAACATACGGCAGCTTGGCAGCAAGTGGGTGGTTTGATAATGTCACCTGTGTCAGAGCACGTAGTGTGGGGCAAGAGGTGTAACAGCAAAAAGGTGAAATCTCTTTTCCTCTGGGTTTCATTTCTGCAGCCATAAGAAGACACAGGAGTGGGTTTATCACATTGATTTAGGCTGTGAACTTCCGTGTTTTCCTAAATGAATGCCGTGATTTGCAGACTGCCTATCAGTGTTCGGAATTGTAAAGTTGGACATTTAAAGTCATATATTCTAGGTATTACCAGCGTCGCAGACAAGTGTTGTGTTATATTGCTACAATTTGCCTTTTGTTGTAAAACTTCTCATTCTCTCATGCCAAGAGAGAATTCACTCTTTGTATTCAGTCTCTTCATGTTTCATACCTTCACTTTGACTGCTTTGTCGCCATGGCAACTCTGCCGTGCAGCATCCTTCCCTTGCATTATTGCTATTCCTATAACTAAGAAGTACATCAAATAAATTAAACTTGTCAATCACATCTAAAAAAAGATATTGAAGATGTTTCCTGTCCGTCTAGCAGACCCGGCCAAAGCGCTAGTTCCGGACTGCAGTCCCTGCCGTATTTTCTTGCTCCTCATTACTTATAACAGATGCACTGAACCTGGTGGGAAATATTTGGTGGCTGAAAATAGTAACTTCCTCTGGATATTAAAAATGCTATCACTCTTACCCTCTTTACTAGCAAAAATGTCCGTCCGTTCCCCCCCCCCACCGTTACCCGCTGGCACTGGGACCCCTTCGCGCCTCAGTCTGTGAGGAAATGAAGGGGGAATGGCCGTTAAAATGGGCGGGAAGGCTGAGGGGAAACGGCCGTTGGAAAAGGCGGGAAGGCTGAGGGGAAACGGCCGTTAGAAAGGGTGGGAAACCTGAGGGGAAACGGCCGTTAGAAAGGGCGGGAAACCTGAGGGGAAACGGCCGTTAGAAAGGGCGGGAACGCTGAGGGGAAACTGCCGTTAGAAAGGGCGGGA
>JANXJC010000021.1:20646493-20698772 GCA_027564655.1 Leptodon cayanensis | reverse complement strand
AATTTATTCCTAATCATGGAAGTAAATATGTCCATCGGTTTTCAATCTTTAGTCCTTAAACTATCATGTAAAAACAGTTACCTTCCTTTGGCGTCTGGGCCCTAATTTGAAGATCAGATATAGAAAAAGACTTCTCAGTTGCTTGCAAGTTGTGCTCTACCTACTTCCTGCAAACATTAATTTTATTTTGTTAGGTGTCTGTCAAAACCTGTAAACATTATTCTAGCCTGGCAGTCCATAGAAAAGAAAAAGAACAATTATCCTTTCAAAGAGCTGTCTAGAAAATATCTGGTCAGTGAATGTGGCTGACATAACACAGTTAAATATTGAGGCATTTTGTATACAGCAGGAAATGCCAAAAATAGCAGATGTGTTATTTCTCTAAGATGCTGTTACAGATAATTACTTGTCACCATTTTATATATACTTCATTTGCTCAGTGAAGCATTTATTTGACTTTTGTCATACTCTATAAAATAAGGAAAATGAAAGAAATATTTTGCACACATCATTCTTTAGCTAAAAACAACATAATTTTAGAAAAATGTAATCTACTGCAAATTATATTTACTATTATAAACCTGGTAGCTGGAGGCTCTTGGTGTATTGTTTGTATTTCCCAATCTGAGGCTGTGCTGAACATGATATAATTTACTAGAAGTCCATGTAACTCATGGGAGGGGATACAAGGAATTCCAATATTCCCATCAACCATAAATTGGTCTGAAACAACATTATTTGCTTCTATTTTCTTCTGAGGAATAATAACAACCCTTAAAGAGATTTTTCCCTCATGCAAGCGAAGTCTATAGGCTTCCAAAGTTAGATTAATGTGTTTCTGGTATGATTTCAAAATAAAAAATGAAAGAAAGTGATTTTAGAATTGAATAAAAGTCAAAGCCCATGTTTTTTTCAGAATAACATTGGCTTTTGTTTGCAGTGGTTATGAAGCACTGCTGCTTCTGTGCATTTGAGTGTTCAAGTGATGAAGCAGTGTGTTTCTGATGCATTAAGTGAATATATAAAAGTATTACAAATTTATTGGGGGAAAAAAAAAATAATTCATTTTTTGACTGTGAAGATTCTGCAAGTGATTATCTTTTTGAATTCAGCCACTGGTAGAATTCAGCTATCTCTTGCTTTACAGGTTATAAAACTTTTCCCCGGGTCTGAAAAGCCTGTTGGTAAGTAACATTGGAGATGTTTGCACTGGTAGTTATTCTGATTTCTATTTTGTTAACCATTGCAAGAAGGCAGGTGGGTAGAATATATTTCCTGGACATTTAAACATACTGTCTTCTCCACTAGGGACAAATACAACTATCAAAATACATCCTGAGTAATCTGTTTGTATAAGAGAATGACTTTTTAACAGGTAATGAAGATTTTCCTTTTATAGGCTGGGCAGAATAGTGAAGTCAGCTCTGGCAGTTATTAAAGCAGCAGGAGTGCGGCAGTCTTCACAGATGTTGAATTTCTCCCCTGCAGAGAACTTTTTCTTCATTTTGTCCTGCCACTGGGGTCTGGTTTTGTACGTGGGCTCAGTAAACCTTCCTCTAAGAATAAATCTCCATTAAATGGAAGACACCAATTAGGCTCTTCCATCGTTCAGAATGGATTTGTAAGTGAAGGCAGGGCAAAATCTGAACTAATATTTTGAACTGGTATGAATCTGATATTGCAGTAAAGTTTGTTCCTCTCGCACCGCAAGGTATAACTTCAAGCATAGGTTTTGATGTACTCGTTTTGTTTGCTCCTATTCTGAACAGGCCATGTTAACTGTTAAGTGCTAAATGTAGAGCAGACACCAGTATATAACCTTCCCAACACCAGGAAACTGAAGAATGTCTTTTGTCTTTTGGGCATTGAAATTCTCCAATAAAATGCTGCATTAATATCAGGTTTTGACAATGAATAATATTCCTGCTGATCTCTAGAACCTCTGCAAACCCTGGAGCAGGGATTATGCATTCTATTCAACGCCACAGAAAGTTTATTCTAAAATAAGCTATTTTCTTTTATCAAAGGAGGTGATAGGAAATAGAATAAGCTGTGATATAGCCACTACCATAATAAGGAATCTTGTAACTCTTCTTTAACCCAAGGTGTTATGAAACTCTTCTTCCCCCTAGACTAAACTAACAATTAACAAATTCTGTGAAATAGGTGTCAGCTCTGCAAGCTCTCGTGGTGCTCCTAGGAAAAGAAATTTAGGTTTCCCGTAGCTGAGAGCACATATCAAAATAATTCAAGGCAAGGAGTGGAAAAGTATGGGCAGAAGTTTCAAGACAAGTTATATCAGAGCAACTCCAGTCTCCTTATTTGTAACTGGTATATCAGCAACAGCAGAAGTTAGAAGTTTCCTAATTCTGCATTGCTAGCATGGTTAAGTGTATTGGGTGTAAAAGAAAGAATACAGTTTCTTCCTGTCATCTCTCTTGTTTGTGTCTTTATGGGAAAGGAAATGCTTTTTGGGGGGAATTTGGAGAATACTTAGGAACTGTAGACTGATTGCGATATATCGTTGCATAAGGATGTTGAAGGTCACACCAGGGGGTCTTTCACAACAGGATCAAGCAGTATTTAACTCGCAGAATAGTCAGGGGTCTATTGTAGGAGATATTTGTTCTACCTTAGGAGCCATTTGAGAAGCTGAGTAAATCTCTTATGTAAAAGTTATTTTAATACTGGTTTTATTGGTTTTATTGCAGCTTTGTCCTATTTTTGTAAATCTGTGTTTTTGAAAAAATGAATTAATTTAAATTTTACCTAGCAATAAGGCTGAACCATAGATATCTGTCAAACTGTAAAACGTTCCATTCCTATATGTGTGTGACCCATTAAACTGCAACGCTGACTCATTCATGTGGTACTTCAAATAATTCAAGAATATGCAAAAGCTGCCCCTATAGTATATAGTTTATTAAATTAAACAGTGACAAGTTGCAGGCACATGTACAGGAACATAGTTGTTTAAAGGTACTGTTAAATAGTTCTCTTGGTCTCTGACACGGCTTTGGCTTCACCTTCCTGGACAATTCCTGGGCGTACTTTGAGAGTTAATGTGAGCATCCCCAATAGGCATATTAGATGTGGCCAGCTCAGTGCTGGAGATTTACTAATTTCTATATGGACCATTCCAGAGGATTTGGTCCCACTGATAGAGAACAGCTTGGAGTATTTTTAATTTATTGGTACAAATGTAGCCAAAGAGCAACTGGGGCCGTTGTGGGGACCTTACATTGCCAGGTGTTTTTCTGGAAGAAGCATCTTCCTGTGACCAGTGCTTGTCAGGTAACTGTCTCACACGTAACGAGGTCCAGGAGAAAATACCAGAGTCCAAAAAGGTCTTGAGGGAGCATTAAAAAAAATGAGTTGATGAAAGATGTGGTTTTACATATTTTAGTAATTACTTTTGCTGATGTTCAAATTATGGCCCAGGTTGACGCACTCTTTATAGCACAGGCTAATCTGAATCAAGTTCTTTAGCTATATAGTGACTTAAGAAAACCTGATGTTTTTGCACGGTTTTGTCCATTTTTAGAAACAAGTTCAAATAAGGCATCAGTTTGATTTTTATTTTTTTTCTTCTTGCATATTTTTTGCTCTGTTTTAAAAAGACATTTTTAGCTATTTTATATGCCTGTAAACCCCCATCCATTATGGCAGAAGTTCTCTCTGCAGTCCCCTGTGTTTTACAGCTGTGGCCCCTGCCCATTGTAAGAAGGAAACCATTTTTCCCTGGGCGATTCTGTAATTATGTTTTCAGTCTGTTTATGTTTTTCTGTTTACATCACACAGTATTAGAACTGTTCAAGAATTATTATTTTCTATGAAACTTATTTTGTCAGAAATGTTTGAATTATTGAAACCAGGCCTTTTTGGGGGAATGTTCCAGTTATTGGGGGGGGGAGGGGAATCATCAAAAAAGATATCTCTGGACCAGATTTCGTGGTCAAAAAAAAAACAGGCAGAAGAGAAGAAAAAGACCCTCCCTAAAGTAACATGCAGTCTGACACCTAAAGTATTTTACTTGCGATGTAGGAAAATGGCACAGTAAGGACATGCACCAGGTCACTCACAGTCACGCTCAAATACCCTTTTGCTTGTAAAGGAATAATATATCTTCTCCTGTTTGGGGTTTTGTTTTGTTTCTGCTTTTGGGTTTTTTTGGTGCGTGAAAATTTTAGGAGGCCTCAGTTTCATCTGAGTGGTGATAGGAAAGTTTCTGAATTTTCAAGAAGTTTCTTGAAATGGCAAAGAAGTTTTTTTAAAGCTTTAATCATTACACAATCTGTTAAAGGCATTGTAGCATAATGATCTATCTCTGCAGGAGTTGTAGAGTACTTTTAAAAATCAGATTTAGAATAGCAAATTGTTGCATTCTGTGCAAACTCACGCTTTTCACAGCCAAGAAAGCAGTCTTGCTATTGAAATAACAACTAATAGCCACTTTTGTATTACCTTGAGGTACTTGTAACATGTGTCTGACATCTGTCTTAGAAGCAGTGAGGCTATGCTCTTTCATATTTATCGTACAACATCAGTTCTAATGGGTGCTGTAAAGGTCTTTGATTAAAATAGGTGCAGGTGATAAACAGCTGCAATACCCGGGTGGAATCTTTAGGCTAAGATCTTTAGCATGCAGTCCATAGCACTAGCGAATCCTCCTCAGAACGTGACTTCGGTCTTCCTTCTCTTGGTGTGCGTTATCCCAAAATATGGCAATGCTAGTTTGGAAGATGCTGAAGACATGGGACCCAGTAAAAGCAGATAATTACATGACCTTGATAGCTTTCGAAGGAGCTGTAATCATAACTAAAATAACTGTCAGAAACTGAGAAGAGTGAGCAACTGCTGATGCCTTGCATATTCATGCCTTGTCCTCAAATCTCCCCTTAGGTAAATCACACTCAATCATATACCAAAACATGTTCTCTGTTTAAAGTGGCATAGGTGGCCTTTCATGAAAATGCCAAGAACAGGCTGAAACATGATATCAAGGTATCAGAGAAACATGATATCAAGACAAAATTCTTTTGTTTGACTTCTTATTAGAGGAATTATTTTATGTTTGCTGAAGCTGACCAACACTATGAGCTATGGCAAGCACGTAGCTGTCTGCTAGGGCAAGGTTTTGCTGTAAGGATTTGGGCGGATGGAGTGAGAAGGAGGAAGAACACTATGCTCTAGCGCAGCAGAGATTAACTAGGCTGTAATCCAAAACCGACCTGACAACTGCTGTGTCAAAATAAACAGACTGAAAAAAACATTTGAGGACTAAAGCATGTGACCTTGTCCTTATCCGTAGGAAGGTAAACTAAAACCAGCTTCTTTTAGCAAGGGATTTAATAAATACTGTTTTGGCAATTTTCTAAAAGCTATTCTTACCTAGAGGCAAAGAGTGTCCAAGGTACAGCTCTGATTAAATCCTGCATTTAAGAGGCTTAACAGTTTTTTAACAGGCTACAAAGGTGTGCCTGTGCAAGCAGTATCTTGTCCATTTGATCAGTCTTGATCCAGAGGGAACACATTGGAAATGTAGCTGAGGTCTGAGATAAAATTACCAAAGGTGCAAAGTCACTTAGGGGTTGCCTTCCCTTAGATTTCTCTGAGATATAGGCACCTAGATTATGTCACAGATATTCAAAATTGTTCCAGTTTCACAGATAGTACAGTTTTAAATTAGTTTAGTTAACCCAGTGCAAAAATCTGAGTTTACTTTAAATGTGATTTGTCCCAAGTTAAGTGCATTCACTAAGAATCTAAATCTAGCTCTACCTTTTTAAGCAAAACTAAACCCAATGTTTCAGAAGCTGATTTACAGTAAAATGTGACTGTAAACTAGAACTGAAAAATTTAGATACATTTGATGTTTTAAACTTTTTGCTAAAAACAATAGTGATGCAAATGATATAATACTTAGAAGAGATTTTTAGTCTTAAAAATGTTAGAAAACTTGTAATGCAGAGTTGTGCTTGAATAACTAGAGCTTTTCTTAGCTCAGAGCTTCCTTCTTCCAAAAGTCTCATTGCCCATTCAGTCTCTCTCTCTTTTTAAAAAGAGAATAGCAGAAATCCCCTTTGTCCCCAGGCAAAGTACTGACTGGTTGTTAATGAAGATGTTAAACAGCACCAGCCCCAGAACTGATCCCACAGAGTACCCCACCAGTGACTGGTTTCCAGCTGGACTTTGTGCCCGTGGTCACAACCCTTTGAACCTGCAGTCTGGCCAGGTACCAGTCCAGCTTAATGTCCCTTTATCTGGTACATCACCAGTTTGTCAGTGAGGCTCCACTGGTCAGCAACATCCACTACTCTCCTCTTGCCCACCTAAGCTAAACCCTTAGAAAGAAGGATAACAGTCATACTCACATAACATACTTAGACTTGGGTTTTTTTCAGACTTGGAGAGTCAGGGAGGATTTTAATTCTGAATTTACTTTCCGATGTAGGCAATTTTCCCTCCTTGGCTTAATTCATCCAATTAATAGCTTCTTCACAGAAATAAAATCTTTTCCTCTTTAGCTCACTAGCTTTCAGATGTTTTTCTTTCTTTGAAAGAGAACGCTGCTATGACAAAAGAGCAGTTCAGGGTTTTAAACCCATTGTAACATTGTGTTAGGACTGCAGAAAGCCAGATTATTGTCTGAATAATCTTAAACCTTGAGAGGAGATGCTAGGTTGGATGTAAATAAAATGAGATTTTAAAAAAAGGGGACCCAAGAGCTTTTTAGAGATCTGCTCCACAGGACTGCTTTTTGCTCAACAAGTAACGAAAGCGGTGAAGGACATTAGCACTCCTTAATAAATAAAAAGCTCAGGATCCCGGAGCAGCCTTTTAGCATGGCACAGTAGCTGGGGCTGCTTTTATGGAATGTTTCTGTGCATCGTTTACTGGTGAACTTGTGCAATGGAGAAGGATGCATGAAATCATTTAGGTCCTATCAACCAAAGAAAGCAAAGGTTGACAAAAGAAACCGTTGGAACTTATGGAGAGATATTTCAAGTTTAAGTGAGCACGCTTCACTCAATGTATGCTCATAGGCTAACATAATTAGAGGTTGCAGATAAGAAAAATTTAACTTTAGTTTACTGTAGCTTCTTGGTTTTCTAACCTTGCGCTTTTTTGCCATGATAATGTTCAGCTTAAAGAATGTTCTTGGTTTTAGTAGAAAAAGTCTTCATTCTGATAAAAAATACGACTTCATGTATGTTATCTGTTACGTATGCAGCTTTGTCTCAGACTGCTTTTAAAAGCTTACTGTCTTCTTGATGCTAATTACAATACAATAATTTTAATGGATTTCAGGATGAGCTGCTGCTCTATTTTGAGCTTAACCCCATTGCCAGTTTTGTAAAATGTTGCCAAATATTAACTGCTAAGGCTGAATTTTTCCTCAGCAGGTGTTTGTATTGAATGAATCAAAATCTTGTGGGAAAAATAGCAGATCATGTATTTATAGACTGCATCAGAATGGATGGCTGAAAGGAGGGAACAAGTGGCAAATAAAATGTATGCTGACAATCATAGTTTTTTCATTTTATGTATGCTGAAAATCATAGTGTTTTCATTTTGTAGCTCTTGAATTTAGCTGTGCCAGCTTTATGTTCTTACAGTTTTGTGTGTATTATGCATAAAGCATACTGAGGAAAGCCAGGGCTTTTGATACAATACTGAAGGGTCACCCAGCATAAGGGGACTTTCCCACTATAGATACTGCGATGCAAAGAGTTCCAAATTACTCTCATTCAAAGTTAATTTCTCCTAAATGTGTCATCAGGGAATTATGCCCAAATGTGTACATTTGGCTCTACATGGGGCCCTGTGAAAGATGTTTTTTAAGATTTCATTTCAATTTCTAATGTCTTGAAATGTGTTAGAATCCAAGGCAATAGCTGTGATACCTTGCAGGGAAAGTCTTCCACTCTTATGTTTATTTACTGCTGTTCTAGTGTTTGTTACTGCAGAAATACTAAAATTCATTATTACTCAGTGCCTTAGTCTCATGATTGTGCTGCACTGGTGCTGCAGTGCTTAAGCTTTTTGTTTCAGATGTCAGATGATACAGAATTTTTTTTGAAATTCTGTTTAATTTGGGACTCCTGTGTTCTTGTCAAACTCCAGGTTGGATAATAGAATTAAGCTGCTTTTTACATTAACCTTCCCTTGTAGTTTCTGCTGACGACAGCATTTTTTTCTTGTTGTTTGTTGGCAGTGCTGTGTATTGCTGGAATCTTGCCAAATGTAAATGCAGTTTACAGTTGGTGTTTGTAAGCAGTCTTGGTTCTGCTTGAGAGGAAGGCATTAAATGCGTTCTGGATCATTTACTCCTCGTTGGGTAGGCAGATGCAGTGGCACACTGAAACAAGGGCTTAGGGATGTAGAATGGAAAGTAGAAGGTTGCTCATATAGGTAACAACACAGTTCAGATGGTACATAAAACATTGAAAGGTACATCTAGCAATATCTGTCAGAGTGATGGAGAAGAACAATTTTCGCCTCTGCTTGTCTGTCACGTATGACCCAAAACATACTCGGAGAATATACCACACATTAAAATCTAGCTTTCCTAATATCTCATCAGTGCTGGATGGTCTGCCATTCAAAAATTCACATCATAATTGAAAATAAAAATCATCATCTTCTAACATTTTACTGTACTTTCCAAACTTGACGAGAGTCTCAGTGAGCTCCTGTGTTTGGTGTATCTCTGTGAATGTAACTTCCAAAACAAAATCAGTGAGAATGAACGAGCCTCAGTAGCTTTTAATGAAAATGTGACTGGGCAGCAGTGGCAGAATCATGTCCCCGACTGTGCTTTTGGGAGATTTGGCCTACACCAGTGAGCTGGTGGGATGCAAGTGGTAATGCTCAGAGCAGGGCTGAAAATGACAAACCACGTGGACAGCTCTTATTTCTAGGTTTTCTTGTGTTCAGCTGTAGCTGTGGAAGCCTTCTCGTGGGAGGTATCTATGAGACTGGAAAAAACTCTCGCGTGTGTACTGTAGTGAGACGGTCCTTACACATGCCTATGAAAAGTGAGCATAGAAACCTTCTTTGTGAGCTCTGCCCTACACAGGAGCAGAACAAAAAGTGCAAAGAAATCGTAATAAAGGGTTTCCATTTCCTTAGGCAGCCTCCGTTGTAGCTACAAGGATGTTGGTATAGTCTCCAGGAGATCTCACTATAAAGCACCAGGCCAAATCCTGCATGTGCTATTGATAAAATCTTCCTTAGATTAGTGGTTGTGTTTTTGAATAGGACTCAGAATTAGGATGTGATTTACTGACATAGATACCTGGCCAGAAGTCAGAAGCTACCGATGCTGTTACACTGTTGTGCCATTTAGTGTTAGCATGGCTGTGTCTCGAGGCTCTGGTTCTGCAGCCTGGCAAGGAGATTTGCCCTTAGAGCTAGGGGATCAGAGTGCTAAATCAGCTTTTTGTACTTTAAAAATCTATCTGAAAATCTTTCCCAGACATGCTCTATCGTGTGCTTTCTGATTTCTTAGATTTTGCTTTCCCATTGTAACACACCCATAACCCGCTTAGGATTTTTCTGAAGCTGACTACGATTTGACAAGTTCTTCAAGTCCTGAACTTTCTTGAATGAGCAAAGGCACAGACCCTTTTAGACCTGCAAAGAGTTTTTAAATGACCATCTCAAAACCTCAGGGGCTGTCATTCTTCCCTAAAACTAAAGGAAGGTTTGCTGTCATTCATTCCCCTAAAACTAAGGGAAGGCTTGCAAATACGGGGCAAAAACAGTAACAGAAGAAATAATTTTCATGCTCTTTAGGGCTTTTAAATTTACGTATATTCAACCTTTTTCCCTTGCTATGAATTTCTGATGTCTCCCTAATTGCATAAAAGAGGCAGAATATTTTCTGCTCCAATGTTTGCAAGTGCATTCTGATGAAGTCGATTAGGCACTGATTTTCGATAATGCTAATGTTCTCCCTCTCTTTAAATTTTAATGTTTGCTGTGAACTGCAAACGCTGTACTTAAGGACACTAAAATCAGACATGTCAATTGAATTTTGCCTTCAGAAATTTGGTTCGACAAAATCTTGGGTGAATCTCCTTAGAAGTCCAGATATCTTCTCCATGGGCTTTTTCAAATTACTACAGGAAAAAATGTGCTCAGTTTTAAGACACTTTTAATTGAGAAATGAGCTATCCACTACATTAACACTGCTTAACTTTATATATTGATTTCTAACCTCAATGCCATTGGTTGACTAATGTATACTAAAGTTACAAAATGTGAAACGTTATTCATTTTTAATAACAAAAGCCTTACTTCTCAATGGCAGAAAAGACATAAAAGAATCACTTTTAATCCCCAGTATTTAGAAGTTAAGGCCTTTAAAGTAAGATGTATGGTTATCAAAGGTGAAAACTGTTTGACTTTTTTTGCATAAGACATCTAAAACATTCATTCAGTGCCAGAAATGCTATCCAGCCGAAACATCAAAGGGTGCAGGGCTCATTAGGAGAACTCTCCTGACTTTGACGCATGCCTCCAACATGCTGAGGAACTTTCAGAGCAATGTGAAGGGATTTATCATCCTGACTCCCAGAAATGTCAGTGTGAGCTGCACAGTTAAATCAAGGCAAACTGCTTTGAAATTCCCCTGTGTATTTAGGGAAGTTTAATTGGGATGGAAATATAGTTACAGCAAACATTGGGATAACGCTTTCCCTCCATCACTTTGTGACACTATTGTGTGACAAGCTTCTTTCTGTTTTCTAATGTCAAATATCTCTGATACCAGATATATCAAATGCCTGCTAGTAAGTGTCTCAATGGTAAAAGTAGGTATGCTGGCATACTTAGCAGTTGAGTGGATTAGAATGCAGATTCCTATGTATAGAGGTATATTTAAAGAATTACAGTCCATTATTACTCCTGCCGTATTTGAGAAGTTCTCCTAAGGAAGCAGTGAAAGTAACGTTTAGTTTGGATAAATTAGTCCAAACCATATTGTCTTTCTGAGGTGCATATCTGGTCTTTATTATATTAAGTTTTGAGCACATAATTCTTTTTCATAACACACTTGTCAGGTAGGGGTGAGTGGTGTTGTCTCCATTTTAAAGACAAAACCCAAGGAATAAAAGGTTTAAGGATGGCTTTTAAAAAAGGGACACAGTTTCTTATTCACCAGTGCCTTAGTAGAGCTTGGTGATTGATTAATTTGCCAAACCCCCTGAGTTTAAGACCAATGAAACTAGCAGTAGACACAGCTTACTATGAGTGGGAAAACTGATCTCCTCCTTCATGCTCTCTGTTTGCACTTCTGCAGCTTCTCCTTGACGCACTGCGTCTGACTTGGAGAGGGGAACTGGAGGAAAGACACAGGGCAGGCCTGAGCTTTCAGACCTGTAGCTGGGAGAAGCAGACACAAAGCAAAGAGGAATGGCATTAGCCACTGAGTTGTAGGAGAAGGAAGGTTTCATAGATACCTTTTTTAACTAGCACTGAAGTCCCTTGTGAATGTGGCTTTTTGTTTTCTGATTTCACTTTGAGCTTTTTTTTTTTTTTCCCAGAGTTAAACTGCTCCAAACTGAAGCACATATATTTGTTTTAGATCAAATATTTCATTTGATACAAGTCAAGTTTTTATTTGTTAGCTTTCATGCCCCATGCCAATGTGTTGTCTTGGGCTAACCTCACATGAGAACTGAGGCACTTAAGGAACTAAACCGTGAAAAATTAGTTACTGACACAGACTTTTCACAGCAGTGCCTGGTGACAGGTCGAGAGGCAATGGGCACAAACTGAAACGCAGGGAGTTCTGTTTAAACATAAGAAAAAAACCCCTTTTTTTTCCTGTGAGGGTAGTTAGACACTGGCTTGTAGTTAGACAGCTTAGTCTAGGGCAGTTAGAGGGTAGTTAGACAGCTTGCCCAGAGAGTGTGTGAAGTCTTCCTCCTTGAAGATATTCAAAAGACGTCTGGACATGGTCCTTGGCAACTGGCTCTAGGTGGGTGGACAAGGTGACCCCCAGAGGTCCCTTCCAACCTCAACCATCCTGTGATTCCACAAATAAAGGTACATAGACCTTGTGCTGAAGGGTGCCACACATTTTAATGACAGAAAAACTGGTGAGAGTTTGGCTCCTAGTGAAATAGCTCATTATCTTTAGGAGTGCTAACGTAGTATCCTATTGTTGCTATAGGAACGCAAAGGTTTTACTGGGACTAAATCTGATAAATATACAGTATTAGCAACATAGAGCTGCACATTTTTATATATGTATGAACATGAAAACTAGCCTGCATTACTACTACCTCAAATCCTACTAAATTACATAATTCTTAATTAAAATAAATAGTCCTCTTTTTCTTTGCAAATCCTATTAAGGAGAGAGGTAGGCCATAATAATAATTGGCTGAAAATAACAGTTGAGAACTATCCACTACAGGAAACCTTGATCTGTGAAGGGGACTCCCCCTTTTCAACATGGTGGTAGAGTACTCTAATGTGGCAATTCCTGTGTTTTGGATGTTTGATGAAACCAAAACTCTTCCTGCTTGTGTCCATCAAAAGTTTCTTAGCAATTTTCTCATACAACTAGAAGTCTACTCCTAGATTCCTAATTAAAAGCACATGAAACTGTAGCTGTGTTAAATCTGTGCAACCATGCTGTTAATTTGAGCTCTGTTTGGCTGAAATCTGCTATATGTATGCAAAAACATCTTTGCTCTCAAAACTGGTTGTTTACCTGCTGGATTCAGACTTCCTGTGTGTTTTTCTATTTAAAACAGAAAACAACTCTTCTGCAAATACTTGCAAGTGTCAGCAGTTTCCATGGATTTAACTTTTCTCTCTTCCTGGGAAGATGATGGGATTCACTTTCTAGAAGCCAAAGAGAATGTAATCATCTTCCTCTACGACAAGGCTGCTGCCAGGTCTCTGTGGATCCTCAAGCTATAGCTACTGGAGATGGTGAAAACTCACCTTTAGCCCAGGAGAGCTGCAAGATTTTCCTGAGTGAGTGACTTATTTCGAGAAATTGATATTAGCCTCGTACCAGCCTTTATGCCACATCTTTCCTATAGATAATTTAAATGCATTTGGTAGACTGCAGTAACTACTTGGGATGAACGTCATGAATGTGCCCTGTGAAATCACTAATGTTTCCAGACATGGGGAGGATTCTGGGGAGACTGACAGCACCAGTCACAGCTCATCAGCTCAAAAACACTTTCTGCAGCTGCATACTTCCAAGATACCTTGGAATAGCCAGGGTGACAGAGAAAAGTTTCCTAGGAAACTGGGGATGCAAGTCCACACAGCTTTTGTGGCTTTTCAACAAGTAGCTAATGGGAGCTGAGGTCTTGATGTTGTTATAACTTTCTGTGGCTTCCAATGCTGTTCCAGGCTGAATGGCTGCCACACACGGAAAATGTGCTTAGAGTTTCATCCCTGGCACTGTAACAGCTCCTGCCTGTATCACACTCTGTAGGTCATAAGGGAGCTATTAAATCATGCCTTAAGTGTAAAATTTGCAAATTAGTGTGTCTCTTGAAAGATTTTGAAATCTGGACAACATGTGGCCAGCTGTTAATTCAGCCTGGAGCCTTCTGAATCCATTCAGAAACAGGTAAATACGATGTTGTTTTGGTGGACCAATTTATTCTTGTGGACATACAACAGCCTGCTGCAGCTGTTGCTAGAATAAGAATAAAAAATATTCAGAATATCAGGTGGATTTGTCTTTGGTTATCATTTAGTGTTGTCTGTAACATAACACATATGTGGTATAAGCAGGTGAAAATCAATTAAAATTAAAGGAAAATATTATAGGATGTTCTTTTTTACACTGAATTTTAATTTGAAATATGCACACTATGTACTTATGTACCACCTTACTGTCAACAGAGAGGATGTTTATCTAGATTAATTCAAGTACCTATTAAAAAAAATTTTAATCCACCTCAGCTTTTCTGTGATACTGCTTATAACGATACCAGTTATTGAATACGGCCAGCTGTCAAGATACGAGACTGTTTTCTGTTCTCAGGGAGATTTAGTTTAGTTCCTTAGTATTGTAGCTATTATCAGGACTCAGAATCACTCAGTAGATCAAATAAAAGGTCCTTTTATCCATAAGCACAAGGAAGTGAAGTAGTTCATACAATTTTGATGAAATTGCCCTGTTTTCTTATTTTTTCAGTTGCTCATGCATGGTGTGAAATAATTAGTCATTTCTGATATTTGCCTGTATCTCATCATGTTGCAGTCACATCAGACTTTGACCAGAGGCAGTGCTGCAGAAAATATTGAATGAAGAGAAGGCAAATGTGAGCAGTAGTAGAAAATTATATTATCAGAGACATATATATGCAGGAAAAATTCTACATGTACAAGTCTTACTGCTGCTTATAATTTTGTGCTTAGTGAAATGTTTTAGCTTGTTGAGGAAAAAGTACATCCAACAATCATACCAGTGACTTGCGCATGTTGTGTAGAAGGATTGTGCCCCTTGGAGTGTTTTCTACGTGCCTTTATTGCTCGTAGGGTCACCCAAGGATCTCCATACAGATACAAAGCAAGGCATTGCAGAAAACGTTAAGTACATGATGGGAAAGAAAATACAAACAAAATACAAGCTGTTTAGTGCAAACTTTTTGCACACATGTAGGTTTGAAAAGCGTATTCTCTGCAGGACTGCTACAATTAGTTTACCATCTTTCTAAAGGGTTTTTAGCTTTTGTGTGATGATAAACATTGCTTCCATTTTTTAAACTGGCAGTAATATTGTTCTGTGTTTGATATACTGCTGTATATTATGAATGTTCCTAATCATCTCTTCAGATGGAGTTTCAACTTGATCTGCTTCAGCTATTAAAATGGGAGATCAAACAGAATTTTGAAGGCCAGGATCACTGTTTTTAAAAATATCCTTGTCCATATGGCATATTCAGATACTATAGTAATGACTGGTGGAGTGATAGATGTTTAAACTGTTAAGCATACTTAGCTAAAACAATATCTTCTGTTGAGAAAAACATTCTTCCTCTAAAACTGTCTTACATTGTGCATTCTACAATGGAATATAATAGAAATTGGAAAAAAGCTATTAAGTCAATCCAGGCCATCATTCCACAGAGGCAGTATTGTTTGCGGCATTGAAGTTTTTAGCTCTAATTGGAGCTGGTTTTCAATTTCCCATACAATGGGGTTTCAGCTACATCCCTTGGGAGATTATTTCACAGTACAATAACTCTACTGAGACGTTTTGCTGATATCTGGCCTAAATCTTCCCTCCTAATTTCATCCCATTGTTTGCTGTTATAGCCCTAGGTATCATACTAAACAATTCCCCTTCTTCCTAAGCGGTTAACTTGTCAAATATTTCTGGACAACTATGTTCACACTTAGTTCAGTTGTTGCTTGGTTAGTGTCTAATCTTAACATTTCTGTATAGATTTATCCTCAGTCCCCTTAAGCTTTCTGTGGTTGATCTTTCTCTTCTTTTTTTTTTTTTTTTTTCACTTTCCTCCCCACGCCCTACCCCCCTATTTGCAAATAGCACGTTTTTGACAGCTAGTGAGCAATGGCATCATCTGGAGTGCGTTACAGAACCTTACAGATTGGTGCTCTCATACCGCTCATGGAGCTATCCATAGGTGCACCAGTTTTATTTTTTTTGCCCTGCCACATTGTCATTTAAGTTGAACTGCAGATACACTCTTCTTCTAAGTTTCTTTTTCTTAGGCTTACTGCTTTCCAAATCTTTCTTTCCTATTGCAGTTCTGGATTTTTTTCTTATTAGGAAATACAGGAAATACACACAAATGAACAAGGGTTTGTTGAATTTTGTCCCTTTCAACTTTTCTGATGTCTTGCTGTAACACAGCTGAATAAATTAATATTTGTCACTTTATTCTTCAGTACTGCTAAAATATTGTTTAGGATTCTCACATCAGTTGAGATAGTAAATAAAACAGTCGTCTTGTTGTGATGTGTCACTAGGTAGATAAAATGAGTACTACATGGTAATGAAAACTGTCTTGAAAATATCAGTGAGGTTTCTACTTTTTTATCTTTCCAAATAATTCCCCTCTAGAAAACTGTGACTTTTGGAAGAAGAGGAATTCAACTGAGTCTGTGAATGGAATTTATAGAAGTCTCACATCCCTTCTGATTTCATATAAAATGACTCTTCAGGATTTTTTTTTTTGTGAGTCTTGCGGTATTTCTCCACTCGCTGGAGGCACTTGATGATGTAAGAATCTCAGCTTACGTTTTTTAAAAGAATTGCCCTTTCAGGCTTAATTGACTGCAGAGGAGATTTGAAGATATGACACAAAAAATATGAAGGTTTCCAAAAGCAGAAACAAAAATACAGATAAGAGGAAATGAAGCCTCTTTCCCCCTCTTAATTTACTGATATTTAAGCAAGTTTTGAATTATTTAGGTTGACTCATAATTTTTAAATTCTTCCATCTGAATTCACAACTACATGATTGTTTGTGGTTCTTTTCTAGCTTGGCTCAGAAATAAGTAGTTGGCTCCAGAGCTCTTATGGTGTGATCCTCTTCAGTCACAAAAAAATGACCACATTCTTATACTGGAAGTGAAAGTAATCAAACAGGAGACACCGTTTTGTCCCCCACACAGCTTCCAGTCACTTTGATTTCTCAGTCCCACAGACTTATTTGCCAGGATTCATTCCCGGTCCTTACTTGAAATCCTCAGGCTCCTTCTTCGTATCTTCCTGTAATGCTAATTCTCAACAACAAGCCTCTTCTTAAGTTGGAAATAGAAAGTGTTTAAAATGATCACCACAATGGGATGATAGGAATATTTTAGGAAGGTTTGTGTCTCGGTGAATCCTATAGCTAATCCACTCCATCCACCCTGTCCCATGAAAAGGTCTCACACATTTTCATTTGTTGACTCAGTTCCCTTCCTCTACCTCCGGAATGAATCCTCTCCTGCCATGACAATTTTCTCTGGCATTGAGATTAGGTGAATAGCAAAACAATTTAGTAGGCTAGAAGAATGTCTTTTCACCTTTATATAACACATTTGAATATATACTCTCTTTTTACAAGATGCTTTATCCTGAGTGGTGAACTAAAATAAAATGTTTTGCACGCATCATAAAGCGAGGTGCTAGATTATAGCATATGATGTTCCTATAATGTATGTGTTCTTTCACATACTATTGTGTATTTTGCAGGCAAACTGTAACTTGTATTTGTATGCAGTGCTAACTAGATGACATATTTGTTGTATGGGAAAAACCTGTGTTGTACTTCTAGAGAAAAGTTCTTATGAACATCTACAGCAGCTTGTGTTATGTATTGCAATTTTCTCAGCTACTTTATGGATTTTCTGCAGTGACAGTTTTTAAAGGACAATCTGGCATGATAGAGGTAATTCTCTAAGGCTATGATTACCAGATCACTAAATACCCAGAAGCATAAATTATTCTTGGGGCTGTCGCCTTCCGCTCCTGAAGCTATGGGGCTGTCAACTAGAGACAGGAAAAAAGGCATGTTGTTATAGCCATGATCCATTTCAAAAGACACAGGAAACCACACATCAAAACCTGTTTAAATGGTGGCATATGAATTGAGATGTCAGTAATGTTGATTATATAGCTTTGAAAGTAACTTCAGAAGTTTCGAGAAGATTCATTATATCATCTGTGAGCTGTAGCAGGGACCGCAGAAATTAGTTTTATTCACCTTACATTTGATCATAGCTGCTCAAAACCACCAACAGCTGCAGCTTCAAAATGAAAAGAATGTGAGCGCATGATGTTGTGCAGGTAGAGAGCAGGTACCTGAATTCTGAACACAGACGTTGCTGGTTACTGGCTGGATAGAAGTGAAAACTACTGAGAGATTTTGACATCAAAAGCTCTTCATGGTACTCCATTGTCTTGCACTAGTTATCATGACGTAAAATTCTGTATGCATCAAGATAGAGGTGACTTTTATTCACGGTAGCCTGTCAAAATCAGCTCTGTACCCCATCAGCTAGGATTTCTTTTTGCTAGTTAAAATCATACAGAAATGAACGTTGCAGGATTTTATTATGTAAAACATAGTTGTTTGCCATAAAGATACGGCTAAAAAGGTTACTTACCGTGGCTTTGGTAATACCTGGTGATTGAGTAGAATTAATGTATTGTGGAGCTGCGAATTGCAGTAGTCAACTACTTTGTTTCAACTTAAGACAGGTTTGGGTAGCTTTATTCTTGACTAGTTGACTTCTCCATCTACGTATAGTAGTATATACTACAAATCTCTCGATTTCTATAGGTAACATTTCTTCTGCGTCAAGGTGCTCTGTTATCAGATGTGCTCAGCTTTCCCCAATTGCATTATTTGTTTTTATTCACGGTAAGAAGGATAACAGTATACAATAGTTATCATTAATATTTGTATCAATAAATCAGGCTTTCAGAGAGGTTTTTGAAACAGAGATAGGAGGACAAAGCAATAATAACAATTATAAGAATATCTGTGAAGAAAAAAACCAGATGACTAAGAAACAGTAAACTCATAAAGCTACCAGAAGAAAAGCCATGGTGGATACCAAAGTTTATTAATAGGGGGGGGGGGGGGGAATAGAATGGCTAAGGAAAAAACACAAAAGCATAAATCTAAATCTTAGAAAATAAACACTTTATAAAAGATTAATAGTTCCATGAAACAATATTTGATAATATAGTGAATTGAGATGAAATTTGAAATTACTCTTATTTGAGGAGTCTGTTAATAGTACACGTGCCAAATCAAGGATCCCAATATCACAAAGTACTCTAGATTTGGGTTGCTATTGCTGTCAAGGTATAACTGGTGACAGTAAAACGTACATGTTCCAAATACACTTCTACTATTATAAAAAAAGTTGGAAATAGTCCAACCTTCTATTATTTTTCTGTTTTATAACATCACCATAGGATTTGAGAACCTGATCAGACCTGCCAAAGGTGCTGTTCACATGCACTATGACTGCCTGCCTGGTGCATCCTGGCATTGGCATTTTTTGATATCCATGCCTCAAACAGGCCAATCTGTTTTAGTGTTGGGAGGCAGTACTACTGGCAGTAGTTCCATCAAAACTACATATAAGCACTTTTTTTTCCCCATTGTTGTAAAGTTACTCGTGCATTATTGAGATCACCAGAAGTACTTTTGTGTCATTGGATAAACTGTATGAGAGGCTGTGAAGACTGTAATTTGTATTGGCACCTGCAGAAGATCGTGTAGGAGTAGTGACGAAACAGATCTTCTGATTAAAACATAGATAGTTACGTGATTGTGATAATGGCAGTTACTTATACAGATGGGTAAAGCAGGAAAACAAAACCACAAAATAAAGAAATTAAGCTGTAAATACTGAGGGTGCTATGTATGAAATCCTAATGAATATTCATATGGTAACTGAAGCAACTGCTGGCATAGAGTGCTAATCCTTTTGCAAATAACAATTAGCAGTGAGGCTGTAAAATGGATGCTAATTTGCACACAGTATCAAGAGTTAAGAAATCTCCTGGATAAACAAAGGCTTCCTTAATCTGCAGCAAAATTCTGCACTGTGAATCAGATTGCAAAATAAAGATCTGGATTACATCACAATTTCTAAACAGGTTACAGAGGTTCAGTCATTCCAGTGCAAAGATGAACAGTCCTCCTAAACATTATCTATACAGAAATCAGCAGTAGAAATACACTGCTACAGGATTCAACTCATTCACTGAATTCAACTGTAATGGAAGTAGCATATAGAAAGGGAAATTCAGTTTTCTTTCTTTCTCTAGAGGTCTTTGACAAATGTGGTATTTTTGTACTAATTCTGGTGTATAAATTACAATTATTAATGTATAGTGCATAGTTTGTACTGTTGCCATTGAAGGCCGTGTATATTTTTAATCAAGGAGAGTTTAACAACAACTAGTACATGTATGTGATGTGCTGTATTGCTTTGTGTCTTGAGATTTGAAAGCATTGTTTCTATGATGCATGCCCAAAGTATTTTGAATCAAATAATTTATGGCTTTCATAACATAAGAATGCAGAGACTATGCATGTATGGCTACTATCTATATGAGTTTATACTGGCTGAGGATGTGGACCAGATTTACAGAGCTACATAGATACGTTAACAGTTGAATCGGCATTTAATATGTTCTTGTACAGGCGTTTAAGTGAAAATTATCTGCCTGACTTCAGCTGAAATTCAATAGATATTCCAGATTTTGATTAATTCATTCCTTTTAAATCACTTACTATCTATCCCGATATGCCCCTAAATACTTTCAAGAAGTCATACTCATGACAGTAACTATTGTTTACTTATGGAGCTGATGTGGAAAATGAAGATAAAGCACAATGTAATGTATTACATTATGAAGATACACTTTTAAGCTGATAGTTGTAGATGAAACATGTCCTTTGGAGCAAGACTAAATCTGAAGAAGATAAAATGGACCCCAAAGGACACTTGGTGTCCTACGTCAAACCGTTGCCAAAAGAGGGAGATAAAGAAAAGAGTGTAAGAAAGACAGGAACTGTAAAGTGCTGTGTTTTGTTTTGAATAATTACCATCTAATTAGCAGTTTAGTGGGCTCATCTGAATCATCATGCTTAATAGCCACTGAGGGATGAGGTCTCTTTTCCATAAATTTATCTAAACCTTTTTTGAGCCCCCTCCAATAATATCACTGTAGTAATATGGCTGTCTCCCACTGATTTCCATATGCATACAGTCTGTTAGCAATACAGTAGGCCCAGCAGTGTCTGCTACTGGTATCTCAAGTATTTGAATGTATTTGGTTTTATTTTTTTCCTTTGTTTTCCACTGACTTTTTTTTGGGCATAAATGAGTCAAACTGGTTGATAGCTTTAAAACACTGAGGAATCAGTATATTCATGGTATTTTAGTGATTTGCTAGAGTGTGGGTGTGCCACAAGGAAAGAAAAAAAATCATGTTGTCCCTAGAGAAACATCTATACTAGAGTGTGTCCCTAGAGAAACACATATTAATCCTATCATCTTCCCTTAATTTCCCCCCCCCAGAATGCATTGAAGGCATTTCTCTCGCCCCTGTGAATTTAGTCTAATTATCTGCTAAAGGTTAGACTGGTGGTTCAATACGTGTGTTCTGACGTGCTGCAGACTATTTTTTAGCAGCATGGAATCAGCATAATAACAAATTTTGACAACAAAATATGAACACTCTGAGAAACTATTTGTCCATGAAAATTAAGTTTTGAGGCAAGCGAAACTTAACGCTTTGAAACTGGCTAAGTTTTGCAATAACATATTGCCAAAAAAAAGAGGGAAAGATAAAACTGAAACATTTCTGAGTGATTTTTGTTTTTTCTTTTTCCCTCTACAAACACTTGCAGAATGTATCGCTAGGTACTTAGGTACCATTTGCAAAAACTTAGAATGAAGATGTAATATCCTTGTATCTGACATCAGTAAAGTTGCCTGATATTAAAAGAGCCAGTTTTGTACCTGCTATCCACACAATTAGGACCTCAGAGTAGTATTTATCCTCCCAGTTTGAGCTGTGATTTTTGGAACTGTTGTCAGACTATGAATCAATTTTAACCATATATTCTGGCATTAAATCAGCATAAAACATGCACATTATGTGTTATTTTAGTTTGATTCATTAGTAGTCACACTACCTTACTTCCTGGATGAAAGAATTTTTGACAACTGATAGCAAATTATCTTGTCTTCACCAATGAATTTAAAAAAAATAAAAAGCCAGTGAAAATTTTAAACAGAAACACATATGCAAAAATAGCTATAAATGTTCATGTTCAGTCAAAAACTGTCCCCATTTCAAGTGATTCCTGATTAATTGGAATGCAAGGCCCTAATTAGCTGAGTACTACAGATGGGGTGCTTACAGCAATATCCTTTTTAAAATCAGAAATTAAGATTTCAGGCGTGTTTGACAAATTGTATTGTAAAATTTATTATCGTGTTTTTCTTACATTTAAAGGTTGAGCAAAAAAAGGATATCTAAACCCAGATTTTTCTTTAAAAAATAAATTGATTCGTTGCACTATAGTTAAGATAAATGCAGTATTCATTCTCTGCAGATACTGAATAAAATTTGTGATTTAATTTTCCAGTCTGTGCAGAAAGTTGGGTACTTTGGAAATTCTTTAAAGCAGTCCTCTGACTGAAGGAGGATTCAAAGTAAGCCTCAAGTCTTACTTGCAACACCACATAAAGGAACAGAACCTCAAAGAACAGTGTTTGCCAACTTTATTTCTAGGTATTGTTAACATAACTTCTCCTGCAGTAGTGACTTGTATTAAATTTAATTGATTTTATTTCATCTGAATCAAGGACAATAGCAAGCACTATTCAGTCATTTCCATGTAAAAAATAAAAAGCTGAAAAGTTTTGGAATACCAGTAAAAAATTATTTCTTTCAATTATAAAAGTGACATTTTAATCCTTCTGTTAGCCCAGAGCTTAATCCAAATTCCTTAAAAAAAAATCCCCAAAAGTTTGCAAGGCATGTCACAAACATATTTTGACGTTAAAGTGAATTTTTACCAGGTAATGGGTGTGGAGCTATCCTAGTGGAAATTATATGCTTTACATCTCAATGTGGGGAAACCGTGCTGTGCTTTAATGCTAGCTGTGTAAATCGAAGTTGGGGGGAAATGTTTTGACTGACATCTTGAAATAGAAGTCACACTTATACTGTCTTTATGACATGAATTTATAACAATTTGTGTTATAGGCTTTAGCTCAGCAATGATACAAAAATCCTCCTTTCATCTTATCCAGATGAAGAGTAAAATTGCCTAGATCTATTTAAATGAAAAAGAATGAAATTGCTTCAAGAAAATTAATTTCAAGATAGGAGTAAGATGTTTGAGTTAAATTTGCTCTGTGCTGTCAGCAGGGTTGAAGTACTGTAGAGACATGAAGTAAGAAATTCAGTATTTCAAGAACTAATATAAGGAAAACTAAGCAGATATGGAAATCAACTTTCAATCAGAAATTTTATTTGCTGAGACGTATCACCTTATGCAGACACACAGGAAAAGATTGCTCTTGTTAAAATTGGATGTTTATAGAGTACTTATTGGACACAACATAATATATCTGACAACTTCCGGGAAGAATATAAATGTGAAATATAATGTTCAAATAAGTGTACATTCACGGATAGGATGCTACCCGTTTTCACTGCAATTCCAAGAACGTGTTTAATTCAGGTTTGTGATAAGCACAGCTAAAGCACTATTAAATTATTAGTTAAAATGGGATGGAAATTAATTGACAAAGTGAAAGTGGAAAAAGCAGATGTAAAAAATAATCAGTATGTCGTTACTTCCCAGGGTAATTTCAGGATGTCTAGAAATAGCCAAGCATGATATTATTTATCGTGCCCATTCATGAAAATACATAAAGTATTGCTATGCTTTTCTCAGCTGGCTCTTTCGTGCCATGTGCAAGCACTGAAGTAACTACATAGAACAAACGAAAGCAAGAACAAACAGCAATTCTTCCCTTTATACAGAATATATATTTATATACTGCGTGACATACTGTTGGACAACATCAGTTAAAAATACAAGGAAAGACTGCAGCTCAAATTGAGCCTTGGAGTAGGAAGAAACAGCTGATAGTGCTCTACTTCTGCGTGTAAGGAATAGAGAAATTTTCCCAGGTAACGTTGTGGATGCCGCGTAGGCTGCGGCACTAAAGAGCTAAGCCTGCTAATGAGAGGAAATGAGAGAGTCTGCGAAAGGGACGGGACAAAGAGCTTTAGCAGTAGGAGCTAGACTGCTGTTCTGTCTGACAGTTCAGATGACTCCTAGGTATATGTTTTATGTATGTGTTAGTTATAAATAGCACAAGACCTTTACTGGGACAGAGCATGGCTATGCCATGATGAGGAGCCTGATTTGCAGAAGCCCCGAAGCGTAGCAAGTGCAGGAGTGCTGAAGGAACTGTTGTTCTGTAGACGGATGTTATTCACTTGTATTGGTTGCAGCATAAGCATTTCAGACCTGGAGGATGACATCTATTTTTTCAGCATGTTTTTATTTTAGAGGGAAAAATGTGTAAAGCTCAGGTTCACATCTTGTATGTTTTCCCCACTTTGGAGGTCCACTTCCATCAGAGTGATGGGAGCTCGTGGCAAGGTATCTGTTGCCAGGCTTAGTCCATACAATATTTCAGTTCTGCAACATCATGTGGGAACATAATTGTTCTTTTTAAAGACCTGTATAAAGTGAAAATCCTCTCCACCTTGCCAAGACAAATTCTGGAACAGGATCCCTGGCTGTTTTGACTCACCTCACTTTTGATGTTTACTGTGTCTGATATCTATGTCTGAGCTACTTGCCTCAAGCTCCCTTTGCAGATAAGGAAAAAACCCCACATTCTTAAAGTACAGCTAATTCAAGTGTTAATCTCTTTCTGCTGTTTATGAATGGAACTTAAGATGACTAGCTGAGAAGGAGGCGCTCTTTTTTTAAATGTAGATTTTTTTTTTAAACTGTAGATGTACACAGTTGGCCAGATGAATCCCAAAGTGCAAGACGAGACTTTTTTTTTTTTTTTTTAAATTTTGGAGAGGAGATTTTAACCTTCAGTAATGTTAACATATATTAATCCAACTCTGATACTCTTTTAATATCTGAAGAATTATTCATTCATTCAGTGGATAAGTTGTTCAGAGAATTCTGTCACCACTGAGTAAGGTATCTGAGTATTTCCTGTTGGTTTTTCATACCTACACTTTTGCACAAATTAGTCAGAAGAATAGACCATTCAGTGATGATAGTATCTTTGTTAATATCTTGATGTAAGTGATACATTAACTTAGGCACTAGAAATACCTTGTGTTTTGTAATTGGTCTGTTAAAACAAAAAAAACCAAATAAAAAAATATGAAGCTCTTTAATTTAATAGGTCCTTATCCACAATATTCCCACACTTAAGAAATTTAAGCATTGGTCTGTGAAGATCTATGCTCAATAACATGCCAAGTGACATAAAGCTGGTTCTTCTCCCGCCACAGAGAGAAAACAAACTGTTTGATATGTAGCTCTCATCTAATATGTGCAATGCACAAGTCTGAGCCACGTAGTTTGGTAATGATTTATGATTTAAAGGATATATACTGAAGGTAGCTTAGGAAGGACTTCTGCTGAGCCAACATCTGCTTTTCAAAAATAAATGTGGAACACAGTTTCTTGTTAGTGTATGTCAAAGTGCTAGTAGTGTAGTAGGGCTATTCTGTTTATATGGATTGCAATCCAAACCTGATGTGAACTGAATTTACGTTTTTAAAATATAAACATGAACCAAAATGTAATTTAATGACAATGGAGAATGTGATTAATTGTATTCATTTCTAAGGAGCGAGTCACTCAGAGCAGAGGCCTTGAACGACTTAATAGTAACCTTCAAAACCAGCAGTAAGAAAATGTAGCTGCAGGAACTTTCCATGACATGTCAACCATATGGTGAGCTACAGATGCAATTTGTAAAAATGTTGGAGCACAAAGGATGACAGTGGAATGCAGATGTGGAGAGTGTTTCCAAACCCAGAGGGTTTCATAAGCAATGTATGTTAAAGATGCAAGACATTTTTTTCTGAGCAAATACATGAAAAGTGTTCTATTTTTTTTTCTTTTTAGGCTTTTTTATAGAAAAGTTGGAATTTTAAAACTTCCCATAGTTATAATTTAGCATGTCTGACATTTGACGTTTTCAAAGCACTTTCTCAGGATGGCATATATCATTAGGACTTAGGTCTACTAATTCTTAATTACACATATGAATGATAATTTGGTTACTTTATAAAGTGTTTTGAAGAGTCCTGTGGATATAGAAATATCTGTATAAATATAGAATGTAGAATATTCTTTGAAAAGAAACTGTAGTTCTAGTTATGTCTTGCATTTCCCAAAGGATCTTGGGCTGTAATTTAATGGTTCCAGACTTTTGTCTTTCCTGACTGTAGGAATCCCTCTTACGGAGACTTTCACATGCTTGCCTCTATATATCATGAAATATTCAGGATAAGAGACATATCCATTTAGGACCTTTCTTCTTCCCAAGTTTTGTCCTCTGTGTTCCTTACTCTGGAAAGTCAAGGCTGGCAGGACTTCTCACAACCTCTATAGCAACAGGTTAAGTGTTTTCTTTTAGCTCCTGGATGCAATCATGGTTGAATCATGCATCAGTTACCTTGAACAGCTACTTGTTTGTTATTGATTCTAGAAACAAGATTTCCCAGCCACTCTCTTCCATCATACTAATGATCTATTCCCATATCATATGCCTATTAGTTATTTTGTGTTTGGGACTGCTGTAGCTAGGCCAGTTCTCTTTAGCATTAATTAATCCATTTGTTCATTGTACATGGCCATCAAAATTGCAGAGCTGTAAATTGGATTGAAAAAGGGTTTCTTAGACTGGGTCAAAAGTGAAACAAAGACTTCTGGATAGGTATAACATGATGACAATGTTCCACAAAATAAAGGAAGTAATAAATTTATTACTATTATTTATAAGTTTTCAAAAAGAGCTTGGAGCTTTCTAAAAGAGACATGTAGTTCAGCACAGCTGATGGGGTGCGGCAGTGCTCACTAATGTAAGGCAGAAAATTCCTTCACTACGCAAATTACTATGTGGTATTTTATTGCTTGAATCATTGAGTTAGCCAGGCAGAGAATTATGGTGTTACCTTTTCTTAAAAATCGTCGTACTGGAATTAGTACCTGCTACTTCTGTCTCCCTGTAGTTTAGCTCTGAAAGTCTATACACCCTTTGAAGTCTTCCCTGTTTCAGTGGAATTTTACATGACAGAGGTACACATTTGAAATTGGGTTACAAGATTGCCAGAGCTGCCAGAAGAAGAGATTTTTCTCAACTCTTTTTGTTCTCGCCTGTGTATACTGAATTAGTATTGCAGCAAACATACGTAAATATGTATGAGGCAATACCTGCCTCTGAAAAAATCTGGCAAGTGAGGGCTAATGGTTTTAGCGAGTTCGGGGAGAGTTCCAGTTGGGAATTCATATGCTGATTGCTTTCCACAGGAACTGTAGTCCACAGAGCAAAATATTTTGCAAAACATCTGTGTTCCTGGCTAAGGCAGGTCCCTCTGGAGGGAGAGGGAAATTGTGTCTGCCTGGGCATCTCAGAGGAAACGAAGTCCTGGGAAATGGAGGGCACTCAGCGGAGCTGGTTGTTACTCAGACAGTGCTTGTGCTCACTGGATGCAAGGACCCAGCAACAGGGATACAGTGGGCAGGTGACAATTATGAATAAACCCTTCTCATTTCGGCTCTGCATTCCCCAGCCTCTCTGAGCTTTCTCTGATTTAAATTACTTCTCTACGTTTTTTTCTAACCAAACCTGGCTCTTCTGCATTCGAGTCTTTCTTGGGTGTCGTTCTATGTGGAAAAGCTCTAAGTAGATCCCTGCAAAACAGGATGAATTGGGGTCCTGTGAGAACATGTTTTAAAGTTAACTGGTGATTTTTAGACTCGTAGCTCTGAGCTATAGTGAAGTTGGGTCTCTTTCTCGGAAGTGATCACAGCGTAAACTGAGACACCGAGAACTTCAAGCAGACCTAAGCCAGTGGAACTTCCAGATGCTTTTAACACCACATCGAGGGTGGGAACTGGTGGAGATGACTCAGAGGAGACTTCAGTTACCTTTTAAATGAATGAAAGGCATCTGCAAAAGAAGCAGCGAATATTTCTTATCACAATCATAATGACAAAAGAAAAGAAGCAATGATCTTTAAACTGTTATGAAAATAATTTAGAAAGTTTAGAAGTCTATTTCCCCATAAGTGCAACAGTTTAATGTCTATGTTTATTTTTTAAATTGGCTTATTAATAAAGAACTGGAAACTGTTGCAACTGTGTAATATCCCCTGAAATGTGATTTAGAATAATTCCACAATTTAAAGAGCAGAGTTTTACTTTTATCTGCTTATGAATTGGCAAAAGGAAAGTGTTGGCGTTTTATGCTATTTCATCTTTTGGATATCTCTGTTAAACTTATAGGTCTGTTTAGTTTTGAATGAGTTGCATACCTAAATTTGTGTTTTTTAAAGATAAGGTTAGATTCTTAAAAATATTGGATTATTATGTTTACACTCTTGGTGATCAATTTTGTATTTCTTTAAGTCTCAACAATCCTCAATAATTCTGTTTCCCCAAGGAGATTTTCTTTTACAGGTCTGTGTGGATGGGAAGAGTGATGAATTGCTATTCCTTGTCTCTTATCCATAAATAGCTATATTTCATATTTAAATTGCACATGCAGTAATAACGTTGTGAAAGATCAGCATATTTCAATACTGGTTTTAAAAGACTGTATATCCATTCCTGAAGCAATATATATGTTATATTTAGTAATACAGCAGAATTCCATATCTATGACTTTGACAGGGACAACTCCAGTAGTATCCATTCTAAATTATTAGCTATGAACCAGCTCAATACTTTTGCTTTGTGGTTTACTTATGGTTTTGTGCTTAAATCTATTTTATGAAGATGCTTAGAAGAAAGCAGAGACATTTCTACTTGGAAACCTTGAACTAGAGTCGAAGAGCATGCAAGAGCAAACAGAATTTTGTATTTCTGCTACTTCTATCATCACTTATTAGAATAAAGTGATTCTTCACCATTGTTGCATGACCTTATTTTTTTGTGAAGAGTCTATGTTTCTCCTGAGTAGAATGAAACATCTCTGCTAAGGAGAAGGAACCTCAGATTGCAATGAAAATAATAGCAATCTTCCAACTGAAACATGTAATAACTTTTTTTTAAATGCTACATTTAATGTTCCAGAACAGGAAGTCATATAACATAACCAAGTTCAACAAATATTACAGAAAGCATACTGTTTATTATTAGCATCACATCACCATATGACAGTGACAGGTGGTGATCCACAAATGCCATCACAGTCATCAGAAGCAGTGTGGGGAAATGAAAGGCTTCAAAAAGTGCAATTTTATAGCAGTATAAGCCAATTCAGAGCTGTTATTTTTAGATAACTGTAAGATAAATTTCAAAGTTAATATTTATGGTGTCTAAAAATGTGGGGTTTGGGTTATTGGCTATGTAGGATGCTGCATCCTGTATTTATATCGATTTGCAAGAGCATTGGTGCTACAAGCAGACCTAGCAGTCACATATTCTAGAGTTTCCTAAAATAACCCTGTCTCCTAACTTTTCAAGAGATGGGAGGGAAAAAATTTATATAAGAGGATCTCAATTAGAAAATGTAAAATTATTTTTTAAATAGAGCTCTGTTTCAGAATTTCCCACTAGTTTTACTATTTTGTTGAGCTGTAGATAACTATTTTAATTAATTTCATTTTCAATATAAAAATACCTATTGCCTTTATTTTATGATCTATGAAAATATACATTCATATTGTTTACTTCTAAAATATAATGTTGTGAATGTGGTGATAATAAACATGAAGAAAAATTTTAAACTCCTGTGTATCATGCATATACAAAATGAGTAGTTAGAATTTGCCACTTATGAACTACTGAGAAGGAAAGAGCTCTAGATTTGTATGTCAGTCAATTTGTGTTAGGAACATGCTTTTCCTTCTGGGATGTCTCAAATAGGAAGATGGTTAATATTAAATTTTGCCCAGTTCCCTTCATACTTTTTTTTCTCTCTCTCTTTTTTTTTTTGGTTGTTGTTTTGTTTTGTTTTGTTTAATTTGGGGCATGCTAGAGGTACCTTAAACTAAAAAACATATAATAGAGATAGGATTAAGGCATTGCTTTTATCCACCAATGGTGGATGTGAATAAGTTGGGAAAAGAAGAAGTGAGAACAGAAGGTGCTGTTTCGGTCATTGTGGTGTACCCTTCTGTGTGACGTTTAGTGCTCAGCTCCATCACTTAGCTAGAGGTTGCATTAAATCCTGAACTGGAAAAAATAGACCTTGAAGTACTACGTAAAGGTCACACAATTTGTGATTGTGAATAACTGGATAGCTCTTAATTACTCATGAAGATACTGGCATATCGTGGAAACTGATGATCTTATAAAAAGTTATATTTCAGAAATTCAGGGATCAAGATATATCTATGTAAGCAATCAGATATCACAGAGAGCTATCTGAAAACAAAACAATGTCTGATAACTAATTGTCCTTTCTAGTTAACAAATAATTACAGGTGTGAAATATTTCTGCAGCTTCTGGTGTTCATTCATGAATGATTCATGAAACCCTATAAGCTGAAATGTGCTGAGATTTTAGGCTTGGTGAATGCTTGAATGCTGTAAACAGACTAATTTATTTGCATTTGTCTTTTTTGTTTGTTTGTTTGTTTGGTTTGTTTTTGGTTTTGTTTTACATGCCATAGCATCTTACTATTAGAAACTGTTGAATGTGTTAGATACAATTTATATCCATTATGTGGGTTTGGGGTGTTTTGCTTTTTTTGAAACAAGTAGCAAATCTATACTCTCCTTGGTTTATAAATACAACTTGCCTGTTGTGAATTAATGTTATGTAGATTAATGCATAATTGAAATGAAAGAATGATGGTAATGCAGATTGAAGTGCACTGTGTGTGTGTATTTACTTGTCTAAGTCTTTTGTAGGAAGATTAGAAAGAAATACAAAAAAGTTTCATACGATTATAATGAATTCTCTTTTTCATTAAAAAGGTTGATCAGTTATCATATATGAATACCTTGAACTGATTTACCATATAGTTTTGTGAAACTTCTGGACAAATTCTGGGCATCATTCTAAGAGCAACTCTACTGTTTAAAAGCATTCTTGGTGCGAGTGTTACTTCTTAGAGGATGTAAAGTTGTAAACATTTAGTTCTTAGAGTCCTTAAAGCAGATGTTTTAAGTGTTTGCTACTCTGAACGAACTTGAGGGACATCAGAATTTTTTCTTCTTATGCCTTTTTTTTTTGCCTGTTTTGAATTCTTAGTGTATCTATCCTTAAGCATATATCTTTATTTTTCTTCATTACCTTCAGAGGTGATTTTCTGGCTGGCTGTTAAGGTTTTTTAACTCTAGTAACATTTTGCATTCATTGATGCTGTTGAGAGGTAGATTATGACAACCAGTCTGATTTTCTCTTAAAACATATCTCCACGGAGGTGCATGAGTCTGTCCTCAGTCTAGAATTTTGTTGTAGCACATGAACTTTGTTTGCTCTGTCTCATCAGTGACTGCGTAGTCTGATAATGCTGCTGACACTAGGTAAGCAACTTTCATTCTGTTCAAGGCAGTCATAAATTCACTCTTTAAAAATGTCCTTGTCTGATGCAGAGACAAGTCGTAAGTTCTGAGGTAAAACCTTTATAGAAAGAGCACTAAGCATAGAATGAGAGATCTGGTTTTAGGAGAACAAAGCTTGCAAGGACAGTATTGTCATTAGCTTTGAGGTCAAATAGAAGTATTGTTTACTTGTTTTATGCATGACAGTATTTCTTAGAACAGGAACACTTTTACTTGTACCATGTAATTTTGGCAGTGTCACAAGCAAAGAACAGTTTCTCAGTCACTTCAAGATGTATTCCACTTCATGATTATGATATTACTTGCAATGAGTGGTAGTTTTGTTGGGCCACTAACACATGCAGTGAGCCATATATGTGACATTTATGTGACTTGAGTGCACAAGTGTGTGCATGCTCCACAACTTTCACCTCCACCTGCTAGGGCTCACCTACTGGAGTATCTCTATTAACCTCCCTAGAAAAGAAAATATCTCTCATTTTGCTTTTGAAAATCTCTTGTAATCTTGTGTGTGTTTTGCCATCACAGTATAATAATTTTCTTCTATTTACAGCTGTGCCTAGCAATGCTTGTACTATATGTGCTATAACCGCATTTCAATGTATTTCTTTGCATTTGGTTTAATTCCAATATTTACCTTGCTCAGGTAATCCATAAGCCCCTCTCCACTTCAGTTAAAGGCAGTTGTATACTGGTATGGCAGAAAGGCAGTGCTACTCAAATACCTTTTTTTTTTAATCTTAATGAAAAAAAATATGGTCTATAGTTTGAGTCATTTTATGACAGTAGTTTATCATAAAGATCCATTAGTGTATTTCCTTTAATATTATTATGTGTGTACAAACTGTGGCTTTTATTCTCCATAGAAACAACGTCTGGGTAGTGTGTGTAGAATAATATCTTCATCAAACAACAAGTGCTGGGTGTGTAGTGCAGTCCATAATACACAACCAAAGTGTGCATATTGTCTTGCATTATACTACTGTTGGCTAATTTGAGTTGGGACCTCTAGGGGCAAGGATGGCATATGCTTTATCACTGCTAAACTGAACATCTTGGTTTTCAAGGAGCAACAGTTTTATAGTATTTTTCACATGCTGATCTTTGTAATTTAAGGAAAAGGACAAAAATATATATTTTCTTAAATCTCTACATGTGCAGTTCCAAATGCATGTTTAGTAACAAGAGAGAAGTGTGGGTGAGGTCATTTAGCAGTGTCCTGGAGTTTGTTTGCTTAAGCCGTATAAACACCGCTGACCTGAGCATCAATGGGCTGTGGCTGGATCAAGATGGCTCTTATTACTGTTCCCATTAAAATACAGAAATAGCAACTATAATGAATAATTTAAATATTTTTGCACCCTATTAGACTATGACAAGTAGCTGTAATTTCAATAATAAACTATTTAATATTGGTACTTGCAGATCAACTAATATTTTCTCGCACTGCATATCTATTATTGTATTTGGTTGGTAAGATTCTTTGAAGCTTCCTCTGATGTAAAGGGGAGTGAATCTGGAACCAGCCTCGGTGTTTCCGATCACCTTCAGGATTGTGACGTGTTAGCAGATTTACTATCAACGTATAAAAACTAATGATCCACTTTAAGCCATGTCATAAAACTGGAATTCTTTTGTACTTAATTAGATGGCCTGAAAAAGAGGAAATTGGACCAAAAAAACTATAAAATTAGCTTCATCAAAACAAATTGGAAACAGATGAGCAACCCACAGTAACTCTACAATAATAATGCTGCAATCCTTACAACACTATGTCTTGGTTCATTTGGATTGCTTATTCAAGACCCTGTTTAAGTCTTTCCCCACTTTGTTTATTTATATATTATAGATGGAGCTGCTGGTGATGCTTATGATCAAGATAGCATCATGCTCATAGCCTTGTCTGGCTGTAATTTTTTAGGCAGATTTTTTTTTCCCCTTTCCCAAGATGTTTTCTTAGGGATAATATAGAAATTTCTGGATAAAATGACTCAAATATTTTTGAGATTAAGACTGAGCAAACCCGTTCTTTTGTACATATTTTTAAAAAAACATTTGTAACAAGTCATGTAGAAATTTGGTACATTCATAATTTGGAGCAGGGATTGAAATTTGGCAGGGAATCAAGAATGTGACATTTTCTGAAAATAACCTGAATTTAACCAACTTATAAGGCTTCAAAAAATTGCAGTTTGCACATGTGCAGTAAAGGTGTGCTAGTATGGCAGCTTAAATCTTTTAAGTCTTTTCATCTGTACTGGGCATGTTCAAGGCCGGAGTTGCAGAACAAGAGCAGGAGTTTCCCTCAATCAGTCCCAGATGGTGGGAACCGAGGACGAGGAGATGTCTGCTGTCCGCGTTCCTGCTACCGGTGCCTTAGCATCACAGGGGTGCCATGATGCCGTCTAACTTGAAGCAGATGACTCGGGAACATAGAGTTTGGCAGTTTCTAGCTTGAAGTAGATGCCTGTCAAAGCTTACAGAATAAACCTAACTAAAAAAATTTGAAAATCCATTCTATAGTATATTTTTGATAGTTCACAAAATGCTATCAACAAGGAAATTACAAATTTGTGTTATTAGTACTGCCTAATTGTGTTCTTTGAGGTTTAGAGATCTGATTTGCAAAGTGCTAAGAATTCCTAGTAGCAACAGAAGCAATGGAAACTGTGTGTTGAATGTTCAATATCGTGTTTTATATAATAAGAGTTACTCTGAAAAATCCAATAGGAGGCATTTAAATTGGATCCACAAATTAAAAGGCACTTCTGATCATAACTTCTGCAGTTGTTAGCTCCCCATTTGCAAAATGGCTTTACTATCCCCTCACCTCCTAGTAGCTGTGAAACTACATCAGTGTTTGTGAAAAGTACCTTATAAAATCCCATGAGGAAATGAATAATTTTATCATTGAAGTTTGAATAGTATTTAGTAAGTAGATTATGGAGCTGTTTAGTAGTAAAAAAAAATACTGAAAATACTTAATGGTCTCTTGCTTAATGAGAACAATCCGTCTGTAAATGGAATTAGCCAATGATTCAATGGGAAAATGTGGTCACAACAATATTACAGTACATAAACACAAACAGGTTTTATGCTGGGGCTAACTAGCTTTTACATGATTGATGTTTGCCACTTCAGTATTCTTCTAGCATTGTTTTTGGGTGTACATTAGTTTTGTGCAGGGGCTTGTTCTTGCATATTTATGGAGATATGCTTGCATATTTGTAAATTTGAGTATTCACTTGAGGAGAGTTATGTATATAAATAGTTTGAAAGGCATTGTCCACTAGCAATTTGTTAAAAAGTAATCTACTCTAATTTCATCTCTTAGGAGCTCTGCAAGGAATATTTTTAGAGACGAATATTATTTGTAGTTCAAGAAATTTAATGATTAAGCCTCTTAGCATTCTGAACTTGTGTTTTCACTCAGATTTTTTAGACGATGCTAATAATTCCTGACTTCAGTTCTTGATCTTACTGTCACCAGGACCCTTAGACATGTTCCAAAGAACGAAAATGTTTTTTGGAAGCCTTCTTAATTTCTGCCTTAGCAAATGTAATGGACAGATGATGACACCCTGTAAATATGTTTCGAGCTTTCTTGGTGGCCCAAAGCAGATCTGTCCTGCTGACAATGTTCTCTGCATACTGATTTCTCTGTTGGTAAAGAACTAATTTAAGCAGCTTACTATCCTCTTTGCCACTTTTATGGAGGCCATACATATGTATTATTTTCAGAGAAAGGGATATGGCAAAATTATTGCAGCACTCTTGGGTCACCCATCTGCTAGAATGCCCCTGATCCCTGCTCCATAAAAATATCACTACTGTTCAAGTCAGGCACCTCTGTGTGTTTATTACCTTACCAGAATCTTGGAAATTTCTTTTGCTTCTAGTAGAAAAATCACAATAGGAAAGATAATAAGACAAGTCATAAATGGAAAAGCAATTATGAGATAAATTTTAGATCAGAATCATTAATGAAACACAAATGTTATTTTCCAAGAGTTTTGATTTCTTCCCTCAGAGGAACTCAGTTTTAATTTTCTCCTGTTTTCTTCTAGACTTTGTTTTTCTTAGACAATAAACTGGGTATCTAGGGGAGTTTCCCTTTTTTCTTCTTTTCCATTTTAACTTTTCTGAACATCAACGGTTCAGAAATGTTAGTCATTAAATGTGAAAGATTGATGCTTTTAGACTCCTACTTCTCTTTGGTTTAAAAGGTTTTGAAAAATAAGTGTGAAAAATGAAAAAGGAAATTAATTAAGGTGAAAAACAGTGTATGATCTCCAGCAGACATCACATTTGGTGGCTAAAGAATAAGAAAGTAGGACCAAATAATTTGAAATGCTCCAGGCCTTGAACAAATGGAAGTATTTACACTGAAACAAAGCAAATAGTGAACAAAGAATAAAAAATAATGAGATGTACTTGAAAACTTTTCCCTGTGTATTTTTAGTGAGATCCAGTTGAAGTTTTTTTTGAAGGAGTAAAAAAATATTAAATCATACAAGATAAAAATTGTGCATTCTTTTCAGCATTTCTAGAACCAAAAAGTACAACCTCTGCATTAGTATAGGTCTATTAGAATTTCTGTAAACCCAGATATTTTTGGGTAGGTGCTAAGTGATGCAAATAAAAACGTTCCTGCCAGTGTATTTATAACCTACTAATTTTTCCTTTGCAGGCGTATTTCAAGGGAAGCGTGGTCGTGACGACATTCATCCTTCTTACGCTGCTAGAATTAAACCTGTCCATAAAATAGATGGGAGAGCACACTGAACCATTTCAAAGGATGGCAAAGTTCCCATGATAAATTAATACCCAAGTCAAACTGCCTGCCTTTAAGGACTCTACACTCCGTGACTCCTGTTCACTACCCATTAGATATATATGATGTCTTTAAATGCCCCAATATAGACATAAACACGTTCAGCTGAAATTTATCCTCTTTAATGTTTGTCTATATCTAGATATTTGTACTGTTACATCCTTCTTTCATATGAAAGTTTTATGTTGTAGTTGTGAGGGAATGCCCACTATCATCACACTTACATCAATCCCTTCGAGCTACAACATTTTATTTCTTACCATCTCTGTCACATGGAGCAGTTTCCCATAATTGCAACCTAAATGTTTAATGTGACAGAAGTAGGGATGAATGGGAAAAGATCTAAGTGTGGAGTATAAATTAGCTTGAAAAAAGGTAACAATGGTTCTTGCTATGGTCTTTGAATTGCGTAGTCTTGGTCATACAGATAAAATTTTGGGAACACAATGGATTAAGTTTTGCCCTCAGTTTCCATCTTCCCTGTACGATATTGGGTTTTTTTTTGTTTGTTTTGTTTGTTTGCTTGTTTTTTAAGAATAAGAATGCTATCCATGTAGAATTCAGAAAAGAGGACAACTTGTCAATGGCTCAACCCTAATAAGCTGTTTAAAGTGATACAGTTTTTGTTTAACTATTATTAAGAAATCTCTTTCTTGCAGGTCAATAATTACTTCCAAGTTGCTTGTTTATATTTTCATACAACTGTCTCCTTTCTAAATTCAGTAATTTTCTGCATAATAAGGTATGATTATAAGAAAATTGAAACGCTTGCTTTTGTTTTTTGTTTGTAATGCCACTTACGTGTCATAACCCTATGATTTATTGTAAATCATGCATTCATAATAGAAATGGCTTTATTACAGTGAGGGTAAAACAGTTTATAATCAACAGTTTCATTTTTTCAATTTAAAAATGCAGGTTTTAGAGACTCCATTTAAGAAGATGGATACTGCAATGCAGTTCAATTATGGATTTTGCCTTTACTGGTGAGTGAAAACCACATTCCTTATGTGCCTAGGACAGCCTGCTTATAAATTCTCATGCTGGTAACTAAGATACAGTGCTATGATGTGTACATTGCTCTGAAATCATTCATCTATTATGATTGCATAGATGTCCATGTAAACATGCACACGAGAACAATTTGGAAGACTTTTTTGTTTATCTAGTTTCTCATCTGTTATTTTGTATTTCTTTTGCCTTTATTCTGTCAGTATCTTGTGACTGTGTTATTCCTCTGATTTTGGTGAAAAACCTTCTGTTGCTATCACTATGGCTCAGGAGTACCATATGACCATAATTTTCTGGCTCTTTGCCACAGACCATAAAACACATTTGTTCAATATACTAGAAGAACTGAAGTGCTGGTTTGGGAATGAATAGAAATACTTTGTAAATAATTGTGGTGGTTTGTTTTGTTTGGTTTTTTTTTTACTATTATCTTACATTTCCTCAACTTGTGCCACTTCTGGTTTTCCTTACCTTATATATTAGGGTGTCTTGATTAGGGTGTCTTGCAATTAAACAATTTATTTTTTAAGAAAAATATTTCAGGTCATTTAAAGTATTTCACAGTGGAATCATAGTAAGTTGTATAAACAGAGTAACTAGATTTTTAGATCTAGCTGTGTTATTAAAAGAACAAAAGTTAAAACGTACGTGTATATGAAAATGATTTCTAATATTTTGGAAAATACAGAATAGTTTTATAGATGCATCTGAAACATCATGAAGATCACTTTAAATTTAATAAAACTTATTTTAAAAATTACTTTCTCCTCTCTTGTAATAATAATCTTGGGGAGCATGTGGTGGTAAAACTGGGACCTGTAATGATGACCCAAACCAATACTACTCATATGGGTGTACACAGTGAAGAAACTTCCATCGACAGCAATTGAATACATTAATAGTGGTGACTACTTTGAAATGTTCACTTTTTTCCTACTTGTGTTTGATAGCCAAGGTGTTAAGGTTTCTGAGCATGTAGCATCTTGTACAGAAATTAAATCAGTTAAATCAGGGAATGTCTGCTGATACTATGCAGTTCTTTACTTTTTTCCTATGTAATCCAATACAGCAATGTACTTTATACCTTTAAGTTACTTTGAATCCATATAGAAGTTGAAGGTGCTCAATAATCTCCTAACTTTTGAATGTGTCACTTTGTTGTTCTTAATCCAGCACGCTGAAGGTGGTGTCTATATCTAACTTCTAATCAAAAACAAATCTGCTCCACCTTCACTGTGATAAGCCTATGTTTTGACTTTGTGTGAGCTCTGCAGTGATTTCTGAGTGATATACAAAATGAAAAATCCTCTTTCCAGAGAAGAGGCAGTCAGTACCTCAGATATTTGCTCAGCTTTTTAGATTTACTTAAATTTCAAATAGCCAGGAAGAATAGCAGCTGAGAAATCCTAACTATTAAAAAGAGACTTCAGAAAATTTTGAAATAAATGTGCATTTAAAGGCTCTGACTTAGCTCTTGGGGATATGCCCACTCATGGTATAGATATATACATCTCCCTTCCTGCCCTACAACATCAATAAAGAATTGCATCGCAGTTCTGGGGAATTACTTGTATTCATTCAAGTTTCTCCAGGTTTTGCTGTCATGCCAGATCAAATTTATGTACAAACATGTTCTTATACAAAACAGGTGTGGTATGTGTCTCTTCCAGATACAATTTGAGATTCACTGTAGCAATAAACTGGCTTGATGAGCATGTGTGAGCAATCCCTTTTTTAGTCATACAAGACTGTCAGAACTACAATGGCAAATACCTCAAAAAGAAGTTTGTTCCAGTGAGTTCATTGCCCAAGGTATTTAGTCAGCATCCATTTTTTTCACCCTTACCACTATTTTAACTGCACAAGCGGCCAATAAAGCCTATGGGTGATCCTCTCTTACGCTGGAAGGAATCATATCCAAGGGATGACTGGTACCATCACTGAACTGCTCCACATAAACAGATTTTAGCCAGCCTATGCCTGCTGTGCAAGTAGGTCGATATGAGGGTGGTTTATCTGCATGGGATGTTCCTTCCTTATAGCGGAGAGATTAATGGAAAATCAGATCACCATCAGTTATGTTTGGAGGTGACTCAAGAACATTTTCTCTGTGCTTTTGGATCTTTTGGTCCAGAGCCAGTCTGTTTCTGGGACCTCTTTCGGGTGTGTTCCTGATTCCATGCATTTTCTCATAATCCCACTGGGTGCTACAGAAGGTAACAAAGGAACCATCCAAATTAATTTTATTTGCCCAGGCACGAGTAAAATAGTTCTAACTCAATTAATCATCACAGTTAGCTCTTTATTAGGACACGCAGTTTCCTGTTCCTCTTGAGATTTCACTAGCCTCCCCCCACCCCATTTCTGTGATTTCTTACATCATATGTTGTTGTTGTACTCATTGCTTCAAAGAATTTATGTCTATCCATGGAAAAACAATACTTGAAACTGCATATGATGAAATACTTTGGATTTTTTCTTCATTCATGGACAGATCCATTTTAAAATGCCTCTTAAATTTGAGGAATGCAGGTGCCATTTGCAGCCCTATTGGTGTTTGTCTTCCACCTGTAGAAGATGTTTCAGTATTGTCTTGTCCTGTGGTAAAAGTTTTTCAGGGCTTCAGTCCTTCCTTCTTGTCCCACCCTCTCAGTGCCATCTTGGTTAAACTGTGGCCACCTTCCTGTGTCATCTTTCTGAGCCTGCAGCCTCATGTTCTCTATTTCACCTACGGAAATTACTTTTTTTGGTGACCCTTACTTTACTTAAAAGGGTTAGACACTCACTGCTGAGTGCCTTAAACTTTTAAACTAAGTTTCTCTGAGAAAAGGCTCTACTCCAGACACGTCCTCTACCCAATTTACTTTTTGCTTGTCTGAGAGTAGAGCTCCCAGCCTTCTTCCCCTAACCATTCCATATCCCAGCAGAGGCAATGCAAAAAGGCTCCTGTTCTCTTATTTAAACAGGATTTTCCCATTTGAAATCCCCTTGTCTCTTTATCGTCACAGGAAGTGTTTTGGGGAAATTCTACACGACTGTATAATGCAGTTATGGCTGAGTACATTTGTGCCTGGTCACTGAGGAAGCATACCATACCTCCAGGTACAAAGATCTTTAACTGGGGGCAGAACGATGTAGAGGCTCAAGTGTTTCCTGTGGAGCATTTTTGAGGACCATTTCTATGGCAAAGACTTGCCAGGCAGCTATGCTAGGTTCTGTTTGTGCACTCGCCAGGGACTTTGCTATAGCAGAGTTGTGTAAGTGGAAAGCAATTTTGCACAGCCTGTACCGAGAGTTTGTGCTTTGGCAACAGTCGTTTGTTACAAGTTTAAAAAGGAAAGAAAAGTTACTGAAAACAAACATCAAAATTGGAGTTCCCTACAGGTGATTTGAAAGTTCTGTCAGTTCCCAAGATACCTTAGGAAAAAAAAAAAGGTTTTCTTCGTATTTCAGATAGAATTACTCAGGACATTTAGATCCTTTTTAGGGAGTTATCAAAAGCTGAAATTTAATATTTAGAAATTCATTAGTTTCAGTTGCAAGTTAAGTCCACTGGACCTCTTGTCATTGACAGGAGCAGTAGAGACAACATCAGGTGCTGAGTGTGGCTCAGTTATTGGCCAGCTACAAAGGAGCTTGTATGCTGAAACAGTACATACCATCACATAATGGCCTGCAAAGCCCCTTTTAGATCAAAACAGGAGGATTTTGGTATTTTTTAAATGGTCACTGCTTTCTCCTAACTACTTCTTTACTGGTTACTGCTTGCTAAAGGAATGCCAGATCTGGGTATATAAAAGAAGTTATCAGGCTGGAATAACTTAGTTCTCACAAAGTCCCTTTGATCTTGATATTTTCATTATAGTGGATAGTGTTACCAATTATACTTTTTTTGGAAATAAAAAAAAAATCAGCTTTTGAATTGAACTGAACTTCCATCTGGTATTTTTTTAAAGAAAAATTTCTAACTTAGCCATTGCAGAAAAGAGTTTGGAAATTAGAACTGTAAAAAAGATATGAAATATTTTCAAAATTTGTTCCACAGTTTCAGAGGTTTATCTTTTTGTATTCTGTGGTTGACAATTGCTGGAGGTGGCAAAACTTTAAGCCAAAGATATTAGTACAAAATTGTCAGTTCTCAATGGTGTGTTGGTTGGCATCCATGGTTTAGTACATTTCTAGCTGACGGATTGTACCTGCCTTCTGTGCAATATTATCACAATTCCATTAGCAGAAGACCTGGATATACCCAGCTCCTCCTTTTTATTTCCAGGAGCATTGACATAAAGTGATCAGAGAAAGAAAATGACAGGATATAAAGGCTTAGGGACAGAGGTGTTAAAAGGTTTTTATGGGAGTTAGTGCACAGTTCACACAGTTACATTAGCAAAAATAATTCATTAGCAAATTCTATTAGTGTCTTTTGAAGTTCTTGACCAGGGAGATCAAGCGGTTTGACCTAAGGTGACAGCAGAAGTTCAACAATTGAATCTGAATCATCTTTACTGTCATCTAGCAGTTATCATGGATGAGGCAGTATTTATTGTTCAAACAGATTTAAGGGAAATGTAGAAACTGCAGTTTTAAAATGTAATTCCAAAATTACTACTTGAAGTGATTCATCCAGTACTTCCTCTTGCATTATCTTTATGCTTAATGATAGTTTGTTATTTTTGCCATTAGAACATTAAACAGGACATTTCCCATCAATGTTATTTATATCCATTTTATTTTGAGGTACTGTTCTCCTACTGCAGAGTTTTATTTTGGCAATAAATTACTAAAAAACAGTTGTATTTTATTCCAAAACATTTTTATATGAATGTAATGCAAATCCCAAATCCACATTTCAAAGTAATTTCTTTAAATATAATACTTTCCTAGCAACCTGTCAATTAATTTGCAGTTGTCCTCGTAGTTTAATATCCTGCAATATTCTATACTAAAACTGACACTGAGGTTATTTTATTTAGTTTATGTTAAAAGGGTGTAAATATTGCTCTTGAGATAATATATCAGGAATACAATGGCTGACTGGGAATCACACTGATCCCCAGTTGATCCTCAGATGCCATTCAATTTTTCGTTTGGAATTATAGTTGGGAAAAGAGAGACTACAATTATATGACCAAAACATCATCAAAATAATGCAGCAAATCAGCAGAATATAGTGGCAGGTCTTAGAATAGAATAGAATCAAGAATCATAGAATCATAGAATGGTTTGGGTTGGAAGGGACCTTAAAGATCACCTAGTTCCAACTCCCTGCCACGGGCAGGGACACCTTCCACTAGACCAGCTTGCTCAAAGCCCCATCCAACCTGGCCTTGAACACTGCCAGGGATGGGGCATCCACAGCCTCTCTGGGCACCCTGTTCCAGTGCCTCACCAGCCTCACGGTCAAGATCTTCTTCCTTACATCTAATCCAAATCTACCCTCTTTCAGCATAAAGCCATTACCCCTTGTCCCATCACTACATGCCCTTGTAAAAAGTCCCTCCAGCTTTCCTGTAGGCCCCCTTTACATACTGGAAGGCTGCTGTAAGGTCTCCCTGGAGCCTTCTCTCCAGGCTGAGCAACCCCAACTCTTTCAGTCTGTCTTCATAGGAGAGGTGCTCCAGCCCTCTGATCGTCTTCATGGCCCTCCTCTGGTCTTGCTCCAACAGGTCCATGTCCTTCTTATGCTGGGGGTCCCAGAGCTGAACACAGTGCTCCAGGTGGGGGTCTCATAAGAGCAGAGTAGAGGAGGAGAATCATCTCCCTCGACCTGCTGGTCACGCTTCTTTTGATGCAGCCCAGGATACTGTTGGCTTTCTGGGCTGCAAGCGCACATTGCCAGGTATATGTATCTTATTTAAAAAAACCCCCAAACAACAACACCCCTAGTTGTATCTAATGTCTTTCTCTTATGGGAATATTCCTTTTTCATTAAACCAGTGCAAACAAAGCCTCCATTTAAATGAATGCTTCAGGTTGGTTTTTAGAGAGTTAAAAATTTTATCATATCAATATATTTCCATTACAAACTACTGCATTTTGACAACAACATCCAAGGAGCAAAAGGTCATGAAATCACCTAACAAATAGCTATTCTGTGTTCAATATCCATTAGTTCACTACATAATTTCAAATGTTCATTAGTCTCATGAAGCAGAGACCTTATCTCAGCGGGTTTTATAATTGAAGCTGTCTGTTGGGAGTGAAGGAAAGGGAGATTGCAGAACATTGTTTTAGATGGAGAATCTTGGAACATATCTTAAAGGACTAAGGGCATACTGAGAAGTTCTTTGGTCCTTTTAATTTTCTCTGTATCCCTTTCAAATACAGGGCAACCGCTGTGCACAATTCACTGTGATCTTAAATATACTTTCTTAAAAACTTGATCCACAAAGGGAAGAAGAAATGTCTTTTTCTCTTTTTGTTTCTTTTTGATTTATTAATTTTGAGTTGTATTTTTTGTTTCTTCCTGGTATACAAAAGGACTGAAAAACTGAAGGTTTTACTCTCTAGAATATAACGTGTTTAATGTTAGCAATACAGGTACTACCTACTCAGCCTTTTTAAGAAGGCTTGGTGTCAGAAGAAATAATGAGATGAAATCATGAGTGAAGCCTGGTCACTGAAATCCAGTTGAGTCAAGAAGATTTTTAGTCATAATTTCAAATAATTATTGTTTGGTTTTGGCTTGTAATTTACTCAAATGAGAAGCAGAAGCCTTTGTCAAAGGTTCCAGATCTCTACTCTTCCACAAATGACTTGAAACACAAATCTGAATACTTCAGTAACTTGTATTGTGGAAGAAGGACTGAACAAATGATCATCTTCAGAAATATCTACATTTTAAAAAGTACCCTATCAAAAAATTTAAATAATTCCCAACACTGTTGCCTTCTATATATATCAGAATAAACAAGACATTAAAAATGTGTTTCTTCCATTTTCCTACAAGCAAGTATGAAAACAATATCCCCCAAGTCTTGCCATTCATCACAAATTCTGATCATGTAGAAAGGAATTTTTGGGTCAAATGGCTGTTCTTGATAACACTAGTATAGTCTGTTGTGTGCCAAAATGTCAACTTAACTTCAGGCAATACCTCTAGCTTTAAAGGTAGAGGCCCAAATTCTCTGTTGTGCTGGATTACAGGCACTGTTCTGTAAAGTGAGAAATGTGAGCATGGTATATAAGCTGGCTCAGGTACATAACACCAAGTTTCAGATTAGTGGAGACTGAGAGCTAAGTGTTTTATCACAAATAAGAGGTATGAATAGGAACTCTATTAAAACCATCCTCATTGCTGCAAGCCAAACCTGCTTGCTGCAGTTATAGATGTATGTTTGTTTGATATAATTGATCAATACAGAATGAAAATACATTTATCAGACTACACTGAATTATGAAAGGGAAAAAAAGGTCTGGATATATGCATTTTCCCCCATATCCACACAAAACCCCCAAAAGCCTCCAGTAATATTTCTAGGTTCTATACTGGTCCCAGGTGATGCTTTTCTTTCAGTCTTGCAGTGACAGCAAACCTTTAACCAAAACACATCTTTTACTGAAGCTTTCCTCATAAAAGGCTGAAAGAGCTAACACAGAAAGAAGATGGGCTGTCAGGAAAATTGATGGTGGGAAGGAATCTCTGCTTTTCTCTTTCACCAAGAGCAGACAAATTGCCTGGTCAGTTACTTAAACACTTTCCACTGTTCTAGTTCTCAAAAGTGGTCTGTGCAAAGTAAATCAAATTAATTACATATAGCACTTTCCACAATGAAATGGTAAGCCCACTCAAACAGAAATCAATGCGCGATGGTGCTGTAGTTGCAGAGTTGTGAGAAGGCGTTTTAAAGTTTAGTTGCGTACAGTTGCCAGAAGTGGGTTTCTTCTTCCCCTTCATGGGCACAGTGAAACTAGTTATTCAGGTTTTGGCTCAATGAAAATGGCACATAAGTAGTTGATGGTAAAACAGTTTTAAAGACAGCAGTAGAAATGATATTGTGTTATGGCACAAGAAAACTGCCGTTTTTTTGGAGGGGGGAGGGAGGTGAGTGAAAGAATACAGTGTGAATTTTTTTAGCGTATTTTGTTGTCCAGTCTGGATTCTGTGCTGTGGTTTTTACTTACATAACATTTTTCATTACATATTTAGTTTTAGTGCCACTTTTGTGTGACTGACAGTGTCCCCTTGTTGCTCTCTTCTGAATAGGATTCGAACCCCAGCTTGCCCCATGCTCTTGTTAATATTAATGACCATATCCCTGCTGTGCGGGTAAAATCAGAATAGCCAAAGTTAATAGGCAGAACGCGTACAAACTGGTCTGAAAAGGCTCCAAATAAAGCTGCCTGTCTCCATTTGTATGTATGTGCATGTGAGCACTCCCTGTTTATTAAAAGCTGCTACTGTTGGAAAGAAAGAAAAATTGAATTACCTGGGGGGAATAATACTAAGATAAATTTTCTTATCTCAGTCATGAGTTCCTGCTTGCTTCAAAGTAAGGTCTCACTTTCCTGATGTAGTCTTATTTCAGAGTTATCTGTAACTGTTGCCCATGAAACCTTGAGTTCAGGTAAAAGATCAGTGAGGCTGATGGAGAGCATGAATCCGTAAATCCTTGGTCTGTGACTGTGCTGCTTTTCCACGCTCCTTATTTTCCTGTGTGTTTATTTGGCTTCATTGTTCTTCTCAGGCCTTATTTCCTATCTCATAGCCTCTTGCTAAATTTTCTTCCTTCTGATTCATGGATTGATTTTTTTGAAAATACCTCTCAGTAGTCAGAATGTGGGTTTTGCTGATTGCTTCCCTTGGAACAGACTGCAGAGAAAGCTGAATCTACCTTGACTAGGGGATCCGATTCTCACCTTTTCCTCCCTTCTTAAAAGCTTAGAGTAATGTCGACAGACCTTGGTAGAATCAATGTGCATCATGAGGACTGGAGAACAAGCCCTATAGAGTTTTAGATTCTTGTAGTGGATCTCAGCTTCAGCACTCAGCAAGCTTGAGTTGAATAAAATCCCTGTTGGTCACACTCTGTGCCACAAATTTTGTAAAAGCCAGGCTGCAGCAGTCACTGCAGGATGGAAAGATTATCCTGAATCCTGTTTCTCTTCCTGTTCCTACTGTCCTACTTAGAACACAGGGAAATTGATTTTCCAGCTTAGACTCCAAGGAGAGAAACTCCTCTGAACTGATGTCTCCCAAGATAGAGCAAAGTCAATTGATTAACTGGAATAATCCACTAATAAAAGTAGAGCAGACCTAGATCGGATAGCTACAGGGTGGCTTAACGACATGAGGTTTCTCTTTTCAGGCTCAAACTTCTGAAGCAGAAGTAAGCAGAGTGTGTGTGTAGGCAGATGAGGTACAGATGGGGCTGTCTGGATGTCATTCAAGCCAGGTGTTTTGTCTCCTGCGTTCTCTGCCTTCCTCTCCCTGTTGGATTTATCCAGTCTGGCCTGCCAACCTCAATATGCTGTTTATTTCTAGCAAATATCTCCTGTGTTTTCCTACAAATACCATTTTTTGCTAGTCCAGGCCTTCAGAGGTTTTTCTAGACCACAGCTAGAAGTTTGACATAGCTGGAATAACGTTTCTTCTTCTTTACATTAGGAGTAGCTTACTACGTGCTTACTATATATACTTCCTAATATGGATAGACAAACTGTTAAATTTGGTTCTTTTCAAGAGTGGTAACTCTGAGACGTTTGTGAGTTGTGTTATTTTGAGTGTGTATGAGCAGTTTACAGGTACTTGGGTAAGTAGTTTCTTCAGTCAGTGAGGAGAGGTTTCTCCAAAGACTAACTGTGATGCTTGGAGTTCATCTCTGTAGTGTCTCTCTCCCCTTCGACTAAAACACAGGCCTAGGGCTAGCGGCCATGCATTAAAGAGAGCCTTTTTGAATACAGCTCATCTTTTATATTTTACTGGATGTGTAATTGTTAAAAATTCATATTATCAGTATGTTTTCATTTCTTCACCTGAGTACCCAACTTTCTCACCTTTGTGTTTCTATTGGTGCAAAAACTTGATATGATTCCTCTGCATTTTCTCAATATTGTTTATTGACTGCTTACCCCTCACCCTAAGCCGAAATCCATCTGAAAAATACCTAGGGAGAAGCTTAGCTCTGTAGTGCTGCTTAGTAGAACTTTGCATTGTCTCAATGTAAGCATCTATTCTGTGGGCATGCTATGACCTTAATAAAGAAAATATTGCTTTCCTACAATAAGCTAACTTAGATTTTTCTAGTCTCAGTGGACTGACACCAACACAAAACTATCTGTTATTGGATTATATTCAGTTAAAGATTTGAATGTTGAATATGAAATTGTTCTACTTTTTCATAGAATATGTAATACTAGATAAGATAAAATATTTTGTGTTAGAAAGAGATAAAAAAAATTGAAAGAGCAGGATTTCCTGCCAAAACAATATTATCTTTTTTGTTTGCTTGTCCTTTTGTATGGGGGAAAAGGGGAGGAAACAGAAAGCAAATGTTCCTCCCCCCTATATATAAGCTTTTCTAAAGATTAAGTCATTTTGTCTAGTTGGAAAAATGCAAGCAGAATGCAGTTACAGGATATACTTACTTACATTTTTTTTCCATAAATAATGAAGGATTGTTCCTCTAGATGTTAATTTTGAAAGATTTCTGCATGTTTTCTTGTTCTTGGTAGACCAGTTTCTAAATACATATTAGAATCTCAAAGTTTTAATTTTTAAGAATAAAAATAAATTTGGTCTTCTCCTCATTGATATTACAGAAGATTGAAGATATCAGTGTTTTGCTAATCCCAGCTTTCTAGATTCTTATTCTTAGCTTCAGCCTGTTACTAGTGTAATACCTTGTATGCACTGTGCAAGAGAAAACCTAGTAATCCAGAATTCTTGTAGCTACTGGCAGCTTTCTCTGTTTAGATATGCTCAGGATCTGGTTTGCTTTATCTAAGCACAGTACTTTAATTGTAGATAAAATAAAGAAATTAATGGAGGATTTTGTGAGAGAGAAGATTTCTGTGTAACCTAAATTCTTAAATACAGTTGTCTTTTTCAACTCTATCTCTGTGAAGAACACTTCCTAGTTAGTTACTGTAAAAAATAATTTTTCTTTTCATTACATGTTATGTTCCATTTCAATAAAGTTTGTTTTATAGTTCAGTATTCCTGAAAAGGAACACTACTGTCTGAAATGTAGCTTCTCAAATGTAGCTGAACTGATGATTCAATCCAAGTAACAAACCTTGGCCTAGCCACTGATCATTGACAGGTTTAACTTGGCAAGCGCAGTGACTTCTGTAGTTATTCACAGTTCCTTAGCTTTCTTGCTTTTGTCCTGCATTTTTGTAATTTATGGAAAAGAAGTGATGTATAAACAGAAGATGTCGTATATCTCACAGGTCTATCCCCTGTCTCTGTGCTGTGGTTGCACACCTAGTACAAAAGGCACTGACACATCCCTTGTTCTGTCCAGGATGAAACGGGCTGCCCTCTGTAGCAGCATGACTTTTACAAGAAAGGGATACGTCTTCCTCCACCGTTGTATTTTTGGGGGAAGTATTCTCTGAAGAGCATGAATATATGCAAGTCTTAGACTCTCTTTAATAGAACTTGTAACTCCTTCAATCTTCCCGTTTACTTGTGGGAAATGAGCACAAGTGCTCTGAGGTGCATTTCTTGCTGCTAGACTTAGAGCCACTAGAAGTGATTTTCACATTACTCTGTGGCTGATTTGTATGTAGACATTTATATTATGTAGCAGTGATTTTAGGGGGTGAGTCTTTGTGTAGAATCAAGGACAGAAATGAGTGCATTGTATGTAAGCACAGCCCAGAAAGTTTAAAATTAGAGCTGTGCCTACTGAGCTTAACAGCATTTAGACAATGGCTGATCTGTAAGACCAGGAAGAGAGATTGTTCTGTGTGTTCTCTTGTGTGACAGAATGGGGAATATCTTTTAACTGGTCAGAACATCTCATAGTGAATGTCGTAGCAAATTCAGCTGTGCATAGCAGTTACACAAGTAGAATGGTGTGGCAGTAACCTGCAGAAAATCAGAGTAAATCAGGAAGACCTTTTTCTGCCTAGCTATTCAGCTAAATTTACCTATGCAGGATGTCAGAGAAATGAACTAACCTTCTTCTTCAGTGCAAAAGAAGACAGAAGTGGTTTCAAAGCCAATAACATTAATGATGTAAAAATATTCATCGGATAGAAAAGTCCATAGAGCTTCTTTTTGTGAGTGTTCACAATTATCCAACCCTGCACAAAACAAGAGAAGCTCATTATGTATTATTTTAGCAAGCTATGTTTACAGAACAATTTATCACAATGGTAATTGTCTATTTTAAGATTAACTCATTGCCATATGCGGTTTCACAATTAAAAATTAAACACAACAGACAGAAGGCAACTAGTTGCCTCTGAAACACCATTGTTAGTGATGTCCTCATCTGTAGATAATTAAATAATGGATCAGGTATGACTTGTTCTGAACACCGGCAATAATTATTTATGTCTGGTCTCCCAAGTTGTTATTAAAAGGTTGCAGTAGCAATGAAAGCCATCTGAGGAAGACTAGAAGAATTTTTAACAAGGTAGGTAGAGGCATTATTTTCCCTGATTTAACTGTTCTTCAGCTGAAGCGATTCCTATTTCTTTCTCCACTGATGAGAAAAAAACCATTTTTTTTCCATTAAATTTATAGCATGCAGCAGGAGGATGTGTGGACTGTAATTCCCCACCACACTGGTGTGTAGCCCTTTGCCCCAATTGTTGTGTCCTGAACACTAATGGTTTGCTCTAACCTTGTATTTTTAGCAACATATTTCAAGCATCTGTAATATTTTGAGAGAAGTGAAAGAAAAAGACTGTTCATTCTTTTAGCGGTAGCTAACGGTTTAATATCTTCTTTTAGCCCAGATTCCCATTTCTAGCTCTACAGTATTACCTCCTCTGACAGGTACTGCTAGTGCTCTGTCCTTCGCCTTCTCCAGAGCAGGGCCATGAGGCCCAGTCAATTCCCTGTTGCGAGTCACTTGTGCATTCAAGATGGTGAACTCCTGCCTTTCAGGAGGATATTTGTTACGTGGTACAACTGATATATTATGAACAACTTCTAAATCAGGAGCTTGAGGCCCTAGTTCCAGTATGTAATGTAGAAGTTACAGTACGTAATGTCACACCGGGTGTTGGCAGCGAGGGCCGCGGGGCGCCGGCTGTGAGGGGAGGCCGGGCTGCCCCGTGCCGGACAGGGCCGGTTCCAGCCGGTTCCAGCCGGCTCCAGCGGCCCTGCCGTGGGGCACAGCCCGGCCCCTTGGCCACGGGCGGTGGCACCTCAGGGAAAACATCTTTAGGAAGCGGTACTGCGGGGTGAGGGAAAAAGCGGGAGAAACGTCCCTGCCACACCAAGGTGGGAGGAAATGGTGGGGAGGAGGTGCTCCAGGCGCCTGAGCAAGGATTGCCCTGCGCCCGGGGAGGAGACCACGCTGCAGCAGGTGTTTCCTGAAGAAAACAGTGGCCCATGGCGAGTACATGCTGCAGCGGGTTCTCCTGGCAGGAGCTGTGGCCTATGGAGGAGCTGCGCTGGAGCAGGTTTATCCTGAAGGACCACAGCCTGCAAGAGGGCCTGCTCTGGAGCAGGGGACCGTTTTGTACTGACCACAACCCCCATTCCCCATCCCCCTGCGCCATTCGGGGGGAGGAGTTAGAGATGGGAATGAAGGAGTGAAGCTGAGCCTGGGGAAATGGGGAGGGTGGAGGAAAGGGGTCTCGTGTTAATTTTGTCTTTGTTTATTTGTTTAATTGACAATACGTTACATTTCCCCCAAGTCAAGTATGTTTTGCCCATGTCAGTAATTGGTAAGTGATCTCCCCATCCTTATCTCGACCCACAAGCTTTCTCGTCTTCTTTTCTCCCCCAGTTGAGGAGAGAGAGTGAGGGGGCGGCTGGGTGGCCGTCTGGCAGCCAGCCAATGCCAATCCACCAGATGTGCAGGTTGAAAATTGTTTTATGTAAGTCTAGTCATCCTTCACTTTAACCTGAGATTACCTTAGTATTTTTTGACCGTTTTAAGATTTAACAATATTTCAGTTAAAGCTATCTCACTGCAAATGCCTGAACTTTAATACTTTCCTTGTTAATTGTACTCGATCCTGGGTGCTGGGTGCCTGAAGTTAACTGGTATCCACAAAATCTGGCTGAGTGGTGCATGAGGAAGGATGGTCTAGGGGTTTTAGAGTCACAGACAGACATTTTCAGGAAATAAAACGCAGGCAAGTATAACCATAGCACTAGTTAGTTAAGCAGAGCTTAAAAATTATGCAGCAGAGAGAGGAAATAATGGGTAAAAATCAAGAAACAAACATATGGTTGGAAAGTGAGAAACCTGAACTATGAGGAGCCAATGTGAAAAGCTTCCAAATACCCCTGAATCTTGCCATTGCTGTCATACTTGATGTGTGAGTTTCCAGAACTTCAATGAGAGAATAAATGCTGCAGACAATTGGAAAGCACTTGTGCCCTGGTTCTTCAATTTTGCACTTTTTTGGACATGACAGACCATATCCATATGAGTCAGTGCGATAAAGATGTTCCAGCACATGTCCTATAGAGGAGCTAGAGAAATAACACCAACACATCGTTCCAACGAAATTGTCATAAATGATTACTTAGGGCGTGAGAAGAAACAAGTTCACACTATTTATTGGAAAAATAACAGTATAAAGAAAAAGCACTGAAGGATCATTAGGTTGTGTCACACTGTGAAGGGTAACTAGCAACCGAGTTGTCTTCACATGTTCAGCATTTGGCAGATAATCGTTCCATAGTTCTGTGGTTCTTAAGACAGCAGGAAAGTCACTGTATCTTGATTCCTTTTCTCTTTTATTTGTATGGATCTCTGCTAAGGAAACCCCTTTAAATCATACTCATTCAGGAAGCACTTAAGTCCAGTGGTCACACTGATATTGTATAGTCAGCTGTATAGAGATGGATTTAAACCTCTAATGTAGTCTGTAGTGGTTTTGGTTCTAGGACTTCCTTGGCAACCAGGGTACAACCAAGGAAGTGGTCATGCTCCCAGTATTCCATACGATTTTTCACGTGACCCAGATGTATAAATAAGAAGGGGGAGAAGCCTCTTTCTCTCTTTCC
>JANXJC010000021.1:20632276-20646393 GCA_027564655.1 Leptodon cayanensis | reverse complement strand
TTTATAGAGGGGGTGGGGGGAAGAGAGGCTGCAGACTGTAAGGTTTGAGCATTCGGTGGGAAAGCTGAATCCAAACCTTTACAAGTCTTTTCCTGAACTCAGAACACAGTCTCAAACCACTCTCAAAACGTGGAGTTAGAATATCTGGCAGCAATGTGATTTTCTGATCCAAATCTTGGATCTGAGTCTATAACCTGAATTTTCTGGAATTATTTTAAAATCTTAGTCTGTTTCCACCACAACTTTAATTTTTTTTCCCCTGCTCAATCCAGATGGCATTAAAATAATTTTGTGCTTTATTATATAAACATAATAATTGCATGGCATACAATTTATAAAAATTGTCTTATATGTATAGTTTTGCATCTATATCAGAAAGGTTTCTAAAAATAAACATGAATTGTTTATCCCTATTTTTACAGGTGGCATCAAGCATTTATAGAATGAATGCTGCTCATCATTGATTGCTGCGTATGTGACAGAGCTGGAGGGAGGAAGAACTGAGATCTGATTCCTAACCCTAGGCCTGTTCCTAGACCTGTTCATCTCTAAGTCCAAATCTTCTCTATTTCGTATGGTTTATTTTGCTTACAGCAGAGTGGAATTCTTGTTTAAAATATTTTCTCATTATGGATGTTGAGAGGGTGCACATAAATGCAGGAGAATAGCATTTGAATATAAAAATAATTGTTGCAAATTGGAGTAGTAATTTCAAAATTAGTATTAATTTTGAGAATAGCATCTGCAAGATACTGCAAATGAGATACTACAGCACAAACAAGGATGAGAGAATAAATTGATTAGTAACAATTCCTCAGGAAAGGATTTTGGTATTACAGCAGTTTGTAAATTGAATGTGACTCTACAGTTTTAAATTATTGCAAGAAGGACAGGAGCCGTGCTGTGTTGTATTTGAAAATGGCTATAGCTTAGATGATGTGTGAAATAATGTCTCTGCTTTGCACAGCATTAGTAAGGCCACAGTTATGTCTAGCTTAGTGTATTTGAAGCAAAATATGAACCGTCTGAAGACAGCTAAAGAGCAAGCAACAAAAGGTTAGAAATCCAGACAAGACATCTTAGACCTTAATGACCTGGGGTTATTTAGCAGAAGGACATAATTTGTTCTCCATGTCTATGATTAACAGAACAGGAATTATTAAGCTTAAATTGCAGTGAGACAGGTGCAGGTAAATATTAACAGCTTTCTAATGGTAAGACAGCAAAGTAGATTTTTGAATCTTAATTCTCGTAGGTTTTAAAGTCAAGTTAGATAAATATCAGTTAGGAAGGACTTGGATATGACCCATATTTGCCTTGAAATGGGGCTGACGTCATAAATGGCTGCTCAAGACCTGTTTCAGATGTATTTTCTATGACTGTAGAATTCAGTGGGAGCTCCACTGAAATGTAGCAGCGAAGTCAGTAACCCTTGAACCAAAAAAGATCCACCATGTTCTGTTATTTTCACTACTTTTGTCATCATATATATGAAACTCCCTAGTCATCATTTCTTTACTTCCAGTTTACTGGATGACAGAGAAGTAGTTAACCTTTATAGCCAATAATACTTCACAGTGACATGAAACTGCAATGATATTGTGTCTTCTATTGCTAATATGACTAGACAGCTTGCTTTTTTCCTCAAACAAAAGCAAACGGATTTGAAAGATGCCAAACAAGTATCAGATAATTGTCTCTTACCATTAAACAAAGATTCAAAGATAAATATCAAAACAAAAATTATATTTCACATCCAACTTCTTGCTCTTGAGACCATACTTAATATAGAGTTAACTTAAACTAATTGAAAATAATAAAGTATTTGCATAATTGTCTTCTGGAGATTGTTGTTGTTCAGTCTGTTTAAATCTCCTGGAACACATAAATACAGTGCTTTGTGAACTTGCTATTCCCAATTTTACCAATTTCACCTACAGTAAATCTCATTAATACTACCAGTAAGTACTAGAAATATTGTCTGATGTACTTTCAGATTAATTATGCTTGTGGCAATCTTTATAAGAGGAGGTAATTCCTTCAAACAATAGCAATTCTTTCTGAATTCACTTCAAATGTCATTATGATAGAACGCAATTTTGGGAATAATGCAAATGTAAGTTTCAGTAGCTGGAAGCTATTTTTTTTTAAATGAGGTGTGCTCTAACATATACTGCAGTTTCTATCACTGGCGTGGTAGAGTCATACGGAGACAATGAGTATAATTAAATTTAGTATTGGTGTAATTCATCTGAAGCTAAAGCTAAATTTAGGTAGGTGCTATATTTTATTTATACAGATGACTCAAAAATACACGATTTCTGCCAAATTATGCTTTATTAAGGTTCAATACCTAGTTTTACTTTTGTTATAGGTATGAACTCTATGCTTATTCTAAATAGGGAGAGCTTGATGTATTTCAGGAAGGAGAAGGCACAGTTCAATGACACATGTGATCAAAGGAAAAACCTATCTGTCTGCCAGGAGCCTGAAAAAGGAGGAAATGGTAGCCCTGCTAATAGCTGTAATTTTCAGAAACATCTTGCCTGTATGCTGGAATTTTTCTTGTTATGCCCTACTATGGAAGACTGGCACCCTCTTCTTTTCCACATTTAGTACAATCTTGGTTTTCCTACTGACTGAGGGATTTATGTGACCATATAAACAGAAACAAGTTAGCTTAATTGTGAATGTTTATTTCACTGTTTTTCAGTTGGTAAATCATACCCAGAGATGGTGTGAGTTTTGGTAGTCTAACCAGGACTCGTTTGGGGTGGACAAAACTATGTCATGGGCATATTATCTTGAGTTCTTCTCTGGCGTTGCTGGGTCTCTGCTGGGAGGTAGAGGTGTCAGTGGCCTGTAAGGAGACCGGTGGAGATAAATAATGTCATGGGGTGGGGAGGTGGTGGTAGTAGTAAGGTCAGGGATTCAGGGATTCAACCTGAGAATGAGGAGTTGAAGGAAGCAATGAGTTGAGTAGTGAAGAGTTTGTAGTGCAGTCCTGTCACTCAAGTGATGGGGGGAAGAAGAAAAGATACAAAGACAGCTTAAGAAAAAAAAAAAAGAAAGAAAATTTATCAATAGCAAATGTCTATAAGAAGGGTAGTTTTCTCTGGCCCCTACAGAGCTATGTTCTACAATTTAATAGATGCTTTGTTCTTACAGACTCTCTTTTCCACACAGCTTCAGCTTTACAGATAAAGCAAGGAAATCAGGAAGACAAACATTCTTTTTCTCAGAATGGTCAGTCCAATGGGAAATATCAAGCCAAAAAGCTATTAAAGTCAAGATATTCCATATTATGATTCCCATAAACATCTTGAATGTATAGAATAAAAGCTGTAGAAAAATAGTAGCTATGTAAAAATATTCCTTATCTGAACTCTTCTAAGTGTTTTAAAACAAGCAGGACAGGCAAAGAAATACTATTGGACAAATCTAGGCCAAATATTTAACCTGTATGAATCTCTGATCACTCTTTCTCTCTGTTGTCCTGGGATTATGTTTTCAGTATGTCCCTTTGGAAAAGTCTTTAATGCCTGTTACAAGTTACTCTGATTAAAGTGCTCTGATCTCCTTATACACCTGAAAAAACAATGGGGAGGAGAAGGGTAGAGAAGGTGATGTATAGCCAGAGGTCATATCACAATCATAAAGACTAAATTTTTAAGGCTTTTTTTTTTTTTTTGCTACATTGTGCTGTGTGATAACTGAGAAATTATCACTAACTGCTTGTCATATTTTAGAAGTGTCTTGACTTTTGAGTGTTTAAACTTCTGGCTTCATCTATTCCCATTAGTTTATAATTTGTATTTTATTTTGAGATTTTTATTGATATTGTATATCAATATTGTAACAACCTAGGCTCAGATTATTAAATAGATTAATTTGTTGAAAATCTGAGTTATTTCTTCTGTATCTGAATTTTACTGTTATTCAGATAGAACTGTGCTGTGACTGTGGGACTTGTGAAAGTATAAATGTCTGTATGTAGGCACAGTCCAAGAATTTTGTTTTCTGCCAGTAAGCTTTATGAAAGAAAAGCCATCTTGCATTCAGGGAGGAAGAGGCTTCTGAGCTGTAGAGAAACTGGAGAGTTTTCTGGTTGTATATCTTGGTTTCATAGGGACTACGAACAAGAAGCAGAATATGTGTTTTAAGCATCTAGCCAAATAGTGGATTTGTGCTCATTTCCTCTTTTGAAACCTGCCCCAAACCCCTGGAAAAGGATAACAATGTGAAGAATGATGACTGTATCATGTATTTGAAATATATGCTATATATTTAAATTGCTTGTGAACAGAGACTGCAGAACCATTTACATCTAGAATACTTTTTAATCTTAGCACTATGTTTATTAGAGACCCTGATCTCCAGTCCTGTGTGAACACCACTCTCAATTTCTCATCTGTGTAGGTGAGCTGGAGTGTAATCCTTCAGGAACAGTTCCTTTGATTTCTTAGTTCAGGGCCCTCGTGTATGACATCTTTTGTCTGACTCAAGTTCCTCTGAAGTTGTTTGAGAGAGAAGGCAAGATAAAGCCCACCTAATTGTGACTACACTGTTCTGTCCCCAGCAGTTCTGGTTCAAGAGCCCCCTTGGCTACTAGTGTTGCTGCCTAGAAGTTGCCTCTTGTACCCTCTTTGCTTTGGCAGGCATCTGCCAAAATCTCTTTGTCTGGATGCTGCACTCTCTTTGGGAATAGGGTATGCTTACTCCCATCTGATAAAAGACTTCCTTGCTACTAACGGGAAGGAATCTGTCAGAACTGGTAGTGTTACTTCTCATCTCATCAGATTCTCTAATTTAACAGTGTACTGTGTCAGATCTGGAGTGGATGTTAAGTGGATTCTCTAACTTGTATTCTTGGTATTTCTCTGACTGCTCAGGCAACTTCAGTAACACCTGGGTTTCATCTTCACCAAAAACTATGAGATTGTTGACCAAGTTTTCTTACTGAAACTATAACTTGTTTACCAACATTTTAAAATATCTTTTCTGCATCTGGACCAAGTATGATTAGAGTTAATAAATTATTTCATAATTTACTTCTCTATAACCTAATTTAATCTAACTTCTTTCTTGAAAATAAATCTTATACAAGATCATCCTAAAAGTGAAAGATGGTATTCTTTTATTGAAGCTGAATTAGTTGAATGGTATTTTCTGATGTGAATCTTTGAATTCCTAAATTTCATAAAAATACATATGAGCTGACATAACAAATTGAACAAATGAAACTTAGGTTGATAATTTGAAATGCTCACTGCTGTATTTAGGAGAGCTTACAAGCTTGTAATGCCATCCAGAAAGGTCAGACACTTTTTACAAATTTTATAGTTATAAAACTAGCTACAAATCTTAATAGTCAAGACATTTTATAAAACTAAAGGTATGCTAAAATAGAGATGATCTAAATATAGCAATTTTCTGTATTATAATATGCATAGCAGGAACTTGGCATGAATATTGTATGCTCAGAAACTCACTTACCCTTGACTAACATATTTTCACCTGCACATGGCTGCCAGCATTGCTATTTGCAACAGATAACCAGTTTGGGCCTCTTAATATACATTGTGTATGTAGTCTTTTTAATTTCTTTTTACCAAACACCTGCATTGTCTTTAGTCCAGGTTCAAGATTAAGGGGAAAGGATCCATGTGACTCTTAAACAGTTCACAAATGTAGCTGCATTACCATGCTGGCTTTTGGGAGCAGCAAATATAAATTGTTAAGCATATATTTCATTGAGTCGTCACAGAAATTATCAAACAGGACTACTCTTATTATGAAATAAGTAATGTGAAAATAACAAGCTTGCCCCAGAAGCAGCCTTCTCTGAGTGCAGCTGGTGATGAGAGGAAGGAGAAAGGTGCTATTTATGATTAGCTATCATAAAGTAGCTGTTGTGCTGCTGTAACACCATCAGGTTCCTTGCTTTGGTAGAATAAAGTGAAACACTACAATTTGGGGAAGATTCTTTAGTGTAGGTTTGGATCTTTTCTGAATTTAGACCAGAAAAAAAGTTTTACTTCATAATAGGCTGTAAAGCTTATAGGGGGCCATCATTTTGAACATTTATTCAGAACACCTTTTTAACCCAGCGCAGTTATCAACTTAGGTCTGACTATAAGTATGAAATGATTGATGCCGCAAGAAAATATGAGGACGGACTTTCCAGAAGATGTGTTGTTACACATGTTGGTATGTGTTCTGACACTGAATGATGAGTTGAAAGCAGTTGGGCATAAAGAAGCAAGGCAGAGTAAAGGGGAAACCTTTGCATTTGAATAATGTGGTACTATAACAGCTAACACTAAGGAGGCCTGACTTTCTGACTGAAAAAAAAAAGAAAAAAGTAATGAAAGACTAAGCACAAGTTTAAATATTATCAAACTTTCTTTTAAAACCACAGATTGCTTTGTTTGTTTCCTTTAGCTCTCAAGTTTTAAGGGATCTTTCTTAGGTTTGGATCCAAGGTGACTGTTAAAAATGAATGGCAAATAGAAAGCACATTTTAAATCTTATGTTCTGTGGCACACTGTATCTTCCTCACTGTGTCTCTAATATCAAGCTCTGAGTCTGTGAAATCTGGTACCATTTGGAAGCCAACTTCTACTGGAGCTAAAGACAAATTTCTTCCTTAATGGAAATGAAACTTAATCTTTTCATAGAGTATTTCATTTTCACATTAAACTTGTAGTTTTTCCTGTTCATTCTTCATTAGCTATCAATTTCAGCCTGCACTCAGAAATTGCATGAGCTAAAGGAACCATATGTTTGAGATTATATTTTAGGAAAACTTTTCTGATTTGTCAAAATTCCTTTGAACTAGGTTTCTAGCATTTTCCTCTGTAAATATTTGAAATGAGGTATTTGTGTGCCAAAGAACTGAAGGATTTCAGTATACTGTGGAATATGTGAAATGAATGTCTTTTAAATAATTTATGATAAAGCAACATAATTAGAGGTTTATTAAGCTTTAATTTGATGCTTTAAAATTAAATAACAGAAATGGTGCAGTAAAATGCTTTTAATTCCACCTGTAGCGAAGGGCATGTCTGTGTACTGTTACCTTACAAATGGATCAGCTCAAGTACTGACAGCACTTTAGTTCTATAAGCTTGTAGGTCTGCTTAGCTTGGTATGATGGTAGGTTTTTTTCCAGTTCTCCTCTGTAATTTCAGCTAGCTTGAAAATCTCTGTAGGGCATTACTTCGTGGAGTACACAAATAAAAAGAGGATTTTAGGGGGAGAGTATCCGTACCTGTAAGAAGGAAAGTTTCTGCAGTAAGCTGGAACTATTTGAAGGATGTGTGCTTTAAATAAGAAAGAGGTACATAGGATTTTTTTAATTTAGTCTATTATCCTGAACAGGTATCTTCACCCCTCTAAGAAATGCTGCTTTTCCATGAAGCAAAAAAATCTACCCAACATGTACAGTTTGGTGTACAGAATTGATGTGGTCAGGAAAAATGGGATGCAAATTACAGATGCAGTCGGACCTATAGGAACTCCCTGTGTATATCTCGGATGTAGTGTGGGAACCATCCCTAAGGCCTGAGAGGTTTCCCACAGAAACAATACAAGATTTTAAATTGCAGTGTGCTTCGTAACCAGGACAGTGATTTAAATATAAAGATATATGTTATAAAAATGTATATGTATTGTCAGAAATGTCTCCACCAGTTTGAGACGTCTTAGGTTATGACAGCAATCCAGGCAGCAGGTCTTCAGCTTCATGAAAGAGCCACAAACTTTCATGAGAAAGTACTTAAGATGTTGCCTGTTGTCTTGCCCTCCTCCATGTTTTGTCAAATGCTTGTTTCTTTTATTTACAGCTGGGTAGACCGTGTTCTTCCTCAAAAATATATGCTGTTCCCAGAGGCAGCTAGGAAAGTTGGAAAATCAATAGTAAGCAAAATATTTTGAGAGAGAGCTTGAAAGCTGCTGAAAGGATTTAGAAGCATAATTCGTTTGCATGGGACTTTCTCATAACTGTAATTTTGAGGATATGTTTTTGAGGACAGTAATTTCCTGCAGTCATATAGTTACAATCAATTAGACAAAATAAAAAATGTTATTCTAAATCCGTGCAAAACCAGCTTTACGGAGTAAGAATTGACATTTTTTCCCAGAAGAAAAAATCTTATAATAGTCCTCTCAATTTTTTAATTGGATGGTTGGCATACTTGCAAAGGCCAGATTTGCCATAATCATTTGTCTGGCTTGCCTACACTTAGATTATCCATAGTGTGGCCTGTTTCTTCATGTGTTTCTGTACAGGCTTCAAGATCTCTCTGGTCCAGTGATTCTTTTATGGGTTGTTTTGCTTAGACAGCTGTAGGCTGAATTCAGGTTATAAGGGAGGACACAAAATTGTGTATTGTATGTTTTTGAAATATCTAGGAATAAACTCATTGTCTAGCAAAGCAAATAAGCATGTTTTTCACACTTACTGTTTCAGGAAAGGATATGGATATAGAGAAATGAATTACAAATGTTTCCTGTAACAGAACAGGAAAAAGGAAAAGGCTCATAAAAATGTAACGAGCAGTAAAAGATACCTGATTTCAAAAACAATCTACAACCATGCCTACCAGTTGGTTTTGTGAAAGTTAAGAACAAATGGTTCAAATGCAGGTAGCTCAGGCAGTTGAGACAATCCTCTGGATTTTTAAGTGCATATATAATCTTCACTAAATTCCCAAAGCCTTTGAGATTTTCCCATTAGTGGAAAAAAGCCACTGTTCCAAATTACAGCTTCTAAGAAAATGGTATGCTGCCAGGACTTCACACAGGAAAATAACTAGTCCTGGAACTGAAACAGATCTTTTTTTAAACTAGCCTAAAAATCTGAACAAACTGTGCTCATTCACTTTGTGGAGATCCACCCCTGTGACCTAAGCAGGCTCTGCTAGCCATATGCTGATAGATTTTATGCAAGTGCTGTATGTGCTCTCATTTGATGCCTGGAATGCCTTCAGCTGTGTTTAAGATTTATCTGAAGCTCAAAATAGAGAGCAAATTTGTCTTCTGCTGGCAGAAGTGCTGCACTTGCTTTTGAAACAACATTAATCCTGAGCAGAGACTACCCAACTGAGAACGTTTATGAAACTGTATTTCAAAGACATGAATTTAGTTGTGAGAGAGGTTGAAGACTGAGACCTAGTGAATCTTTGGTATGCAAAACCTTGAGATGAGAGCAGGTGGAATGACATGCAAGAGTTTGAATGTTAAAAGAGAAAGACCTAAACCTTGACAGAGTCAAGAAATCTAGACAGAATTGAAAGAAGAATAGCTGTCAAACTGAAAATAAATTAAGTATGGTTGTTCCATTTACTGTGTGTGCTTTCCACATATTGAGCACTCAGGATTCTGCATTTCAAAGCTAGAATATGAATAGTGTTGAACTACTGTCCTACAGCTTTTCTAAACACCATAGATGTTATACACAATAAGCAGAAGAGACAAGAGGTGCTCAGTCCGAGAGAGTGTAAGACATACCTCGTGCTCAGTATTGCAAGTGGGATCCTCACCAAAGGTCAGATGAGGTGCTTTTGGGAGGCAAAACTTAACTTGAGCTCTGAGCTGTATAATGAATTTATAAATGGTATCCAGATTAAGCAGCTTAAAATTAGCTTGCACATCTCATTATACTTTTGTAACTCATCTTGTATGCAGTATAGATATATTTGTAGTAGCTGAGGGCATTAATTAAAAAATGCAGATTTTTTTTCAGTATGCAAAGTATTCTTTTTGTTTACAGTTTTCCAGCTCTTGTATTTGCAGCTCTCAAAGTTAGCTTTATACCTTAAAGGCCATGAGACATTTTTTCACCACCTTGATTGCAGAATCAGTCATTTTAAATTATCATTGGACTGGAAAGACAAGAATAAAAACACAAATTAAGCTTTTCTTAACAGATGATTCAAGGATGAAACATTTCAACACAACGTCTAAGACAAAATGAAATTGGATTTGAAGAACATGGGCACTTTTTTCCAAAAGTTTTGGGGGCACAGGGTACAATTGAAATTTGAAGAGAGGCCTAATATTCAGAGACAGGGAGATGTTCAGAACATTATGAGAGTAACCTCCCTGTATACAATGTGAAAGGTGTTAGCAATATTGAAATTTCTTAGTCTAACTCAGTAGAATCAAATTTTACACAGACTTCTTTGCCTGATTTTCCTCAAAACATTTTATATTATTTGTCTATTTAGACAAATTCACATTTGTCTGTTTAGACAAAATCATCTATCTTCCTAGGTGACGCTCCCTTCTAATCTTGCCAACAATGAAAATTATACATCTATCAGCTATGGTCTGAATTTGGAGTCCTATAACTGTGTACTGTTGTTCTTCATACAGACACTGTTAAGAATGTCAGTTATGGTTTAGCTTTGGTTATCTAGCACATGAAAAGTCTCAGCTAAACTGGAGAAAACTAATTTTCTTGCAAGAAATTATACTAATATAAGTGATAAAGCTTCCCATTTAGAAACAAGCTTGTATTGAAAAGGCTTGATGGTTTGATGAAGTTTGCAAAGCATATAAACTACTAATAATCAACAAATTATTAACAACATTCTGCAGTTTGTGTGCAAACTGACAGAAGTTCCCTTTAAAACTGTTGTGGCATCTTCAAATTTCACTGGAGTAGTTAAAGAAAAATCCAGATAGTAATTTCTCTTAATACTATCTGGCAATGCATGAAAACTACCTCCTATAATTTAAATATATTTGAATTTGAGAATATTGGTGCTTATTGTAAATGCAGCTTTCAGTTCTGCTTTTGTACTTTGAAAAAGTTTTTTGTTATTTTCAGTCAGTCTGCTTTGAAATTACAGTTGACAAGAAAGATGAAGCGAAGCTCAGCTAAGGAAGAGAAGGTGATTTTGTGTCTTTGTATACTTGGGGTATGTCAAAGAAAGTGGAGCAGATACAGCTTACTTGGAAGCAAAAAGAATAAGTTTATTAGGAAAGTTTGTTCCCTCCAACTCTGATTGTGTAACCCTGATGAGATTCAGCACACAGCTGGCCTTGACATACACATCATAGAACGTTCCATAGCCTAACGTTGATTAAAAAGTGAAATGTTTTGTGATTTTATTTTAATTTTTTTTAAATAATTGCAGTAGGCCGCTAATGGCAGCTATGAACTCCCCACATAGTCACGAGATAGCTCTCCACAGTGGAACAGTGTATATCTGAAATACATTGCTCCTCATGCTTTCCATTGGCATATGGACTCCTACATGTTTGTTTAAAAATAGCATATATTAGAATAGCTTCACAGAAATTGAGACTAGCACTATTAGTCAGTAACCTCAGAAAAAGGAGGGTAAAATTATGCAAAGCTGACACTTTCTTACAGTGTACTGTAAACATTGGAAACAGTCATCTGCTGCTAAAGTCCTACAGTGTTAGAGAAAAACAATTTAAAAGCTATCAGAATAAAGTCACGAGTTGTAAAAAAACCTAATCTGAAATGAAAAAGAACCCTGTTCTGATCTCTGTTTACCACAGTGATGTTGCAGAACAGCACCAATGAATCATGAATTGTAACCTGCCAGTGTTATCGCTATCACTGAAGTCGTCAGACTTGCTGGGAACTGGAAATCTCCAAAGTCAGGTAGGAGATAACAAATAAACATGTCGTCTCCACTGCTGCTGGAATTATGGGGAAAAAGGAATATTTGCAAACAAAACATTGATTAATACTGAACACTAGTCTTACTTTTCTAGTTTCTGATGATTAAACTGGAGATGCCGCCATAAGCACTTACTGAGGAAAAAATACTGCTTATTCAGTTTTTCTTTTCCAGGTAAAATATTATATCTGACAATGCAGTCAGTAAGGGGAATCACTCAGTCAGAACAGATGCAAAATATGAAGCCTCTCTATTAATTGCTTTTGTCTCTCTGTTTAGTAATTATACATTTTGCTTTCAAACCTAAAATTTAAAAAATGTTGACTGTTGAGAAAATTTCACACCATGAGAATGGGTTAGTTACTGGGGAAAATTAATAAATGAAGATAGCTTAAGAAATGCTATCAACTGTACACAATTTCCAACTTTCACAATTTTGGTTTAACTTGGTATAGCTTGGTGGTGCTATGTCTCAGTTTTACTAATTTTGTGGTGATAATATCTGTTCTCCATCAAATTACTGCATTTTCTTCCTTATTATCTCTTTGCAATTCAGCATTTGAGTTACTTTCCTCTTCTGTCCTTGTTCAAGCTACCAGGAAGTCCTTCACAAAATTAAATTAGGCAGTTGATAAAGTCACGTATTAGATTATGTTACTCTTTAAATTGCATGCAGTACAGATTTCCTTTTGACCGTGAACTCAAAGTGATCATGAGTAGCTGCTTTGCCTATGTTAATGGAATATCTAACTTCATTTTACAGTGGTGGAAATGATCCATTGCTCTGTTGTGGGTGGAAATATTTTGCCAGATACAACTTTTCTATTCTTACTAAGGAAACAACAATTGCTTTTTAACGGTGCAAAGGAAGAGCATCAGTGTAATGACAGTTCTGTCAATTTTTGACAAATTACATATGTTTGACTTTTTACAATTATAATGAAAATATTAGTAGAACTTACTAATATTAAACAATAGTTCTTTCTATATTTCCATCCAAAAAACCCACTCCTGTATTTTATAGATTTTTCTCCTGGATCATAAATTTCCTAAAGATAATAATTTAAAAGAAACATGTAAAATTGTATGCATAAAATTCTTTTTGCCTCTTTCATTGTGTGAGTTCTGTGAAAGATGGCTAAATAATCTGGGCAGTTGTTTTTGAAACTTGAATTTTGTGAGCGACTGTAGCTGAGTATCAGTCATCATATATACAAAGGTTCAGTTTTAGAAAAGGCTTCACTGTAAGGTGCTTTTCCTTTAAAGTAACACTGGAGGCATATAATGTGTTTTAAATTGTTTGCAATTTAAAATTGTTTGCACAAGATCTCTGGACTAAGGACCGATGACCAGTACACTTCGGTGTATCATATTTCACATACCTAAGGGACAAATCCTTTCCAATAGCTAAGCTCTCCACTGTGTAATTAAAAAATGAATACTTGAAGAATATTAAAGAACAAAACTCCAAAACCACACTCTGAAGCCAAAGCTGACTATGTATTTAAGGAAATAGTGGTGCATCAGCCACTGATACAATTGTACTGGTATATTTATTTAAAAATAAAGCTGTGCTAGTCTTTTTCTTGGGGATTAATTGTGGGTTTTGATTTCTTACATTAGCTGCTTATATTTGCACAGTAGTATTCTTAGCAGCATAAAACATTTTCGTATAATAAATCCTTTTCTCCTTTAAGGGACTGCAGTGTTTCTCTTAGCCATTTTATTTTGGGAGAGTTCAAGCATAATTAAATGTTTGTCTTTTTTAATGGTTAATGCTAGTTATTATTCTGGGTCTTCTCCTTATTTTGAGATTTTGTGGTGGGTTGACCCTGACTGGACGCCAGCTGCCCACGAAAGCCGCTCTATCACTCCCCGCCTCAGCTGGACAGGGGAGAGAAAATATAACAAAAGGCTCATGGGTCAAGATAAGGACAGGGAGAGATCACTTACCAACGACTGTCACGGGCAAAATAGACTCGACTTGGGGAAAATTAGTTTAATATATTACCAATCAAATCAGAGTAGGGTAATGAAAAATAAACTCAAATCTTAAAACACCTTCCGTCCACCCCTGCCTTCTTCCCCTGCACAGCTTCACTCCCGGATTCTCTACCTACCCCGCCTCTAGCAGCACAGGGGGATGGGGAATGGGGGTTGAGGTCCATTCATCACACGTTGTCTCTGCCCCTCCTTCCTCCTCAGGGGCAGGACTCCTCACACCCTTCCCCTACTCCAGCATGGGGTCCCTCCCATGAGAGACAGTCCTCCATGAACTTCTCCAGCGTGGGTCCTTCCTTTGGGCTGCAGTTCTTCACGAACCTCTCCAACACGGGTCCTTCCCTCAGGCTGCAGTTCTTTACGAACTTCTCCAACATGGGTCCTTCCCACAGGCTGCAGTTCTTCACAAACTGCTCCAGCGTGGGTCCCTTCCCCGGGCTGCAGTCCTTCAGG
>JANXJC010000021.1:20619643-20632132 GCA_027564655.1 Leptodon cayanensis | reverse complement strand
AATCTCTGCTCCGGCGCCTGGAGCACCTCCTCCCCCTCCTTCTGCACTGACCTTGGGGTCTGCAGGGTTGTTTCTCTCACATGTTCTCACTTGTCGCTTTTCTGGCTGCAGTTTCTGTTGCGCAGGGTTTTTTTTCCCCCTTCTTAAATATGCTCTCCCAGAGGCACTACCACCGTTGCTGATGGGCTCAGCCTTGGCCAGCGGCGGGTCCATCTTGGAGCCGGCTGGCATTGGCTCTGTCGGACACGGGGGAAGCTTCTAGCAGCTTCTCACAGAAGCCACCCCTGTAGCTCCCCCGCTACCAAAACCTTGCCATGCAAACTCAGTACAGATTTCCAGAATAGAATTCCCAACTTGTAGGAGCTCTTGCTCAAAAAGGTTTCAGTCTTTGCTACAAAACAAATAAAAAGATTTCTAAGAAGACACAAGTTCTGGGTTAGCTTCACTTTTTTGATACTTGGCTGTTCTTTGGAATAAACGCTCAAATTCTTTCTTAAATTTTTCAGTTCTCTGCCCTTAGTGAAACCTCATGATGAACTTGAGGGTTTGTCACACTTTAAACCCAATAACAAGTGGCCCTTTCCCCTATACTGTTAAAATGTATTGGCTCCACTGAGTTCACCTCATTATAATATTTGCATATTCTCTAGTAAGGATAATTTTCCTCTGCAAATCCTTTCTCTTCCTTATTTATCATCTTCAGTCTGTGACTTTTTGAATCACTAATCAGAGTTAACACAGGTTTGGTAATGTGTAGACTTTTACACCACTGTTACAGCTGCAACAACATTCAGTTGCTGCAGTCAGTGTTTTATCTGAGCGAGTGGTGCCAACTTCTGTTTTGTTTGTACTTGCAAACAATTGGAAATCAATTGCATTTCTGGAACCTTTTGGTGGATAACAGTGGTTGTCTTGTCTGTAATGGTTGCTCCACATGCTTCTTTTGTTTGGCTCTGCCTTGGAACTATACAGGCCATTCTGTTTCAGATGTTTGGTGGGGTTTTTGAGGCATTTTAGATCCTATCTTCCAGCGTCTGAGGAGCCTTTTTAAAAAGTGTAATATCATTGCTTTTACTCATTACCTTTTTTTCATCATACTTAACAGAGTACCCCAAAAAGCTAACCTAAACCATCTTCTGCTCTTTGATAGAGAACTCATTTGCAGTAAGACTGTAAAACTGACTTTAATCTGAGATTAGTCACAAAATTCTCTTGAATTTCAACTTTTTTTTATGTTTTATTGGAAAACATCTTTCTCATGTGTTATGTTTTTAACAAGGCCAGCGGTTCTCAGATTTCTTTGGTGCAATATCAGTTAATTCATACAGTGGGAAATAGCTAAGAAAATGCTTCAGCATAACAGCTGCTTCTGAAACAGCTATTGTCAGAAACCAGGTACCAACAAAAAGGCAACCTCTGTCTGCAGCTATGCAGAGGAGCCATCCTGAAATCTGCTGCAGTTTTTTTCCATATACATGCTACGTTTTATCTCTGCTGGCACCTGTGACTTGTGCATTCTTCACCTCAGAATTTTCTTACTCTTTTTTTAATAAAAAAATAAACTAATGGCACGATGGATACATACTCTATTTAAAGTGCTTACACAAATTTGACTTTGTTCTGTCTCTGGTTCCATCGGGCTGTTCATAACACAAATTTTCACAGCTTTATTCCTTCTGCATGAAAATCAGTTAAAGACAAAAGGGGTAAAAAGGGGTATAAGTGTGTGTGTGTGAGTGAATGTAAGTTTGTGGTGGAGGGTGGGGAGGAAAAAGAGTTATAAAAGAAAAAGATGTTTGTAGTTTCAATGCTTGTTTTAGATAAGTAGGGTTAACAAACCTTCATATGATCTAGCTTTCCTAAATAGCTTTTCATACTATTGAAATGTCCTGGATGTTGATGGATTGATCAGAATGTGCTGTTTCACAAAGTGCACAGTAAAGGGTCCACAGTGTGTATTAAACTGCAAAACCTGACAAATTGTTTCTAGTATGTCTGCTAGACATACCAGACTTTTGCTGCTTGCTTTAAATGGAAAAACAAACAAGTGGACAGGTTCTCTATTGTACACGGTCGGCATTTAGGGAAGGATGTAGCTTTAGAATTGTACTGATGGCTATGATTGCGTTCTAGAGAGGAAGATGGAGTGTGTTTAGCTCGCTGTTTAACAGGAACATGAAACCTTGTCTGGGTGAAAAATGTTGATGGTTTTATCAATAGGGCTCAGTAAACTGTAAAGTATGTGCTGCCATCCATTATATATGCTATAAATTCATGCATTACCTAATTAGTTTAAGGCTGTGGTACACTCACTTGTATTTCATTTTCCCAAGCTTGTTTCAGCTAGTTTTAGTTTTTCAGTTACTTCCCTCAGATATTTGCAGCAGTTGAGAGAATTTTAAAATTATTCATTATTTTCATTTTGGTGAGTAGGTGAAATATTAATTTTAGTATTAAAAAACAGAACCAAAATTGCTAAAGGAATATTATACAAAGATACTCTTTCAAAGCAATTTATCTTAGGTGTGGAGTTTGTGTTGAGAGCGCATGGTCAATGAAATAAAAAGATGCCAGCAAAATCCTAGGCAGTGAATTCAATTGCATTGTAATTGTTGTCTTTGCAACACGACACTGTAGAGATCAAAAGTATCAATGGGTTCAAGAAGGGATTAAGTAAATTAATTAGGGATGGGATTCCTAAACTGTGTCCTGAGTTCTGGGAAATAGATTTTGTTTCCATCTCTGTCTGTGAGTGGTTCTGCAGCCAGAGAAACTACACACAACCTCTTGGACGTTGCTGAAAATGTGGTAAAATGGGTTTGGACCTGCAAAAATTTAGATAACTGACGCTGTCAGCAACTGCAGACTCATTTTACTGAAATGGTTTTGTGTCTGACACACCTGACCTTTATTTGTCCAAATTTTGCATTGGGTACAAAAGTTTTCCAAGCTCTCATTAAAAGCTCAATGTGATTTTATTTGACTTTAGAAAAACACAGTACCTTACCTTGCCTAACTTACACCATCATGGCTTTTGAATTAAAAGGGCCTTATTATTTTGGCAAAAAAGACTTATGATTTTAATTAGAAAGATAATTAAATAGACAACAGTTATAATGAGGAAAAACTAAGCCATCTATTTTAAAGTATTACGGATTACTGTAATAATAAAAGGAAAGAGTAGATAAATAGGTAAAATGAAAACTTCAATCACTTTTTTTTTAGGTTTTTCATAACTTCAAACAGCTTATATATAGCAATTCAGATTTATGGTAAAAAAAGGCTTATCACAGTTTATAAAAGAGAGAAATAATAGAATACAATGGGCATGTAAAGATTTTGGTTTAATCAGCGTTGTAATTGTTATCATTATTGTAATATTATTTTATTAAACCTCATTGCAGGGTTAGGTTTACCATGCTTCCTCACTGAAGAAAATTCCTTCAGCTGCTGGATTTGGCTGAATAGGTCTAGTGCTTTTTCTAGAATCTTTTACCTCAAATTGTCTCTGGAAAGTGCTCTAACCCATTTGGCAGAAGATAACTCTCTCTTATTGCAGCTCTTCAATTTTGTATAAATAATTAAATACTCATTTGAAAAGGTATTGGCACTCAGGTGTTGCTCCTGCCAGCTGAGTGCCTAACCCCAAAGCTATAGACTCATTTTCAATGCTCTCTATTTGTTCCAATGAATATTTCAGTGTTTCATGTAAAATTGAACAGCTTGGAGAGGACTGACTTTGAGAGATCTGTTGCAGCATGGTAAAAACATTCTTCCTGTCATGTAAAAGAGGCGGAATGAAGTTGTTCATGGAGACATTAGATACAAGGTGTATTTGAACAAGAGTCATGCCACATGCTGTACAAGAGCCATAATTGCTGTAAACTCAGGTGTATGGGAAAGGACCATTGGTTTCATGCTGCTCTTTACTGTTTTCTTGGCAAAGTCCCCTTATGATTACTTTTTTCCAAAATAGCAAAATGAAATACTTACTGTTTTGTTGAAAATGAAAACATTTTAGTGCTTGTGCAAAAAGGAAGATTTCTGGTTTTATTTGGAGACTATAATTCTTACATTATGGATTGATGTGCTGTTGCCTTCTAACCTGCTATTGAAAACTGTCCCCAGCCAAGCATCAAGAGCAGCAAGAGATGGGAGTTTATCCATTCATTGCTCCAGTGTATGAATTCAGAACTACAGGGGGGCTATTAAAGTGCCAAATAATATCTTCCATGTGTGAAATTAAAAAGGGAAAATAAGTACAAGAAAATACTGTTGAAAGTTCCAGCTGTAATCACAAAAGCAGAGAATAAAAGTCAGGTGTTTTTCAGTAACTTTTTATTTCCCCATTTCTAGTGTTCTGCCAAAGCTGTCCATAGTGTTTTGTTCCTGTCCTGTGGTACGATAGAAAAATAGAGGCAAGAGGGTTAACAGTTAAAAAAATAAATCACATTAGCTGAATATCAAAAAATAACATCTGTGAAAATTGAGTGGGAGGTGTTATTCAAATTCTGAATTTAAAAACCGAATCAAATCTTTATGTCATCTGTAGTTTAACATTAGCTATTTGTGTGTGTATGCCTAAATATAGATAGATATGTATACAGATATAAACAGCTCCCTGGTTATTTCTTGTTAGTGTCTTGCATTTTGGAAAATCAATACTTTTCAGTTTTCTAAGCCTTTTATCTACTTTTACTTTCAAGTCAGTTAAGTGCATTCTTCTAAGAATAAAGGCAAATTAAAAAAAAATACTATTCATAAGAACCAAAAATACCAAGATTATACTTGAAAGTGTATTTTGGATGGGGACATCACTTCAACAAGATCATTTGCTTCATAAGTGTATGTTCCCTCTCTTGGAGTACACTAACACTTTTTTTTTCTCCTTGTGAACAATTCCTTAAAGAAGAAATGTCAGAAGATAAGTACTCTGTTTTTTAGTTTAAAATGTCTCCTGATGCCTCTTTTATGCACTTCTGAGGTCAGTGAGACAGAGTCTCTGATACTTCAGAACCTTGCAAAGTGTGAATAAAACAGCATGGCTACTTCCAAAGAGTCTGTTGTGATCTGATACCATTTTTCAAAGATTTAAATTATAAAAGATATAAGGTAATGGAAAATCAGACTCAATATTTGAAACTATTTACATCTGTGCTTGTTTGCCTTTTCTCAGGTATTTTTGGCTGATGGCATCAAATCTACTGAATGCTTAACCTTGACAATAGGTAATTTTTTCAGAAATAGTAGGGTCGATGCAGCCCCAGTATAGCTGGGAGTGGTACACTGAACTGGGCAGCCTTAATGAGGAGTTACAGTTGTCATCTCTCCTAGTAAATCTATATTGGTGAGCTGGATATTCTATACCCAAACACTGTAGTATTTTTACCCTTAAAGTAGAAGACTGGCAACAACAGTTTCTGGGATCTGCTCTATATTTTGCCATGTGTCCTTGGTGGGCTTCAGTTTACAAATTTGCTAATAATTTATACTTATAATACTGTAAAAGATTTGACGAAGATTAACCTCAACACTTTGAAATTAGCGGATGCAAAGATGTGTATTAGAGTGCTGCATTAATATTGCAAGATAGAATTATCTTGATTTAAAAATAATCAACATGTATCAGTGTTTCCAGATCCTATCCACAGTTCAGTATAAAAGCTTCCTGACTGCGGTCTTGCAGGTAAGTGAAACCTCCCTGTTTTTTTCTACTGTGAACTAACAAATGCTTGTCTTTCTCACTTCTGTCCAGCTAAATTTATCTCACCACTTTCCCATCTTCCCTGGAGAAATCGGAGGAAGAAAAGTATATTATATCTCTGAAATGTTCCTCCCAAACCTGGTTAACTGGAGGTGAGAAAGTCTGAACATCTGAAGCGTTGAGCCTGGTGAAGTTGCCATATAGTGGTTCACTTTTACTGAGATATACTGTGCTTAAAATGGACTTCCCAGCTCTTTATGTTCACAAGCCTCCACATACAAAACTCAGAGATGGATTTTTTCCATTCCTTTGGACTCCTTGTAGTCCTTTCTGCCTGGGCAAATGGGTATAAAAACCTAATGATGTCACTAGACAGCGAGCATGGGATGGGTAACACTTCTTAAAGCAATCGCTTAACACATGGTTTGGTGTAATTTGTCTTTTGAATGTAATAAAGCGCAGAGGCACAATGACAAATTTCTAAGATGCATATCAGTAGGAGTTAGTTAATTGCCTGATGATGACTTCTTAAAAGCAATTAGGGCACAGTTTTCTTTAAATATTGCACTGATGTCCATATGCAAGCTTAAGGTCCATAAATGTATTGGGTAATTTTTTTTTTTTCACTAATCAAGGAAAAGTAATATTGAAAAGATTCCAATTTAGAAATATTCATAAATAATTCAGACCTAGGCCAATCAGACTAATTTCCTTGGGGTATTTTTGTGGTTTGTTGCTGCGTTGTTTAATTGAACATAGTCATAGGAGAGTAAACTCCAGACTTCTTTACCTGCCATATAGCAAATCTTTGTCTTCCCTTTTAAAAAGTTTTACTAAAAAAAGTAGTGTCTAAGAATACTACAGAGTGAGGAGGGGTAATGGGAGCACTGAAAAGTATGTTTGCTTTTTTTTAAAGTTCTAATATTCGTGGATGTTAAGGGAGCAGAATTGTCTTTTTACTCTGTATGATGCTAGAACGTTGTTTCTTAGCATTGGTATCTGTTTAGCACTATCCAATCATCTGTTTTTAGGTACATTGTATCAAGGACTTGTCTATTTGCATTTACAAACTGCAGGTAAGTTAACTCTTTAAGCTAGAAATGCTTTGATCTAGTTGGAAAACCAGTTTGAGAGGAAGTGTGAGGCATGGGAACCCTGTTCAGCATAGCTGGCTGCAGCAGCTCCTACTTCAAAGTCTAGAAAACCATGAGGCAAAATGTTTTTTGTTTGACAGATTTTTCTGCCCATTAACAGCCAATTTAGTTGAATCTGATATGTGCTACTGGGAGTGCTAGCTACCAGAAACAGACAGTGTATGTATTTCAGGGAACAGAAAGAAACTTTTCTTTTAAAGTCTGTTTTCATCTCCTGTGAATGTTTCTCCCACAGACTTAGGTTTGGAACTAAGTGAGCACAGCTTTCCCTCAATGCATTCTTAGATGATTTCTTTTTCAATATGACAACTACACCTAGATAACTAGAATTACTATTTCATATCCCCTAGAAACTTGTCCTAATTCAGCTCTGTTTCGCTGGTGCAAGTTCCTGTTCATCTCATTCTTAAGTAACTGGAAGTAGAATTTGGTCCTTCTGTCTGCTAGCAGATGGGATATATACAGTGGTGACACCTACAGAATAAATGTCTGCTATTTCAAACTGATTAGGTTTACTACACTTTTTTAGGCATTATTAAATAATCAATAAATCTAACAGTTTACTGTGGTAAATGTCAACATTTGAATGGTTGAATGCTACGGATTCTTGGAAAGGCCTGTGCGAAAGATAAACTGCCTACAGGTGAGGAACAGGATGTGTAATATCAAATTATCAGTTGCTCTCCATATTTCTGCAAGATTTTGCCAATCAAACTGCTTTAAAACTGCTCTGTGATACAGCATGCTTCAAGATGCCTACATTATTCCTGGATTTAACCACATCTACAACAAGTCCATCACTTTTCACGATCGATGCTCTATGGATTTATGCCAGCATTGACCTCTTAAGGGGGATACACACTGAAGTAAACATCCATCTACTTATCACTTACTAAAATGGTGAAATGCCCACATTGCCTTCTGTCCATGAAGAGGACAGGCAAGTTTGGTAGATCCTAGACTGACTAACTTTTTTTTCCCTGCTATATTTTTATACTATGTCAAAGCATGTAAATTTTAACTAGATTCATTACCAAGAGTTCAACATTCAAGAGCAGTCTTAAAATAGAAAAACAGTGTGTGTGCAAAAGAAAAATGAAGGGGTGAATTAAAAACATAAGTACTGTACATTAAGGTGTGAAATGAAATAATTGCTTTTCTTCTGCTTTGTATGCAAGAAATGTAAAGAACAATCACATTGGGCTTGTTAATTAGCGTATTGTATCTTTCTGTGTGTATGTCTCTTTGTAGACAGAAAGATGCTACGACTCCTCATCGGTTGTATCAGGCTCTGAATCATACAGCAGAGTCAATATTAGTCTTGCAAATTATAGGAGTAAATAGAGACTTTTCTAGACGCAGCAAAGTAGGGACACAAAATGACTGTGGCCTGGATATCCACTTCACCTTTCTACAGAGAGAAAGAAAAGGAGGATATTCTCTCATAATAAAAAATTGCCACTTTGCCTCCTCTCTCATTGACCAAGGCACTCCATCTAGCTCTGCTCTTTATCTTTTCTGGGATAGGCATAGTGTGATTATACTTTTTTTCTCAGTGGTTCTTATTTTTGAGCTGGCAAAATTTGGCTTACATTATTGAGAACCCTTGAACTGGCTCTGAAAATACCATTACTTGATTCCTGTGAAGTTATTTCTCAACTGGGGTAAAAACATTATAAATTTTTCTTCAAAATATTTACGTATATTAATTTTAAGAATATTATAGTTATTAATTTGAGGCTTAATACTTATTTGAATGTATTTTTCCTTCTTTTTCAAGATATTTAAGTAATGTCATGATGTATCTGTATGCAAAAAATAATATATAGTTCTGGTTTATATTTTGAATTTCACATTTTAATACATTAGGTTAAACTGTGTTAAGCCTCTGTTCTCTATGTGTTATGTAAGTCAATATAGGTAATAATCTGATTAACATATTTATCTAGAAATTCTTGTTAGGATCAGTTGCATGTTAAATTCGAAACAAAAAAATCTGACTCAGAAAACTTTGTAGTTATTTAAACAAAGATAGGTGATTAATGCCACTTCTTTTCCCCCCAATATTCAGCTTTGCAAAAGTTATTTATGGGATTCATTAAATCAGCAGTGTACTATTTGCCACATCGCCGCCATAAAAATAAACTCCTTAAAAGCTCGAAAGATCTCAAAAAGAGCACAGGATGCTTGTGGAGAAACGTCAGTCTGAACATACAGCCTGATCTTATTTTCAAGTGATATTTCCAGTCTTCTAAAAAAGAATGTACATATCCATTGTACAGTAAGTTCTGTCCTAGTTTCTATGATTTGAAAATGAATCAACACACAGTTCAGGGTGTCAAATGAATATAAATTAAATTGAGTTGTTCAAAGGTTTTCATTGAGAGGAAAATTTAGATTCAAATTAAAGTATATCAACTAACTGTCCTCTTCATTTTTTCTGGACAGTACTTCAGATATCTTCAAGCTCTTTGCTTGATAGCATGCTGCAGTGCACTCAATTGAAATGAAAATAGTTTGTAATTAGTATGGTTACTTTCTTATGCAAAATATTCCCAAGTACTGGAGAAGTTTAATATTAATATTTTTTTTCTTTGTTCTTCACAGGTTTTAATCTGATAAGAATACATCAATGGAAACAAGATTTAAGGGTTTGTTGGAGAATCAGATGTGTCCTCTTTATGAACTGTACAATAAACCTGTGCAGACACTGCGTTTCTGTTAAGGCATTCCATGAACAAAGACATCTTTGGTGTACGTAAAATTATTTTTAATTTTAATTTCCAAGAACTTCTTTTTGATAAAAGCATTAAGATTGTACACTTTTTATGAGCAGCAATTGACAGTGACATTCTGGCCTGTAAGAGAGGACAGAAACCTGTCATAATCCTGTCATGCATTGAGATCGTGCTTTTATTCTAAAATAGCTTAAATTCTCATACAGAATTATGAGTGTTAGTATTAGAATGAATTTATTTCCTCACATCCATTAAGGAGCTAAGGCACTTGCAAGGCCTTAGCAGAATAGCTTGGGCTCAAGATACTGATTGTTCAAGCCTTTAATTCTTCCTTCTTTCATCTTCATGTAATGAGACTCACTATTATTCCTACAGTTTTACCAGACTTTTGGGGACTTAAACAGTGTTTGTTCTATTAGCTTTCTCTGATGTAGCTGGGAAAAGGATATGTGTATTGAGCAGAGTAATAAATACATTCTGTGGAAAGAATGAAGAAGAAGAGCAAAGAATATAATAGATAAGTAGAACAGCGCATGGAATTGTCAGTGGTTAATTCCCCTCCTGTGGAGACTGTGCTACACAATACTGAAGGTAAAAATCAATTAAATGCTTAGTCTGATAAAATTCCCATTAGCAGAATTTCAAAACTCTAAATCAACAGGGATACCAGGGCTTGAAGGTAGGGAAAGATGAAGAGAGAGGAGAGGGAAATTCCTTTGGAAAGACATAGTTCCTTGGAGTATCCTGGTTATCAGTCTGTACCCATGCGTTACTATTTCTTCCTCTTCCTATTGATCCCTCTAAAATCACGGAGGACTCTTATGGGAATTTCTGATGAGTACAAATTTCTATTGCACTTCTCCATTCTCCAATTTAGGTAGTTGCCTTCAACAAGAAAGAACTTTGATCAGAATCTTGGTTTTGTTTTTAGTTCAGCAATTGTACATGAAGAAATAAAAGCCGATTGACAAAAGCCGTGTTCTTTATATTGTCCCACAGGTGACTGGTAACAGGCAAAGAATGACTTCTAAGGGCTTTGACACATGAAAAAAAAGCATTGGTTTTACCTCTCTGAATCTCTCTGTTGCTTGGTGTTTCTGCCAGAAATAGGTTTTCTGCTTTTGCCTCTGTAGGATCATGCCCTTCCCGGAACGCTACTCATAAGAAATGGATTTGCGGCTATATTTCAGAAGTGTTCTGTCACCCTAACTAACCATTACAGGGAGTTATCAATTCCAAGTTGCTCCTGCTGATGGGAATGAGAGGAGAGAAAAGGGGAGTAGAATTAGTGGGCAGAACTATTGAATAACTGCACCTTCCTCCATATATTCAAGAAGAAAAAATTAATTAAACTGAAAAAGAGCCGTTGGTGCCAGTGGCTTTTGTATGGAAAACTGAGCACCAGAGCGATATAAAATAAAACCAAATACATGACACAAGCTTCAGGAGATAGTCTTAAGTCCAGAACAAAGCTTGAATCAGGTATTAACACTTTATGTAACTATTCTCCTAACTTCCATGCTTCCAATATGGGAAAGAAAAGCCTTCTTATGATCAAAGCCAATGAAATAATGTGTATTTGATACGCAAATATGCCTGTTTCCTGTTACTATGACTTTCCGTTTTTTAAAAAATGTACATGTGCAAGCAATATAGGTCATAGTTTAAACAGAAGTAAAAATTGCTCTTCCTGTAATATTCATTACTACAAAGGCAGATTAATAAGATTATAATGTAAATAATAATAATATTTTAAGTAATCTCTCTTTTAACAGGAAAAACTTTGGATGAAAACAATATTTTTCTTCCCTCTGTCATCCTCACTCAAGTACCATAGCAGATGTCAGAATATGTTGCATTATATAAGTTTTCCTTTATTTCAAACTGATTCTCAGGATACACATTTTAAGAAGCAATCCTCCTTGATTAATCTGGGAGAGAGGTGATTTTTTAAAATCTTTACCAGCACCTGACCTTAAAAGGAAGGCAGCTGAATCAAGATTGTGCCATCTTTGGCGGGAAGCTGTTGTGGTTTGCCAGATGGCAAAGCCGTCAATAATTTTGGGTGGCTGGTTTTTTTTGGAGGGTGAGGTGTAGGGGTGTTTTAGGATTTTTTGTTGTTCCCCCCATAGTTTGGTATTACCCGTCTTTTTCTTTCTTTCTCTCTTAAAAAATATCTCTGAACTCTTGGTTATTCCCTTGCTATAGATGGGTTTGCTATCAGCAATCCTTTGGTAGGGAGCTGTACAAGTGGGTGGAACACCTTGGGCCAAAATAAATACAGATTATAACATTACTATAAAGATATTCTGGCAGGATTAAAGACTTCAGTGGAATTGCTATGAGTTTCCACCAATATAAGTGAGATCAAAATCTTGATCTGAAACTGCTGAGAGGTTCTTTTCCTTAATGTGATGAAAGCTGTCAAGTGCAAAGGAGATTCTGTCAGTTCACAGTTTGACTTCAATGCTGGCTATACAGTATCAAAACTTGTTTTCCTCAGTTATCAAAATGTTTTCTCATTTTTTGATCTTCAGACAGTAAAATAAATCTTGTTTTCTTCAATAACAAGAAGGAAAAAAAAATCTGTCACAAATACTGGTAATGCTTTTATAGTTTGTTCTTCTGTGTTTGTGCCAAATAAAAGCTTTAAAAACATGTGAGAAGAAATCAGCAATTGTGTGGCTCAAAACTCTTAGGAACTTGGAAATTCCAGAGTTAACAGTGTTAAAAAAAACCCAGTTTATTACTGTCTAGAGCCTTTTATTGTTTCCTAAATATGAAACGAAGAGGTCATTAGGAGAGTTTATTTCAAGTAGTGTATTGGCTTTGAGTGGCAAGGTTTTGGTAGCGGGGGGGGATTACAGGGGTGGCTTCTGTAAGAAGCTGCTGG
>JANXJC010000021.1:20594947-20619543 GCA_027564655.1 Leptodon cayanensis | reverse complement strand
AGCTGAGGAGGGGGGAGTGATAGAACGGCTTTGGTGGGCACCTGGCGTCTAGCCAAGGGTCAACCCACCACAAGTAGTAACAATTTTCTGTGATCCTTTTTTCCTGTCACCTTACGTAGTATTTAATGGGGTTTGGTTTCTATGTTTTATGTACTCCAGGCTCCTTAACATTTCAAACAATAGAAATGAGACAAAAAGAAGAAGAGTTATAGTCACATGAGAGGTTTTATCTATTAAATCTCTTGGTGAACGAAAATAAAGCTCCCTAAAATATCAAATTTCAAAAGATAAATGAAAAATTAATTAGAAAATATTTTTTTATGAGTTAGATTTCATTTACTTAAAAATTATAGTCCTTCAATCACTAGTTGAAAGCAAAACATTAACTGTTCTGTACAAGTAGTTCAGTGATGTCTCAAAACAAAGAGAAATTATTTCTATGTGAAATACATTAATTTCACTTTTGTTCCATGACACAGCTTTACATAGTATATATTTTTCAAAAATGGTGCTAGTGGGCAATTTTGTTAGCCAAAGAGCTATTGACTGGATTAATTTTTAGCTCTCAAAATAGACTTTTGCGTAGGTGCCTGAAGCCTACCTTAGTGATAATGTAGCCTGGCGTAGCTTGTCGTGCCACTGTCCTGCCTGTTCTGTCCATACTGGTGATATATATCAAGAGTTTCAGAGGTGTCCTCCCTGCTGTTATTCACATATGAAGTAAATTTTCCCATGCTTGACTGTTGTTTTGTAACACAATACTAGTTTTGTAACAGCCAGCAATCTTTCATGTACATATCTCAATTTTTACAGCATTGTATTTATGCACTTTTCACATCTGATTTTTATACAAGGTAAAAGCTTAGAAGGCCTTTTTACTTGTCATTTCAGCTGATCATTAACTCATTTAAAAGAGCTGTTTTCTGGTAAAGCTTTAGTATTTGCTTTCCTTTTAACAAATTTTCATTATTGTATTGTTCCCTACTTTTTAAAATATTCTTGTGCCTCTTCCACAGCTTGTTGAAGTAGTTCAGATGGGTTTTGTTTGTTTCTCCCAATAAATAGCCTTTGTCTGGCATTTTTCTAGTAAATACTTACATAAAAGTTTAGCACAGTCTCTTATCAATAGGCTTAAAGTGAAGGTAGGTTTCAGTTTACAAAGAGATAATCTCTTTATTGTCATTCAAGAGACAAAATGAATCATTGTTTGCTTTTAACTATATTAGTTTTAAGTTTTCCTCTGCCTATTTTAATGTAAGAGAAACAACATTTTCTGGGTAATAGAAGCCCTGTTAGTCAAAGAGAACTGATTGTAGATGGGCTTCTAGTTTACAGATTTCTAACTACTACGAAGTAGCTGCTAATTAATATTACCAACTTGCTATTGTTAACTAACAAATTATTCTAACTAATTGACAGATGTCTTTCCAGTCCTTGAACTCCAACACCAAAATTTAGAATGAGCTACCATGCCTTGTGTTGGTTGTATAAACAGATTTTCTCTTTTGCTTCATAATTCACTGATACAGTAGTGTGTATTTATTCTTCTTGTAAGGTCTGGACAACTGTTTTGACTATATTTTGAGAATTTTTTTTGGTATTTCCAAAGTTCAGAAACAGCACAGCTGCAAAAAATTCCTGGTGGCAATATCAACTAGATAAAGAAGAGAATATTATGAATTTTCTTCTGCCTGCTGACCATTTCCTATGTCATCTCTCCATTTTGCAGGTGCCACTGCAGAAAATAAGACATAGAATTAGAGACTCCAGGAAACACGTTCCAGGGTGAGGCAGCAGCAAGGGCAGAAGCGTACTCATCCAGCACAGACATTTCGGGTGTTAGTTGGTTGGCGAGGTAGGGGAGCAGCTACTGCTGATTCTGAGGGCCTGCTTGCCTAGCGCGGGGAGATACCCCGAGGGGTGGAATGAGGTGGGGGGACTTTCTCTGACCACTTGGGACTGCTCTCTGGCTCAGCCCCAGCCTCCTGCCCTCTATGCATTGCAGGGCATCAAACTGCACCGTGTTCCTTTGCTGGCACGCCACCACCATTAACCCTTTTCAGAAAGCCTCCCTGGCTGCTCTCCCTGGGTTTTATTTGCTTTGTAGCAAGTGCCAGAATGGTTTAATGACTTCAGGTGGGCTGGGTGAGTCAGGGTCTCACCTGGTGTGGCAAACATTCTACTTCCCTGGGCTGAGAGCAAGGCAGCTCTTTTCTTTCTGGCTGTGGATGTACCTTCGCTACAAATTCAAAGAAACAGGGGTGTGCTGAAGGAAGTTAAAAATGAAGGTCAGTCCTAATGCTGTGTTTTAAAAGTTTGGATAAAACTGTGTGCACTACTGATGTCATAAATCTTCATTTGGAGTATATGTGCTAAATAAGTATTTGTCTCAGTATGTGTGTCTAGAGCTGTTTTTGTTTCCTCTTACTGTTCATCATGTATTTCATATTTGTATTTTTTTTATGGTCAATGTTTAAAAGTACTTATCATGCATTCCTTCTTACTATCTAAACTCTGTATTGGAGGAAAATGACAGCGGAGTATGAAGAGAATTTTTCCTTTGTCATAGGGGTTACATGTTGAGGTAGACTGAATAAATTTGTAATCTCTCTAAATTTGAGTCCCTCCACTTAAACAGGATGACTCTTCCATACAGGTGTTGCACATTTGACTTATTTCTTTAGAAATTATATATTTTGAGGATATTTTTGAGATATGTGATGCAAATTGAAGAGTAGAGCTGTGATCTCACATGGTGTGATTTGCCTTGATTATTTTGAGTATGTTATTTCAGCACTGGATGAGAAAATGTTATCTCTTTTTGTTTAAAATGAATCCTCACTATTTACATGGAATCAAGAAAAAAGACATGATTACATGGTAAAAGAAAAGGTAACTTCATCTTTGGGAGTTCGTTATTCTTTCCTTCTCTTTTGCAAGTTTTATTTAATGGAAGGTCAGGCTTTTGTATCATTCTTTTAAAACACACATTATATCCATTTTTGTTGTTTACTGTGTTCTGCTTTTCACGTTTGGTTTGTGTCACTACCTTGCTCTCCTTCTCAGAATAATGTATTATTTTTTTTAAAGCAGCTTTAGAAATTCTCCTATCTAAGTTTGGAAGGAATGTTTACTTTTCAGAAGACCGCTGCTTTTTAGTTAGGAAGTTGGTAATATATTAGAAGAGATATTTAAAAAACCCTAGATTTCTTCCTTTGTATCTTCAAGCTTTTTGTGAAAAGTAGGTAAGAAGGAACAGTGAGAAAATGTGATTTCATAAGCTTTTGTGGCTTTGGGGGGAGGGGGCAGTGCTTGCTGCTTCTCTAGTATCACTCCTGCTTTCCTGCAGCTGATCAATGCAATAGAGACATTTTTATATACAAAACAATGGTGTTATCTAGATAAAATTAGCTAATGCTTACTTTGTTTTATTCTGTTGCCAATGAAAAATGGGAATATCCCTTCTTAACCTCATGTTTGAATTCCAATGAAGCCTTGTTTCTTAATTTGGTGATCGTGAACGGTATTACTTCATGTAGGCTGATAAAAGACTTTGTCCTGGTAGAATGCCATACTGGCACAGCATTTTTGCAGTACAGGTGGTGCAGCTTATTCCTGATAGAGTTCTTAAAGTGAGACAGGTCAGTGCTGCGAAGTAACAGAGCATCTGGATTTCATTTTGGGTCCAGGCAAAGAACAGGTGGACTATGTTTTTCTTGAATTAAATATAGGTAATATTTGGGTAATGTGCCTTGCTATAAATCATGGACCGTAAAATAAAGGCACTTCTCTGTCACCTGCAGGTGTTCGGTGCATTTAATACCTGTATTTTAAGTATGAGGAAGGGAAGCGTTGTACGTATTGGGAAACCCGAGTGGAGGATTTATTTTATGCTGTTCGTATCATGTGGGTGAGTGGCAGGTATTCTCTTTCATACTTTTAAGTAGAGCAGGTTTACATTGCTTTAACATGCAGAAATGCAATTGAAAATATGGAATCACAGTTGTTTTGCTCCTGCTTTATTAGAAGAAAGAGTTGAGACACAAATGTTTGCGTTGTGTGGTAAAATAAAAGATGTGTCAAAAGCAATCCATGGTTACGCGGAGGGAGGCACGGTGGATTTTGCTGTTGGTTGGTTGGTTTTGGGTTGTTTTTTATTGGTCAGGAAGCTGAAGTTGCTTGGTGCTGGCTTATTTCTCCCTGTCTGTATTTTTTTTAGTTCTAGGTCTTTTAAGAGGTTTCTACTGAATCTCTTGCAGCTGAAATTTATAGTGGGGTATATTCTGGCTATCTGCTTTATGCCTCCTACTGAATTTCACTGAGTTACCTTTGAGCTACCTGCTGGAAGTGGTGGGATTCTTTTTGTTGGGTTTTTTTTGTTCTTTATTTTATTATAGTAAGCAGGGTATCCAAACAATTAGCTTTCTTATACCTTTTTCTTACGTCTTTAGAGTTTTTGTATAAATCTAGCCTGCCTTATGAAATTTATGTGAGGGCTTATCTATATACCTATATATAAGAAGTATTGTGGTTTAAGTGTATTTATATCATTCTCTCTCTTTTGTATGTGAAGACATTGTACCAATTTAATTTTTTTACATTTTAAGCTAAAAATGTTTCTTATACATATAGAACTACAGTAATAACTCTCAGGTTATCAGTTAAAATAGACCAACAGTAACTCGGCTATTCAGATAAGATGTTGAGGGAATTTAGCCTAGACCTCCTTGTACACTGAATAGCCCACCTGCCCTTCATTTTTTTCTGTCTATCTGAGGAACAGCACTTTTGAAAGAGTATAGTTCATGCATATGAGAATACAATATGTAGGAGGCCTTCTAGGGCAACGCTACTACAATGTGAATGGGATCATCAGCTGGTCTTATGTGCAGCTGCTTTGCTCCACTCCAAAATCTGAACTGGCAGGAAAAAAAATAGAAGACTTTAAATTCTTACAGTTTCCTCATGGGGTGGGGGGTAGGAGCTCTTCATCCTCTAATGGGCAAGGCATTAGCAATGGACATCTTGCCACAGGATCATTACTATGGAAGTTGGGTTCCCCCACTGTCACGTTGTTAGAAGTATGAGCTTGAAATAAATGGGTCCTGTGAATTGACAGATATGTGACACTTTGAAAAGACATGCTGAGTTATTTCATGGAGAAAATAGGAATCGGGCAATGATGTTGTGCCAAAGCTTCTATCCAGCCCTGCTCTACGAGAGCTGTGAGCAGATAAACAGTGTTGTTTAATGGCTAGGTCCTTGAGCTAAGCACCACAAATTGTCAATTTTATATCTGCATTTCTGTGTAGCCAATATCTTTATCTGTTTCTTAACAAATCACTATATATATTGTGCTATATTCTGACATTGAAGATGTTGTGTGGCCTGATGCTAAGTGCATATTCTAGAACAGTTTATACCTTATTACTTTTCCTGTAGAAATACTTACATTCTGGAAGAGTGCTAAACAAGAATAGTGTTTTTTTACTTCTTTCTCACCCCAAAATGACTTAAACTCCCTGTGTAACTGAACTCTCAAATGAAATACAATGGATGGTTTAGGAAAGCATCCAGGAAAGTGCCAGCAACTCAACCATTATTCATGTTGTGGACTACTAAATGAGTAGTTTGAATCAAATTCTGCCTGTTCTAATCTGCTTTGTGAATACTGAGTTCCTGCCATTGTGTGGTAAATGAAAACCACCACCACAACCTACCTACCATTTCCTTTCATGCAGGTGACCTTCTCAGTTTGGGGGAATTATTATTATAATTTTTTTTTTAAAGAAGAATAAGTGTTCCAGTTGCACTTCCCAAGAAAATCAAGCTATTTAGTAGTTACTAAGTACAGATCAGCTTCTGTCACTCAAGGTTAATTCTCATGCTCGTGTCCTCTGTGGATAAGGTTGGTTTTCCTGCACTAGAAAGCTGAAACTGTGTATTACCAACAGCTGAATAAATGAGGCATAGAAGTGAATGTTGAATATGTTCAAATCAAACTAATGCATAAAATCACAAATGAAACATGGTATCTCAAAATTTGTCACTTTCCCTTTGTAATAAACACGATTTAACTCTGTCTTTTGATTTCTCATGCCAGTGTTTGAAAGGCTGCATTTTTGCTATGAAAATTGCTATACACTGCTTTTGTAATCTTCATATATTATAAATGGGTCATTAAATTCAGTAAGAGAAAACAGAAAAGGCAATCAGGCCCTGGATGGCATTGTATAGATGTATCCAGGAAGAAAAGATAACTAGCCATCACTGTAAAATCAGATGACTTTTTTCCTTTCTGCCCCTGACAATTCCAGCAATCTCCACTGAATTTAAAGGGGTATGGACAGGGTCCTTCAGATTCTGCTCGTTGATCTCTACAATGGAAGGTTTTAAACCAGAATATGTAACATAGGTAATGCTCAGAAATAATCTTTGTAAAAGCCTCAACAGGATGACTTTTTTCACTGTTACCTTTAGCGTATATTATGAAATAAAAACTCTCCTCATGGCTACAAACTTACAGACTGGGGTACAGCTATCTTTGTATACCTTACTAAATATTTTCATATCCTCTGTCTTTCAAGACAAGAATGTCTTTGCTTTCCTGCAACTCATGGAAACAAAGGCATTGGGGAGGATTAGGATTATCCTCTGTTTATCATTAACTTGTAATTTGCTATCCCTTTTTGATTAAAGTATTTCATTCCTCTCTGAGGCAGTTGAAACTGTAAATAATTTACAAATAATTTAAATAATTTACAAATAATTTGGATTGATTTGTCTAATTCATTAGCATGAGTAAAGCCTATACGACTGTTAAAGTAACATTTTTAGTTGAAAGAGTAGAAGACGGTTTACACTCTGGTTCACACAGAAATAATGCTCAATGGACTGTGCTGGGCGGGTTATGCTGAATCTTTATTTCAATCTTATGTGAAGACCTGAGAAAAAAGCCATGCATGCCTGTTGAGGGATTCGTAGCGGGGATTACTGCTAGTGGCAATTAGCCGGTAACAGAATATGCAGGATGCAATGACTATGGAGGGAGATGCAAGAGGAGGGAGAAATAAGGTACTCCTTCAGTTTTTACTTTGGTGTGGAAACCTGTACGTATGAATCTTGCGTGGCTGTTGTAGAACAGTAAAATATATAGTGAAACAATCCAACAGTATTGGAAAAGACAGCTTATTTTCCCTTGAGGCCTAGAAGTAGCGTTTGCCATAAAATGTAATGTTGATAATGATAAAAAAGAAAACAAAAATCTCAGGGCTTCCATTCCGCAAGTCTGGGAAAACAGACTTATTTTCAGTGTATGGAGGAGACCGGAAAAAAAAAATCTGGATTTCATTGGAGCATGTGTGAATGCAATGCTGTCAGCTATCTCTTGTACTAGAGAGTTTCCAGTTCAGATGTTTCCACTCATCTAATTCAGTAGTATGTTCCGGAAAGAGCAAGGATTAGTCTGATCATACGCTAGAGAGGAAAAATTCCCTCCGTCCTTGCCAGGCAGCTCTGCTCTTGAAGCGCTGCTGTCCTGTATTGCCTCAATGAAACTTCCCTTAACGATTAGGCAGACACTTTTGAATGGCATCAATGCAAAGACTTGTGCAGACTGTGTAACCACAACTGAAAGGTGATACTGAACTGAAAGCTGACGTGTGTAGGTGAGGGTTACTCAGCCATGGCTTTCAAATTCTCTACTTTAGTTATGCTTGAAAATAAAGCAGTAATTATTAATTTTTTTAATTATTTCTTAAAAAAAAAATCCCCAAACTTCATATTTTGTTTCATTATTTTTCCTAAGCTACGTTTTTTTTCCTATTGTTATTTTTCCTAAGCCTGACCTCCTATGTCAGACTCTGTCTATAGCTGATGCTCTGCAGTGCACTTAATTTTGTGTACAGTGTATTTATTTCAGTTGCCATTCTGTATGCTCATTGACTTATTATTTCTATTAGAATAGTGTTACCCTCCAGGGGAAAATATTTTACTGATGACTTGTGCCAAAGTAAGTAATTGATACTTTTTGCTTATTTTTTAAAACAACAAACAAAGAAAGGGCAAAGACATCTTTTTCTGGCTCTTATTACTTAAAGTATCGCACATTTATGGTAAACACTACAGGTCCTGCAAGTTTTTTCAAAACATATAGAAAATGTGTGAAATGACATGTACATACACGCATGGTTAACTCCTCAATAGTGACTTACACTTTGTTAAATTTTTGAAGACCATTTTGTATGTGTGATACTTTCCTTTCAGGGAAGAAGAGTTGCTAAGTAGTAGGAAATTTGTTTCTGTGTTTGTTTTAATTTGATTCTGAGACTTCTATATGTTGAACCACGGCAGAAAGGAAGACATCAGGCTTTAAAGAATGTTTCAAGCCTATGCAATCAATAAGTTTGTTTCTTCACTCTCTATAAGAGGTTCCTTTTTAAGTACTGTGACCGTTTATTTGCTTCATGGCAGTATATTGAAGAACATTTATATTAAGTGTAGCTTCTTCATAACATATTTCTTACCTGTTTATATGTCCAACAGAAATGTATTTGCATATATAAATATATATATTTTTACTATAAACCCACAGAAACCCGAGCAAGAAAAATCCCAAGGCAGAAATCCCAAGGCAGTGAAAAATTTGTACTGTTAAAAAGCACTCAAAAAAGTTGTGCCATTACGAAAGAGGAGCATATAACGAACAGTTATTTTTTGCAAATTATATAGCGAGGAGTTTCTTAATTTCTGAAAATATTTTGTATTATCAGAGCAGAAATGATGTATTATTATAAATATATTGTTTAAAATATATGCATGCTCTAGAAACAAAAATGCATAAGCACAGCTGGCTCACAACTTGTTGATGAGCCCTTAGCTCATGAAAAAGAATTACAATGGTTTAAGTAATTCTGAAATATTAAGTGCTTCTGGCAGTTAATTGCCAAGGTTAAAAATGTCTTTTGTGGGGATGGTATATTGATTCCTCCCCCCCCCACCCTAAGAACTTAAATCTTCTTGCTGTTCTTCCAAAACCCTGCAGAAAACGGAGACAAAGCAGCTTCTCCCTATTTTGGATGAGCTGAATAACAAAGTCAAACCAGAGGAAGAGTTTTATTTGCTGACCACTTGGGTCTCTCTCTGGGAGGGAGAAAAGAAACAAATGCAAAGTAGTTAGCATGTCTTTGCTGCTCTGCAACAGAGAGAAATAACAGAGAAAGGCATTGGCACTGAGAAATGTATGGAGATATATTTTTCAATCATTACGAAAAAATTCACCTAGAGGGAGTGGCCTATTGCCAGGTAGAAGCCAAATGAGTATTAGATTGATTATTTATGGAAATGTCAATTAACTGTTTTCATAAATTATGAAATTAGCAGAAACAATTTCTTTTTTCCAGACAGAATCCATACACAATAACAGTAGTTATGGGTTTTATATATCTCCTTCTGCCAAAAGATTATTTGTCCAGTATAGGATGGCAAAGCCAGCTAGAATAGTTTACCACATCGTATTATGCAGTAACTAAACTAATTCAAAATGGAAAAGCTGAGGTGCTCTTGCCAGCTGTTCATACTCACCTTGCCTAATGAAGGCTTTTAATATCATGGAATAATTTAGGTTGGAAAGGACCTTTTAGATCATCAAGTCCAACTGTGAATGTCACACTGCCAAGTCCCACTAAACTCTGTCCCTAAGTGCCACATCAACAGGTCTTTTAAATACCTCCAGGGATGGTGACTCAACTACTTTCCTGGGCAGCCTGTTCCAGTGCTTGGTAACCCCTTCCATGAAGAATTTTTTCTTAATATCCAACCTAAGGTTGTTGTCAAACCAGCCTTTGCAGATACCACCTATCTGTCCCAAAGGTGGAGGGTGAACTTTAAAGTTGAGAATATTTTTCTACAGAACAAGTAGTCAATACTTTCCTACTTTCTGGTAAAACGTCGTTCCAGTTCAAGAACTTGCATTGTACTCCACGTTAACAGTGTGATACAGAATACAGGAAGTCCTTGAAACTGTCTTGTCCAACCCAAAGTTACCTAAACCAAAATAAACTAAAACCAGTCTATTGCTGACCTGAAGTGTTATTAGGCAGTCAGCTCTTGACTCCCGAAGGGAAAAAAAAAAAAAAGCGGAGGAGGAAGAGTTAAAAAACCCCACAAAAGTGAGCACTTGCTTTAGGTACCTGAACAGTCAACACATGATTAATATTTTATTGAACCGGCCCTTGTTTCAAGGCCACAGATGAATTGTCTTTGTGATCAGATACTGCATGGTTGCTGCATAGCACTGTGTCACATTTGGTAGTAGTCCAGGTGGTGTCAAAGTTTAACTTCATGTTGAGTGCATTGTTCTGGTTGTCTTCTAAGCCAATGCGGTAATGACTTTGTAAAACAAATCTGTCTCTAAGAGTCTGCAGTCTTCAAAACGGGTTGAATTTACAGTTTGATATCCCAGTTTCTGACTTTTCTCTGAGCTCCACTGATTTTGGCGTTGCCTCCAGGTACGTTGTCATTAGTATGGTGTGCGCGTACTAGCTTCAAAGTACGCCATTTGAAAATATGCACAGCTCTTGAATTTCACACCAATTATGGCTCTGCTTATTTTTGTCATTTTGTAAGCTAATATGCTTTGGTGACTCTGTTTACAACATGTCACCCTTTCAAAGACATGGAATAACTTCAGTTTTAGGACATATGATTGTCATCTGTTACACCTCCTTGTTTCTAAAGCATTGCTTTTTTAGTTAAAGGATACTCAGGCATGTGTTGTGTAGACATGAACATAATTATTTCATCATGAGAGAACATATGTTTGCTAGAACATATAGTATCGCTTCGTGTTACTCATTGTTAGACACATGCCAGAGATTTTTCCTTTTTTTTGTGCTAGCTTATGTCAGATATTTAAAAATACATATTTGTTTTAATATCTCCACATGCTCAATGTTTTATTCCTGAAGTTAATGCTAAATTAATTGAGTAACCAGTAGCAGCTGATTTCTGTGCTCTTCTTTTGGATGAACAGTGCAATTGTGACATCCTGACATATAGTCAGTATTTTCTATCAAATATCCTTAATGGATGAATAGGCTGCAGAGACACGAAATGACATGTGATAGTTGTCCAGGAATTTATGACAGAATATAAAGTAGATTTCCTATATCTTTTGTAGTTTGTTTAGGTGTATGATTTTTTAAAAATTATTTTTTTATATTTTTTTTTTTAGCTAGTGACGTACTTTGATTACATTATGTGAAGTAACTTAAAAGAATGTCCTTTGAAATAAAAAGTTGAGATGACAAAAAACAAAGGAAAGAAATCTTTCTTTAAACATGGAGATCTTTCTGGCCTACTCTTAATGAGAATTTATCGTCTTAATCAGATTGATTAGTATCTATGTTATGTAAGAGGTCAGGCTACATATTCATAATGACAACTTCCTAGCTTCAAAAATTAAGAGTACTACATGTAGCCATGTTTCTGTTCCTTCCCGTTATTCAAGTTTCTGTTTGGTGATATGGTAGTAAGATTATATTAATTTTGAGAGGTTCTTCAATTAAAGGGGAAATTTTCCTTTTGACCACTATGAAAATTCAGTATAGGGTGGGAAGGGGAAAGTAAGTTGAGAAACAAATACTGGCACTTAATGAAGACATACTTGAAAGACTGTAGAAATTTTGAAGTACTAGTTCTGTTGTGTGTCTGTGTACTAAGTGTATGAGAGTATTTAGACTAGAGACGTACGAATGTATGTAAACCTCCAAAAAATCCTAAGACTAAGAACCGGAGAACTGTTTCCATGGTTCTGTCAGACAGATCAAACCAAATCTAACCCGACCTGTGTAGACTGAGTGATAAAAGGGAATTCATGAGACAGTGCTTCTCTTATTTAAAATAAGTTTTATTAAACACATAACATGAACTCTATTCCTGATCTGAATTATAATAAAGAAGAGTCTTGTTAATGCTATTTATATTCAAATATTTGCAAATAATATTTTATGTTAGTTGGCATGCCGGTGGGGTTACTGGTACTGCAAGGCAGCACAGTTGCTTTCTGCACTGGTATCAGTTATGTCGAGTCACTTCCACAAAGAAAATGCACGAGCAAAGAAACTAATAGCTTTACCAGTGTCTGAAATTGCATGCGCTGTGCTAAGCAAACATTGTAAATTATAAACTAATTTTATCTTCAGAAAAAGGAGGTTTTTATTAAAAAAAGGGAAAACGTTTATAACAGTTGAGAACACCATGAATTCATCAATGCCAAAGTTATATGCACAGGTAGTGTACTGAAAAAAATACTTTCTATTACTTTCAAGTGAACAAGCATTCTGATTGGAACAAGGCATCAATATTTGTTAGTGTCACTTTCCAGGGAATGTTATTAAATGCCACCTTGTTCAAAAAGAGAGATGTGTTAAGAAACTAAGAAAGAAGCTATAAAAGTATGTGGTTCTGACTCGTATAACACTCTCGTAAGGTAAACAGCATCTCCTAATACTTCATAAAATATGATCACCAATCCTGATGTGAAAGAAAATAAAATTTTGTGTATATATATATATATATATATATAAAAATATATAAAATGTTAGTTGGATATTCAATAAGTTATGTTAGGCAGGTATGAACCGGAGTGGGGGTCGGGGAAGAAACCGGAGTGGGGGGAAGCGAGTGCAGCAGTTTTATTGTTTTGACATCTGAAACCAAGAAGTTCTGATTAAACTATCTTTAAGGTTAATAACATCTAGTAAGAGATCATGTATTTCACTATTTTAGAGAACTTTACAGCAGGCATAAAATACAATATATATATGCAAACTGTTCATGGAAATTATGATTTTCCTTAAGAAACATCCCTTAAAAGACAATAAAGATGAGTTGCCTGTGTTACAATTATGTTTTGTTATTCCTAATTTCCTGAAACTTTCTTTGAGACCCAATGAAACTGCTGTTTCTTGGGATTTGTGTGATGGTCTAATTATCAAGCAGCATAAAGTTTTCTGTAAGCTATCCCAACTGTGGAAAGGACAAAGGAGTACTGAAGTTGAGGGGAAGAAAATGAAATAATTGCATCTTTATGAAGTTGTAATAGCAATTTACTAACTTTACCAAAAACATAAATCTTTACTACTGTGCTCAAGAGGCATCAAGCTCTGAAAATTTGTTGTCATTCTTATTTTAAAGCTAATGGACAGTGTTTTGTAGTAATTCAACCACCTATTCCAATCACAATGCTTTTTTTTTTTTTTTTTTTTTTTTAATTTTAAACTGAATACTGTGGAATCCAAAGTGTAAAGTACTACCTCAAGTGAAAGAAGAATTAACTAAGTTTATAAAAGCCAAAATAGAGTTAAAAATAGATTTTTACTGCTTTAGGAAGTATCTTTCGATTTGGGAGACCTATTAGAGTTTGGGAAACCCACACATGGTCTGTTTATGGCAATGTATAACTTGCATTATTTGCAAGCCAGTAGTCATTTGCTGGGACAACCCAGCAGAGCACAAGGAAATTGGAAGCTGGAAATAATGAGGATTATGAAGAATCAGTCTGAGAAGGTAGCTCACTGAGTAATCCAGGAGAAAACTCAGACTATAGTGCTGTGTTCACCACAGGGATATTTTAATTGGCTTTGTTTGACACACAGAAACCTCTAATATATTTTTATATATTTATTTTAAAATTATTTCAAAACTAGTTTCATACACTTTTTTTTTCATTTGAGTTTTACAGAATAAAAATAACATGGACAGTGGAAACCATAACTGGAGTTCAGCCTGCAATAAGAAAAGCTGTATTTTGAAAGCATTATGTCAAACACCAGCAGGGTTAGATCAGTTTCTGTGCTAGGTCATTTTCATTTGCCAAGCAACTTTGAGTTTTTGGTTTTTTTTTTAAAAAAAATATAAATAACTGATAATCTGGGACATGGAAGGATGAAAATAAAGGCCCAATTAGCTGTGCATATATTACTATCCTGAAACTGTTATCGTACCTTCAATGGGACATGTACTGCATGTTTTTATAGCCACACAAATTGTACTATAATGATGCTAAATTATGAATGTGTAGCCTATGTTCTCTGAATTATTATTTGCCCTTCAAATATTCTGTGATAGTTAGGCATGTAGGCATCAGGTAAATCTGTATGTACAGTGCAAATACCATAAATACATCAAAGAGATAATCAGATTTACAGTTCAAGTCATCTCAAATCTTGCAGCAGAGTTAATTCACCCATTGAAGATAGATTTGAAAGTAGTTTTTAAGTTAATTGTTTGGTTTTGATAAGCTGGTAAGTATAAGCACAATGGATATGTGGCTCTGGCGTTATTGATAGATGGATGATTGCAGTAGTACAGTCTGATACCCTGTTGGTATTGTAACTCTACCAATCACCATAGACAATACTATTTTTAAGGTACTTTAAGCATTGGCACGTTCCAAACGTGAATCAAGAATGGGTAAGTGACATTTATACTGATGGTCCGAAATATTTGACTATTAAGCAACGTATTCGCAAGAGTCTCATGGCCAGTGAAAAGAATAATTTTCTTTAGAAGAGCAGCTGTCAATACAGATTGAATCTGCTTGGTGTACAGTCTTTTGTGGTAACAAAGGTGTTTCTTTGAATTAGCTAACCTCATTATAATTAAATTAAAATAAATAAAGGAAGCTGTTTAGAAAGTTTGAATCTTCCTCCTGGGATCTTGAAAGCTATTCTTTTTACTTTGGGGAAGAGCTGCTGCCTTATTTTTAATACAGAAGGGTACATCTTGCGTTCTTCTATATGACCAGACACTGTATGAAAAGGTAGAAGTGAGAAAACATTCTATTCACATTTAAAAAAACAAACCAAAACAAAGTATGCGAAGGGCTGATGCTCTGCTTTAATCCTCTCGCAGGGGAAAAAGTAAAGAGAAGTGGGGGACAATGCAGTCTTGAAAAAGCACTTTCAGTCTTCAGGTAGACTTGCAGCTGAAGATTTGCCTGAAGAATGGAAAGACAAAAATTTTTAAAGGACAGATTTCAAGGCATTTGTAATGCTAACCATAATAAATGTTTATTTAGTATGTTCATAAGCTATTACCAAGATGGTTGCTAACTTTTTTGTAATTATTGGAAAGTTAATATTCTGGTATTAAATTAATATCTCCTTGGAAGACAAAGTAAATAATACTAATGTTTTGTTCTGAAGACATTCACAGTATAAGATATTAAACGAACAATAGACAGAAGAGTAGTGAAATAGTGAAAGGGATACTAATCCAAAGTAGTCTTGATTTATTTTTATTTATATATTCTATAAATGCCAGGCTTAGTGTAAAAAAGGTTGAAAATACATCTGCACGGTGAACTTGAAAATCAGGAAACCGAAGTGTAAATTTATATCAATTTAACTGCTTCACATTTGCATGACTGCAGCCCTGCCACTATTTCTTTGCTCTGAACTTGAAAAAATACTTTACTATTCCGAAGGTTGCATTGCCATAAGGACATGTGTGGGAAGGTCAGAGGAAATTTTGGGCCAAGTGCTATGCACTATGGTGCCAGGGTCATTCCAAAGCAGAGGATATTTGGACAATTTTCCATTTTTTGACCTAAGAGGTATACATCATGCATTGGTACCCCAAGTCTTTGGCAGTGGGGGTGTTGCACTGTGTGCCATTTAGCAAATGGATTGCGCTGCTTTGAATTTAGTGTACTCTATGAGGATATACAAAGAGGTTAATGTGAGGAAGTCAGTGTTCTGTAAATTAATATCCTACCTCATTGCACAATAATTTTCCTGCATAAATGACCTCTGAATTATAGTGGGCTCAATGTATTTAATACATTTTTTGGCCATAGGATTAATAATAGCGTTTAACTCGCATGATAACCACAGGCCCTATCTATCTCAAATATTTTTGCCGCATATCACACATTGTTGAAAAATTCTATTGTACCCCTTTCTTAGCAATGTACTGATCTTTGGATTTTCCTATGGGTGTATATACCTTGCACCTGAAAAAATAGACATCTTGACTTTTTTTTTTCCCATTTTGTCTGACTGCTTTTCCTCAGTGTGTTAATGCTGATGTCCAGATTTCTGTGTAATTCCTAATACCACTGTGCACGCTTAAGATTCATCTCTTGGTTTCAAGCCGAAGGAGTCCCAGTTCTTTTTGTCTGTAAAAATCCATATGAAGCAACAGCAGTGCTTCAAGCAGTATCTTGTTCAAGGCCCTAAAAGCTGTAGTTGCCAATACATCTTTACACTGCTTCAGCAAGAGAAACTTCACAATTTTGTGTTTTCGTTGATGCTAGATGGTTACCAAAGTTCAGTCAGTCTTCTGTTGGATAAAAATTAAATAGACATGTTGGTAACAAGTCATGAACACAATGTGTTCATCATCATGAACGGGGTCAATGAGACTTTGATTTGACGAAGGACTCTAATATAACATAGCATCCTTGTTGAAGAAAACATTTAAATACATAATTGTTTGATTTGCATTGACATCAGCATTGCTGAAGCACGCTGAGTTAATGTGCTTTCCTGAAAGAGGTGAATTTATTAATATTTGCAGAAGAGCAAAATACTGGAAAAAGAAAATGAGGAAAATTTAATTATTTCATACACATTTACTTATCTTTATAAATTAATGAATTTGGGCTCTCTAAGTTTTCCATTGCATATATTTACAAGCATGACCGTATGAGCCAAGTGATTCTTAAACTGCAGCAGAAAAAACACTAGTAAGAATGTTTATCGTCTTAAGAACTAACTTGACAGGTACCCATCTAAACTATTCCAGACAAGCAAAATCTTGCATACTGCACCCTAAATTATGATAATGTTGACTGCCACAGCCTTTGGGTGTGGCATTTTTTAAAACTATAAAACAAACAAGAATAGCTGATTTTACTGTAATAGAACTAAAGTTTTTATACCCTTGAATAAATAGTCAGTGGAAACGTTCATGCTTTTATCTAGAGACTGTGTATCTCTCTGTTTCCTTCTACCACCACAGAGTAACTGTGTATTAAAAAAAAAACCAAAATGGAGAGAAAGAGAATAAGCTGAAGAATATACTTCTGATCCTTGTGTTTTTTCATAGCTAATGTTACCATTCTATTTCTACTACCGACAAACTAATGCCATCCATTTACAAGGCACCATTTTAGATGCAGAACATCAAGTGATAATTTCGGATGTTTACAGTAACATTCACATTTGGTCAGTCTAGTATCTTGTAGTAACATACATATAGCCAAGTAGTGAATTCGATCCGCTTGTGTCAGTCTCTGTAGAAATGCATGCAAGGGGATGATCCCTTTTCCAAAGACCTGGGGATTTCAGTACCCAGTTGCACCCAAAGTAGTATGTATATCGGACAGGAAAAATATTTAACGTATTTCCTGTACCTGTTTCCCAAAGATTACCTGAGCATTCCCGTCTAAGAGCTTCCTTGCGATTCCACAAATGTAGGAAATGGGTGACTTCTCTCATGTTTTTCTTCTTGTACACCGTATCCCCTTTATGAGATTGATGTGTGTTTAATATCAATCCCTTCTAGAGAGAATAAGTAAAAACTGATACACGATAAATGTTTATCACCTCATTGTGTTCCTAATGCACGTTCAGGTGTACTACCATGAGGAGGAGAGCATATCAGCTGATTTTCACAACGGATTAAATCTCCCCCTTTAAGTAACAAATGCCTTTTCAAGTTAAACAAAAGTTAAACTCCACTAGAAACAAGAAATCTGGAAGCAGAGCCATTCAAAGATTTGAAATACAGATTGCCTTATGTTTTATGACAGCCTTATTCAAAATAAGGTGTTCTGTACATCATTAAAACAAATTACTTATCTTGTAGCTATTTTGAACCTTACACTTTGTGATTTTGCAAACTCAGTCTGAAAAGATATCTGTGATGTAGGTAAGCAGAGGTCATTTGCTGAGTGAAAAGATTTTTTTTTTTTTTTAACAAGGTAAGAAAAATTCTACCCTTGCTGTAAAATGCATGGATTGTTGGAAAGCAACTCTTTGAATCAGCATCAAAATGTTGTAACTTTTACTTGATTTGTGAGGTACAACATGAGTAATTTGGGGTATTTTCAAACAAATTGCCTTTTTTTTTTATTTTGCACAGTTTTTCTTTTTTTTTTCCTCATGTAATGTGCTCTGTAATGCTCAAAAGTTTGCATTGCTAGTTCTTGTTTGCATAGCATTATCATCAAGTAATAAATCCTTCTTTGCTATATAAGAAACAATAGAAATCTTTTCTTCTAATAGTTCTCCCAGGAAGAGAAATCTATCTGAATTGACAAGGCCTAAGCAGTGGCCTGTGCGAGAAAAGAAATAAATAAGTTTTCCCCTATTAAAAAGCTACATCATATTAATATTTTATTTTAATTAGGACAAATACACTCATGCTTAATATTTCTTAGGTATTTGATAGTCTTGACAGTCCTGGATAGCACGTATCTTTCTCTGACTTCCTGTCAAATATCACAGTATTACAGAGTAACTGTGTTGAAAATAATGTAGGTTAGCTTGTGACTAGCATCACAAAAGATACTCTCTACAGCATTGTCAATAAATTATCTCGCCCATCTCAGTACACTTTCTACTTTGCATCTTTCATACAACTTGTCTCTAAAAACAGCATCCAAAGCTCTTACTTATTTACAAGACCATCTGGATTGTAGATATGTAAAAGAACTCTTAAATTTGTAAGCATGAATTAATTAAAGGAAAAGTTCTGCTTTATTGGGTACATAAAGTTGCTTGTTTTTCCTTAAATCATGCTTTACAGCAACCATAGGTAATACTGTTAATTTCATAGGTAAATTTAAAAAAAAAAAAAAAAAAAAACAAAACCAAAAAAACAAAAAAAAAACCAAAAAACAACCTTTAAATTATGGTAAATAGGCAACAAACCCTAAATATTAATGAGGGAGAAAATATTTCAGAATGCTGATCCCTTGTGTGCTTCCATGGTTCATCCCATGCCATTACTGTCTCATTTCCACATTAGAAGTAATTTTGTGCTTTATAGATGCAAAATTCTTATCATTGATGGGAAATCTAAAAATGTTGATAGACTGAGAGAAGCAGAAGGAGTAGGAAACATGAAACTGGGATAAATAAGGGACATACATATGCTGGCTGATTTGAGTAGGAGGGTACTAGAGAATGGGACTGGTAGCGAGCAGGTAACTCTAAGGTACCGAGGGTCCTGGAGAGGTCAGTTTTACTAGTGCTTGCATAAGGAGAGTGCAACTGGAATGAAAAAAATGAGCACTGGAGACTAAGAAAATGAGATCAGGAAAAAGAACCAAAGAAGAGAGAGAAGTAGAAGTGTATTAAGGACATGTTGGCTGCAAAGACAGTGAAATGATTGTGCTGGTGTGAAAAACTATATGTTAAAGAAAATTTGTCTGAGAGCTGGAAAGAACCTAAGATTCCTGTATCTCACCTCTCCACTTGTCAGGAAATACCCGTGACACTCTTCAGCTAGAATACGCCATTCTTGGTAGGGTTATTCCATGAGAAAGATGACAACCTACTGCTTTTATTGCATGAGATAAAAGTACATCTTTAATGTAACTAGCAGAGTGCTGTCTGGAGCAGCCTTGTTGATGATCTACATGCGTATAGATATGACATGATATAATTAAACTCCTGTTATTCATGGTCTTTAAAACACAGAAAATTATGCACAGGCTTCTCCTTCCCTGTTGTTTGTTCAATGTCAGATTAGCTCCCTTGTCCATATACATGCGCATTATGATACTGTCTGTAATTAAAGAAGCATGTACTGTGGTTTCCACCGAATTGTCTACTGTGGCGCTTTGCAGATAAATCAGGGCTGGGAACATGCCTTGGATTTAAATCAAGAATGGTGAAGAAAACTGTCATCTGTGGGACAATAAAGTTAATGAAGAGGTTGGAAGTATAGCAAATGAAGCAAGGATTTGCAAAATTAAATGTGGCCTTGTGGTAAAATGTGGGGAGTTGGATTTTGGCCGCTTATTGAAAAGGCTAGCTTGTGACAGGATGCCAAGCTTAGCCTTTTATGTTAAATGTAGATGCTGAGACTTTTAAAGCCAGGCTGCATAACAAACTGGATTCCAAGTGAAAACTCTAAATTTCTTCAGATTTCTTCTTTATTGTCGTTATCACTATGTGGTACCAAACCCACAGTTTTCACAGCCACTAATTGTGTGGTCTTCCTTTTCTGCATACTTACTTTGTAATCCTCCAGATCCATTCTAGACTCGCAGCTGTAGTTGCAATAAAAGAATAGGTGTACTTCAAACGTAGTTCTGCCTTAATAAAATTAGGTCTGATTGTAAGGTGGTTAGGTATTTCAGATTACTTATAGCTTTTATTTTAATCTTTCTATCCATCCATCTGTCATACAGGAAAATAAAAATAAATTAAAATGTATAACTCACTAAGGCTAAAGCAACAATATCAGTTAAAAACACTTAAGGAAATACATTATTCTTTCTTCAGTGCCATGTTTGTGTGGTGTAAGCTCAAAAATGTGTGAGGTCACAAATGAGGCTAAAACCAAAAAATACCAAACCCAGAATCACGATTCATCTCATAGGGTCATAGGATAATTCAGGTCAGAAGGGTCCACTGCTTTACTGGTAAAATGCTGAAGTGTTTCCTCATAGCCAGTCTGAATCTCTTGTTTCAACTTGTGCCTGTTATCTGTTGTCATCCTACCACGTATTACTGTGAAGAGGCTGGGCTAATGTTTTGTTGTTGAGGTTTTCTCTCTGTTACTGTCTACTGAGCTTCATTTAAGTGGCAGAAGATTAGACCTAATTTCTAGGCACAGAACTATATGAAGCAAATTTTGCAGGGCTTTGACACTCTAAGAGGTATGGGAAGAACCTGGAGCAGAATCTTGGAATATTTTAATTGTACTCATAATAGTTTCAATTACTTACTTTGTGCAAAGACTAATAACTGCATTTTACATTAATATATTCTAAAGGGATGAGAAAGAATCCCAGCTCTTGAGTAGCAGGACAGGTGTGAATCTTAAATAAGAGCAACAGATGTCCTTTTCTTATGATCTTGTGACCTGCGTTCCCATGTGTGCAGCTCTAGTTCTTGTATTGTTAATTTTAGTGCTTAGACGGTAGCTTGCCCAGCTGTATTGTGCAGAAGAGCAAGGGTTTTGTTTTTTTTCTATTTGCAGGTGAATCATCGTAATTGGTTGAACAACCTGATTTTTGTTGTTGAAAAATATTTTCTGCTAAGGTCTTTTTTGCCCAGAACGTTATTGACTAAATTTCTGAAATAGCCAAAGTTGATGAAATGCAGCAATTGTTGGAATGCTGCATGAAACAGTGAAGACTAATAGCTGTTTCTCCTGAAAAAAGTTAATGGGGATGTCTGTTCATTGTATAGATTCAATAGCTTTGAAATCTTACACTGTGAGTGTTCGTAATGAGAAGTCATTTTTAGTAAAACAATAAAGTCGTCTGCTCATTTGAGGGGGGAGACCTGGCCCTCTTGCCTTAGTCTAGAATTTTACCTTTTCAGTCAGATCAATTTGTTACAACATAGATTTTCAATAATGCAGGAGTGCTTTTGCAGAATTAGTGTTGTCTGCAGTTTTTCTCATTGTGCCTTGCATGATGTGTGTGGGTTTTTTGTTTGTTCGGTTGTTTTTTTTATATCTGGGGGAATGAGACTTTTTTCCCTTTTGTTCTGCTTGCTTTGCTTCTCTACTGTTTCCTGTGGTTACTTGAGGTTTTTTGAGGACAGAGGATCTCATTCAGAGTCCTCTGAGGTCAGGAAAAGAGCCCTTTTATTTCAAGATGTATTGCATCTGGCCCCAAAAATCTTACTTTAAGTTGACATGTTAAAAAAAAAAAAATATCTGGAATGTTAAGAGTCAGTTACAGGCTTGAAGACTTTATAATGCAAATTGCCAACAAAAAGGAGAAGGGAAGAAAGTACTATACTGTCTACAATTTGTAGATTGAGGCCTTGGAGAAAAGTAAGCTCTTTAAAATAAAATAAACTATATCCAGCCTAGTTTTGGAAGCTTTGGCCGACTTTGAGCTTGGATTTGCCTAACCAAGTGACATAAGCCTGTTGTTTCCCTGTCGGTCTTACGTTGTGTCTCACTCACGTGGGCAGCATCTGTGTGTCACTTCAACAGAAGAGAAGCTGGATTTATACACCCTACTATCCTTGATAATTGGTCCACATACCATGTAGGGCATCCCTTCCCCCTGCATTCAGCTGTGCAATGTTACAGCAGAGTCTTGTGCACCCGGGGAATCCACCTCTCTCACCCCCTCAACGTCCACCTTGCACTCGGTGTGTGCGCGCTTGCCGAAGTCGTTTGCCAAGTCAGGGTCAGGAATGAGGAAAACTACATGAGGAAGATCTAGTTTTTTCTCTATCTGTGCTGATTTTGAATAAGTACACTTTTTTTTTTAAGCTTCATTGTATCCTTAGCATCTCCAGGGTACTGGACTGCCACGTAGCTTTTCTTCGTTTTATTCTGTCCTGTATTGTCCAGGTAGATAATCTTCTTGGTGTGAACTGGGGGAGTATGACTTGGACACAGACCCAGAAGTATGCTAATGTTAATCCAGACACAACTGTGGGGAATAGGTTGTTAGTCTTTTGCTGCAGGTCTGCCTTTCAGGCTAGTCTTACAAATGGTTACATGTATCTGCTGAAGCAGGAAAAAGAAGTTGTGCTTGGGTCTGCATCACACAGGAGCCTCTAGTTGTCTTTGGTTCCTTCATGTCTCTGAGAAGCTCTCTCCCAGGTCTTACATTAAGATTGTTTAAGTCTTATAGGTGAAACATGGGTCTTCCAATATAAGGCTAGCATATTAAACAAATAATGCAAAATAATCTTTAGGATGCTCTTGAAAGAAAGACAAAAGATGAACAGGATGACTCAATGTTCAAACGATCAATACTCAGTTACGTCCTGAACTTTATCAGAAAGCAAATTAAAGTATTTATTTTCTGTTTGGTGACTTTACACTTTTTTTCCCTTAAATTTTAAACTATTGTAGTTGAAATGGCTGAAATTTCCTTTCCGTTTCTTCCTTTGCTTTAAAAGCCATCCAAAGCCTGACTGGAGAAGTGGAAATGATCTCTTTGGCCAAGCCTCTGCCCACCTCTAAAGACAGGAAGAGGCACAGTAGGTGATGATATGGGAAAGGGAGCTCACTATGCTTAACTTTTCTCTGGCAAAAAGTAGCTGAAGAATCTTATGGAAGTGGAATAAATTAGAGGTTTCTCTATGACTTCTAATTAATGCTGGAATTGGGCAGTAGAGGATCAAGTGGCCAAAATTTGATTTCTGCTCTGTTTAACCAGAATTTGGACACAAATAATAACGTAGGTCTAGGCTTGATTCTCACAAACACCAACAACCCACAAAGGCCTGTTCTGGAAGAAATTTGTTTTTCTTTGTTTTCAAAATTTCAACTGCTTTCCAATTAAGTGATATGATATTTCATGTATTTTTATTCTCTCTTCTTGTTATATTACTTAAAAACTGATCTTCAGCTCAGAATGTGTTTTAATACAATGGGTTGGAAAAGCTTGTCTTGTAAATCTCTCTGGTGGAAGAAATAATTTATTGCTGTTAGGGCTTTCTGTATAGTTGTCTATTTAAAACCAAAAACTGATGTGGAACGAAGTGAGCTGGTACTAAAGGAACAGAAGCATACAGGAGTTGCTTTTTCCATCTTTAAATTGATGGTAGACTATGTTGATACTGAAAATAATAAGGGGTCCTATTAAAACACAAATACTTAAAAAGTTGGTATAGTAATACATAGGGAGGAACGGTACTCTTGTGATTAGCTTTAGGGGACAGGAGTTAGACCTGAATGGAAAATGTGTTGGTGTAAGAAATGGAAAAGGGAAACTAGCTTGTTTTCCCTCAGCTTTGTCGGCTCCACATTGAGAAGAATAAACTAGCTGTGTTGTAAATATGCACAGGATGCAAAATAGTTCATGTACAAAGCTGTGTTTTTCAGAGCATAACTCTGCAAATAGCCTTTTGCATTCTGAAGGAGGTAGGATGGACTTCTGGTTCTGAAAGTAGATTGCACTAGGAGATCGTTATAAAATGATTTCAGAAGACCTGGAATTTACCCTTCATTTGGGTAATCTGAAGATACTAGATGCCTGAAGTGATAGTTCTTATGCCTATCCCTGAAGGTTCTTGACTTAATATCACGACTGCCACTCCTTTGATGTTATCTGCAGTAACTTTTGATGGATTCATTTACCCCTTCAGCATTATTTTGGGGGTAAGGACTCATGCTCTAGCCCCCAGTCTGAACTTAGGCATTCTTAAAATTGTCAGCAAGTGCTAAGATTAACAGACGTTCTACATAACAAAATTCCCATATTATGCAGTCAAATCCAAGGCCCCACATGCAAAGGAAATTCAGTGTGACTTTTCCTATATCTTCCTGTAACTGTTTTCTCTCCCAGCTCAGGATGCTGGAAAACGGCTGCTAAGGCACACAGAGATAAATGGTATTTGTCCAGAGGCTCCACTGCGCTGCTGCCACGTGGC
>JANXJC010000021.1:20576168-20588818 GCA_027564655.1 Leptodon cayanensis | reverse complement strand
TCCAGGGCCCCACATGAAAAGCAAATAGAACGTGACGTTTCCTCTATCTTGTAACTGTTTTCTCTCCCAGCTCAGGACGCTGGAAAACGGCTGCTAAGGCACACAGAGATAAATGGTATTTGTCCAGAGGCTCCACTGCGCTGCTGCCACGTGGCTGAGCTGCGCGTGCTTGAACGATGCTCTCCCTCCATTTGTCGTGTTGGGATGCCCTCGGCAAGTGTCGTTCGTCTTTCTGGTCTTATAGGGGCTCCTAATAAGCAGCGTGTGCAGGTTCTCTTAAATCCTGAAGGTACTCCCTTAAGCAGCCAGTTTGAGTTGTCACTTGTGTCCCAACCTTTTCTGTCCCTGCACCGAGCCCACTTAGCTCAGCACAGCTGTGTACGATCCAAAGAACTAAGTGACACTACTAGCTGATTTGAAATTGGTAAGGTGGAAAAGCACACGGCAAAGCTGCATTGTGGCGTAGTCCCTATGCTGATAGATACCTGGTTTATGAGAAAAGTCTGAATTTGACATTTGCAGACTGGAGCCAAGACACCAACTGCTTGAGCAGGCTTTTTTCTTCTTTTTGTGCCCAGAAGACAGTGCTCCCTGAAAAGGTGCAAGTAATGACTGAATGATAGGATTACAAACTGTTGATAACCCAAAAATCAGGAGTTTTTATACTAATTTCATAGGTGCCCAAACTAGGGCAAGGAGTTAATGTGTAATATGTGAAGTATGCTAAATTAATAACCAGTTCAAATATTGAAAGAGCCTGTGCTCTCACATAGTTATAACAGATGCCAAATGTTCTACATATTGCTGGATGATTTCTGGTCTTACTGGAAGTAATGACGCTGTGTTACATGCAGGGTACTTCAGTTAATTTAGGCTGATATCAACAGGTGTTTTTTCTGTGTATTCTGGAACACAACTAGAATTTTTAGTACAGCTTTAAAGGCTTAAAAGGAGGCTGCTAATGAAGATAAACTCTTCTTAATAAGCCACGTTTCAGGGTCCACATCTGAATTAAAGTTGAGTCTTATTTACTATTTTCCAAGGTAAAGCTACATTTATGCTTTGAGTTTATGTAGAAATCTAGGAAAAAAAAAAGGTATGCTTCCTCATCCTCTGTGTAGGGGGTACACAAGAATACAAAGAGCACTTATCAAGAATTGCTGTGCCAAACTATCGCAATATTTAACACAGATAACCAGAAGGGCCCATGCAGCCATTAGGCTTAATACAGAAAAATAAGAATAGTCTCAAGTACTTTACAGATAAAATAAAATTTTGTTTTTATTTTCTCCCTCTCTCCTTTTGCTGTCCTATTTCTGAGTTGTCTCACTTGTTCTAAACAGCACAGGCAGAGAGAGGGAGGTTGGACAAATGTGTAGACTCTAATCTGTCATCAGTGAAAATGTTGAATGACATTTGTCTTGTTGTGTTACATAATTTGTTTTGCTGAATTCAGAGGACTAAACTGTGATGCTCCTGGGTGTCAGAACACCCCCTGAGTCTAGCAGGAATCCTGATTTGCCTCAGAGTGTCCTTAAGACGTCCCTCAAATTATGTATCATTCAGAAATCAGCTGGTTTGCGTGTTTGGAATTCTTATTTAGCTGAGTTGCATTAAAAGCTTCAAATAATGTCCGTTCTAGACATGACAATGCACAGCTGCAGGTACTGAAAATAGAAGTTACTCTAATTTTCTAATTACTCTTACTATTGAATTATTCTTCTAACTATTAAACTATTTATTGAATTATTCCAACTACTGAATTCTAATTATTGAATTATTCAAACTCTTCTAACTATAACTATTTTAGTTGTTCTAATAAAATCAAATACATGAAATGAGAGGTCTGTCCTAGGTATAATATAATGTTATTTTTACTAACATCTTGGATTATAGCTCAAAATGAACACAATAAATTGAAGAAATGGCTTGAAATTGAGATGAAATTCTGAAAAGACTTCTGCAAAATGCTGCACTTAAGAAGCCAAATAGATACTGATAATTGGCTAGACACCAATTTAGACATTACACTAGATTACTTACTAAAGTATGAGTTGAGGATATGCTATAATTGCAAAGAAATGTAGGTAGCATTCTGGTACGTAGTCACAGAAGTTCCAGGATGAAAGTAATTTTTCCTCTTGTGCCAGTGGGATCTTATCTGCACGACGGCATTCGCTTCTGAACACCTCACTATAAGAAACGTGTAAATGTGTAAAAAGATTTTAAATTGTAATAGGAATTATGAGAACTTTAGGAGACCTGATCTTTGAAGAAAGATTGAAAGAAAATAATACATATATGATATGAAAAATGATGACACATTTGTGCTGCTTGTGCAAAGTTCTCTGAGCTTTGAAAGAGCTGGAAAGAAGTTGGAGGATTATGCTAGGTATCTTTGCATGTGTGAGGTGACAGCAGGAGATGGGCTGTATAATCCTTCCTTTTTTACTCTCTTTAGGTTGAATTTCTAGTTGTGTATTGCCTAGAACCAACTTCTGGTGCCTCTTTCTTAACACATACAGCAATATATAGAAAGTGAATTGTCTTACGTCTGAGCCTCGTCAAAGTGCACAGCCTTGTTGCTGCACCCAGACCTTTTCTATCTGGCAGTACTCTGTCAGGGAAGATGGTTGTGCGCATCCTCTTCTACTGTCTTTGCTTTTTTAAATTGCCCTGGCGTACCTGTCCTCTGTTTGCCCTGTCACTTTATCTTTCTATGAATGTATGTATGTAGGTTAGGCATATCAATGAAAAAAGACTCTTCATAACCTATAATGGAAGTGATCACCTGAGAAAATTTAACTGACTTTCAGATCTGAACATCTTTTAAACACTGAATCTTTAAATCATTTTCCCATCTTCTCATAGGATTTATCAGAAAATAGGAGACAATCTAATGCTCATTGACACCAGCCTTTTAAGATGTTATTTTTATCCACAAGAACATTTCATTTCTTTAATCTTATGATCTGATATACTGTAAAAAGGGATAACACTTCTTTGACCGTAGTATTCAAGGACAACAAGAGATGGTTCAGGTTGCATTTCCCAGAGCAGATAAATCGTTGAAGCAGAAATGTTCCATTATTTGCAAAAATTTTACTTTCACTTAAGAGATATGCTGCTGATTTTGTCAGATGTGTGGATCAAAGAGAGCAGGCATAAGCTTTTTGAATTTGTGTGGATCTGAGAGCTTTATCATCACCAGGGGTTCACTCAGCATGCACGCTGCGGGGGAAGTATTTCTCACAGAGCCTACTGCTAGAGTATTACAGCTTGGCCCAACACTGTGAGCTAGCAATGTGGGGATTTTTTTCCTTTTTTTTTTTCTTTTCCTCACTTTCTCTGCCACCCTCCCACTTTTCCTGTTTCCTCTTATTCTAGGTTGAACTTCTAGTGAGGTAATGAGCTGGAATTACCTTTTGATCCTTCCTTCTCGGAACACATGACAATGGTCTGGGGAGCGCAAATTCATTTCTCATCGTGGTGAATGCTGTAATTAGCAAAAAGTCTCTGGAATTTGAAAGGCGAGAAGAGGTCTCATTCAGTAAACAGGTTATTGTTCGTGAGAAAAGGAAACAAAACAGAGAATTAAAACTAAAATCAGCGGTATCTTAGGAAGTAGGACATTTTCTAAGGCCTTAGCATTTGATAATTGCACTGACGTTATGATTTTTCCATTATAAAGGGTCACTAAGAAGGCTGATGTAAGAGAACTAATAGAGGGTAAAGAAGTAGAAACCCTTCAGCAATTGCTTTATACGGATTTATGTAACAAATCTCATTTCAGATTAAGTAATTGTTTCTCAGCTCATAGTTTTCAACTACACCAGTAGATAAGGATTTTTCTTCAGCTTCATTAAAACCATATGTCTGCCAAATTACCAATTACAATGCTATTTAGCTGACGATATCTTGAATTTAGAGTGACATTCCTTTTATGAGGTCTTGCGTATGAGAGATGTATTTTGTAATATAACAGGCTACCACTAGTGATTGTCCCTTTTCATCTGTCTTGGTTCATCCTTTGGACTTGCCACCAAAGTAGATAGCCTGAGGAAATAAAAGCAAAATACATTTACATATCTAGCCTAGGTTAACTCTAAGATGAATATAAAAGGCCAATTGCTCTTATGTGAGGTGGCATATAGAAACAGCTGCATAGGTTGATAATATTGGTGGTACTGCACTTACTGCTGTCTTTCACCTCTGACACTCTCCCTACAGATCCCGCACTGAAAATGATTATGGGACTTCTTCCTAATGTAATGAAAGGAAAAATCCTTCAATAAATCTATGCTGTTAATGAAAGCACATAACAACTAGATAATTTTAAATGAAGTGGACTAGTTAGTGCTCACAAAATGCCTTGCACTGGCAGAACTTTCTACCTGATAGTTATTACCTGATGGGTGAATGCTAACAATTGGGTATGTTACCCCAAACGTTCTTCCTTTCGTCTGCAGCTTGCATGTTTGAAAGATCTGCTAACTAATCTGAAAAATGAACACCTAATTTAGTATCACTGCCAGAACAGTCTTGGTTCTGTGGTATGAAAATAATAAATTACTGTGTATTTTAATAGGACATTATTTGGTATCTTGGTATAAGTTGAAAAAAAGTCATTATTCAAGATAGTATGTAAGTGGTAAATGCTTTTTGTAAATTGCAGCAACTTTTAGATGCATCCACACCTTGCGTCTTTTTTTTTTTTTCCAAGTTTGTTTTTCTAGCTGGTATTAGTGTGTTTTGGTGGGTATGTATGTGTACGAAAATACTGACAACTGTGGTGAAGAAGAGAAGATATTTCTGTTTACAGGCACTTAAATTTATTCATTTTCTCTCTGTCTTTTTATTATGCTGGTTTTGGATCTACATGTGATCAGAACAGCACTGTCTTATAAAAATACATGACACAAAAGGTATGTCTGGTAAATAGGGGCTAACTAAAGGTGCTATTAAGATATATATATATATCTTAAGAATTTATTTTTCGCTAAGCAGTCTTTGTTTCCCCACCCCCACTAATAGGTTTATACAAGTCAGTTTAGCTAACTCGAGTAGAAAGCTAGGCATAGGCAGACTTTGAGTAAATGCAGAGTAAAACGGCAAGCTGGAAATTCATTATATAGTTTTGGGTTATTAGATTCAAGCTCAGTAGCTTTTATAGATTTACGGGTGTCACTGTAGACTTACAGCCTGGAAAGATGATAACAAGGTCCAGCAATCTGATGTTCTGTTGAGGCTTCAATATCTTAAAGGGATTAGCTGCGAGATCTGATTTGAACTAATGGAATAAATTAGATACAGAATTTCTGCTTATCATTCTGGGTTACTTTATGAAGTCAAGTGCTACTTGTACAAAAGATATCCAACCTGGATAAAGTACATGGCACACCTCGTGTATCCAGTGTTGACATACATATATATATATATATTTTATTTTTTGATATATACTCTTTGTACAGAATCTGACACAGAACAGGACCCAGAATGACTGCCCTGATAATAGTAATCATAAAGCCTATTAAGTCATTGCTGTCTTTTTCTTTGAGATGCTCCTTAGTTTTGAGCTATGTTTGTATAGGAAAAATATGTTTTTATTTATGGAGGGTGCAGCACAGTCCAGTAACATTGCTTCCATGCCTCCCCAAAGTGCTAAACATCTTTATTGTTTTTAATAAAATCAGGAAAGAAGCTTGTATAATAACGTTAAATCCCATGACAGCAGATGCTATCATTTATTAGTTAATGATTTCTTATTGATTTCCTAGGATGACAGGTTTTTTAAAAGGCTGTTCCTGATCTCATTTCTGTCTGTCATCCTTTGTGACTTGTGTTGACAGTTCCTTTTAAAGAATAAAACAGATTCTTTTTGAAATCTGTTCTTTTATACTAAATTCCTCTGCCAGAGGCCTGTCACTCTCCCACTGAGGTAGTTGTTGACATTTACCAAAGCACAACAATGTTTAATTTAATATTTTTGTGCTTTAATGTCATATTCCCAAGACAACGGTTTGTCATTTCTCTCTCTTGATATAGCTAATGACAGCTAACTTCAGAAACTCCTTTCATTCTTTAGCATTTGGGCTTAATTAGTGTTATGTTATTTTAGCGCCTGATTTCCAGACCTTTATTTGTGAAGTATTATACTGTGAGCACACCTAGTGAAATTAATAAGACTAGGTACACTGTAAGAGAAGATACTTGACATACGAGGGAGAGCTGCAGAGCTAGACATCTAGGTTATAAGAATAAGACGACAGTATAGGATCACTGTGTATTTATTAGTGCTATGACAGCAAGCATGCGTATGCGTATACATGCACGTATATATGCTTGTATATACATATATTTATATAAGTTTTTTATGCATCTGTGTGTATGCAAGCACACATTTTGAGACTTAAAGCAAGTTTGTGTGCTTGCTTTTTTAGTTGTAGCTCCAGAAGTTATGAAAAAGAAGGTAGTACAAGTCTCAATAAATAAAATGATTTTGTAAGGTTTCCCCCATGCTGAACTTACCTTTAATGAGAAGCTGATTGAACTGAGAGGCCAACAGCATTAGCTCCTAAGAGCTGTAGCTGTGCAACAGTCTCCCCTTGAGAAAGGAAGGACGCAAGATACGTGGCCTTGCAGTGTTGTTATGGAAAGACATTTCATTTTTTTGGCCAGCCACATTTTTGGGAAGTGCCATCCTGTGTTTGTTAAAACCCTGCAGCTGTTCTTCTCTGAGAAAACTAGGTGTGGGAGGAGGTCCGACCAGCGTCGGAGAATGACGATGAGGGGCAGACATGGAAGTGGCAGGATTTGATCCCTGAAGCCTGTAACTTCTCTACTGCAAAGGGATCGGGATTATACCAAACTTTCAGCCCTTCCAGTGGGTGAACCCAGCTCTGGAGTGGTGGAGTTTGGAAGTGTAGAAGGATGTTCTTGAGCAGGGAACTTTCTTCAGGACGGGTTGCAAAATGCTTGCAAGGTTTTGTTTACAAACTTCAAATGGAAAGGAAACGGAGGCTGGATGGGGAAAGAATGAAAACTGGAAAAATCTATTAAAGGTCCTCTCTAACTTGCAGGAGAGTAGATGGAGACACCCAGAGAGACTTTGATTACTTCTTTCTGCCTTGCTTTCTCCTTTGTTCATCCTGCCTGGAACGTAAAGAAAACCTTAAGAATTAATATATACATCAGCTGAATAATTTAGAATCAGCTGGTAGCGAAAAGACAGGATTTGAACAACTAACAGAAATGCAGAGTTGTACTGACAAAAGTGTAAGTTTAAAAATAACAGTTCACATGCATCTACTAGATGAAACAAGGAAGGAGCTGGCATTAAGTTCCTCAAAACTCAAATGCCTGGAAAAGAGAGTGAAGACAACTACAGCAAATGAAGAAACGAGACCTTGTAGGGAGGAAAGACTAAAAGTGGGGCAAAGGGAGGGACAGTTATGGAAGAAAACCTAATGAATACAGCTGATTTGGAGACACAGTCACTATGATGGTAGCTTCCAAACAGGAATGCAAAACATGCTATCAAGAAGCAAAATAAAAGAAAGGAAAAACCAGGCATGGTGGTATGCATGAAAGATGTAATGGGACTGTCTCCAAGGGTTTTGTCTCTGCCTTCCACCCCCCCCCCGCCCCTACCAAGATTAATGATATTAGTAATCAAGTAATTAAAATAGTAATACCTTACTTTTTGGAAGTAATAAAGATTTCAAGAAACTGATGGAAATTTAAACTACTTCTACTGAAAGAAGGCAATAAATATGGAAAATCCTGAGAGCTCCCAGTTGGCAGGGAATGTTGTTTCTTTGTGGCGATGCTTCAAGGATCCTGACTGTAACAGCTTCTAATATAAGCAGGATAGACACATGTGCTCTAATGTCATATTCCCAAGGCAACAGTTAAGTTGTTTCTCATGCCTGATATAGCTAAGCCTTAGACTAACTTAACAGTGTGCCCAGTTCCCCATCTCTATACCTAGAATAGTTGTTGGACCTAGAGTCTTATGATATTGGAGACTTCTGTAAAGTGAGTGAATTAATGGCCCTGGTGAGCAATTTGGAGATTTATATCTCTGTACCTTAAACTGCATAAACTTACCATGATTACATGGTACCCTTATCTCCTGAAATCCGTTCGTGTGTTGCAAATATTCCTTCATTGTCCTTTTTCTGGCGAACATACCTCTTCTAGTATATGTATGTGTGGTGTAGATACACCATATATATTCATTCAATGAATTGGGGTTAGTTAGATCAGTACTAAAAAAAAAAAAAAAAAAAAAGGGTGGGGGGAGTAAAGTGATCAGACCACCACCATTTACATACCTTTTAGCAGTTAAAACTGGAGCCAGTAGTAAAGAAAACAGCAGTAAATTAGGACCAGGTAAAAAATTTTTTTTAGCATAAACCTGTGGGTTATTTTGTAAGAAATAGCTGTGTCTGGTCATCTTAAAAAGGAAAAAAGAAAAATATTAACTGTTATTAATGTGTAGCTGGACACTTTAAGTAGATTTTTAGAATTAAAAATGTAATGTTTCAAGATCCTCCACCCATAAGAAACTTTTTAAGTTTTTTACTTTGGATTAAAGGAATTAACTTTGTTACCTTGAGAGATCAAATTATTCTGGTTGCTTCTGGGAGGGAAAGATGATTTAAGATTTTTAGAGACAGCGCAGTAGGGAACCACATTCTGACTCAATGAGCCACCACAAGTTAATCAGTACTTTTCACTCTGTATTGTTTTCTCTTGCCTTTGCAAATCTCATGCTGTTCTTGAAATGCTAGGGAATTGAAAGAACCGGTTGGCTGTTAGTACTTGGAAGAAAAGATGGTATTTCACTGTGAGAGAAATGTATATATCCTTCTTTTAAAACATTTTATATTCTTATTTTAATTTTTTTTATTATTTATTTTTTTTATTTAGCTGTTGGGACCCCCAGGAAAGAAAAACGCTCCTTGTGGAAACAAATGTCTTCCTGTCCCATGCAGAGAAAATTATTAAGAAGAAATTTACTCATAAAGTAATAAAATAAATAAAAAAAAATTGCCATGAGCAAAAAGTGCTATTAATTTTGACTAGCTTCTGGCACAAAGCTGAAAAAAAGCATTCTTAGTGCTTAAGAATGGCTTAAGACCTGAGATTTTGCTCCTACTTTCAAAGGCTCAGAAAATACAATAAGAACGGTTATAGCTCTGGATATGCATTCTGGATACATCCAGCTGTTTGGAGATGCTTACTGTTAGGAGTTTTGGCTCATTCTTTTTTTCATTCCTCCTAGCTTTCCACACTAGTCTTCCTCCTGCCCAGGTTCCTGCTGACCCAAAAAGGAGAGACCATTCTCATAATACTTTTACGCATTCTTAGAATAAAAAAAAAAAGGAGGGTGGGGAAATTCAGAGAAGCCTGTTTCTTGTGGCATCTAGTCACATTTTGTAAATTTGGTAAGAGCTGTGAAGTACCTGAGCCCATATCCAAACTCCAATCTGTAATCAAGTAAATCATTATCTGAAGAATTTAAGTGCTTTATTTAAGTTGGGAGGAGAGGGAGAAGAACTAATTTCAGATATATCCATGTATTTTCTGGAAAAATATGGATATACAATGAAAATGGTTAATGATGTGTGGTTTTCTTATTTGTATTTCAGTAGGAGCATGTGCAATGGCAGAACAGCAAGACTGGAACTGTGGTATTGTTTATTGTTTTCAGGAGACTGAGACTGGCTGAACAAGTATAAAATATTTTTCAGACAGTTCAACATGTTTATGTACAGTCTTTAGCTGTTGGTAAAATGGTTGACTTTTTTTTTTTTTTTCCCACTTGACCAGCTGCATAACATTGACTTTGGGATGCACTAAAGAGATTGAACACAGTGAATCATTATGTTAATCCCCACAGGGTAAGAGTACAAGCAGCTCAATTCCTGAAACCTAACTGAGGCAAGGGTAAATAAATCAAAACAATCAAACAAATGTTTGATTCCAGACCATTTGCCTAGGGAACTATTTATTGGTGGTAGAAGGTCTTGCGGTTTATATAAAGGAAATCAGGTGTGCCTGAGTCTTGACTAATCAAAGAATATAAGAATAAAAATTGCTACCTGAAATTCAGGAGGTTGTGATGGCCGAGGCGTATGTTTAATATCAAGCAAAATTTTGAGGCGCTTGACATAGAATCGTATAGCCTGTCATTAAGATGATGAGGTGCAGTAAGCTTCCATTAAAATGTGCACCTTAATATATGATATAGTTTCTTCAGTCATTTCCTAGGCCAGTAACTGTTGTTACAGTAACTGTAATCAACGTAACTGTTTCAGCAGACTGTAAGCTTAAGTTCCTAAGGAATAGAAGGACTGTCAAAAACAAACACACCCTCTGCCCCCCCTGCCCCCCCCCCCCAAATCCTGTGAGATTTCTGACATCATAATTTTATTTTTGTTTGATTTGGTACCATCACTTTGATCTGGAAATTCATCTGGTAATGGATTCCTAGGACTTTTTCTGTTTCTTTTGTAATTGTTGACAATTGTTTTTCATTTTTTTTTTTTTTTAACATTTCTGTTTATGAAAAGGATGTTAATGCACAATACATGGAAGAATTAGTAAACCTGGGGCCTGAACTCTGATCTCAATGTAGGAGGATCGTGGCATGAATGATCTCTTAAAGACTTCTAAAACTAAGGTTCCAGCCTGGATTCTTCTTTAGATTTCTTGGTGGTGGTGTGTGTGAGTGTTGGTTTTGTTGTTTTGTTTTGCTTTCTCAGAGCAGAGGGAGAGTTTTGCTGTAAATATGCAACCTGGAACAACTGGTGATAGGAGTGATGTGACTGATTTCCCCACCTGCTTTGCTGCAGATGCACTCCCAGTGATCTGAATGCAGCTGCATAACCAGTTAGAGGAGACCTCAGTGCCACAGCCCAGCGACAGCTTGGGGCCAGCACTTGAGTTCACATTTTTAGTGACACATCTGTCACTACCTCCTCAGAGCTGCTTTCATACTACTAATGTGGTAGGAAGGATGCTAAGATTTGTGATCACTGTTGCTAAATAGAATGAAAATATGCAATTTTGTGAGAAGGTAGAAACTATATATATGTGTGTATATATATATATATATATATATATATTTTTTTATAAAACTGTGCTAGGTTCTAGTCTTTTTTCTCCTTTGAAAATGTGCACTACTTTCACTGATGTCACTCTTCCTTCTACAGTTTTTCTGAGATGACAATTTGAACCTCCGAAGGCTTGTTTTTCACTTAGTACCATACTGACTGTTGACAGGAATTTAATCAGGAAAAGAACTTTTCTGAAATTTAAGGATTTTAATCTGCTACTACCTCCTCTGAAATGCAGATGATTATTCATTTATGTAGTATATGTCAAGGTATACAGACCGCACAGAGATGTGTTCTCTCCCTAAAGAGCTTGAAGTCCAAAGAATTTATTATGCTGATGAAAACCAGGGACACATATAGTTTTAGCTGCTATTCAGCAAATAAACTTTACAGGGTATCATTTAAAGAAAGACTGCAGGACTTTAAATGTGGGCATCTCAGCTGCATTCAGGTTATGCTGTAGGCTGGGTTTTTTTTTCTGTCATTAGAAAGAAAATATCAGAAATCTTTTGTCTGGCTACACATCTGCTTGTTACCATCAAAGTGTGTATTAATCCTCCTGTTGGTAAAAATAAACATACTTTTTGTAGTCTCCTCCTGCAAAACAGGTTATTAGAGGATTTCTGCCAGTGAAGGAGAAGCGCAAATGCTGCTACTTCTCTTCATGCTTTGTGTTTGCAAAAGAAAAGGACAGCTTCAATAATTTAAAAAAAAAATATTATTTTGTTCACATTCTCTCTCCCAGAAAATGTAGTTAACTGTTTGCTAGAAACAAAGAAGTGTGTCTAGTGATATGGCCATCTTATTGAGCAGTCAAAACATTTTTTCCTTGGGAAATCAGGCTCAATTTATGTTTATTCAGTTCTTTGCAACTAAAACGCACAGTGTGTCAGTATTTTAAGTACAGTCACAGTGTAGCTATTGCCAGTTGCTAATCCAAGTTGAATATCGTAGACTCCATCCTGTATCTGTGCTATAGGTGCCAGAACACCTCTGAGTAGAGGAATTTGCACATCTTCTGTTTCTCCTATGAATCTCAAGATGTTTGAAGTTCCAGGTTCAACTTCACTCCTTTGTTCCCAACTCTTCCGCTTCCACCTTCCCCAACACCAAGCAGTGCACATGGGATAGGGAATGGAGGTTGCGGTCCATTCGCAGACTTTGTCTGTGCTTCTCCTTTCTCACGCTTTTCCCTTCTTCCAACGTGAGTCCTTCCCACAGGCTGCAGTTCTTCAAGAACTGCTCCACCACGGCTCCTTTTTCACTGGGTACAGTCCTTCAGGAACCGCTCCAGCGTGGGTCCCCTGGGGGGTCACAAGTCCTGCCAGAAAGCCTGCTCCAGCCTGGGCTCTTCTCCACCAGCTGCAGGGCCTGCCAAGAGCCTGCTCCTGTGTGGGCTTTCCATGGGCTGCAGCTTCCTTGGGGGTGCATCCCCCTGCTCCGGCGTGGGTCCTCCCCGGGCTGCAGGTGGAGATCTGCTCCCCCGTGGACCTCCGTGGGCTGCAGGGGGACAGCCTGCCTCAC
>JANXJC010000021.1:20556081-20568330 GCA_027564655.1 Leptodon cayanensis | reverse complement strand
CTTCCCTCCAGCATGTCAGCTGTACCACACAGCTTGGTGTCATCCACAAACTCGCTGAGGGTGCACTTGATGCCACTGTTCATGGCACCAACAACGGCGGTAAACAGTGCTGGTCCCAACACCAACCCCTGAGGGTTGAGAGACAAGAATGTCACGCGGGACAGCGTCAAATGCTTTGCATGAGTCCATGTAGATGATGTCAGTTGCTCTTCCCTTATCCACCAATGCTGTAACCCCACCGTAGAAGGCCACCAAGTTAGTCAGGCACAATTTGCCCTTAGTGAAGCCACGTTGGCTGTCACCAATCACCTCCTTATTTCGCTTGTGCCTTAGCATAGTTTCCATAGAGTTCCATAGGATAATAGTATGCATAAATTATATTCTTCTCATGCAGTTCTTGATCAGGAAAGTATCACACAGCAATGGAAATTTCAAGCTCCAGAGTCATGCTCAAAGCTTGAAATATTTCTCTTGTAGGTAACATGATCCTCAGGAGTTTATTCCCCAACTATAAAATGCAAACTCAAGAAATAAAGCACATTGTTAGTTCTTTGGCTTACATATTAAAGCTTGAGGTTATGCTGTTCCTGGGCAAAAATCATGTTACATTCTCACAGACTCGGGCAAAATAACAGGAGCTTTTGTATTTGATTTGGTGTTTTAATGGATAATTAATCCAGATCAGATGTTTTAAAGCAAGGAACGCTTATTTCAGCTATGTACTTGATCTGTTGACAAGTCACTATTCTAACTAGGCTTGCTTGGAAAAAAAATCAGCCTGCTGTGTTGACATCTACAAAAATCCAAACTTTCTGCCTACGAAGTTGCATTTTAGCTTTCAGTTTTTAAATGTTAGCTCTAAAGTGTTGTTACACAAATGAATATAATAGCTAAATTTGTCACGAAGCAAACTTTACAAACACTAAAAAACTTGAAACTTACTGCTAGTATGAAAATGCCAGGAAAATGACAATGCGTTTTTGCAGGAAAATGTCTTCTCATTTTATATTTTTCTGATTTGCAAAAGAATACATCTATATAAAGTGGACTGGCTCTGAAAAGCTGTGAAACTGAGACATTTTTTTTAATCAATAACTTTATATAAATAGATGTTAGAAATGTAATTTTTTAAAGTGTGATCATAATGGCAGTGATGATGTTTTGATTAAAGAGCTTGGGATCTATTCCACTGGAGATATGCAAAAGTAACACTAGCTCTATAGGCCACTTTACATGACAAGTTATTAGGAGGGAGTAAAACAGTGAGAAAAGGGAAAGCAATTAATTTGCAGTCAACTTCTCTCTGCTAATATACATCTGTGAAAGGAAAGAACACAAAGGAGGAGGACAGACATTCAGAGACAGATACCGCGTGTGAAAGTGCCCTGGGAAACAGACTCTCTTCATTGTAAGTAGAGTTTCTCCTATAAGAGAACTTTCCTCCTTGGCTGGAATACCCTACATGAAAACGTGACAAGAAGTAGATAAATGTATACAAATGCTGTTTGACATCACTGAATTGCAACTCATTCTCTGTAAAATATCAAGGAGGAAAAAAAAAAACAAACCCACAGTATTTATCCATTTTAAAAGTAGGGCACTGTGCCCTATTCAAACAATAAAACACGAGCACAGTGGCTAAATTGCCTAGTTTGTCCATATGAAATAGATGTCAGCTTGAATTAAGAACCACTAATAGCCAATGCTGTAAGGGTGTTTCTTGAAATAAGTAAAAGTTGCAAAATCATATAATAGCACTTTTGAATGAAAAGTCTTTGAGATTCTGATGTCACTGTTATTCCCTTATACATCTAGCAGTTTTTAATTTAGTTATCAAACTATCTTTCTTAGTACTGTCAAAGTGATTAGAACATGAGCACTACTTAACGTTCAAAAGCAGCAGGATGTTTTCTGAGAAGTTTTGACTTTTTTGTTCTACGTTTGGAACTCTGTATCATAAGAGTTCACTTGCCTGTAGTATCTTCTAAAACCATGAAGTTTTTCACAGCCTAGAAGGACTTCTGAATAAATTGGTATTCAGAAAATTGTGAAATTAAAACAAATACCTTTAAAACACAAAACAAAACCAACCCCTCCAAGAAGTCATTAAAGCACTTTTTTTTTGTTAACCACCTGCAAGAACTGAAGAATTCAGTATTTACAACTACAGATGCTTATTTAAACAGACAAAGCAGTAACAATCCTCATATATAAGTGTTTTGAAAATTTAACTTTCAAGTGGTTAAAAAAAAACACCTAAAAACCCCAAGGACTTGGTAAATACTGATTTTAGTTCCTCAAACATTCCTGTAACAACTGATTGCAGACATCCCCCCCCGCCCCGATTTTTTTCAGAGATTGCAAGTATCATGGTCACAGAGTTTGTTTCATTTATTCAGATGTATTCATTCTACATTTAACAACTAGTATTTCAGAATATTTATTATAGGATTACTCTATAAGACAGATCATTCTGGTTTCTCCTCCTTTCAGTCAGTAATATTTTGTCGAAATAGTTCTCTCCAAAAAACAGTGCAAGAATGATAAGATTTTGGGTTAACTAGTCCTGCCTCCAGGAAAACATATTGTATTAGAAAATATATTAACCATCAGTTAATGTTCTTGTGTCAAGTAAAGTCAATTATGATTTTGAAATAGCATTTGCAGTGTGTTACACTAAAACATGCAAAACCTTCTCAAAGGCTTTTAAACCTGACTTGTTTCCCTGTTACAATGGATGCTAAGTCACATTTAGCAACGGGTTCGTTAGCATGCTGTCTGATGGGATATATTTTCCCTGCAGAAACATGCTAATGGGTATTCCTTCAATATACACCCTACACAAAGAACACCCTTGTGCAGAAAGGTGCAATCTGAAAGTCATCCCCCACTGCCTCGCAGGAAAGCTTTTAAAGCATCCTGTCTTTTATGCCTATGCACCATATTTCCTATTTTTTACCCCCCTTTGTATTATATTTAATAATGAATACATGGAAATAATGTCATGGGGTTTTCAATGCTTGTTAGGAAGAAGAGGGCTAAGTCTTTGAGGGTAATAAAGCAACTAGCTGCAGGCATGTAAACTAGCTCTTTTCATCTATGCAAATATGCTCAGCTATTGTTTCCAAACCCTTGTAAAAGTTTCTACAAATATATTGAACTGCAAGTCTAAATCTCAGTTTGCTGTCAATATTTCTCACAACTTCAGTGCCAATGCTGTCTCAATGCCAGTACAGAAATTAAGAGAGAAAACTACAGCGATGGCTGGGGTGGTCCTGCTTATGAGCTCTTCCACAAATGCCTGGTAATGAACAGAGGCAGAAGTAGTCACATTTTTTGAGGAGGAACAGAAGGAAGAAGGTAGTCAGGAACTGTGAAAAAGAAAGGAAAAGGAACTCGGCCATGGCAGGTGTGAGGACTGCAGTACTGTCAATATTTAGCCTTGAAGATGGAAGTCTGAATCCTAGCCCTCCCATCACAGAACAGCTGTTTCGGAGACAGCTCTAGCAAATTAAGATGTTAGTCCCCACCAACCTCCCAGCAGTTAAACTACCACAAGAGATTACACTGAAGACAGCCAGGTTATTTTAAATTCCCGCTTAAGCTATGCCATGCTCATCTGTTTTGTTTTTGAATCAGAACACATTAGAAACATTCAAACAATCTGTGAACAGTAATTTGGCTGCTCAGAGAGAAGCATCCAGCTCAGTAGCAGAAATGAAAAATTTCCAAAAAAATTTCTCTAAGCCTTCAGAGATGGATCCACAAGAACTAGCACGCTGAGTGGAAATTTTCCTAACATCAGTACACTGAGCAAAGAGGCTTGTAGCTTACCAAGAAGGAAAATACTCAGGAAAAGAGGATTTCTGAAACCCTGACTCTCTTCAGACACTTACTGATGGTAGAAGCTTCTGTTACTCTGGGATTGCATCCTAGAAATCCCTCCTAAGTCTGGGCGCCTTAGACCTTCTTTTCATCAAGTGAGAGCAGGGTCACTCTTTTACTAAAAACATTGCCAAAGAAAGAACTGTTGACTCTCTGTTTTAAATGCAGTAGCTCAAAGTGTAGAGAGCTATTCAAGATGTGAAAGATATGCATCTGGTTGTCTCTATTGTCCAAGTGGAATAGCATCATAGAATAATTCAGGTTAGAAAGGACCTCAGGAGGTCTCACAAAATAAGGTCAGCTAGGAGATCAGATCAGGCTGCTCAGGACCTTTTTCAGTCAGAACTTGAAAAGCTCCAGGGATGGAGACCACGCAACCTCCCTGCACAACCCATTTCACTGCTTTACTATACTCATCGTGAAAAAGTGGTATCCTTATGACCAAAGCCTGTACTCAAAGAGAAGGGAGGCACAGCAGAAAGTGTATGTTGTTACCATTGTGGTAAGTACTTTTAAAAGAAAGCGATAACTACCACTGTATGCCATATAAATACTAGTTTAAAAGCTCATGATAAGACTAATAAATAAAGTTATTCAGGAAAGATAAACAAAAAATGCTGGGTTTTCAACACCTGAACAAGGCAGAGAAGCATGAATCAAGAACAAGGCTGTTCAGCTCCATTAGTTTAAGAGACCACTTACAGAGATAGATCTTCACATGCCTAAGAAGGCATATGTAAAAAATTTTGCTGCCTTTAGAAAGTTGTCTTTGGATCACACTGAGCAGTATTTTCAATATCTACCTCTTCTGCGTGCCTTTTCTGTCAGTCACTGTGGGTTGTACCCAGACTACTTCCTACAGATGCCTCACTTAATAGCCATGATTGCTGTGGAGTTTTTGCAGAGAAGGCATTCTATAGTATAGAGCTAATTTCAGCCTTCTCAAAAGGCTTCTGATTTTTTTGCATTATTCTATGATTATTGTCACTAGCATAAAACAGGCTTTAAATATCTTTTGTTGATAGTTCAAAATCTATGCTCCAAGATGGAGTAAACTTTCCAGACTTAATAAGAAGAACCAGTTTCACAAACTTATAGATTCTTTATGACGAGGGTACAAAAATGATAATTTTGGCTTATGCTACACCTGATGTAAATGTGTGGTAGAAACATTATTTAGGTACTTAAAATATGGAGTTCAGGAGAAAGCACACCATATCACAGGAGCCTTTCTTGCATCGAGTTTCTCAGCAATTTCTCGAAATAGAATAAATTTTCTCCTTTTATGTTTATGCTTCTCTCACAGAGCTTCTTTGATATAGAGGACACTGATGAGGATGGTAAATGATAATACTTTATTTGCTCATGGTACAGAGTGAGAAAAAGCTTTCAAGATTTGTAAGTACTATTCACATTTTACAAGTAAGGATTTTAAATCTTTAGAGAGGTTACATGATTTCCCAAAGTCTCATAGTGAGATAACGGTTGAAAAAAACCCAGAACTACATTACTTCATCCAGTATCCTCATTTCTAACCTCCACTCTGATTTAACTCTTAGTCATCTAATATTAGATATTAAAAGTTAACAGGCTCAGAGAGTAATGACCAAGTTCCTGGAACAGAATCCAATGAAGATGACTTAACACAGAGAAACCATTTCTGCATGAGGAAGGCTCTGAGACACAAGTAGTTGGGAGGCAAGGAGAGGACTTAGACGAAGTATCATCAGTATTTACATTCTCCCCTAGCCTCCCCCTTTTGGATGTTGCTGGATAAAATACACTAGGCAAGATGGATCTTTGGCCCGACCAGTACAGCCATTTATAATTTACCTTCAACATGTATGCATAAGAAGTATAAAGAATTTGCTAACAGAGATCACTAAATCACTAACAAAGGAGATAGTGGTGCAGAAATAACACAATGGGAACATTTGGCTATTGGGAAATTGTAAGAGGCCAACTGTTTAAAGTGTTTTGCTTCAGATTCCTAGACTTTTGAAGTTACTATAACAACACACCAGCACCACCTAAAAATGTTTTCTCTCCTTTCTTTCTTATATATGCACAAGACTAAAGTGTTTTAGAAAATCTGATCTAATCGCAGAACCTCTGAGCAAAGAATAATATTGACCAAAGCTGGCACAAGTTGGCAATCTCACAGAGACAAGGCTGTATTGCACTGCTTGGTCACTTAATTTTCATTAAAGGGTTTTAGCCTTGCTTTCTCTTTCCCAGGATCCTCAACAGCAGTGGAGATTTCTACCTAGACACAGATGAATTGACCAATAGACAGGCTTTGGACAGTATAGAAATAGTATCTTCACTCAGTAGCACAGGCAAAGCTTGGAGCTAAGAACGGACCAGAATAACAACTCCATATGGACAGGATTTGCATATTAACAAGAGCGTAAGTAGTTGCAGCCGTCTCGCCTTCAGAGCAGCCAGTTTCAGCCTCTGAGGAATAGGATGTTACTCTACAAATCTGATTACATGTGGGTTGTACCAATACGCCATAGATGGCAATGTTTTGCTGTCTAGGGAAATCAAGATGCTATTGAATGTTTAATCTGATTATTTTATGGTGTTTTAAATAGAACACCATTCTTCCAATATTCCAATAAATAGCCTAGCTGATCTACTGGAAATGGGAGGAGGAAAGACATGACAGGCTATCTACATTAATAAACTATTCATGGGAGCTGCAATGAATTGCCAGAATACAAATAGTATTTTCCCCTCTTCCTAGCCCTTTTCTAATACCCAGTCACAGCAATACATTTGTTTAAGCTCTGTAGCTTGACTATAATGACAAGCATGTAACTCGTAAAGACGGAAGAGTAGCAAAAATACTAGACACAATGCTGACCTTTTCGTGTGATAGTTAATCTTATACCTGTAACAGTCTTACTTTTTGTCATGTAATATCTTAACCCATTGACCATAAAAACTTCCACATACTGTGTACAGCTAAATTAACTGATGCTTTAAAGAGAGTTTTGCTACAATTTTTTTTTTATAACAAAAACCTCTAATTGCACATAGTACACTTTAGCACTGAGGCTATCTGTTAAAAAACAGAGAAGGGAAGGAATAGGCTATAAAACAGGGTACAGTACTAACACTTATTGTAAAGTTCTTGTGTTTATTTAAAGAAAAACATACTGCACTTGTCTCCTACCCAGATACTGATCTACCCTCAAAATTGAAAAATATATTTTTAAGACATCTTATTTGATGTCTTACTGGTTGGATTATATATTCAGAGCAGGTAGTCTAAAGCAAAGAACAAAGGCTGAGTAATTTGAACTTTAACTCATACTTCACAGGTCGATGCCTCACTCAGCCTGCAAGAAAAAGCAATTATTGCACTTGAGCTAACACCAGGAACAATATTATAAAAGGGGGTCAGTGACACACCATTTCATTGGAGAAAAGATGTGCAGTAAAAAAATAAACCAAAAATAATTAATTTTCTTAAAAGCACTATAATTTCACCTCCCTGACTGAAGAGCTGTTTAAAAGCAAAAAAGAACACACTGACATGACATTAGCTGCTTGAAATCTTACCCTGAAGTAATTCTGGAATACAGTTACAACAAATGATAAAACATGTTTTTTTTTTTTTTAAATACCTCATTTTCCCCTTTATGTTGTTAATTAAATGGGTTCTTAACAAAGACTTTAAACAATGCTAGCTTCAAAACAAATAGTAACGGTGATCTGTTCCTAAGCAATGTTAATTTAAAGTAATCCTATACAGTTTTGGTAGCTTCTGTTTTTAACAGTGGCTGCTTTGATTCTTTGAAACAATTGCTGTTCCTTTTGGAACAGGTAAATTGCTTCAGTGAGTGACAAGTTAGTCCTCTTGCTGTGAGACTGGAAGCTGTTCCTTCAATCAAAAGTAAGCTGGTTGGAAATAACTGATTTTATGCCTCACAGAGTTTGGTCTTGCCTGAATACAAGAGGACATTATCTTACTGCCTGCCACAGCCCTATGTGACTGACGTACAAAGTGCTTAGCCAGAACCAGTGCCTGCTGCTTAATGAGGGAAACAGGGAAAGGGACAGAAATCTCCTTTCAGCAATCCGTGCATGCTGTGGAGGCAACGACTCCAATAGACAGCACAAAGTTTGGTTCTTGGTATAAGTAAGCATCCCCCAGCTGCTCCCACTTGACGTTCTTTTTCTCGAAGTTCTTGAATTGATGCATGTACTACAAACACTTACAGATTATGCAAATATTTAACATAATGTAAGATGGGAAAAAAAGTTCTTACTTGCAACTCCCCAGCTTGCTCTTATGTTGCATTTTCATCTGTTAATAAAAGTGAGGATCAAAACACTCAATTGAGCCCTTTGAAAAATCAACTTGTAACCCAAGGCATTTGCTTATGGTTACCCAGGTCTGGCCCACTTTCCCATAAATCACTGCTTTATTTATCAGGACAGACTAATTAGCTTCTAACTTGTGCTGTATTCAGCTCTGAGTGAAGCAAAGAAGCTGGAAAACTGCTAGAGACACATTCCAGCAAATGAAAAAGCAGCTGGGGCAGTTCTCATACAAATTCATCCACTGTGGGAAAAGAAAAGTTTAAGCCAGTAAATGCAGTATCAGACAGTGCTTGACCTTTGAAACTGTGTGTCAGCCTTGGTGGGAAAACAAATATACCACTTGTCATTAACGGGCATCTCTTCTACATGCAAACAACTGGCTATTGTATTACAGAAAAAAGCAATGTCCTTAACATCTTACACTAATCCTCCTTAGTGGGGGGGAACACCAAAAAAAAAGCCCGCCAAAGATCAATGCTGTACTTGTTTTATTTTTTAAGAAATAAATTCACTGTAACAATTTAAGTTTTAGCTTCTAGATTCCTAGAATTCCTTTCATCCTGCATGGATGAACAAGGAGCTCCTGGACAAACTCAAACACAAAAAGGAAGCCTACAGAGAGTGGAAGCAAGGGCATGTAGCCTGGGAGGAATACAGAAAAATTGTCTGAGCAGCCAGGGATCAGGTTAGGAAACCTAAAGCCCTGATAGAATTAAATCTGGCTGGGGATGTCAAGGGCAACAAGAAAAGCTTCTGTAGGTACATCGGTGTTAAAAGGAAGACTAGGGAAAATGTGGGCCCTCTCCAGAAGGAAATAGGAGACCTGGTAACCCAGGACGTGCAGAAGTTTGAGGTACTCAATGACTTTTTTGCCTCAATCTTCACTGGCTCCAGCCACACCACCCAAGTCGCAGAAGGCAAAGGCAGGGGCTGGGAAAATGAAGAACCACCCATCGCAGGAAAAGATGAGGTTTGAGACCATCTAAGAAACCTGAAGGTGCACGAGTCCACGGGACCTGATGAGAAGCACCCATGGGTCCTGAGGGAAGTGGTGGATGAAGTGGCTAAGCCACTATCCATCATATTTGAGAAGTTGTGGGAGTCTGATGAAGTTCTCAATGACTAGAAAAGGGGAAACAACCCCCATTTTTAAAATGGGAAAAAGGAAGACCCAGGGAACTACAGACCAGTCTCATCTCTGTGCCCAGCAAGATCAGGGAACAGATCCTCCTGAAAGCTGTGCTAAGGCCCAAGCAAAATAAGGAGGTGACTGGTGACAGCCAGCATGGCTTCACTAAGGGCAAATTGTGCCTGACCAATTTGGTGGCCTTCTACAGTGGGGTTACAGGTGGATAAGGGAAGAGCAACTGATGTCGTCTACCTGGACTTCTGTAAAGCACTTGACACCTTCCTGCATGACATCCTTGTCTCTAAATTGGAGAGAGGATGGTCACACTCAAAAGAGTTGTAGTCAATGGCTTGATGTCCAAGTGGAGATGGGTAAAGAGTGGTGTTCCTCAGGAGTCGGTGTTGGGACCAGCACTGTTTATCATCTTTGTTGGTGCCATGGAAAGTGGCATCAAGTGCACCCTCAGCGAGTTTGTGGATGACACCAAGCTGTGTGGTACAGCTGACATGCTGGAGGGAAGGGATGCCATTCAGAGGCACCTTGACAGGCTGGAGTGGTGGGCCCATGCGACCCTCATGAAGTTCAACAAGGCCAAGTGCAAGGTCCTGCACACGGGTCGGGGCAATCGCAGGCACAAATACAGGCTGGGCAAAGAAGGGATTGAGAGCAGCCCTGAGGAGAAAGACTTGGGGGTGTAGGTTGACGAGAAGCTCAACATGACCCGGCAATGTGCGCTTGCAGCCCGGAAAGCCAACTGTATCCTGGGCCGCATCAAAAGAAGCATGACCAGCAGGTCGAGTGAGGTGATTCTCCCCCTCTACTCCGCTCTTGTGAGACCCCACCTGGAGCACTGCATTCACCTCTGGGACCCCCAACATAAGAAGGACATGGACCTGTTGGAGCAAGACCAGAGGAGGGCCACAAAGATAGTAAGAGGGCTGGAGCATCTCTCCTATGAAGACAGGCTGAGAGAGTTGGGGTTGTTCAGCCTGGGGGAGAGAATGCTCTGGGGGACCTTACTGCAACCTTCCAGTATGTAAAGGGGGCCTACAAGAAAGCTGGAGAGGGACTTTTTACAAGGACATGTAGTGATGGGACAAGGGGTAATGGCTTTAAACTGAAAGAGTATAGATTTAGATTAGATGTAAGGAAGAAGATCTTGACTGTGAGGCTGGTGAGGCACTGGAACAGGGTGCCCAGAGAGGCTGTGGATGCCCCATCCCTGGCAGTGTTCAAGGCCAGGTTGGATGGGGCTTTGAGCAAGCTGGTCTAGTGGAAGGTGTCCCTGCCCATGGCAGGGGGCTTGGAACGAGATGGTATTTAAGGTCCCTTCCAACCCAAAACATTCTATGATTCTATGATGTAGTCAATTAACTAATTAAAATTAAGTTTTGTACAGTTGTGCAAGCATTACTTTAAGGGAGTTTGCTCTCCAATGCAGCTGACATTGTCGTGGTTTAACCCCAGCCAACAGCTAGGCATCATGCAGCCACTCACTCCCCCCTTGCCCCTCCCAGTGGGCTGGGGAGGAGAATCTAAACCAAGTAAAACTTGTGAGTTGAGATTAGAACAATTTAATAACTAAAATAAAATAAAATGTGCTACTACTACTACTAATATAATATAATAAGAATAACAATTATAATGAAAAGGAATATAATAAAATTGAAAAAGAAAACAAAAAGCCAAGACTAAAACAAGTGATGCACAATGGAATTGCTCACCACTGTGACTGATGCCTGAGCAGCAATCCTCCCCTCCTGGCCATCTTCCCCCAGTTTACATACTGAGCATGACGTTCTATGGTATGGGATATCCCTTCGGCTAGGTCAAGTCAGCTGTCCTGGCTGTGCTCCCTCCCAGCTTCTTGTACACCTGCTCGCTGGCAAAGCATGGGAAACTGAAAAATCCTTAGGAGAAGCACTACTTCCAACAATTAAAACACCAGTGTGTTATCAACATTTTTCTTACACTAAATCCAAAGCACAATGTGCCAGCTACCAGGAAAAAAATTAAATCTACCCTAGCCAAAACCAGGACACGTATCTATCATTCTGCATTGTTTAAAAAAACCCCAAACATACGCCCTCCAATGCGGCAATTATAATGGATGAAAATGTATGTACTACTAGTCAGTCACCCAGTAAATGAGAAGCAAGCCTTTCAGTTATTCCATCAGACAGTAGCTTAACAGATACTTTAGTAGTAGGAGGTAAAGGTTACATGAGCAGTTGAATTCCAATTTACATTTTTAATAAAGTGCTGTGCTTATAAGGCTGCTGGATTTTTTTTTTTTTCCCCTCAAAGTAATTGGCTGTTTGTCTGAATGATGTGAAGAACAAAGGAAAAATGCTTGTCTCTTCTGGGGACCATCCAGGTCTTCAAAGACTTGTACATGTGTGTATTGGGTTTGCATGGCAAGGTTTTGGTAGGAGGGGTGCTACAGGGGTGGCTTCTCTGAGAAGCTGCTAGAAGTTTCCGCCATGTCCAACAGAGCCAATGCCAGCCAGCTCTAAGACGGACCTGCCGCTGGCCAAGGCCGAGCCTATCAGCAACGGTGGTAGTGTGTCTGGGAGAACGTATTTAAGAAGGGGGAAAAAAAACCCTGGACAACAGAAACTGCAGCTGAAGAGAGGAGTGAGAATATGTGAGAGAAACAACCCTGCAGACCCTCAGGTCAGTGCAGAAGGAGGGGAGGAGGTGCTCCAGGTGCCGGAGCAGAGATTCCCCTGCAGCGTCTGGTGGGGAAGACCCTGGTGAGGCAGGCTGTCTCCCTGCAGCCCAGGGAGGTCCACGGGGGAGCAGGTGGGTGCCCAAAGGAGTCTGGGACCCCATGGGAAGCCCACGCTGGAGCAGGCTCCTGGCAGGACCTGTGACCCATGGAGAGAGGAGCCCAGGCT
>JANXJC010000021.1:20524775-20547302 GCA_027564655.1 Leptodon cayanensis | reverse complement strand
AGCGTGGGGTCCCTCCCACGGGAGACAGTCCTCCATGAACTTCTCCAATGTGAGTCCTTCCCACAGGCTGCAGTTCTTCATGAACTGCTTCAGCGTGGGTCCCTTCCCCGGGCTGCAGTCCTTCAGGAATAGACTGCTCCAGTGTGGGTCTCCCACAGGGTCACAAGTCCTGCCAGCAAACCTGTTCCGCGGGCTCTTCTCTCCACAGATCCACAGGTCCTGCCAGGAGTCTGCTCCAGTGCGGGCTTCCCACGGGGTCACAGCCTCCTTCAGGGACCCACCTGCTCCAGCGTGGGTCCTCCCCTGGCTGCAGGTGGAGATCTGCTCCCCCGTGGACCTCCCTGGGCTACAGGGGGACAGCCTGCCTCACCAGGGTCTTCCCCAGGGGCTGCAGGGGAATCTCTGCTCCAGCGCCTGGAGCATCTCCTCCCCCTCCTTCTGCACTGACCTAGGGGTCTGCAGGGTTGTTTCTCTCACATGTTCTCACTCCTCTCTCCAGCTGAAGTTGCTCTCACACAGCTTTTTTTTCTCCCTTCTTAAATATGTTCTTCCAGAGGCACTGCCACCGTCGCTGATGGGCTCAGCCTTGGCCAGCGGTGGGTCTATCTTGGAGCCGGCTGGCATTGGCTCTGTCAGACATGGGGGAAGCTTCTAGCAGCTTCTCACAGAAGCCACCCCTGTAGCACCCCTGCTACCAAAACCTTGCATGCAAACTCAGTACAGCAAGTAACATTTTGGCATTCTGTTTTTGACAGTTCAAATGATTACTTATTTATTTTGAAGTGAGGCATAGCTAGTATCCAGATTTTTACTCTTTCAAGCAATAAGTAAAGTATATATAAAAAGAAAAGAAAGATGATCTGCTGAGATTCAAATTCTTCGAGACAAGATTTTCCCAGTTTATTCTTTTTTTAGAGGAGTCGGGGCGATAAAGGTCAAAACCCCTCTTCAATTATGGAGAAAGTATATAGGGACACTGTCTTACATAGCACAGTGCTGTACTTAAAATAGATCTAAGAGTTTTGTCATTCAAAGCACAGGGAAATTGCGATCCTATTGATTCTAACACCACAAGTTCCAGAGGTGCACTGATTTCCTCACGGGTCCTATGCACCAATTTTTTGCGTCGATACTTCTGGGGTTTGGCTCTATTTTTGCCAATGCTTTGAACTATTGTTAACCTCACTTATGTTTAGAAATGATTCCCAGTTCTGAGAAGTAAACCACTCAATACTTCCAAAATGTCCACTGCCCTTTTGGATTCCTTTAGGACATTGAATGAGGAAAATCTCGTAGAAGAAGGTTAAAAAAAAGAGAGCAGGAAACACCCGATTAAACAATGAAGTCTGTGCTTGTGTAGCATCCTTACAAAACTGTCCTTCCTAACACCAGTAAATCTTCTATTTGTATAAGAGTTCCTCATACACACAAATTATAGCGTATCATGAGAATGTCTTCTGCAAATGATATGAAACAGAGGACTTATTGGGGGCCATTGACAGAAACATCAGATTTGTTTTTAGGCTCTTAAAATGAACTTTAGTTGTAGTAACGTGTTGTGAAGACAAGAGCAAATCAAGTATTAAAAACTTAAATTAATAGAACTGGGAAAACGGAAAAATGTCTGGTATCTTCTCTCTGAAGCTGTAATGACACGCACTGTGGAGAAGCCTTGTGTAAAACAGATCCATAATCATGGCATTTAAAAGGGGGAACTCCTTTGTATAAAGGAAACCAGAAGTTCAAATTCTCCCGAATTCTAAAGGTGTCAATATCATTTGTGGGAAAAAATGAGTTTTCCTCCCATATTGAACAGAACAAACACACGGGCTTCAAATATAAATGACCTGGAGTTCTTGGGGATTATATATTCTGCTGTATCCACAATTCTTGCTGTAAGAGGTACTTGTGACATTCTCAAATTTAGAATTGAGACATTTGTGGAAAAGCATTTGCACTCTCCCGTGTTCGTGATGTTTGCAAGTTTAGAGTTGAGACGATATTGGTGGAAAAGCATTTGCACTCTCCTGTGTTCTCCTGCTCTGTCTTTACTGGGGCTGCAAAAGCTCCTTGTAAAACTCAGCTGCTGCACTTTGACTCATACCTGTTTGGAGCAAACACCTCCAGACTGTCAGGGCCCTGGGTGCCCTGGTATTGTCGGAAGCCTGTGCCCACCCTCTTACCTTGCCAATCCTCACCTTGCCTGACCTCCCAGCTCGACCTCCATGCTGCAGAGTTAGCATCCCCATCCTGCTGCCCTCTGGCAAAATGCACGTAGCAGAGTCTTTGAGTCTGAGGGCAACAGGTAATACTTTGTAGAGTGGTTCTCCAATATGATCTGCATTACATGGAGTATTTTCAGAGAAATTTTGAAAGAAAGAGTAACTGAAGACCTTCATAAAGGAAAGGGGATTAGAAAGCAACGTATATTTATTACAATGTAGTTTGTGTAAGACTGACCTGCTGTCTTTCTTTCCTAAAAAACATTCTGAACAAGGGAAATGTGATGAATGCAGTCAGGTTTTTTGTAAAATATTTATTGTTGAATGGAAAATTATTAGTCAAAATGGTAGTGATTTGGGGTACTAACCAAAGAATTGTATGGTGATTAAGGGAAGAACCAGATGGCATTTGTCCTAAGATAGTTTTAAATTTTTCCTGCTGAAAACAGTGACAGAGGTGGGTATCAGACTTAAAACTTCTAGGATTCTCCCGACCTGTGGCATGATCCTGTTATACTTCTTGTTATGGCTTAGATGGTAAATCAATGATATAATGCTGCCACAAGACCAAGGCTAGGTTTAGCAGAATTCATTTCCATCTTTACCAAACACTGAAGTTGAGTCTTGATCAAGAGCTATTGAGGAAACTCATACATTATTTATGTCTGTCTGTACAGAGAATGATTTTCACGACATATTTGTGTATGGGAACCAAAATGATTAATGGAACAGAGCAGCCACCTTATAAGGAAGAGACAAGGCTGGAAAAAAGGCAGCTGGGAGATAATAAAACTGAGAGTTGATAAGATCAATGTTCACAAAATCATGAAGGTCATGAGTAAAATGAATACAGAGCTGTTATTTCCCAAATCCTGCAATGTTTGAGCTACCGTGTATTGATGAAACTATTAGGAGTTTGGTTCAAAGCATAAAAGAAAACACTTCTTGGACTTCTGAAATTTATTGCCAAAGGAAGTCGTGGAGGTGTATTGAAATTCATGGACAACAAGTTCAAACAGAGATACCAAGTGAATAGGCAGGGGTGTGCTTTCTAATATCTTTCATCTAATAAGATGCCAGGGAAGCACAGAAGAAGCAGAATACAAAGACTGGGTTTGTGTGATTTCCCCCAGGTAGCATCTGCTTGTGTCACTGATGGAGACAGGATGCTGGTCCAGGTGGGACACTGCTCCAACCCAACAGGGATATCCTTTTGTTCCTGTATTTTTAAGGTTCAGTATATTAAAAACTGTGTACCAATATAGGAAGCCTAGGATTTGGAAGGAGATTTTAATTTCAACGGGATTAATACTTTGTCTTTTGATAAGGAAAATAATAGGATAGTCTTTCAAGAGGGGTGGTTTCAACCTGGCATGTGCAGCAGAAATCCACCATTCAATAATTCTTCAGGAGATTAGGTGTGGATCAAAGAAGGAAAGCTAAGAAATTCTTAGGTAAATTGTGTGACTCTAAATGTGACAGGATGTTGGCAAATCAACAGATATTCTATTCCCACAGGCACAGTAATCCTACGTACAGGCTTGCTGCTTTACTCTTACTGTCCACAGTACCCCAAAACAGGACTCTAGCGATAAAAGGTACATTACAGTTAAGCTGGATGGGATGTTATGGTAGCTGGTAGTATGAAGGATTGTTGTGGAAAAGACATTTTCTAGTAACCAAACAATAGCAGGTATGTATTTGGCATGCAGCAGAATGATAGTGAAGGGGGCATCTCAGCCTCGAAGTGGGTTTGTAACAAATGCCTACCTCTTGGGGATCATATGCTCTTGTGTGATAGGTAACTGGAGAATTTCGGTATTCTCATATGACAAGTACCACGCAATATAAAGTATTAGAATCTAACTGATGTTTTATAATGGACATCTGTCTCTGGATCCACTGAAATGGTGATACCTCTGAAACAACTGTTCTGGAGGGGATTCTCAACCTATCAAAAATAAAATTTTCAAAAGTCCCAAATGTTTCAGTACTAGTAAGTAATTTCTGATTTTGTTAATTTTCTACACAATGCATCCTTATAGTTTGACATGTTGTCCCCTGGTTTTTACGGTCTTTTCTTCTCTAACCTTAACCTAAGTTCTGTAGAAGTGGGGGCCTGCCCAGTCTTGGAAAACTGTAAGCAAAACTGTTCAGCTGATCATACTTGTCTGCCTTTATTTGCTGCTTTTATTTGCTGTGCTATAGTTATATCTGTCCCTGAGGCATACTAATTTACAACTCCTTTTTACTAGACCAATAAAGAGATTTTTTGCTATGGCTTTGGTTTATTATCTGATGCTCTGAAACACTGGGTCAGAAAGAACAGTGCTGCATCAACTGGAAATTGAATTGCAGCAGCTTTTTTTTTTTTTCTTGCTGATTTGAGATTTGTCTGATAAATTGAGCAGTTGCTTTTTGTGAGCATGCCACATGGTAAAGCGTGTCTGATGCAGATAAGGGGAAAATTCCAGCTTCCTGTGGCTCACTGTATGTCACAGATTTTGGTTTTCTTATTGTTTTCATTTTTTTAACAAAAGAGGTGGGTCTCTGTCATAAAAAGTGTGCTAAGATCAAAAATTCATAATGAAAGAAAAAGCTGGTGGAACTGCAGTGGCAAATATATTTAAATAAGTAGATTGTTAGACTTTGATCAATGTGAGTTACAGAGGTGATCCTCTGTGGTGAGAGTTTAAGACTTGAATGCATTTTATTTATGGAATAAATAAGCAGCCTGAGGTTTTGTTTCCTTTATCCACCTTTTACCCAAAGGGCTTAAGACTCCTGTTTATGTAGTGGTGTTCAGGCGCACCCAGAATACTTTTCATCTGTGTTTCAAAGCTGCGTTAGAAAGATTTCAGATCTTGAATCGGTGATTCTGGTTCAGAGTAAAACCTGAAAGAATTGCTGGGACCAGAGAACAATTGACACCTGATAGCACATAGCTGAGTCCGATGAATGTTGAATCCCTTGTGGTTAAGACGTCAGGCTGCAAAAAGCAGACAGTCCAGCAGAAGCCCTGTTTTTTTTTTCCTAGCAAAGGAGCTCTGAGAAAATAGTGGGAAGGTTTTTAGAAAACATGCTAACAGGAACTAAATCCTGTAATAGGGTAATTAATAGGGTAATAAGGGGCTAAATCCTTGGGGTACCTGGTGTTCTATAGGAAAAATTGTTCAGGTTTCTAACAAAGAATTGTAGAAATGGTCAGAAATGTGAGAGAATTCATGAGCTGTATCACAGAGCAGAGAAAGGGCATAAAATACTTTCCTGGACACTGGCAAAGCCTACATAAGACATCCGTAGGTCTTCTTAGAAACATCCAAGAACTTAAGACTGTGAGAAGAAATGTGTAAGGCAAGCAAACCCAAAATAGTGGCTGAAGATCTGTTTTGAGACCACTGGCATTCTTGGACTGTCTTTTGTGACATGGTATGGGGTTTAATTCCTCTGAGTATTCTGTAACATATCTGTTTATAGCATTTTGTATTTTTCTGTAATTATTCTGTAATTCTTCTCATCTGATACATGGTCTAACTAAATAGAGGGCTACGAAAAGATGGGTCACTGTAAAGGAGGAGTGATTAACATATGGAGAGCTTGCTGATCTACAGAAAGGTGATAGCATGGGCACTAGGCAGTAGTGGATCCACAGGTCTAGAAGCCATCGCTGAGCAGCAAAGAAGACTCGTTTGGTTAAAAAAAGCTTGTTGTACATGTTGCTCGGTTCTTCAAGAAAAAAAAAAGCAAGTGGTTGACAACTGCAATTCCTTATATGTTATACCTATTTCCCATTAAGAAATAATGTTTCATATAACCTGCTACTTCAGGCTAGAGTGCCTTCAAAAAGCAGAATTATTTCCTGCAGCTGCATTATGGATGTTGAAAATTGTGTGGTTCTGTGACTGCCAGTCCCATTAGAGGCTCTGTAGAGATCAATAACTGGTATGACAAATTATGTTTTCATGCTGGAAAACAGATGCTTCATAGGCAATTAAAAAATAAAAAAGCTTTTTAGAAATCAGGAAAGATTTATAACTTTTTTTTTTTTACATTTTAATTAAATAATTCATTTAACTCTGTTAAGATTTGAGTTGTAAATTCTTATCTGTGTGTGCTCTTTGGTCAATATTCTTGTTTTGTTCTTTCTACCTTTCATGTTATTGGATTGAAGCACTTTTCTGAACAGTGCCCTGCCAGCAAGGCTTTGTATCAAACTTCCATTTCTATACTAAGGTAATCAGTACATGGGAGGGATTTGTGACTGAAGGAAATGAATTTCAGGAGTCAGTGGACTTCCTTTGTGTTATGTTCTGCTCTGAATAAAATAATACCAGTATGAAGGGATTAGGTATGGTTCCAGAGGGTGGTGTTTCAGCCATTAATTCCAGGAGTTAGGTTGGGATTCCAGTTCTTGCTCCAATGTTTCTTTTGCATTTTATTACATCGTAAGGTAATACAAACTGCTCACAGGCACTGGAACAAGGACAAGAGCTGGGCCTGTGCTCTCATGTGAGTGATTTGCTTAGTCCTGTTTAGCCCTTACAATAGCACCCAGTAAATATTTAGCGATTACACGTATGTCAGAGCTATTTTAAAGAGGATTAGGAGCACCTCTGTGGTTTGAGGGGGGAAATGTGGGTCTGAATCTTCCACAGAGTTGCCCAAAGGAGGGTGTAGGACCTCTTTCCTTGAGACACTCAAAATTTAACGGGACAAGGCCCTAAGCAAGCTGACTTATCCTTGAAGTTAGCCCTGCTCTGAGGAGGAGGTTGGGTTAAGCAAAAGCATAAATTATACTATGATTTTAACATTTCATAATAATTTAATAAACCTCATAAAAACCTATGAGGTTTCTGTTTGCTGCTATTTGGGAATCCCCTCCATAAGAACTAAAATCCTCCCAGCCTTCGTGTTTGCAGACTACTAATCCAAGTCTGGATGCTATTCTGCTATTCCTGGGATCGAGTACCAGAGTTCTTTTGTGTATGCCAAATGCTTGAACACGTGACTTTTAGACAAGAAAACAATACTTACATCCTTTCCTACTATTTCAGAGGAATGGCTTGTATGATTAAAAGGAAATCCTGTAGCACATGGCCATATTTTCAAAATTAAAAAGATTTATGAAAAAAAGAAGAGTTAGGACACTCAGAAAAAATAAAGCCCTGGGGCAAAGCAATCCATTATGAAATCCTTCAGTAAAAGTATTCCTTTGAAGTTAATTTTTATGGAAGTGTTGGTTAAGGTTGCATGTTCTTCCATAGAGGTAGGATATGATTTTATGTTACTAAACAGGTCATTAATATTCAGTCCCAAAGTCATTATTTTTGCAGAAAGCAATGTAATTACATGCTGTCCAGAGAGGAAAAGTGAGTATGTAGTGCACATGCAGAGAAATGCGCATGTTTATCAAGATGTCAGGTGTTCCTTGGCGCTGGGCATCCGTCATCCTGCGAATGTTCTATTCTAGTGCATTTTAATGAGCAGTGCTGAAGCTGTGAATGGTCTGTCAGCACTTTTATTAGGCATCTTATTATTAGGGAGTTTATAGCTTGGCTGTAAAACCTTGCTGTAGGCTAAAACTAGTTAACTAATACTTTCAGAGCAATGTTTTGTACCAAATTTAATTCAGATAGCTTTAGGCATTTTTCCTTGTTCATATCAGAAGGCAATATTCAAGTTCTGATTGAAATCTTTTGAAGTAGGGCAAGGCAAAATACAAGTGGCCTAGACCTGCAGCTTTGCTCATAGTAGACAGTAAGACAGTCTAGTACTGTAGAACGTATGCTTCATGTAATAACGATACACAGTGACTGTAGCAGTGGGACTCAGTGTTTCAGGGTGGAAGATAAAGTCCTTATTGAAACAGACTCCTGTTTTGCCTGAGTAGGGTCTTCAGAACAGGACCTACCCTGAGGCTGGCTGTGAAACCTGTAAATGACTGACAGAAATAGATGACATTATTAAAAACGAAAACTATTAATTTAAAATGCTGCTGAAAAGTCATGTTACTTTTTCTGTGTTGTACCCAGTGAATAGCTCAGCAGAGCAGGGAACTTGCAGGGTGCTCTGTTTTCCCTTTGTTCATGAAACAAATGCTCTTATTTTGTTCATCAGCAATCGCAGTTTGCTACAGCTGTTCTACCGAGTCAAAGCATATACTTTTCAGGAGGAGGCGACAAAAAAGTAGTACATCATTTTATTGTCACTTCAAGACCTTGGACATGGAAGTGTATTACTCTTTAACTTTACAAAGATTGTTGACAAGGAAGTTGCATAAACCTGTAGCTAAAGGATCTAAGCTTAAAAAAAAAAAAAGTATAGTAAGTTCTGTGAAAACGTACTGAATGTTAGTTTTATTTCAGTACAGCACGAAAGTGGCAGATTGCCACATGGAGTACATATTGCTTCAGTAATTCTCACAAAGTCTTTCATCAGCTGCCAGTCACAGGCAAGATCCTGAGGGTGAAAAATTTTCTCATGTCCTTGTCAATAGCGCTATGTCTGGAGAAACTTTTCTGAACTGATCAGCAATGCCTAACTGAACAAGCGTGCTGAGGAAATCTCTGTTTGTTTGGATAAAAAAGCTTTGTCCTGTAGCACTGTCACTCTGACCACAAGTCCCAGGCTGTGTAGTCTACTGGATGTCAATGGACACAGCTGTGTAGTAAGTTGAAGCTAAATGTGGAAGGATTTTATGAATTCAGTGGGTTTTGTTTTCATAAGATTTGGTCCCTTAATGTATGGAATTCAAGGAAGAATGTCAGAGCCAAAGGAGTTCCTCCTTTGTACCTCTCTTTCATTTGCCTTTCTTCTTCATTGCATCACCTGTGTACCAGCTAAGGCAGCTGATATGCACCAATTCTAATGCAAACTAGATACATGAGTCACCTTGCAAATAGATTCAGGCAGCTTCTCTGGGAATCCAACTTCTGTGGAACACAAATTATATAAAAATCCAACTAATGCAATTTTCTACCAAAAACTAATTTGTAAGTTTTAAGTTTTTACAGGTTAGATTTTTTTTTTTTTAATTAGCAGTGAGTGAATATTTAAGGTGGAACCCAAGTGCTTCAACTCAGTCAAGAGTTTAATTCTGAAAATGTGGATGTAATTAACTGCTTCAAGCTATTAATGTTTTATTAAGTATTACAGCTGTGCTAAATGTTGGACAATGTAGGAGTATCTTCAATTCTTCCACTCCATTACAATGGAGAGTCCTCTTTGTGGTGGTTTTCAGTTTGAGCCGCAGGTTATTCCTGTTGTTGAGTTTTCAGTAGACTTATTGGAAAAGTGGAATAAAAAGTTTTGAAAGATCATTTGGTCCTCTTTTCTGCAAAAATTGGAAAGATGATGCCCAAATTTTGAGAACCCCTCTAAAGTAAAGCAACTGTCATTTACAATTTAAAATATAACTTTCCCCCTGTCCTGCTAAAAAAACTTGTTTATGAAACATCCAAGGCAGCTGTACTTGCCTTCAAGTGTGTGCTTCAGGGTATTCATGCACTGAAAATCTAATGTATTGTAGCTGAATTGCATGTTTTGAAGGAGTTTCATCTATAAGATGACGAGTTTTTACGCTATATTGATATGCGGAAACAGGGATGTTTTTTGTCCTGCAGAATTTAGTATTTTTTTCTGTAGGGTTATTTCTAGAGAAGAGACAGTTCTAAAATTTGTTTTGTTGCCTGTCTTTGCAGAAGTGCCATGCATAAAGTGAGTTGCTTCTTTTTTCTGTACATATTTATGGATTCACTTAAATATCTAGCAAAACAAATGTGAAGATAGCAGAGACAAAGACTGACGCACTCTACAAACTTCAGGTACAGGCAACTAGAGATAAAAGATACTGGCATCTCAGGATGTAATTTAGTCTACAGCATTAACTGACGCTTTTATAAAGTTCAAACCCTGACTCAACACTGGGTTTCTCACCAAATGCCGAAGCTCTAAGATGTTTTGGCCTGGGCTTTTTACTGAAAGTCATCTCTGTAGTGTTTCTAAGTAGACAAGATTTTGCCTGAGCTGTTGAGCTAAATGATGCTGATCTATTAAGTGTGTCTTTCTGAACTAGAGCACTGGGTACCTCTAATCCTTCTAAGAAACCCGCACATGTGGCAATGTATGCTGCGGCTTCGTGGAAGCCGATTGTCTCCTCAGCTACTGATTAAACAGAGTATGTAAAGTCCAGGTTTCTCTCAGAAGAGCCACTAACTCATCTCTTTACCTGGAAAACAGTTTTTCAAACTTGAGGAAATAGTGTTATTTTTGAGCCTTTTAACACTTTTCTGTCTTTGAAGGAAACTGGTCAACAGTTTTGAAAGTGTAGGGGCTCAAAGAGGGAGGCTGGCACACAGGGTGGTCGCATTATCTTTGCTTCCTTAGGCAATCAGACTAAAAATGGACAGGGAGATCTAGACTAATGCTGAGTTTGATTATCTATTTCAAAGCTTAACTTTATGTGGAAGTTCTTTAATGAATTTTTAAACAGACTCACAGAAATTCAGAAGCATTTGTACTGTCAGTTACTTCAAAAAAGTAGTTCTTAATTAGTGCCTGGTATTTTTTCTTCAATTAATTGTTCTTACTGGTTGTACTGTAAATCCAAATGCTAACTTTTCATAATTACATACTTGTTTCAGACATGATGACCGAATATAAGAAAATTAAAGTAGATGTTTAAAGAATATGTATATTCATAGAATATGTATATAGCCAGTTAAATGCTTTAGTCTTGGCATTAAAGTCACTGACATAAAATAAATTTAGCTGTTGTTTTAAATAAATTATTGAGGCATAGGCTGAATACTTTATTTACATCATTGCAGAACCTTACCATGTCTGTCTCGCTTTTATGGATGTGCAGAAACAAATTCTGTGCCTGAGAGAAATTCTTCAGGTGGGGTGATGTGAGGAGGAAGGTAAAAATGACATTCTGTTCGATATATACCCCATTGGCTGCTAAGGACAGTTAGTCAGAGGAAATCTGAAAGAAAATTGATGAGAATACTAAAACAAAAAAGGTGCCAAAGAGAGGTTTTATGTAAGTGTTGGTTAGACTGTGAGAAAGGGGAAAGAAGAGACAGTGGTCAATGAGCAAACAAGAGTTTTCCTAACTTCAGATTATGACAGTTCTGCTAGTAACTATGCTGCCTGTTTGAAAGGGTATAGGATTCATTTGTAGTTCTAAACTTCTAGTATTCTTTATTGCTAGCTTATGTTTTAACTTTAATACCTGTATTATACAGGTATACACTTTGCTAGCAGTCTGAAATATGTCTGTCCTGCCAAAGTATTGTTAAATAAGCCCTGTAAATAGTGATGATTAGACTATTCCTCTTTTTATAGTTCAAAAGCAGAAGGAACCATTAGGTTAATCTAATGTGACTTTTTACATATCACAGTCCATTACATTTCATCCAGATATCCCATCTTACAGATGCAGATTTCAGTAAACAAGTAAATTAAGCCAATTAATCTGGGAGATTTTACTTTGTACAACACACTGAGTAGCAGGGATCAAGATGCGTTTACTGTCAAGTATCTGCAGCCAAAAAATGGAGTGAGATATGCCTAGGTGATATCAATTGCCTTTTGATGTATATTTCTGTTACATTCCAGCTTCCCCTTAATCTAGGCTCTTTATTAAGGAGGGTACCTGACAGCTGGAACTGTTCTTATCTTTTCGTTATGAATAGGCGTATCTTGAAACAATGCTGCAAGTCTCCAAAGGGAAGAATAGGGATGTTTCTTTGACTCTTTTTACTGGTCTTATGGCTTGGAGCCTGTGCTTGCCCCTTGAATTTTTTAATCAAGAATTTTTGAATTTAAGTAGTTCTATACTACTTTCTTGTAACTCCCTTCTTCCTTAGGTCTTTAACACAGTTGCAGCTGGCCTTTTTTCCTTGGTCTTGGCTTTTACTTGTGTTTACTTTGGGTGAGATGGCATTATAGTACTTAGCTGCATTCTCTTTGTCTCAATTCCCTTCATTCTTCCAGTTTCCCTGACAAGTTTCAAAGAAATATCCTGTGGTAAGGGGTTTTCTGAGCTTAGTTATGAGGTATTGCTCTTAGAAGAAAAAAACAAACTCTCCAAAAAGAGAAAATAAGAATTCTAAAAATGAATGCAAAATACATCTTAAACTTTTCCTAAATGATTGAAGGGACTATCTGTTGTAGTGGTGATGCCATGAAACAATGCAGTACTGAGAAGGGAGAGTGCAGTATATGACCATTGACTGTAATTATAAGGCAGAAGATCATCAGGAGAGAAGAAAGAGAGTCTCAAGCTGCAGGTTTACATTCAAATCTATATTTGATTGAGGTTTGGTGACAATAAGGAGGCCCTTGGTTCAATCCTGTTTTTAAGACATAAAATTTCATAAGTTATTCTTCCTAATGGTTAAGTAGAAATTACAACATGCTGATATTTGTTGTTCCTGAGTAGAAGCATTATCTTTGTTTCAGCAGAGGCAAGCAAGCTGAGAGAAAACAGTATACGTCAAATAATTGGATTTATGAGAGAGTTAACGTGTCCAATTCTGCTGCTTTGTGAATGCCTGTATCTTGAGATGGTCTAATTCACTGGTTACAACAACCTTGCATCTCACTGAGCTACTCTTGGTTTTAGGAAGAAAGGAGAATGGTGTGATAATACAGTCCACCTCTGTGGCATCATACGTTTCATATTTCAGGAACTATCCATGTAATATGAACAGTGCCAAACTTACTAAATAGCAGGTGTTGAGCCATTTCCCTGCACAATAACAGACACTTATTAATTTTGACAATCTTTTTTCTGCTGGTTCACTAGTACAATGTTCTCAGTTTGGTGCATATTGGATGAAATTTGGGAATGTAAAAGTCTCTTAAACTACCTCACGTTCATGACTTTAAATACTTTTAATTTTTAAATACTTTAAAGTACTTTTGACAACTGACAGATAGCTTTACAATTTACAAGAAAAAAACACCACGCTATGAGGAAACATTAAAGGGTTTATTTTTTATGTTAAAAATAAGTCCAGTTATCATTCTTTGGAATTACAGCAAGCACTTTACAGAAAATTAATTTGTGAAAATAGAGAAAAATGTGCACATCAAAGGATATATTTTAAATATCATATAGCAAGTAGATGTGTATACCATCACTGCATCTATTCTCTTTAGCCGTATGTTTTTATGTCCCCATTCTGTCAGTCTGCAGCTTTAAACAAACAGTTCCAAATGTCACTGATATTTTTGCTTAAAAGACAGAATCTGTAACCCTTCAGAGATTATATTAATAGCTGCAGCAGTTTGCTATACACAGTATCTCGGCATTTTCCTTATATGCCATTTTAGGAGCACTAAATCTATTAATCCTTAACCTTTCTTTTCATACTAAAGGGCATTGTTAAATTAAATGATGCATTATTAATAAGCATTGTTTAAAATGGAACCCAGCAAAGATAATGCTATATATAATCTGTTACAAAGAATAAGCTACACTTAATTTCTCTGTCCACCTGTTCTGGTACTATAGTGCTTTCCTGTTTATTGTTCACATGACTGATTATTTTAGCTTGATTTTTGACTATCTCTTTGCTTATTCCTTTGCCTATGTATGCATATGCAAATATGCTTCCTGCACTGTTGCACTCGAAAGGCAATATAAGGCTCTTAGCTTTATTTCCCATTACTCTTAAAATACCTGCCTAGCTATGTTTCTTAGTTTTCCCCTGGCTTGGGGTAAAAAGGAGAGAAGTCTTGAATGAGATAAAAGTGGGTTACGGCAAAGGGAGCTGTTGCTTTTGCTTCTTCATTAAAACATCAACTCGTGAAGCATGCAAAGTTGTATATCAATACCTTCCAAGACCAGCATCATGCCTGAGGTCACATTTAACCCGAGGCACATCCATTATGTCTCATGGCAGTTAACATATCCATTTCTTCCCTCTGATTTCAGTAGAGAGGGACTTCAATATATGCATAGAGCAAATTCCTTCTGTCTGCATGTGCATTGTGATTCTTACTGATTTTATTAATGTTCCTGAGTGGAGGAGTTGGCTATAATGGCTGGATGTGATCCTTAGCTGTATTTTTAAGTTAGATTGTCCCAATTTCTGAGATGAAAAACTTCAACTGTAAGCTAAATGCAGTTTAAAGCATCAAAGAGCTCACCATTTTTACAACTATAATTATTTTCATTTCATAAAGAAATCCAGTAGGTATCTTTAGTTTTGAATACATACATTAAAGCATAACGATCAAGAAAGGTTATCATACCCAAAGATACTTTTCCAATCCCCTATATTTTGGGGGGGTCATTTTGAGGAAGGAACGCTGTGGAAACTTTCCCTATTCTTTAGCATTGCATGGGTCTCTTTTTTAGTCACAGCTGGAGTTCCGTGCTGCCAAGCCAGGGGGATCTTTGGTCACATTATGTCATAGTGCAGAAGTTTGGACGGAAGTGCTTTATCATCATATCAGTACATTAGTATGGCAGTCATTAGAGAACATCATGGGAGTAAATCTAAGATGTTATGAGTTTTGCATCTACTTCTTTTTATGTTATTGAAACTTTGATATGCATGATATTTTTTTAGCTTAGTTTCTTTCAGAAGAGGAATGCTGTCTCTCTAGCAAGATTGTAACCAAAGGGGAACCACTTGGAACAATAGCAATTTATGCAGCCTCATGAGAATTTATATTTGGCCTTAACTGATAGTTTTAGTCATCTTGTAAAATGATTGGTTTCATATAACAGTGGCGGGTACAGTAAGGTAACAAGTATTCTCTGCTGATACATTTGGTGTACAAATTTATACATTGAATACTTCCGTGTATTTTGAAGACCCATCTGGGCAATTAAAGAAGTTGCTCAACACTGCAAACGTCTTCTGAATCACACAGCTCCCAAGAGCTACTGGTTTTGCACCTGAGATGGGTAAGTGTTCTCAGTTTTGAAAAGTCTGCTTGCCTGGACATTAACCTACGTGTTCAGTTCTCATTTTCCAGAACATGTACTATGGCTTGCACCTTTTGGACTTAGTCAATGACCATTGCACATAAACAGGAGATCCAAGATGTTGTAAAACCAAGTCAATTTTTTTTGTAAATGAAGCACACTGATGCCTTTGTGGAGATACAGAACAAAAGCATTTTTAAAAAATCTTAAAAACAACAAAAAAGAAAAGAATAAAAACACTGCTTGTAAGGCTTTTGTTCTTTTTTTGAAAGAACACAACATATGCTTGGACAGCTTTCAGATAGCTGTTCATGTGTGTGGATGCTTTGAAAAGGTAAAATGTTGCATAGCTAAAAGACAATAAAAAGATTTTTCTGTTTAATATTTAAATGTTCAGTGAAAATCTAAGATGTATTGCTATACTCCTTGACTCTTTCCTCTAATACATAGTTCTGAATCCACATTATACAGATTGTCTTTTAGAAACATTTATAAATAGATCAGTGCTTAGTGGTAAAGCTGATGATGTGGTGATTCAGCCTTATCTTTAGAGCTGTGGCTGGCGGTAATTGATAATATGAGTGTGTGGGTACAGTCATGGGCTAGCAATGACAACATTTCGAGTATAAGATGTAGAGCTGCAGCGAGTCTGTCACTCCTGTGTTAGCCCTCATGTGCAGTCCCCCGCTGCTGGTGCCCCAGGGAAGGGAAGAGTGGGTACGTGCCTTGTCTGCTGTGCTCCAGTCTGAAAAACCGGAGTAGATTTGCTGGTGAGAAGGGTGTGATTGGCTCAATACTGGGGAATATTGAAGGCACTCTGAATCAATTGCTGTATTCTAGGCACTGGCTTAGTTAATTGCCTAGTAATGAGTCTGATCTGAAGGCATTACATTTCAAAATCTGTTACTAAATAACTCCATTTTGGGGGGAAGCTGTTAGGAATCTGTCTCTATACTAATGTTTATATTTTAAATTAGCTAACTTACTGGTGTTCAGGATGATACATTTCTGCCTCCAGATTTCTAAAGAAGTCTTTTCACATGCTTGTGTAATGTCTAGCAATAGTAGCAGATATTACCCATAAGTAAACACAGAGGAACAGACTAGTGCGTTTTATTAGGCTCTAATTTGGAAATTTTTCTCCTCACCGTCACATTATGGACTCTGAACAGGAATTTTCTGTTTTGACTGGAAGCTGTTGATTCATTTCAAAGAAACAAACAAAAAGTTTGGCATAACTGCAGCCATTCATTCTTGTAAGGCAGAATTTTAAATCAAAATAAGGGAAGGTATCATACTACATTCCCTTACCCCACAAAACTTACAGTAGCCTAGGGGCTAATATGGTTCACTGAGATTTGGATATTCCAGTACAAGAGCCTGCTTCTTCCTATTCTAAGCATGAGCTGAAGCTCTTAAACCTCAGTTTCATGAGTACTCTAAACAAAATTATCTCATCTTTGAGAATGTGGGTGGTCATTCTTTTAACAACTTTTGGCTAAAACCCTTAAAATATCAACTTGACTTTAATGTAACATCTCAGATGTTTGCATAAGGCAGGAAAACTATTTCCCTTTCCATCTCATCCTTAGTGTTTCTGTATTACATCTAGCAGCATTTTGCTCTTGATGTCCGGCTGTGCAAATTTTTTTGAAAGAAGAAACTTTGTATTCAATGGTTTGACCTTGAACTTTTTAGAAGTAAATGACATGATCATTGTAGCTCTAATCTCTTCTATCTCTGTCAATCAATTCCCTTGATTAAATGATGAACTATTTTCTTTTGTACTAAGCCATACTTAGTACTTCCATTTTGTACTTCCATATTATCAATTGGAATCTCTTGGTGTAATAATTAAAGACCTGTGTTTTCTTTTTTCCACCTTCGATTTTTATTCCTGTACTGATTTTTGATCAGTAGTATGCTTTTGAATTTCCCAATTGTCCCCACTCTACTGAGCTTTGGTTCATAATATGAGTCAGGCTCAGAGTGCTTGACATGGATTACTTTTGGATAAAGTTGACTGGAAAATACATTCTAGGAACAAGTCTAATGCGCTCCAACCAATCGCCGGGTGTTCAGCCCCCAGGACCAGACCCCAGATTGTCCAAAGTAAAAGTCTCAAAACATGTGTAAAGTGGACATTGGGTCATCAGCACTAATTATTTGCTCTACAGTTCTGCTCCAGTTTTATTTTACTGCTTGCCAGTTAAGGTATAGCTGTAGACAAACATTAGGTATGTTGCATCCTCTTACGTTTTCTCACTTTCTGGAAGCTACTGTGTTCTTTAATGACCTTTTTTTTCAGTAGCTGTGCTGTGCAGACAGTAAGTCATTTACAGTACAGTACAACCTGTCAATGATTAATACTCAGCTAGAATTATAGTGGATTTTATATGTATTTTTTTCTGTACATGGTATAAAATACATAAGCAATTAAAATAAATCTTGAGGGGCAATGCCATTTAAAATTCCATAAAACAACCTAGGAAACCACAGATTCGAGCACTGATTTTTTACTTTGGATGATGCTGAGACATCAGGTTCCTGAGAATGTTCTCCACTTCATTAATTGTCTTGATACTTTCCGAAAATTGCTTGTCTTTTCTAAATTCTGATGTGGTTTATATTATTTAATTATTAAAATTCTTTATCCTTGATTCTTCCCTTTGGGGAAATCTATTATAAGCATACTCTAAAGAATAATGAGTGCCAAGTATGACCCAAAGCCCACTGAAGCCAGAGGGGGAATTTACTTTCAATTTTAAGGAGTATTGGAACATATTGCATTTATTTGTCACATTTTAAATTTATGGTTCACAGTTATTGCTTATGTTACAATCCTCAGGTATCCATGCTTGTCACCCAGAAGTCTATGACATATTACACTGCAGTTATTCTACAGAAATATGTTTTATGGTGAGTTAGCTCAGAATTCCCATTTTCAGTTTAAAAACATAGGACTATTTTGTGAAAATTATTTTGCCTCAAACATTTTATTACAAAACACACTGTAATCATTAAAAAACCCTGATGGAAAAAGTGATAGTATAGCGTGAGTTTTTGTTTTTAAAAGTGGTTTGAAATGTATATATGGTGTGAATTTGGGCTTTCTTCTTGATTATAATTATTCATCTTGGTTTATTTGAGTTTAAACCTTCAGTTGATACTACAGACTCTCTTTCTTAGGTTCAATACCTGCACACATGGAGACACAGCCTCCCATCACATTTGTGTAGATAAGATTGGCAAAAAGAGAGAAAAATATTACATCTCTCTTTCTGATGAGAAGTAAAGCACAAAGCTTACATTCTTAATCCAAAGTTACACAGAAAGCATTGTGGGAAGAGTACATTACATTATTGAATCTGTGTGTTCAGTACAGACCCATGGAAAGATGATATTTTTATGGGTGCATAAATTTGTTTGGTGATGTTTATTCCACAATTCTGGGGATCTTGATACAGTACTCATTGCTTACTCAGATTTCCCATCAAATGTGTTGTTCCTGTTCTTGAAATATAAATTCTGTGAAGTTTATTGTTTATGGAATGGAAAGAAATAAAACTTTGAAATAATCGTAACCAGTTAACCTTTTTTTTAAACAGATATACAACCTGTGTCATGCCTATGAAGTGTTTCTTAGCATCCCATAGTGTACCATCCAAATACTGAAAATTCAAACCATACACTATGCATTCAACTATCCATTATCAACCATCCATTGACTCCACCCAAGGAGTCAAATTCTTTCTTAATGGAAAATTGTAAGAAAATCTACTAACACCAGTGAAGAAAGTATTTCCTACCATTCCTTCTCAAAATTCTATTGTTTTGAGATTTAATGTTCAGTTTAGGAATTATTTATCCTAGTCATTTAAGTCCAGTCATCAGCATTAAACATTTTTAAGCCTTGTTCTCAGCTTATCTACTCTATCTTTCTTGCTAGCATTGAATAACAGTGTAAGACTTCATTCTAAACAAACAACTCCTGTCTGCCTCTTTATTGCTAAAGCAAACATATTACTAAATTGTTATTTCCCTTCTTGCAAGTAAAAATGTCTATAGCCTCTTTTTGAACCATCTTCCTAGAAGTTTCTGTAAATTTACTGTAGTAAAGAGGTATTACATACACATAGTAATGTTTTGAAAACAGGTTTTCTATTTCCATGGTATTTCTAGTTCAGCCTATGACAATAATGCATGATGCAAGGAGAATGGAAGACTGAAAAGATAAAATAAATAATTTAGTTGTAAACAAATAATTCTGATGAGTTTATTCCTTTGGTTTAGTTTTTCTTATTTCGTTAATGGAAGCATAGTATTTATAACAATCAATACAAAAAAAAAGGGAAATTCTTAATACACTAAAGCACAAAGTTTTTGTTACTGGAAAGAAGTACTTTCAAAGGTAATGGAACCAGTCAACTTGCAAATAATCCAAGATGTCATCAGTCATAAAGTTCTGCCCACATGTATGCTTAACAAACGTTGTGTTCTCAGGTTAATGAGCTACATAGCAATGAGTGAGATTTGCACTGCTGCTTCTTAAGATTTCATTATGTTTATGGCTGTTTCAGATTAAACCCTATTGTAAAAATATATGATAAATTACCTAGGTTTCAGTTAAGTTTCTATTTTATTTTATATCTGAAAATATTGCATCTTTGAAAATTGAAGGTTTAATATGCAAGCAAAAAAGCCAGTATAACTTAAGTATTAGTGACCTTTATTTTCAGGTCAGCCACTGTTTCCTTTTGTCTTTGAGTTCAGCAGAACTAACAGAAATGAGAAACAACCTCAGACTACAGTAGCTCTTCAGGCTTCATTGTTCATTCTTAATCTTCCTCCTCCTTGGCCATTCCAGGTAACTGCCACCTTCTGCCATTTTACTTTCAGAAAGGATTCTAGAATGTCTATAAGAAGCTGCTTAGCTTTTCTGGTTTTTAGGATTTAGTTTTTTGTGAAGACTTTAGGATTTAGCTGGGACACTTTCTAAGTTGAATGCACACACTTGAAAACATAGGATGTTTACTTACTGACATGCAAATGTCATGGATGACTCTGGTAGAAGTTAGCTTATTTATTAGTATATCAAAACCACTGACTTTTAAACACATAAAATGCTGTCCCAGTTGTTTTAACTAAGTGACCAGTTTTCCAATTTGAAAAGCCCTATTCAAGTTGGTGTCTGCTTTCACGCTCATTGATTTATTGGTATTTGTTCAGAATCACTTTTAAACTAATGCCTTTGTTTCTCAAACATTTTTTTTTTTATCAATAGTTCATCTGCATCTGAGAAGACTCTTTCCTGGATCTCTTTCATGTCCATTTGGTTTTATGAGCATTCCTCTCAAGGTCTCATGAAATCTCCTTCGATATTTTCTTATGCATTTGCAGGTGTCTCTTTTGCAACTAATTTCCTCAAGTTTTCCTATTTAAAAAAAAAAAAAAATCATGTGGGTGAGTATATGAAGTACACAAGTGATGCATCAAATCAAAACCCCTAAATTACTTTTATTCTAAGATAAGAAAGAAATAATGATGTTACAGTTACTTTTTTGAGGGGAAAGAAGGGCAGGGCATGTTTTCCTCTGTACATGACTGAAAAGGGTAGAAGGTTAAGTGAACTTGCTCAAGGAGAGTAAATCCCTGCCCATGGGGTAGGTGCTGACTTTTCAGTGACATTTCAGAAGCATTCAAAACCCTTCTGTTCTCCTTCCTGAAACATTATTTTCATGTGACATGTTTTCACTTTAGTGTATAGGAAATTATGTACCAAAAGAGAAGAAACGGCTTCTTGCTTACTATGCAATGTATTTAGGAAAGCTTTAGAGCTCACTTTTGTCATTATTTTTCTTTTACACTAGGGGTAAAGTTCAAGGAGTGTAGCAGCTTAACACCTAAGGCAGTACTACCCAAACTAATAAAGCAATGAGCTTTTGGAAAGGAGAAAAATGTTACTGTTTGAAATCCTTGAACTCAGTACCTAATTGGTTTCAGCACCTATCATTTTTCAGAAGGATTATATTAGCTCAGGATCTAGTATCCCATTTCTTCATTTAGTATGTAACAATGCACATCTGATAACTTCCAATAAGATGTGGAACCAAAGCAAAGAAACTATAAAAATTGTATATAAAGACCTTGCCTGTACAATGGTACATGGGAAACAAAATCCATACATTTCCAGCCTTGTGTTGTTCAGAAGTTGGCTTATATGTTTTATTTGCACTGAGCTCAAACTGTGGAATCTGTTGAGAAGTGTGTGTTTTAGACATTGATTTCTAGTGGTTTTCTAATGTTTTTCTGCAGTTGAAAGTGAATTAGAATGGCAACGAGAAGGAAATTGCCTCTATTTTCCAGTCTTAAATCTTTGTAATGATTGCTGTAGATTTCAAGAATGCATAGTCAGAACTTCTATTAATCAGTGGTCTTTAAAGAACTTATAGTCAGAGATAATTAGTCAGAAATAAAGTGCAAAAACAATGCAATGCCCTAATGAATTTTCCTGAATGTTTGACTGTTATGAATAATCTAATTAAATCTTCTATATTGGCTCTTTGTGTTGCATTAAAGGAACTAATTCATTTGGGTTTTTTGGTTGGTTGGAGTTTTTTGCTTGTTTCTCAAATTGCAATAAAACTATACAGACATAAGGCACTCCAACATTTTAGCAAGTTACATCCCGTGACATACCGAAGTTGTGGAATAAACAATTAAACCTTAGCAAAAAGTTCTGCAGGATTACAGTTGAGTAAGGTAGACACAGAAAATTTAGAAATGTAGAAATACAAATTTGCTAATGTAGGAAACCTTCCAACTGATATTTCTAGCAGCTTCTCTGGAAATGAGATCTAGCTTTATTTATTTTTTCAAAGGAACTTCTCTCAAAAATTCAATTTTATGTAGAAAACTTGTTCTTTTTTCTGGTGCTTTTTGGGGAAAAATTCTTGCTACAAAAGCTTCATTTTTTAAAAAATACTTTTTAACATCAAAGTCTTTTTTTGCTGGATACTAAAATGTAGCATGGAAAGCACACATGCATTTTTAAGGGAGTAATTAATCATACAATTTATATCAGGACCTGTCTCACCTTTGTTCTCTTTCTCCCTCCCTTCAAATAGCTGTCTGCTCCCTAACCTCCATCTCTGTTGACTGAAAAACTATCCTGTTCAACTGTCATCGATGAGCTCTCTGTCCCTAGACATTGTGCACATATCTCTCTTTTTTAATATTTTTCTTTCTTTTTTTTTTTCTTGTGTGTTTCTTCTCATCTTTTCCTTGGTGATTACTTTTATGAATAAGTGACAGTTAGAAATTGTTGTCTGTCATCAGACAACATCAGACTTTAAA
>JANXJC010000021.1:20499705-20524675 GCA_027564655.1 Leptodon cayanensis | reverse complement strand
TTTCCTTGGTGATTACTTTTATGAATAAGTGACAGTTAGAAATTGTTGTCTGTCATCAGACAACATCAGACTTTAAATATTTAAAAACCGTAAAAAACTTTTGGTAGAACTATTGTGAAATATTAATTAAAAGTAAATCTATAGGTTGCCCATATTACCACTCTGTAATGAATGAAAAAGTTTCGCATTCCTTATGTGAGGAACAGCCAGGTAAACTCAGCAAATTAGCCTCTCCAAAGGCAAATGATAGAAAATAATAATTATTCAGCTCTGCTAAAATCCACCAAAAAATTTTGGAAGCTGTGTGCCAGGTTAATCTGTGTCAAGGGATGACAACAGAAAGACATCATCTTGCAGGAGGTCTTGCACATCTTCTCTTTGAAATTTATAGAACCTAAGGAGGTATTTTTGAGGTTGGAATGAGGGAAGAAGCAGGCATAAAAATAAAACATTTTTAGCAGTTCCCAGTATATTGCTCTAGTCACTATTTGTTTTATTTATGAGCCTATCAGACCCAAATGCATACTCACTCTTACCTGTGACAAACTGGCAAGTGGGATATAAAAATGAAAGATTTTTTCCCTTAGCTGGTGGCTAAGGAATCATTGATCTTCCCTAAACTAACATTAATCTTAGAAAGGCAGTGAGCGGCTTGTAGGTCTTTCATGGAGGTTGAAGGCGGTAAATTAGAAAACAAAAAAGGATTCTTTTGGCCATATTCCTTATTGTTGGGAATATTTTATAACACTATGGTTGCCAGTTGATTATAACTTTTATTTCTTTAAAGTTTCATGCTTGGAGCATAACTATGCACTCTTTTAAAATAATTAGCTTAGGCAGTAGTCTACACCATAATGGATTAGAAAACTAGACTTCTTTTGCTGCCTATATCACTAATAGAAACACTGTGGTGATGAGCTTTTAGAAAATCCTCTGAAATATTCAATACAACAATCTCTAGTGAGAAATTCCAATGTAGTGACAGACAGTATCTTATTTTCATAGCAGATCAGGTAATTCAAAGGAGTACAAAAGTGCGTGTAGGCAATTATTTTTTAGCTTTCTGAAATCAAAGTAGCAGGGCTTGGGAGCATGATATGCAGATATTTTAGGGAGTAGGTTGGATGTTTTGATTTCCATGTCATCTAAACTCCTCCTTCTGCATTTCCCAATCCTCCATTCTGCATGAAAATTTTATATAACTTGTGATGGCTGCTTTGTTGTTGTGAAGAAGGACCTGGATTGGTAAAACTGGATTTGGATTCCAGTTAGGACACAGTCTTTGTACCTGGGCCATTTGTCTAAAAGAGATATTCAGAAGATGATAATGTTTTAAAATTTGTAAAATGAGTTTATACATGGTTCATAATTCCATATAACAGTAAATGCACAGATCTTGCTTTTAGCACAAAAAAAAGTAGAACCTGGCATCAGCAAATGCAGTAATTTTGTATGCTCTTGCCTCCACCATAAAAACAAGCCCCCCTCTCCTAACCCCCCAGATCTGTCACACGGTCATAAGCACACTTTTCAGTGTTGCAGCTTACTTTCTCTCTGATAAGTAAAATGTGTAGGGAGAAACCTCTTGTTCTCCTGTAACTTGAGAACAATCTCTAAACTCTCATGTTTTTCTCTGACGTAGACCAATGTAATGTCTTACTGCTATTTGTCTGTTGTTATCTGTCCTCTAATACTCAAGATAGCTCATGCCAGTACATGTAAAAGTGGTTATATACCATATAGCTGCGCTTTTTCATCATTTTGGAAGCATTCATCAGCCATCTCACAGGCTATAGTCATTGTTACAAGAGGTAAAGTGCTCCTGAGCAAACTCTGGACGCGCTAGCTGTGTGTCAAAAAGATGGGACAATGGCTAAGAGTGAATAAAATGCCTTTCACTGTTCATCTTTGGCCCTGCTTTTTGGCAATAGGGCCATTTGATGGTAGATTTACCTACATTAGTAAAGTCTTGCTGATCTTTTATAAATGCATACTTTTAGGTTTTGAAGTGTTTGAAACTGTCATTGCTGTGAAATAAAAACTGTCACCAGCTGTGAAGACTTAGCTATCTTTGTATTTTTGAGTGTCGCTTAAGAATGGGATTTGGTTTCCTTTGTATGATAGGTCCTGAATCAGAGGGAGAGGGTGTCTCAACTTGAAGCTGAACTACTTCGAGGTTCTATGATGGCTGATTAAAGGGAGCCAAAACCTGAACTGTTCCTGAGTTCAGTTTTGCAAATAGAATCAAGTAGTTTTCAGAAAAGTTAAAGTTCACCAATTTACTCTGTTTTAAAGGGAGAGAGAGCAGACACAGAACCCCATCTTTGAGTGACAGATAAAATTTAACTTTGGAGTTGGTAAATGTTGAATATTACCGGGTTTAGGCTGAATCCAGTACCTCAGACAGAATATCTATGACCAAATATCTTTTTTTTTTCACATTTGAATTTTCCATTTTCCTTATTCTCAGACTATTCTAGTGATTAAATTATACACTACAATGAGATTAAATTATGAGTTTAAATTGAAATAATTCACTGTTTGCATGATTATACAGTAAATTATATCTGAAATAATGTCTATCATGTATGTTGTAAGGTATCAAGTCATGGAATCCTAATTATGAATGTAATACATCTAGCCATATAGTAATGACATGACTAGATAAAGAAAGTTTATAGTTATAATATGCTTATTCAATGATGTGCAGAGGCTCCAATAACTCTGGAAATGTGCATTTTAATAGTTTCCATTGTTCATGCAGGAAATAAATATTTTGATCCCAGAGGAATTAAATTCTTTTGACTTACTAAGTTAGGGGCAATTTTTTGAGAGTTGGTAGTATTTTCTTTCAATTATGAAGCACATACAATGTTCCAAATTTGAACTGTGACTTCTGTAGAAAAAGGAAGATGTGGACATCAGTCCTGTATGGCTGAAAATATACTTGGTACTAAAACTTAATGGATGAAGATGTTTATAACAGTATGTTTTCACATCTTTTTTTCATATACAGTTTTACCAAATTATTCCAATCAGCCTGCTATTTTCATTTCCCGTATATTTACATGTACTCTTTTTCAAATAATGTAAAACTATGTGGAAAAAAATCACTAAGTTATTTTTGAGAGACAGAAACTGAAAGAGAAAGAAAAGGGTGATGTTCTTGTCTAAAGTATCAAATTACAATCAAAGAAATTAAAAAGTTGTGCTTAGTATTCTCCTTGGATGGATTTTGGAGTTTACACAGCTGCGTGGTTCAAGACTATGTCAATGGAGAAAGCTATAGTGGGTCTCCATAGAGAAAAGGAAAATGTCTAGGTGAGATGCCGCTTATCCTTATTGAAAATATCCATGTGGCTTACAGATGAAACATCTATCTTTTCTATAAGCATCGGAGAAGCCTCCATCCTGATGTTTTCCAACAATCTTTCAGTTTTGATTGGAAACATCATGTCAACTCACTTTCATTTCTGTCCTGTACTCTGAGAATGCCTCTGCACTCTCCCTGTTCAGCATATGCATCTTCCCAGTGAAACCAAGGGCCTGACAGATTAAACTTGGTGATTGGTATTTTGTCTTCCCTGGTATTACTGTAAACTGTATTTTTTTCACTTGTCTGTTCACTTAGACGTTGCCAGGAGTCCTCCATTTTAGTCCTTTACCTTCCACTGACTTTATTTTAGGTGATGGAGATCATAAACAGTTCCTAGAAACACATTCCCAATTGCAAGTGTTTATCTTTTATCTTTATCATAGTTGTTTTGATGACAGTTCATCTTTCTGCCACAACTTAGTATATCACCTTCATGAAAAACCCATATTATCTTTTTCTACATTGCATGAGCTACAGCAGTGCTGCAATCCATGGAACTGATCCTGTTTCTTATTCCTTTCTTCAGTATGAAGCAGTGTCCTGACTTGGACTGATTGTTGTAATGAGGGCTGTTCGGGGGGTGGTTTTTCTAGACTTTGGCTCTAAATTCTCCACGTCTTTTTATTTCAGGTCACTTTTCTTATAGCATCTTTGATTCTTGGTTGCATTAATATTGGAACCCCACTCCATATACCTCATTATGGACACACAGATTCCTATTTGTCCTACATATTTGAATATTTTGCACTGCTAGGACTATCTGTTAATGAATAGACCATACAACAAGAGCAAAACAGCACCTCATGGAAATACAGCAGTCAGAGAAAAATAATCAATTACATATTCTGTGGTGTGAAAGGCTGTTCGTGGCATTCTTTTGAAAGGGAAGAGAGGCAAAGTTAATTTACTGAAAAATACGTTGCAAGTATGAGAGAACAGAACCAATCATTAAAATGAATTGCATCTATATAGTCATTTTAAGTGTCTGAGATACAGTGGTAGGCAAAGTTTTACAAACAGTTATTTGTCATTGTGCAGAGACACAAACATACATGTCAAAAAGCAAGCAATAACAGTGACTGATCTTTGCCTTGAGGCAAAGAAGAGCACCTGCATGTCCATCAGCTGTTGACTTCTGGTGGGGTAATACAACACCAGGTGCTTGGAAAGAGCCCTGGGAATGGTTTTCTTCTTAGAAATAAAATGCTGCTTTCAGTTCCATAGACTGCAGTGAACATCCTAAAAGTACTGCCTGAACAAGAGGGAGGTGTGCAATTCTGAGATGCTAATTAAGTGTTGGGCCAGGGTTAGTTTGAGGTATATAAATAACTGATGAAAGAATTAATAAATAGGTGTTGGAGAGGAAGTTTAGCACATGGAATGATAATAGAGTTTAGCAAATTTCTGTATTCAAAGAGCAAGTGTGTTCTGTGGGAAAGAGGGTTTTTTACCACCATTTTTATACCCCGGGGGAGGGGGTGGAGATGGGGTGAAATAGGTGCTTATATTAAAATAGGTCTATAATCCCCTAATGAAATCATGGTCCCTTTGGACCAGATATTCTCTGCACATACTTGACAGCATTTTAATGCCTAAACAGACAGAAAGAATCTGGAGAAAAGGGGAAACAGCTCAGTATGCATCTGTCAAACAAACCTGCATCAAAGATACTTTCCAATGACAATCACGAATTGAACATGTATAACATGATGATCCTTTCTTAATGTCAGCTTTTGGTAGCTTTTGTGCACCACCTTCTATTTTTTGAGGAATAAAAAGAAGTCTGATTATGAATGAGCAGAAAATATTATACTAGAATTAGGAAATGCTTAGTGTTTGGCAGTCTAAATACTCTGAAATTGTTCTGTTAGATAAGTCATTGTGTGAACCCCATAACATAATTGTAGTGAATTTTCATGCCACATATCAATTTAATTCTCTCTTCCTGGACTGTAGCTGGAATTCTAGATAGGTATAGCTGGTTATCTTGAAACAATAATCATTTAGTCTATTTTGGAATACTGTAAATCAAGATTTTCAAGGGAAAATAGCTTTTTAATTGATGACATTAGTTGGTGGATTTCCAGATCCACCTGTGTGTCTTGGATGTTTCTGAAAAAAAAAAATTATAATAATGAGAGGAATATTTGAGATAGTGTATGTTGGAATTTACTAGTTGTATAGCAATGAGATCCGGAGGAGACAGAGCAGACCCCTAAGGTGACTTAGGGTGAGCTTGGAAGACAAAATAGTTTTGGCTGCCTTGCTGTGTGATAGTTCTGTTCTTGTCATAGATGAGTTACTAAAGCAACCTTTGAGCTTATTGATGATCTCTAAATGGTCCAGGTCATTAGAGCTCAGCTGGTAGTCCCACTGTTTTTTGCATTAAGTGCATTTGGTTGCTTTTTTAAATAGAAAGTGTTTTTAAGGCAGATTTTACGGTATTTATTGGTGACACATTTTTTAACATGGTAAATTTCCAGGCGTGTTACTCACAAATTGATACAAAGGTAGATCTGGTTTTTGTCTAAACAAAACATGACAGATGCTTTTAGCAAGACTTTAAAAAGAACAGTCTTTAAAAATCACAGAAAGACAATCCTTTATACAATGCAGTCATATAAAAGAAAATGAGTGATGGTTATTAATTACTTCTCTGTAGCATACTGTGGGACTTCTAATTGCAAAAGCTTATGTTAAACATTTCCAAGAAATTCAGGTAACAAACTACCCTAGTTTGTCTTGGCTTTCTGTAGTATTTTTATAGGAGATTTAGACAGTAATCAAATCCAGCTCTTCTCTGTTTCAGAGAAAGCAAAGATTTCTCTCCTAAACAAAGCTAATAGTTTTGAGATATTATTTTCATAACTGTAATGACATCTAATCATAGGCCAGGCATTGTGTTACGTGCTGTACAGACAGAACAAAGTCTTTACTCCTAAAGACAGAGAAACTGAGAGTGAGTGGAAGAGAAATCCATATAAGTAGGACTAATGTCACCGGGCAAGTGCAAGGATTAGAGAAGGAGAGCAGATGAGAAATCTTTCTGTGTGTTATATGGTGGAAGAAAAAAATGTGGGAGAAGAAAGGGGACAGAAGCTGAGTGGAAGTGAAGGGCACAGGTAATACAGTTAATCAATTCATGTCTGAAAGAAAAATGCAAAATCCTTTGCAGGGTGATAAGCGGAGGGTGCACTTGAAGAGGTGGTCTTAGAAGGGTGCTTATGGCTGTGGGGAGTCAGTTTAAATTGGGTGAAGTATAGTTGCTGAGCCAGAAATACAACAGAAACAGAGAAGAGAGCAGATGTCTAGAGGGTGAAGCCAGCTGGACAGCAGGAATTGGGATAAAGATGCGTTGCAGCATAACAGCAAAAGCAGCAGATATTGTCAGGGAGAGACATTCAGTGGTTGTTAGATAAGATACTGGGGCAAAAGATTAAAAAAAAAAAAGGACCACATGAACTATGGAATGACACAAACTCATCAGGGGAGTAGAGCAGGCAAAAGGTGGCTGAGAGATACAGTGAACCACCTCTGATGAGCAAAAGTCATGGAAAGTGACTTTGAGATCTGTGACAGTGAGACTGTAGGAGCAGATAGGTCACGCACTAAATCGTTTAGGAGCTGGTCAAAGTAGAAGCTGAATTAATTCAAAGCAAATTCAGAAGAGCGGTACAGTAAGACTAAGGCAAGCCTGATGCTCTGGTGGGACGACCACATGGTTGACATTTGGCAGAGGTGGAGATGCCAAACCTTGATGAGGTCACGGCATGATAACCTGGGCTCAGCACTACTCTGTCCAGGTCCTCCTGGCTTCCTGCTAGCTTGAAGTACAAGTTTTGTGAGCCACCATAGTCCGTCCACCCTGTGGAAACTCCCATAGAGAGTAAGGATGATGGAGAAAGCTGAGTATGTAGTTGACAGCAATATACAGGAAAAAGAAAGAATGAGAGCTACAGAACTTCAAAAAACATAACAAGGAGAAAAGGAAGAGGAAGAAAGAACTGAAAATGATACCAGCTTGCATGGAGAACCACGGTTCTGACCCCCAGGCATCCAGCAAGAGAAAATGACAATAAATGATTAATTAAATGAGATAATAATGTGTATCAATTAATGAACCTCATAATGGGGACTGAATTTATTTTAGAAATTGTTTTTAAAGTAGGTCATCTGATGTGACATGTACAGCTTTGTTTATTCAGCTATTTTGAACAGCTATAATCTAGGAAGCACAGGTGTGAATTCCTTTTCTAGCTCTTTTTTTTTTTCTTTTTAGTTACAGAGCTGATTGCAAAGGCTTTTGAAAACTTGGCTTCCTCAACAAAGTATTTCAAGTTCTCTGTAATCATTTTGAAAACAGGATTAATTATTTTCCTGCAGTAAGACATTATATTGAATATAATTTAATTCTGATAGCTTATTGCATGACTTGCTTGTGAATGTTTACACGTAAGCAATTTCTCCTTGTAAAAGTTCATACATAATAAAGTAGTTCAGATTTCTTTTGGCTTCTAAAGGTGGAAGTCAGCCTGATTGCAGGAATTGGAACAAAGATGCTCTGCAGCCTAACAGCAAAAGCATCAGTTACTGTGAGGAAAAGATATTCAGTGGTTGAATGGTGGAATTCAGCTGGGCAGAAGAGGACACATTGCATGGGGTACGAAGCAGAATTTTTTAAGAATATTAACTTCTCTCTTGCCATATGCCAACTACCTAATTCTATTTGTATATCACATGAGCTACCCTGTTAGTAATCCCTTCAGTAGGAAAATGAAGCTACTTTTGTAAAGTGTGAGAAATCTGATAGTTTTCACCATCAGAAGGATTTTCTGGAAGCACCACTGAGTGCTTCAAAGTGTTGAAACAAATTCCAAACAACAAATTCATTCTCCTAAAGCAATTAAGGCTATATAATGTATGCACATATATAAGTAGAGATTTTAGTTTCAGTTTGGAATGATTAAAAAGTCTCAAAGAGTAGTGCATAAATCAGTAAATCACTGAAACATATGCTTAACGTAAGCATGCATATTGTCCTTAGAAGAGGTGGCATTTGGGGATGTAAGTCCATGTTAAAGCCTACCTCTGTATCTTTCTTTTTATTTTTTCTCTTCTTTTTTTTTTTTAATCTGAATCCGACACTGGGTTAATAGTTGGTTCTTATCACCCCAGCCAAGGTTAGGACTCCACTGTATGTAATTATATCCCTATTTCTCAGATAAGGAGGTGAACGAAAGGGAAATAAAATGACTTTCCCACGTTAACGCAGGATGCTTATGGACTGCAATGTGAATTGAACACAAGCTGGATGAAAGCATCTCTCCAGGAAGATCGCAGTGAAAATAACCACCAAATTCTCTCTCTTTTTATGTTTTGTTTTTCCTTCAGTTATATATAAATAAAACAGGGTAGAGTCTTGGGGTAGTCCACAGAACTTTAACAAAATATTGTTCAAGTCCCAAATGTCCCAGATGGTTTCATTTACCATTCTAAATAAAAAGTAAAGCAGTTGTTAGCCCAGATTTTTTAACTTAGAAAGCTCATCTAAAAAGGAAAGTGAGAAGTGAAAAGATGGGAATTCAAGTTAAATTTCTTTGTAAATTTAGCCCAGAAAGAATAATTCAGTTTAAGAATAGCTTTAGTGACAAATCCAGATTTATATCTTAATAGAATACATGCAGATATGAAAAGGACAAAGAAAGGGATTCTTTTTCCTACTGAAATGTTTTTATTTTCTAGTGGGAATAGGAATAAAGATATATGCATTGTATCTCCAGACAGTTTCATTATGCTTGCACTTATTAGATGCAAATAATGATACTGTAACGGCTAAAGCAGTTTTCTAAAATGATCTTAGAAGATGTCATCTTTAAACAGGATTCTTTTGATTGGCAGTCTAGTTCTGGATAAATACTCAGTTTAATTATTTGGGGGGGTGGTGTTTGAGACGTTTGCCAGGATTGTTTGGAATATGTCTAAATCATGGTACTTGCTTTTAGTTTAACTTGTTCAATGATACTTTAAGTACAAACTGATTTGAAAAGATATCTATTATTGCTGAATATGGTTTTTAGTATTAGAATATTGTAGCCATAGTGGTTTAAGGATATCTGGTAAGGCTTGGTGCACAGAGGCAACATCTTTTGTTAGACCACTGTTGGAAGAAGCGAATAAACTTTTCCCTCTACCCAACAACATGAACTGGCTTTTTTGGCTTGTGTTCTGACTTCCTGCAGACCTTGTTTATGAAAATATTAATCTGATGTTTCCTACAGGAATCATCTAGATACAGGTGGTCCTTTTTATGGTAAAAGATCAGAATCCTCATTTTTGCTCCCCTTTGGTCTGGATTCATCACAGGTGTGAGTACCCTGATGGCACTCTGTGAGTTTCAGAATTGCACCAGCAGTGATGTGCCGTAGGGCAGCTTCAGATCAGGAATGCACAAAAGCATGGGAAGAGGGAGGTTGAGGCTAGCTTGGTGCTTTTTGCATTGTGTTGCACTGTCTGCCAAAGATATATGCGATTTATTGTTTTCTTCTCTGGCTTGTGTGGAATGAAGTATTCGGGGATTCCTTGCTTCTGAAATTTCATCAGAGATTTAGGTCCTACTATTTCCATGGCCCTTATATGGCTTATGTGTGTGAAGCATATACTGAATTTGACTTGCATTCACAATTAATCCAAAATGAATGGCTGCCACACCTTTACCTGAAGCATAGTGAGGAATTTTTTTGGAATAGATTTTAGATTTCATTGTGTTTTGTGTAAAGTGCTAAATATTTGATTGCAACTTGTGTTAAAATGTCTGGAATGGAAATTTTCTCTTTCAGAAGGTGTTGCTCTGTGGAATAAAACCACATAATGAATTCTGCTCACTTACTGGGGAGTCATTATTCATATCAAAAAAAGTAAACTTTAAATCTGCGCTTGATGCCATAGGTTCTAGAGGAGGGATGAACTGTGACACAAGGCTCTGAATAACTTTAAGCTTAACAGCTGTGAAATTGCATGAAAACAGATTTATTTGCATATAAAAAACCAGAAGTATTTGGATATGAATGAGATACTTCTGCTACCAAAAGAAATTTCTACAAAAAGCATAAAAAAAAAAAAGACACTCTCTAGAGACATTTATGAGGCACTGAAAATTTTATCGTACTCATTGGGCTGGATTGTCTCACTTACTGGTTACTTGATTTACCTGGTAAGCATAATTGCTGGATTTTATGTAGGAAAACCATTGAGGTTCAATAACAGTGTCATTTCACTGGCTTTCAAAACAACATTATGTAAATACACAGTAATGAGTTCACACCAGGAGAGACAATTCAATGATGTTTTTTTCCTTGATCATATGCATTGTCTAAATTTAAACTCCAGATTTGTTGTTGGCTTGACATGTTCTTGACAAACAAGTATTGGGACTTAATGAGCAAGCATGAAGGGTGTAGTATCATAGGAGAAACAATGTAATATCAAAATGATTCTAATGGACAGTGAAGTCTTTGCAGCATAAATTTAATGTCTTACACAAAGATTCTCTGTAGGTAGAATGATAATGCTCTTTGATGGTCTAACAGTTTCTCCTCCTCAGGGATACCTTGTAAAGGAATCTTAGAAACCTTTCGTATCAACCTTTTTTCATATCCCTTGTCAGTTTTAGATGGTTCTTTTCTGTTTAGTTAAATTAATTTCACTTTTGACATATACTCTAAAGTGTAGTTCTACTCCATAAAAATGACACTATTGGGTCCTATATTTACTTTACTTCAGCAACTAAATGTCAAGTATATTTACTGTTGAAAGCATTACTTGATAAATCCCATATCTGAAAACTCAGGCTAGATTGTAAGAGTTGCATGGGTTTTGTCCTTTTTTGTCCATTTTCACTGATGCAGGAGAAGTTCTGCAAGAGAAATTATGCTGCTGGGCTTGCAGAAGTATAGCTGACCAGAACTCATTGGACAGCTGGTTTGGTGATGCCCAAGAAGGAAAATGAAACAATTTTCTTTCCTTTATCTGCAACAACTATATTTGGGGGTTTGTCATTTAAGATGAGATATGGTTGATTGTCCACAAGGATAAAATCTGTTCTGTAGCTTGTCATAGTCTGTGTTAGAAACCTTGTGGATGTGTATTCCTTCAGCTGAAGAACTGTGTCCAGCCTTTGGATGTTACTACTGAGGCCAATTTGCAGCAGACAGAAATCAGCTATATCTCAAACTACGTGCTCTGAGGTATAATTCTAAGGTGTATGTCTTCTAACTAGTCTTCCTCAAAGAAGATCTGGACCCTCTAGATCATCACTATCTTGCAGACCCTGAAATTCAGAGCACACAGACATTACAAACATTTCATAAAGCAGTTGCATTTAATTTTTGTCAAAGCACAAAAGATGCACAGAAAAGAAAGCGAAGAACAATGAACACGGACGTGCAAAACTGTCCCTTTACTGTCCATGTCATTCAGAGAAGCCTTTGGGTTTCTGCCATTCTGTTTCTGGGACTACTCCCTTCTCCCCTTCTTTACCTCCCCAGTCTTGTCTTCAGGCTCTCATCTCTTCTAAAAACACCAACCTCTCAAAAAAGGGAAGGGCCAGCTACACATGTTAGGTGGCCTTCTTGTTTGGCTTCAAATCCAATGCGTATGATTTGCTGCTTGTATCACCAGCCCACAGTCCAAATTGGGAACATTTGTTGCCCGTAGTTCTGGACTGAAACAAACACACTTTCTCTGTGGTGATTCCACTTGGATAGATGGCTGCTGGGGTTAGTGATTCTGGATCATTGTTGTTCCTTTATCAGCCCAGAATATCCCAGGCTAATAGGGACATCAAAAGCAGAACTTAAGTGACAGTAAAAATTAAAACAAATGTTCAGAAAGCAAAATGCAGATGTATTTTTAGTCCACTTTAAAGGAAGCTTTTAAAGGAAGTTAAAGCAGCTCAGATTTCTGTTGAGGCTGAATTCTGTGACTTTTGCACGTAGTTGCACAATATATGCTGAAGCGGTGTGGCCACAAATTCACTGCTGTTGGTGCTTGCGCTGCCTTGGTTAAAGAATGAAACTAGTCATAATAATTGATTAGTCACCTTTGCAGAAATTACAGGTTCAAAGAAATATTTCTAAGCATGCTACATCTGCTAATAATTATGAAACGTATAGAATGTTTTCCTTAACAGTTATTATAATGTGTTGTAATAAGAACAGATGTTTTCTAATGAACATACCATGTTTTAATGTGTTCAAAAAACAAAGCCATGCAACATCTATTTGCAGTTGAAGGTTTTTTAAAAGGCTACGTTTATTGGGATTTTATAGCATACATCCTACTAACATGGATAAGTTTTGTTTGCAGTGTACAGTTTGGGTTTTCCCAAATTTTACTTAATTTTTTAGTAACAAAGCCTGATTTTTAAAATGTCTGCAATCAAAACATTCTCGATCTTTTCTTTTCCTATAGTTTAAAAGTGTGTGTCAATATACAGCAACTGCTGTCATACCAATGTCACTCTGAAGAGTATGTAATTGCAAATAAAATTAAAAGCAACAGATCATCAAAAAATTAATTTTAGATTGTAACCCTTTCCAGAGGGTGTGACATTTTAATGCCCTGCTTTTCATCAGACAGATTCATTTGGTGATTTGTAAGATTAAATATTCCTTCAAATTCATTCACTTTGTTAGAGACTATCTGTAAAACGATTGGATAAAAAAATGATTCTGACCTAAAATTTAGATTAAAAACAATCAGGTTGCCAGAGGAAAAGGTCACTATTTTGAGTAAGCATTCCTGAAATGTAACACGAAAAGAACATTAGTGGTTTTATTACTTAGGAGTAGCAAATTAAAAAAAAAAAAAAAAAAAAAAAAGAGCTAAACTAAAGTGTTCCAGCATAATTGAAACCTGGAAAGGTTTATCTGAAAGTATATCTGAAAGCAGGAAAACAAAGCTGCATGATGAAGTTTTAAGTTAGCATCTTAATCTAAGATGATTCACGCTAGTTCTCTGACAAAAACTGTGTCCTGAGGCTGTTGAGTGGCCCCTGTGACACCTCCCGAGCACCTGACTGGCCCTGGGCCGGTTTCCTACTCCATGTTCCATTTCCAGTTTGGTGCCTCTATGTCTGTTGGAATATCCCCTGCATCATCTCCTCCTGAGGGATGGGAGGACACACCTGGCTGGGAGGGGACACCAGATGGCACTAATAAGCCTTAATGGCCCTGATGAGCCTCACCTGGGTCCTCCCCACCCCAAGGACCCAGGAGCCCATTTCAGCTCAGCTGTGAGGGGGCTCACAGCCCTTAGTCTTGCTACTCTGAGCTGAGCTGCCTCTCCTTACTCCCTGAGAAGAATGGGTTTCAGCCCATGGCTAATGAACTCAGAAGTGGTGAGTGCTGGGGTTTATTCTATCTGATAAAATTCTTGATGTCAGTGCTTCCTAAGTTAGGCTGACTGTAGTGGAACTGATTCTGGTGTCTTGAAAATCCCAAAGCTGATGGATGTTTCCCTACAGACTCCTGGAAGGTATGCTGAAAGACAGGTTAAACTTAGCAGAAGGTGAACCTTAAAGAGCAAAATCAGGTTGCTTAGGTGAAAATCTGTTTTGACCAAATATCCAGAACTATGGGAATGTATCTGAGTTGGTTTTTTTTCATTTGCATTGGTTATTCAAGTAAAAAATGATAAATATGTGCTGTTCTCTGTGAGATTACTTGTATAACTGCTTATTCAATATTTTCTATAATTATTCTTGCTTGGGGTGGAGGGAAGAGGTGGAAAGCTTGTTCAGCAACTTGTGAAGCCCAATGTATTTTCTGATCCCATATCTCCTTACCGAATATCCTGGGAGAGCAATTTGTTGTCTGGCCAGGTAATATAACAAGCTATTTGAACAGACTATCAGCTATAGAACAGTTACAGATTGGTAACATTGTCAGGAACATACAGAATTTATATTTTTATGTTCAGAAAGGCAACGAAATTTGTGTTTTATAGTAAAGAATTTCACTTGCATCCACCAAAAAACTAGCAGGGAGTTTACTCCTAGTATCTATACAGTTCTTTTCTTCCTCCTTCTTTGCTTGGCTTTTCTAGTTCTCTCTTGCTAACACGCAATCCTTTGCATACTTGCCAAAATTGTATTAAAAATGTTGTATGTTAAATTTGATAGCAAATATACTTCAGAGAATAATTGCCAGCAAAGCTGGCATGTAATAAAGATTCTTGTGACCTTACTGCTTTGTGAAAAAGGGTCTTTCACCTGGCCTGAGAACTGGTACAGAGATGTCAGTGGATAAAGTGATTGTTCAGTGCTTACAGGTGAGACCTGTGGAATTAACTGGAGGTCTTAGATTATTTCCCCCCAAACTCTTAGGCCTATCAGAGGGTAGCAACTCTGAATATGATCATCTTTGGGTAGATTTTACTGTCTAGTGTAAAGTTCACATATAAATGGTGCTGGATCACTGTGTATATGTCTTTAAGAATATCTAGAGTGATGTAACACTAGATGCTGTAAGGGAAGACACCTACAGTATTTGGCAGTGTATTATCTAATTTCTGGCTCTGTGCTTATTGAAAGGAATAAAAAAAAAAATCATCAGGCTTTTCTGTGCAGCATGTGGAAAGTGATGGGGGCCTCAAAGGCAGTGGGGAAATGCTGCTCAGTGACAGAGGAAATACCTAGAGGTAGCCAGAAAGACACTAAATACTGTATTTCTGTTCTGGAAATTATTTGATTGTTACATAAGATTTATACAAACTACAGAAAATAAAACTTTGTGCTTTAGAAATGGATGCTGTTTCCCACGGAACTTGAGGGATCGCCAAGGTCATCGAATAGAGGGGAGCGGGCCTTTCAGAACAGACCGTTCACTTCAATAGCGAGAGTTCAACTGCTTGTCTTCAGCACAACGGCTACCCCATTTTTTTCCACCATTCAGTCTTGACTGATTGATGTCAGTTGAACTGAGGAAGATGCTGCTGCCGAAAACATTCAGAAAGAGGCAGCAAAATCCTCACAGCAAAAGATTTATGTTCGACATAGAATCTTGTACATGAAGATGCTGAGCTCTTCCAGCATGGAGATCTGTTCTGAAAAGCCAGCACCACCTGTAGTTTATGATCCTGGTCTTGATTTTTCTAGGTACTCTTTTCTCTTCTCCTTCCTGTTGTTAGTTACGAATTAAGAATGATTATACTGCTAAAGGCATGTAATAAAATATACAAGAGATGCTCTGCAATGTGTCTGGCCAGTGTTTTTGCAGATTCTTGAGCCTTTGAGAACTTACAGCTTTGCATCTCAGTCCTCATTAGTATTTTTGCACTTAATTAAAGCAAGAAGGGGTATGAAAGTAGAAATGTGGAGAAGTCTGTGGATTACTGTGATTATTTTTTCCCCTCTTTCTCCCAGATTCAGTGTTGCTCACAGTAAAAGAAAGTGATTTCTCTATGAACTATATATTTCCTTCTGAATAAACGTCATCTTCAAGGTCCTATATGAATCTTCCCTTAACACTTTAGCAACATTAACTGCTTCTTTATTTGCAATGTTTTGACTGTATTTTGGGTTTGAACTTAACTCTGTAATGTTCAAGTATTCTGGCATGTATGGAAACTTTCCACAACAGTAAACTTTTCTCTGCATTTAGTACTTGGAAATCGTAGAGATTTTTCCTTTAAAACTGAGCTTGCCACACAGATTGTGAATACAACTACAGGAAACTATTTCCAGTTGCTATATAGTTGTTACTATACGTATTTTGTTAGAAGGAGCCCTTGATAAAGTATACTTTACACAAGCATCTTAAATATTAAATAATCACTGTGTGCATAGTAAGCATTTGAGTTTTGGATTTTGTGGTTCTTTTGGATGGTCCATCCACACAAAGCCTCTTCTCAATCTGCTATATGTAAACAATCTGTTTTCTGTCTGAATTATTTAGAAAATTTGAAAGTGTCCCCTTGAAAACTTGTTTCCCCTCATAGTCAATACATATAAACATTAAGGCTTTCTCTATGATTTCTGACTGAGGTGTTACATGGACATGTGGCTTTGTTCCAAAATAAATGTATGTTTTTTTAAATCTGAACAGGATCAGATTTAGAAGCAAGAGGTTGGAAGAATGAGGTTGCCCTATAATTGAAGGATGTGAAAGTAATAAAATTCTCATTATCTTTTTTTCTTTCATGGCATTCTCTATACCTAATTTACTGTTAAGGTTGTTGAAATACAGAGATTAAACTATACATCCTATGTGAGGGATCCTCTGACTTTTAGCTAAAAATATTTCTGTATAAATGTTAGTGTAACCTTTATGTGAAGGTTCTTCTGAAAACGGGTAAATGGTAGCAAACCTCTTTCCCTCTCTTGTTCTTAAAACTAAACCAGCTCTAAGCAGAGACCTAACTTTTTTTAAAGTCAGTTAACTGTAATTTATAGCTAAGGTGTAGCTTTTCTAAAGCAACAATATTTATTCGGCACTTGAAATGTAGAAAGGTAAAATTTTTGCCGATCAAGGCAATCTCCTCTGAGTGCTTATTTCCAGGCATGTTTCTGTAGAGACAAGGCAGGCAAGACAGTTTTCACCCCCTTCTCTCCCCTACACTTCTTAAAAGTAGTTTTCTTTGTGATTTATTAGTTCTTTTCTGAAAGTAGTAGGAGTTGTTAAATTTTAACCTTGGTTGCTAGGATGTCCAGTGCTGTCTCCTAAATGTACTTCAATTACAGGGAATCGTCCTGTTCAGTCCTGGTAGTTTGTTCACCCATAGGTGACGCAGGGAAGTGCAAATGTGTCATGTTTCTTTGTTTGCCATCTGTTAAGAGTAGCAGCATTTGCCTCTTTACAGGATAGAGAGAAACATGGGACATGTGTAGTAATCATAAACATGCTACAAGATATTTCCACACTGAACACATTAAGACTGTGCCTCTAGTTGTAAAGTTGCCTTTTGCACTCTTACAGAATTGCTTATTCAGTGTTAAGAAGGCAAACCTTGCTGTAATTGTGTAGGTTGTCATACGAAAATAATTACCATCAGTGTAAAATTTTAATTCCTTCATATTGCAGCTCCTCCCCAGGAAACTTTACTATATGTGAATCGTTTTATAGTATGATGTTAAGTTACAGTTTACATGCATGCAGAGAACAGGCATTATACCACCCACAGTCTTAATGCCATGTAATGAATGACATATTTCTCATGGGGGTGAGGAGGAGAGAGGCCAGTTATTTTAAAGCACCAAAGCCTGATCCCATTAAAACCACTGGGATTCTTGCCGTTGACTTTGTTCATTCTAAGATCTGGATTGTGAACTTAGGTAACTATTCAACTATAGAACAATAGCAAAATCATTTTCAGAATTTAAAAAACCAAACAAACAAAAAAACACAACAAAAACCCAACAAAACAAAAAAACCCCAACAAACCAACAATTAAAAAACCCAAAACAAACAAACAAAATATCACCCCAAAAACCCTTCAGTAATTCTTCCATATTTGTTCTGTTTCTTAACAATATAAACAATTATCACTTCCCCACCCAGATTCAGAGCTGAAAATATATGTATTCAAAGGCTATCTTAACAGATCAATGATCTTGTAATTAAAGTTGGGCAGAAAACAAAACTACCCATCTCATTCTGCAAGCAAGGTGTAGATACCTTTCTTTATATGGGTAAAATCCTGGCTCATCTCCTAAGTTAAGGAAAAGATGGTGTAAAGATTCTTTACAACCTATACAGGTGAAGATCAAAGACCCTACCTAACAAAAGGACTTGAGCTTTAAATAAACATAAATTCAAAGAAATGAGCAGTTCCACAGGTAAAAGACCACCAAATACGTGCTTATGGTAACAAACATGGTTGCATCCATGTTGTAGTGAATTACTGTTCCCAGTGCAAATGTCTCTTGCAAAAATCACTTTATCTCATTTCCCCTGCTGATTTTATGCCTTTGTTATTATGTTTCTCTTGCCAATTTGCAGTAGATCTAGCTGAGCTCTGCTACTTTGGAAGTAGAGGTAGATAGGTATCAGTTGAAAGAGCTTCAAAAGCAAATGCTGAATTAATCAGATTCTTTATATCCCCTATATGCTTTGAAAAACAATTATATTAAAGGTTGTAAGAAAGAAAAGGAAAAAAAAATTCCATGAAAGATTTGAAGGTTAGTAGAACCTTTCCATTCTTCACTGTGATGAAAGACTTAGTTCTTTGGGGTTTTTTTGTTGTTTGGGTTTTTTTTAATATAGAAATGCCCTGATAGTGACTATAAAATTTTTCTTCTAATTCAAGACTGATATGCAGGATGCAGCATCAGGTCTCTGTTATGAACTTACCAAATAAAAAATATTTTATGTGAGTCAAAACGTTTCAAGAAACTTTGTTTTTCCTATTGTACAACTGTTAGGCTGGGAGAGCTCTCTTGAAAAGTTTCTATGGTTCCCAAGGTTTCTATTTCCTCTAGTTTCTTAAGAAATTTAAGTCTTGGAAACTTTTAAATTTGAGCTTCCAGTTTTTTTTGGTCTTTTGAATTTTTTTAAAATAATTTGGTTAGTTACTTCAAAGTAACCTTTCCTTCTTCTGGATATTTTTTTTTTCCCCTGTAACTTTCTGATTTGTTATAAATTTTTTTTCCTGTACAATGTTAATCTTCTGGAGAACAGAAATGATGACTTTCCAGGCAACAAGGATATGGTGCCTCTGGTATAATGTTATGTGTTTTCTAATAAATATAAGCAGTTGTAAAAAAGTTTTGGGTTTTTTTTTTGTTTGTTTGGTTTGTATTTGTTTGGTGGTTTGGGTTTTTTCTTATTTTGCCAAGTTTATCAAACTTGTTACTTGCAGTTACAATATTTTGTGCAGTGTTGTGAGGTGAAGAAGGTAGTTACTGTTATTGTTATATTATTGCAAAGGCTTTCTCTTAAGACCGAATATTTCATAAACAGACATACTGGTTTGTGTGGAGTAAACAGTAGATAGAATCTTTCAATGAAAACTAAATTCCAACCCATTAAAAGAATGAGATTCTATTTTATGCACTTCACAGAGATTAACGATGAAATTGTTAGGGAGGGGGAAAAAACATTAATGTTGAAGCCTGTATTAATTCATTTGGAATAATTCAGCATAATAGATGGTATGTTTGCTGTAGAATATGTGTGAATGGAATTTTGCTGTAGAATACATGTAAAAATATGACTTGATTATAGAGAACTTGATTTTCAGAAAGTTTGGTGAAGATTATTTTCTAGTATCAAATTATCTTTGCAGTTGACAGGATGAAAATTGTTTACAGTTTTCTTTACATGTGTGGAAACAGATGATATTTGTCCCCTTTAAACAATATAGTGGTTATGTTTCACCATAAAATTCAGGAATGGTAATGAGTACTAACATGACTACTTATGCTCTATTTGTGGTAGGACGTAATTTAGGGGTGTATTCTTTATAATTCTGTTGTTGTGGTTTTGTGTGGTGATTTTTTTTTTTTAAATCTCTGCTGATTTATTCTTTCTGTACAAAGATTAGCTAAATTGGAAACTCCAATTTAAGAGAAATACAAGAACTCGGGGTATCATATGCATATTGTTTATAAACATTGTTCCAGAGAACTAAGGCGAGATGAGCAAAATATGCCTGCTTTATCTGAAATCTCACAGCAGGTTAGTCAACAGATTAGTTTTAACATAAAATTACAGTGACCTTGAGAGTTGAATAATTCAGAAGCAGATATGGAAGGTTCTAGTATTGGCTGAAAAAGTGTGTTGACTGTCAGTTAAGTTTTAAAACTTTTTCTGTTTGGATGAGTAAAAAGAGCAAAACAGGAAAAGTGGGGGTTTTAAAATTATTAAATGGATTATTTTGGCTAACTAATATATTTTTTGCTTCATATAAATAGTTGAATAACTGGGTTGTTTGAGCTCAAATGCTTAAGAAAATTAATGTAAGAAGTAATTGTGATCTCAGATGAAAGTTGTCTTTCGAATGTTTGTTTTTGTGCATATTGGTTTACGTTTTCATTCTGGGATAGTCTAGCAGTGCATCTAGTTCATCGACGCATCCCTCCTGTGAGACAATTAAATAATGTTTCTATTTAGCTGTGTGTTCCTTACCTTCTGTTGGCATTTTTGCTTTACTGTTTAACTGCCATTATTTTCTGATTGCCAACTTCCTTTGTGCGGATTTTCAATTTTCTAAGTATGATTGAGTAACTTTGTTCTTATATTTGGACTGATTTGCCTTTCTGCCATAGGTTTTATGCATGAATTTCAGCAAATGGTTCCTTCAGTTTCTTTCCTAGAACTTCTTTTCATACTGTTAAAGCGGTTTTGTTTGTTCTCTTGTGTATGTTACAATCAGTGCTCAGGTCTGTCGCTCTTGTCACAGTTCCTTCATTTAACCAGTTCTTCTATATCATTCAAGACCATTCAGAACAGCCTTTCCTTCTTTGTACATTTAACATACTTGAGCATTGCTTACATCGTTTAAAATGCAAAGAAATTGGTTTTAGCCATAGCACCTGGATACTGCATGTTTCCAATTTATATCATCGCAGTAACCACCACTATATTGAAATAGCCTCACTTCCTTCAGTAGTCAGTATGCAACAGCTTTCTCCTGGTCAGGTGGTCAGTAATACCCCAGCTTCTACATTTTTACTCTTACAGCTTTGGGATTTGCAGTTTATGATCTAGAATAGCTTTCTTCCCATTAGCAAGCTGTAATAGTAGATATATATTTAAGAACTGCAATTGATTTTTTTTTTCCTCCTCAGACTCTTAATTATTTGCATTGCTGAACTACATAATGAAAATCAGAACATTAATGTATTTTCCATATGTGAACACTGCTTTTCATTAAGCTTTATGGAAATGTAATGCAACTTACGGACTTTCACATCCAAATTTAAATGTTGATGTTTTTCACTTTCATTTTGCATACTGTACTTCAAGTACTCAGAATATATAAAAGGATGGAGATGGATTTCAAAAGGAAGCAGAAAAGGTTGGTGGATCTATAAATATTCATGTGCCACTAGGAACTCCTTTACACTCAGCAGTATTTATTCCTATTTAGAACGATGACATCATTACCTTGGAGACACTTTTCGGCAATGAGAAAAGCAAGCTGTTTAGAAATGTAGCAGAATAATCATTTGAAGACATGGAAAGTACCAACATGTGCATCTCTTGTCAATAGTGGAATTTTTTTCTACTATGATGCTATATCAATAGTACACAACATACATCCATAGCTTCTGTAAAGCCCTCTGACATCTATAATTGCAAGTAGTTTGTTTCCCAGACTTTATATTATTTCATCATTATTACCCGTTATTTTTTCTATTCAAGGTGTAAAAACTCTGCAGAATGTTCAGAACGTTGTTTAGCAAAAGTCTAATACAATTTGCTACCATTGTTTCCCATTTCACTTAAAAAACAACCATCAACAAAAACTAAAAAGACAATTTGGTTCCAAAGATCTTGCCATACTTCCTTGTACAGTGTTAAACTGTGGAAGTTCATTTCATGGATTGTAGTGGCTGTTAAATTTAGTGGCTGTTAAATTTTACAGGAGTTCAAGATGTGACTGCACAAATCCATATGAGGAAAAACTGAAAGAAAAACCTGAGCCAGAATTCGTTTGGAGAATGTAATGCTGGAGTAGTACTAATATATCTGTTCCTTCTTGTTCTGCGCTGAGGGATCCACTGATAAATACTGTGATAGGTGGGTCTCTGGCCTCAACCAGTATGGCTTTCCTATGTTATTCATTCATCCTACAGCCTTTTCAAGTCCCTGCATGTAGAGAGGTACTGGTGGACCTGCAGCACTGCCTTGCTGCTCCCACTGACTTGTTCTGTGCATACATATCTATTTTAACCACTTCCTCAAATACTAGTCCTAGAATCATAGAATGATTTGGTCAGAAGGGACATTTAAAGATCTAGTCCAACCGCCCTGCCATGGGCAGGCACATCTTTCACTAGATCAGGTTGCTCAAAGCCCCATCCTTCACTTTTGTTAATTTAGGCTTCATTCTCTGTTGCAATTTTTTTTTTTTTTTGGTCTCACTGAGAAGATACTAGATAAAAATTCAAAAAGAAAGAAAAGAACTTTATTCTTTTTGCTCTGTAATATTTTTTCTGCATCGTCTTATTTACTGCTAGCAACAGCCTCTCCAAAAAGGTAAATGAGAATCCCCTGAGTGGAGGCTGTGATTAGTTATAAGCAAATGTCAGCAGATATTATGAATTCTATTAGTTTATTTGACTTCTGAATCACTTCCCAGCCTTTTGAGGCTTTTATCAAGCCACTCTCATGTTCAGCTGAAAATTAGGAAAATTAGGAAAATTAGAAGGTCTTTTAAAAGATGCAGGACTGCAAAGAAGAAAAGTCTTTCAGGATTAATATAATCCCACCGAGCTCTGTGCCGTTAAAACCAAACCCATGGTGTACATTTGGATGTCAGTATAGCAATTCCTAAAAAGGGGTTCATAACATAGTTCTCAATGTTATGATATATTATTGTTTGCTGTGTTATTTTGGGGCAGTGCATATATACGCTTTGAACACACCTGCAGTGTGAACAGGCAGATAAAGTGGTGTGGTGCACAGAAAAAGTAATTCAAATCTTTAAACTCAAATTAGTAAGCATGACTTTAGGTTTTTTTAGCTGGTGCAGGAAAATGTAGAATCCGAGGGCTGTGTGTCTTCACAGGTAATTTTGGTTTTTTTCCTTATGAGTATTTAGACTTTGTCACTTCTGGCACTTCCTATACGTCTGTACCAATATTTGAAGAGAGCAATGAACTACGAGTAGAGCTGGTGCATATATACGGACGAAAGGTGGGGGACTGAGGACGTGTTGCTACAGCAGTAAAGCAATCATGCTGAGAGCTCTGCGGTCCTCCTGGATGGAGTATTATGGTAACAAGGATGTATATGAGCATTTGTAGAACAACTTCAGATAGAAACTTTAAAGGAAAGGGCATTAGAATGCTGTCAAAACTCGGCAATTGCCATTTACAAGAACCTTTTTCAATTCTTAACCGCTGGAATAGAATAATAACCGCAGGCTTCCCCTTAGTTCAATAGGTGCTTGTTTTTGTGCAAAATACCTTTTTCTGTCCTTTTAAAAAAGAGCTTATTTCTGTATCTTCCACACAAGCAAATACTGGAAAATGCATTCTTTCCCCTGGAAGATGGCCTTTCAAATGACTCAAGATCATTATTAGGGAAATGCTAACACTTACTGTCCAGTTTTTCCTAGATATTTTTCTTCCAGGCACAGACATTACTTTGTGAAGAATGTATTTTAAAACCGTTTTTTTGTTGTTGCTGTTATATTTTGTTTTTTAAAAAGGAAGACTATGCTGGTTGATAGTGTGTCCTTAGAATAAAATTATATAATGACCTTTCTTTTGCAACTTCCTTTTCTAGGCTGCATAACTCTTTGACCCTTTGTGTGTATTTATACATGTGCTGGTTTGGGCTGGGATAGAGTTAATTTTCTCCATAGTAGCTAGTATGGGGCTATGTTTTGGACTTGCTGATAACACAGAATCAAGGCCTTTTCTGGGGGTGCACAAGAAGTTGGGAGGGGACACAGCTGGGACAGCTGACCCCAACTGACCCAAGGGATATTCCAGACCGTATGATGTCATATAAAGACCCCCAGCATATAAAGCTGGGGGAAGAAAGAGGAAGGAGGGACGTTCGGAGTGATGGTGTTTGTCTTCCCAAGTCCCCGTTAGGCGTGATGGAGCCCTGCTGTCCTGGAGATGGCTGAACACCGGCCTGCCCGTGGCAAGCGGTGAATGAATTCCTTGGTTTGCTTTGCTTGTGTGCGTGGCTTTTGCTTCACCTGTTAAACTGTCTTCATCTCAACTCACATGTTTTCTTACTTTTACCCTTCTGATTCTCTCCCCCATCCCACTGTGGGGGGAAAGAGCAAGTGGCTGTGTGGGGCTTCGTTGCCAGTTGGGGTTAAACCATGACAATACACCAGGCTATTATATAGAAACTTTTATAAGAGTTGTTTAACATACTGTCCAGAGTTAATGCTTCCTTCTTATGGAATATGTCAAATAAAACAAATAACAGACACGAGCATAATTTGTATGGTTTTAGTGCAAGCTAAAGCTATAAGCTATATATGTCAACTGCAATTTTTTTTTTATGACCAAGTGACTATAATTGGGGTTGGTTTTTATCATCATTACTGTAATAAGACTGTGTGAGTAAAACTTTGCTCTTTTAAAGGTGATTTAAAAAAATAAAATCTCTCTGCGGTGTCACAGAAAACATGTATTGCTCGGAGTAAATTATCTGGATGAACACATGGACAAAAGAGAAACAAATCACTGATTTACTAAGCATCTATCGGGAATAAACTAATTGTAGAGCTTGTAGACCATTTAGAATTTTTTTCATTGATTTTTATTTTTTGGTACACTTCTATTTTCGGATTTCAGTTATAGCTGTCAGGATCAAAACAAAGTGAGAGGATTATCTTGTGTGGTTGTTTTTTTGGGTTTTTTTGGTTTTGTTGGGGGGGGGGGGGGGGGGGGGGGGGGGGGGG
>JANXJC010000021.1:20471514-20491854 GCA_027564655.1 Leptodon cayanensis | reverse complement strand
CCCAAAGGAAAGTGATGGTTACTTTTTCTAAAGTGACTAATTGACTGAGGCATTTGGGGGTCCAAAACTCAACGAAGGCTGGGGAGTTAGCATCAAGATTTCATTACTGCTCTAAACAGTGTTACTTTCAGGATCTCCCAACTTTGCTGGGAAATAAAATTTTGTAGGAGGATTTATGAAAAAGTGAAAGGAATACAAAGCAAAATACAGAGATTTTGCATTAGTGTTTTTATATGGAGCACATACTTATAATCAATATAGAAGTATGAATACTTTCTTCCATTTTCAAAACAACTTGTATTATCAGCAAAACATTTTGATGGAGACAATTTTTAACCATGTTCATGCTCTTTTGTAAAACCAATGTGTAATAAAGATTCATAGGAGTACAAAAATAACTTATTGTGCTGTGTTAGTCAACTGATGATGCTTGTAATCCTCCCTCCCCAGACTGGACTGCTTTAACTATAGTAAGTTCCTATATATGCACCATCCAGTTAGGAGGCTGCTGCCATATGTGCTTAACAACATTAAACAGAAATATATTTTGATGAAACTGAGATATTCCTAGTATTTAATAATTGTGCAAAGCCTGGAGCATACATGTTCCAGGTTGCTTGAAAGGGAGACAAGTGCCAGCCTTTTCGATTAGGAGCTTTTCTGCATTAATTCCTCCTGGAATTTATACTGTTTTAAAGATCTGTTGTGATATTAAGGTTGTTTATTATTCTGTGTTGTTTCTCATAACTAGACATCCTTAATAAACTAGACATCTTTAAGCATCTGATGGGTGGGTGGCATTGACTGAGGATTTTAAGATTCTATGTATTTTTGGCACCAGAGTTACCTTGTGGATTTAGCACTGTTTTTGTATAGGAGCCTGAAGTGACAAGGCCCATAAATAATATACAAAGCTGTACATTACAACAGAAGGAAAAAAAGTTATGCCTCCAGTTAGTATGTGTCGTTCTTCTGTTTATCAAATGAGACAGAGCCACCTAAAAATGTGTAATCATGAAATTAGAGATTGTCTCACAAAAGCATATGCATTATTTCTACTTAGGTATCACCTAATGTACACCTTCCAAAGGATATACTTAGCTAGTTTTTTAAAAGTCTGATGATAAAGGGTAGACTTTTTTGAATGAATAGATAAGACTCCTCTTAATCTATTGACAGTTATTATTTCCCCTTGGACTAGAAAAGTTTGGGTCTAGTGCAGCATTCTCTGGTTAGTCAGACACTGCTTACTGCTGAAGAACTTGGCAGACCATTTAAGAGGATCTGCCTTGATGCTTTGACAACTCTGTCTTCCAGGTGCCATGGTCATCATAACTCTAAGCTTTGACTAATGCCTTGTAATACTTTTTTCACTCTTCAACCATGTCTTACAAGAGTGACTACACTTGAACAGGCCAGTCACTGCTCTCATTAGGTGTGGAAACGTTAGCATTCAGCTAACTGTGCAATGTGGTGCAATGGGACAGTTAACTTGCTGTTTTGGCTTTGGGTGTCTATATGTATATTTAGTTGTGTTTCAGTCCATCACAAAGACAAGTAGAGACCCCTGTTATTTTTGCAAACCAGAAAGGAGATGCCTTTGGCTGAAGTGATGGACAGCTCTGAGCCCGCATGTTAGTTTGGCACAAAGGAGACTTGAAATGCTGAGGAAATCCCTTCTTAGCATAGCTACGTACAATACTTCTAGTCTGTAGTTTAGTATAAGTAGTTTTATTAGTCTCTTGCACATACCTTTTGGAACAAAAATATCTTGTCCTTTCCAAAATTCTGTTGACTTACTGTTTCTACAACATTCAATGTTGATTTTCAAATTTGGTATACGTTAAACATTCAGTGTGTACTTCAAGTTCTCTTTGCAATAAGACTAATCATTTTAAGAACTAATTTATGTAATGTAGGATTTGTCTGCCATTACAATCCAAAATAAAGCTTCATCCATGTTTGGCAGCACATGTGTGTTGTGGGAGGGACAATGACAAAGACCTAAAGAAATCTAAACAAGAAATAAAACAAAGAAACACAATCCATTAATAAAAAAACCACTTGGGGCACCGGTTAGTCTAATTCACTTCTGCTTTAGACAATTGTAATCCCAAAGGAAGCTTTCCCTGGCAGCATTTCAGGGGAAGCCTCATATTTTCATTATGAGGAAGTTCTCTTGAAAAATATCCTTAATTATGTCAGGACTGACTGAGGTTTCTTTAACACAGACTACAAATGTCTTTTTAAAATTTTTATTATTGTCATTCTGTTCATTGCAATCAGTTACATAAAAATTAGAAGAATGCTGATAATATGCAAGAGTGATGATGTGGAGACTGGTCTCTTACTCTACCAGCTCTACTGAGTCAAAGTTGTTTTCTGCCCTTTAGCTTTCGTCTTTTCTGAAAAACTATTTTCCTTAGCTTTAGGAACAGCCAGTAGCATAAGATACATTTGTAGCTCAGAAATAAGCAATTCTGCAACAGTTGAAACGTCACAACCTTTTAAAAAGTGAAGATGGAATTTCTACTGGGCTTATTTTGATTCCCATGACCTATGTCTGCAGACTACTTAATTATAATTCTTTGTTTCCAAATATACATGCTTATCATTTTGCAAGGCTTTAAGTTTTCTTCCAGAATGTAAGGAGTAACCAACAACAAGGAAATTTTAGCCAGAGCAACAGGATGTCTGCCCTTAAAAGGGGGAGTTGTGGTGTTCTACATCTGGTGTGTAAATGCTTTTGCAGATCATTCCTTAACTTCCACTTCTTCACAAACCCAAGCTCCTAAATACAGCTTGTTAAAATGTCCCAAGTACATTTTGCTTGATGCAGATTCACTGCCTTTGTGGAGAGGAGTTAAACTGGGGTGTTATACCTTGCTTCCGTTGCCAGACAAGCTTCCTGGTCAAACAAAAGCCTTATGAAAAAAAGCCTTAACATCAGCCTTTAAGCTACAAGAATGGAATGAGATACACTATATTCATATGAAGGCAGTTTGGCCATAATCTTAGGAACCATCTCTGGTTGCTCCACTTCCCACCCCAGGACATATCCCAGTCAGAGATCTGGCACTCCTAAAGGCACTCTTTCTCCATACTTTTCAGATTATTTTATGGTTTTAATCTATTCTTTCTCTGAGGGGTGTAGCAGCTTTGAGACCACGATGACCTAAAAATTATGACAAAGTAACTCTGACCTAAGAGCTCACTCTTTTCTGAGACACTTTTATCTCCATACCTCTAGTCCCTGGTATTGCTTTTGTGTCTTTCTGGAGCAAGCAGGGGTTTACTTACAACAGTGTCTTCCTTTATTTTGTATATAACTGACCTATATCAGAAACACAGATACTGCAAATGAGTCCTGGAACTAAATATTCAGGGCTACTATATTTTTTTTTTTTTATTTTTATTTGCCTTGTCATTGGTTCCTTCTCTGTTCAATCTACACTTCACTTTATTTGGCTTATAGATCAGTTATAAATATGTTTGTTATGAGTTTGTGTGGCATGGGGGTTTTTTTTTGGTAGCAGGGAGGGGTTGCAGGGTGGCTCCTGCGAGAAGCTGCTCGAAGCTTCCCCGGCTCCAAGTCGAACCTGCCGCTGGCCCAGGCTGAGCCCCTCAGCGATGGTGGTAGCACCTCTGGGAGGACAGATTTAAGAAGGGGAACCAGTAGTGAGTAGGGGGGGTTTGGAATGTGAGAGGAACCCCTCTGCAGATACCAAGGTCAGTGAGGAAGAAGAAGGAGGAGGAGGAGTGCCTGAGGAGGTGGATGCCCCTGCAGCCCGTGGTGAGATGGCAGGCTGTCCCCCCCCAGCCCATGGAGGGGAGCGGTGGAGCAGGGGCCCCCGAAGATGGCCGTGACTCCATGGGAAAGCCCGCGCTGGAGCAGTCTGTGACTGAAGGTCGCCCATGGAAAGGACCCACGCCAGGGAAGTTCGGGAAGAACCGCAGCCCGCGGAAAGGACTCACGTTGGAGAAGTTGGTGGAGGCCTGTCTCCCGTGGGAGGGACCCCGCGCTGCAGCAGGGGACGAGTGCGGAGTCCTCCCCCTGAGGAGGAAGGAGTGGCAGAGACAACGTGAGATGAATGGAGGGAAGGAGGTAGAGAAAATCAGGAGTAAATTTAAGGCCAGGAAGGAGGGAGGGGTGGGGGAAAGATGTTCTAAGGTTTGGTTTTACTTCCTAATATCCTTGTTTTGTTTTGATTTGTAGTAAATTAAATTGATTTTGTTTCTTCCCCAAGTTGAGCCTGCCTTTTGCCCGTGACCATAAGTGGGGAGCGGTCCCTCCCAGTCCTTATCTCAACCCACGAGCCTGCCTTTATATTTTCTCCTCATCCAACCGTGCCTGGGGCAGGGGGGAGTGAGCGAGTGGCTGCGTGGTGCTTTGTTACTGGCTGGGCTGAAACCATGACAGTGTTGCATCAAGCTCTTGACCTCTGTGTTTACCAGCTTTCTTCAGAAATCACATAGTAACAAGTTACTGCTCAGGGAATGTTTTTGCCCAACTCCTAAGGGTTTCTGGTTTTTTCTAGGGTATTTTTCTGATGTTTTTGAATTTTTAAATGGTTAATTTGCAACTGTGGTAGTACCACCCTTTGTTAATTAACATGTTATTTGTTGGTAAATTCATACAGCATATGACATTATTTTTGTCTTTAGGAAAAAAATTGAAATGACAAAACAAAAACATTCAAACTCTTTCTAAATACTAAATTTACTGATTTGGTAATTAATTAACACTTAGACATTAACAACCAGCTACTCTGATGTCCTGCACTTGCTGTAGTAAATGCTGATATCTTTACAAAGGGAATGTAAAATTATGTTGTATATTTTCACGGAAACATGAAGACTTTGCAGGTCTAAGAGTGCATAATTCAGCATCTGTGTCAGATTACACAAAGGAAATACTGAAAAGTGAGATTAGAAAAAAAAGTGCAGCTAGGCTCTTAATTTTTTCAGGAGATGCTACAAATACATCAGGAAATGATGTATTTGGAGCTTTAGGCACTCAATTCTTATCCTGTTACCTTTCACAATGCTACTGTGGACAGTCTGTATAAGAATTTTTTTTTTTTTTTTAAGGTTCTACTTCCTTAAGCATCATCTGTAATTCAGCTTTGAAAAGCTTTTTAAAATGGAATTTTAAAGGTATTTTTGAACCCTAGTTCACTTTTTGGAAACTCTACATACACAGATGTGAGGTAGTTACTCTTGGCTTACAGTTACTTATTTTTGATCAGCTATTCTTCTAGAAATTGTGAAGTTCTGATTTTCTCTGATTCTGGAAAAATCTACTTGTATTTCTCTTTTCCTCAGTATGTTTCAATAGTTGTAATTCACCAGCATATTTTCTAAGTGTTTCCTATGTGCCCTCATACGTTGCATAAATTAACTGAATTGCAAGGACTTGTATGTGATCATAAATTCTTGCAATCAGTGCAGCAAAGGAATATTTTAAGAAATTTCCACTCCAGGCTGTAATTTTATGTCTAATTTTCTTACAGAAAAGCATTTATAACTGACCCATTTTTGTCTCCAGCTGTTCCCCATGATACAAGATACCTAGCTTTACAAAATGCCTCATGGACAACATCTTGGAAAGAAATTTCTTCTAACTGATCCACAATCATTTTTCAAAAATGTCATCCCACATCAAATATTATTCAGATTTTCCCTGCGCACAATATATTTCTGCTTTAATAATGTGTTGTCTTTTTAAAGACAGCTTTCCTGTTACAGTGGGAGAATATGTAAGATGCAGGAGCATCATCATGCTTTCAATTAGGGTAGAACAGGCCCAATCGAACAAATTGCAGGGTCCTTTCATCAATCTTTTCACTTGCCCATATGTACAAAGGTGCTGAGATTCAGGTATTGAATTTGCACAGTATGCTTGGCTCTGACCCTTCATCTGAAATTTGAGGAAAATGGAACTAAGTGCCTGGAAAGTTAAGTCAGAAAGCATTTTGACTTCCAAAAGGCTCTCCCATAGCAGAGGGTTTTGCAAGATGTAGGTTAGTTTTTGCTTCAAAGATTTTTCCAACTTTGGGTCTTTGTACTTTACTGGGGATTGGTTATGGATAGACTCCATATATGGTGACACTTTGATGAAATGTTCATGTACTAAAAAAGAAAATCCCAAACCTCCCCAAACCCCCAAAAAAACTTCAAGTAAGAAATAGTTTATTTCATTAGAGGCTTATTTTCTCTTGATTTCTATGAGATCAGGCTATGGCCTTTTAAAAAAAAAATGCTGTTTCCATAGTTGCAATTTTAAGTCACATTTGATGCTGTTACCTTCGTGTACACATCTACAAAAATATCTTGCTATTTTTTTAGACAGTTGCAAATTTCAAATAATTTCTGAGGACAAAGCCAAAAATATTTTATTTTCCAAATGCTGTATAGTTCTTAAAAGCTCTTGTCTGTCTGTCTAGAACTTACATTCTCAAACCAGACTATACCCATTTTTTTCTTATCAAACTGTAGAAGGCAATAATGTAGCACTAAGGTGGTTGGGATTTAGTTAGTGACAAACCAACAGAGGTAGTTCTGTCCATCTCATTACATACCTTTTAAAAAAATCTGTTGGAAGTTTTGTGGCCTACGCAGTGCATTCTTTGCTATAAAGCTTCATAGACTTTTTTCAGTGATTAAATCACAGTCATAAAGAGCACGTTTGTCAATAGTTGTATTGTGACTAGTTTTTCATAGATGTGGTCCACTGTGGAACTAAGTGAGTAGTAATGTGCTGCATTTCACTAAGTGAAAAAATATAAAGACTTCCCTACTGCAAAATACTAAGAACTTCACTTTACAGCTTCTAGATTAAAGTCTCAAGTCATTCGTGGTGTATATAAGCAGCAGAAGCTAATTATGAATTCTTAACAGTGAATCTGACAAATTTGAGTGGACATGAAAGTAGGAATAGAGATGTGTTTGTATACCTCTGTGTACTATTAAAAGATAAATTAAACTCTTCAGTGTGAAAATTACCCTTTTTTTCCCCCACATTTTACTAATAGTACATAAATGAGGTGTATCCATTGACATTATTTAAGAGATTAGAAGTAAGATGATACAGAATATTTTGAAAAATAAGCAGCAAATGAAGCAAAATATTAGGCCATTCCTAGATTAGAATTTTTCTGTGAATTAGTGTCTGCCCATTTCCAAATCTAGATCTTAGCTGGGACAAGTATTTAGACTATAAAGTAGGTTTCTGCAAGATGGAAACTGGTTTTCAACTAGCTTGGCTAAGTGGCCTGACAGCATCATATGCCTATTTTTTCACAGAACAACAAAAGGAAAAGCCCTAGGGGAACTGCATTATTTTGAAATACTTACTATTCAGGTTGGGAATATTCCCATTGGACAAAGAGAAGGTGATTGCTAATGTATCAGTTTGAGCATATTCAGTTGCAAACATGTATTGGTCATAGTTTTACGAGCGTTCTTTAGGAAAGCTGTGTTAATGTACAATTGGCCAATATAGGGTAGAAACTCAGAGTCTCATGTTAAATCCCAAGCTTGGTGCAGAAATATAGTACATCAGGAGAGTTAAAGGCCTTGAAATAAGTTTTGAGAAGATGACAGGAGGCAAAATGAATGCCCTTTAATAAAATGTGAAAATAATCATAGGAGTAGAGAAAAGAACCCAGGCTTCCCTTCTCTCAGCTAGGCTTATTGACTCCAGGATTTAGAGTTATTTCCTTTCTCACTCATTGAATGATATGTCCTACACCATAGGACAACAAGCAGGGTGGTGAGGGGAAGGGTGTAGTAGTCACCATCTGCAAGGGCTAGATACAAGGAGGCAGTAATTTTGCCAGCCATCCCAGTGTAAATTGGTCCACCGTTCACGCCTAAATTCATTCTCTCTGTCAACATTTATTCTGTTGCAGTTTGGGTTATTCAGCTATTTCATGACGCTCTTCTGTAGCGGTTCAAGCAATCTGATTCATCTCCATGTGCTTCTTATGTGTCCAGCTTTCACAATAATATGCAGTACTTTGTAAATTTAACTTTTTGGACTCAAAGGTCATTGGAAGATGTAAATGACATTTTTCTAAGAACTTTTTTACTGTTTTTTATCTACTTGCTGAATATATTAAACTTTTTAATACAAACTTACTAATTTTGGCCACTGATGTTTAGATGTGGGCAACTTTGATTTTTGACTGTGGGTTTTTCCTTTCATTCTGGCCATGATAGTTCCACAGCTCTTGAAGACTTGGTTGAAAGGACTGAACATGTTCTAAGTGACTAGCTGCAGCAGTACTAACTGCAGCTAGTACAATGAGGTCATATGTTTACTTTTATGTTACTGTAAAGTCTGTTACCTCACAAATTCTGTGTATGATCTTCTATGCTTTCTTTTCTTGTGTTATGGAGACATAAGATAACCTTGACACAAACATTTCTCAATTTTACAGTCCTTTACTGTGTTTTGGTTTATGTATCCCATTGCTTTCTGTCCCAGTGCAAGATTTTATCAACTGGAGGTCTTGTAAGTCAACATTACATTCTTCAAGAATAAGCATTAATTACTTTTACAGTAACATCTAAAATGACAAACTTACACTTTTTAGAGATAAGAATAGCAGGGTTTGCAAGCACAGCTGTAGTGAAAAGTAAAACTTGTATCAGAAGATTTATAGTATCCAAATAAATTGGAGAAATGATATGAAGTAAGTAGAATGTAAATTCGTAAGGGTGAATGGAGCATGCAACAGATGGGAAGAAGAATTAACTGTACAAGTAAAAGGTGGGGAATGACTAGCAAGGCTGCAGTACTGTTGAAGGATGACAAGATGGGTATAATGAACATAAATATGAACACAAGAAAAAAAATTAATGAATTCCAAAGTAGCAGACGCTTTCTTGCATATAAGGATATGGATTGATCAGGAATAGTTTTGAAAATGATGATCCTGCTTTGGTGTATTTCAAAGACCCTTTCAGGCCTGTTTTCAATGCTTTCCAATTCCAAGGTTTTATTTTAAAAGTGATATAAACTCTTCTTTGTACTACAAATGCACTTTCATAAAGTACCCACTGTATGACTGCAACAGGTCAGTAAACCAAACTTCTTTTCCTTCTTACCCCATATGCCTTGCTTATTTGTGCTAGGATTTCAAATGGCATGTTGATCTTAAACTAAAGCTTCTCAAAATTATTATGTTTGTCTCTGTGTTATGAATTAAACTGATGAAAAAATTTTGATCAGGAAGAAATATGCTCCAGGTCAGATCAACAGGAACTGCAGAGTACTCTAGTTTTAAAGTTTCTATCCAAATATTAGAGAATGTTTTTTGGCTTCTGATGTTTATCTAAGTGATGTAATAGAATTTTTTGAGCTGTTTGGGGCTAAAAGCATCTATCGCCTTTTTTACCTAAAATTAGAGGGGACTGAACTTAATGATCTAGTATTTCTCTCTAGTTATATGTCCTCCCTGCACAGCTCATCAAGTTTATGGCTTTGCATTATTCACAGTCTGTGGCATTAATTATTTTTTGTCAAAGAAATGAAGACTGATTTCCTCAAGTATTCCTGAAGTTCTGGAGTGCATAGCCAATTTAAAAGCTTAATCAGTCATGGTTTGAGTTTTCTTGTGGGGACTGGAACTTTTCCAAGGGTACGCTACTGTCTCCAGACACCTTTGTGTTCCTGTGCTCTTTCCAGCTCATGCATTGCAGTCATCAAGGCTTCGTCTCAAGTACTTTTTCTATTTTGTATTTATGAAAATCATCACAAAAGTCCTTTCTGTACTATTAGTCTATTGAGATCACTATGGCCTATATAGCACATTCTGCTGTTCCTACTTGCAGCACCTAGAACTATTCTCTCTGGAGTTCTTTCTCCGAGTCTTTCTCTGTTTAATCTCATACTCATATTCTTTATCACATGCATCTTCATTATAGTCATTTTTTGGTTCCTTTCCTATGTATTTGTTTTTTATTTATACAATTTTCAACTTTTCTACTGCTCTAAAAACATCTTAAAAGACAATAATGATCCCAATTGCATTTGGGAATAATGAGAACACAACATGAATGCCTACTAGCTCAGATCTCAAATAGCAACTGGGCTGAAGAAATATCTCATTTCCAAACTCTTGCTGCACTCAGGTCTAGGTGCAGAGCCCATGATCTTTGTGAGGATCTGTTTAGTCTTGATGTTGTAGTTTAACCCCAGCCAGTAATTAAGCAAGACTGATGCAATATCTGAGCCTGTCACAGGACTCAATTAGAGTGCCTATACAGCAGGCTTTAAAAAGCCCAGCCAAGCAAGGTGTCTAGGAAGGCAATTGAGACAGTGGAATTCTAAGCTTCCCAGATGTTCTGTTGTGGACAAGCAAGATCTTTCACTGAGTCTAGACCATTACGAACATACCTGTATAACTGATTTCATTATGATTACAAGAAATTCCCAGTCTATTAGTTATGTTTAGGAATCAAAGAAAAAAATTTAAAAGTATAATTTGGCTTAAATTTTATGGTGATATTTTGTAGTGCCATAATAGTATTTCTGTAAAAGCTATTCCTGAGACTGTGCTAACAAAAGAAATATTTGGTTTTGAATAGTTCCTACAGTTGCATAGCAGGGTCAATTAGCTCTGTGTGTGTGTATATTTTATTTTACTTTATTTTAGGAAAAGAGAAAGCTTTACAGTCGCTGACAAGTTAATATTTGCATTTCTATTACGTACCAAGTACCAGTACCTCTAACTGATAGTGGTGGAATTACATAACAGTCCCATTAAAAAAACAAACCAACTAGACAAAACAACCAACCCTTGTACAGGAATGTCTTCATGTCACACTAAAATATCGGGGTACGTATCTTTCATGGGCTCTTACAAATGTTCTGACTATTATATACAGTTATGCTGGACTGAAAGAAATATATTCATGTTAAGAGTGTGAAAGACAGTTTAGCTCTAGGTGTTGTGGGGATACAAGCAATGTAAGTTGAAAAAAATAATGAATTTCTCAATGTTTTTCCTGAAAGAAACAAATCCAAAGACAAGAATGCTATCTACTGTGTCAGGTTTTTTGTATTATGAATGATATATATGTATCTATGTATATAATCAAATTTATTTTTTTTACATTGTTGTGTTAGAACAAGAGATGACTAATATGGTACTTAATCAGTTGTCTAAGAATTACTGGATGTAAATAATTACCATAATTATCTAAACTCCACTAACTTCATTTATTCACTTTTATCTGTACCTTGATACAGCTTGAACTGTGATATATATCAGAACAGGTTTTTTAATCGACTAAAAACCACTAGTACTGCCTGCCTTTTGTTGTAGCTGTTTCAAGAATTTTGGTGCTTTACTCTGTCTGACTGTGGAAATGATACGTATAATCTTAAAGGCCTTTATTAACTTGCAGTCAGTATTGCAAGTAATTTTTAGCAATATTGAATAATGTACATTTAAATAAGAAGTTTGTTTTGTATGTAGAAAATAAATGTATTGGTATAAAACAAATATTTTTTGACACATGTGATCTACACTTGATTTTCATATTTGGCAGTGCACAGTAATTACAAAAAAATCATGATATTTTTCCTTTGGGCAGGAGAAGGCAGGACACTTGGTAGTTCAAGAAATCTATTCCACTTCCCTGCCCCTGTGATTTAATTAAAAAAAAAAAAAAAAAAAAGACAGTCAGACATACATTTCATAAATGTATTGGATTCTAGTTTTTTTAAGGGTGGGGTTAGAGTAGTGTACATATTTCAGTGTCAGGAATTTCTCTTCATAATTCTCCTGATTCATCTAGAAATACTCCAAATGAATCATTGTCAGTTTACAGAACTAAAGTCTGGATGCTGTCAGACTTCATTGTCTGCTCAGGCAAAAGATGTGACCTGTGAAACTGATACTAAAAATATACTAATTTGTTGGCAAATTACCAGCCATCAATGTGCTTGTAGTTACTAATGGATTGCATCTAAAAGAAAGTGACATTCTCTCCCAGTACACCAAGTGAAGCTCTTTGGGGAGATCTATAAAGGGCGAGACACCCAGCTGCTATTTCCAAACATTTACCAGAAAACTGTCTCTCTGTCTCCAATATCCCTGTACTTATCATCAAGGTAAACTTGCAAAATATTCTCCAAAGTTGAGCCTGCAAACTAAAATGTAGCACAACATGGGTCACCAAAACCTAGGAGCTCAGTAGAGAGAGACATTGGTTTATGGCACACTCTAGTATTTCTCTCCCACACTAACTTCTGTTTATTCTGTAGGCTATAAAATAAGTCTTTTTCACCTACTTATCACCCTCCTCCTTTCTCTCTGACACCTCCCTCCATCCTTCCCTTGAACATTTTCTTTACTTTATAGGTACCAATTACCTTTCTTCACAGAGATAGTCTAATGTATGTGTAGCTAACTAAACTGAGAAATTGTTGTGAACATGCATTTAACTTTGTATCATAGCTCTTTTTCAGACCTGCAGAAGGGCTGGTGTGATTGAGAGTTTGTCCTTTTTTTTTTTTTTCAGCTATACCAGCTGGTCTGGGAAAAGATATTTCCTCCTCCCACAAACCCTGTTTTGCATTACAAGCTTGCAGTTTTAACTTCATATGCTGATGACAATTAAAATAAGATGACATATCCACAGAACTTGCAATGAGGTACATCGTTAGCATAGCACCTTTGCCTATTTGCTCTTCCATCTGTTTACCAAGAAAGAAATATTAACTTTTAATATGTGTTTTCCCATGTGTAAGAATATACATATTTGAAAGTTTTTCATATATGTATTTTTTACTCGTTTGCTGTCAGATAGTTTCAGTTCCTTTCTAAATTGCAGCCACAGAACTACCTTTGATATGAAAAAGAAATGGATCTGTAAATCTTTGAAAGATTTCCCGAAGCTCCATTAATATTTGAACTGGAAATCTGAGATTTAAGAAACTTTGGATAGCTATTAATTTTTTTTTTCTGATATCCCCAACTGCAGAATCTCTCTGCAGAGATTCTGTGGATAGTGACTATCAATTCTTCATCTGCGCTCCTAGTGACCCACATGAATATCTAGCAATACTTGGCATAACTGTGAATTGCACAAATACACTGAAAGAAAACTTTCTAAAAATCTTTCAGTGCCCCAAAGCTGCTTTGAAACAATGTTCTAGTACCTGTAGAGGTTTAACCATTGTGTGCAGTAATAATACATAGGTATTAGCTATTCTTAGGTTATGGGTTTTTTTATATGTAGATCTTGGTGCTTTACAAAGATATTCTGCTGTCTGATAGGGAACTGAGCTACAGAGAGACATTGTGAGCTCAGATTCAGCCCAGCTGTTCAACGGCAGAATGAATTCTGAAATCCAAGACTCTTCTTAGTCCTGCACTCTCAACTTGGCCGTGCGCTCTCCTCAGTAGTATATTGTTGATGTCAGATGAACGCACACACACGCCACTGCACACACACCCCCTTAGAATTCACTGTACTTTCAAATATGTAATTTGCATTGGGTTGAAGATATAAGTAGCTGATTTAGATTCCCAGGGACAATGGGTCTTGTAGTGGAAGTGTCAACAGTCTGTAAGCTACAGAATTGCTGTGGTTGACAGTCTGAGGTTCAAATAAACCTGCCATCTACTGATATATGAAAAAAAGGTGCATCAGTCCGACGTGTTACAGTAAATATTTTCTTTAAAAGGAAGAAGGGCTACTGAATCCAACTGGAGAACTTAGACAAAATAAATTAATAACGTGTAGCCAGATGTTGTTGTAAAAAGCTTGCTTTGGGAGATGATTCTGTTTTGCACACATCAGTGTGCTTGAATTATAGTCGTAGTTTGCAAGTGTGTCAGGGAGTTCACTGATGACCTTACATTTATGTTTTTCTTCTGTTTTCTTCTGTCTTAATTTCATGATCAGTGCCAGAAATCCCAAAGAATTTTTCATCCTCTGCCTATCTGTTTGGTGGGGGTTTTTTGTTGGTTTGAGGGTTTGGGTTGGTTTTTCTTTGTCTTTGAAGATAGTGTAATTCTTGGGTTTGAGTCTTTTGTGTTGATAGGATGTATTACTTCACAAGGAGCATTTTCCTTCCACGTTTACAATTTAATTGCTACTGTAATGTGGGCAAGGATTTATGTAATGAAGTCCTATTCTTATCAAAGTTGACTGAAGCTTTAATTACTACATGACTATAAAAATGCTCTTTAAAAAAGAGGTTGAATTGACTGAATAAATAATAGGTGTTTATAGAGCTTGGTGAATGTTTTTATAAATGATTTGTCCAGATATAAACCAATCATTTTCTTTGCACAAACTGTCTTTTATGTTCTTTCTAGAAAAACATCCAGCCTGGGAATAGGTTAAAAAAAAGGAATTCTTCTGTATGCAAAATTGAATTTATATTAATGTTTGTCCTGAATTTTTATCCTGGCTATTCTTGAAAGCTCCTTACAACTTTCAGAGTTCACATACTGAAAAAATAGGAGCTTTATCACGTATCATATGTCTTAGAGGAATACAAACATAGGGTGAGCAAGTCAAAGCAATAGGCAATCTACAGGTGTTGAGCAATTCAAGAACCAAGATAAGAAAACACTGAATAGCTAACTCTAAATAGCAAAGATGCTGAAAAGCTGAGTTCCATTTGATTATTGTTCATTAGTATTTTACCAATATTTGGTCAAGTTAGAGGCACTGAGGTCAAGGTCAATGCAAGAGAACCACCAAACATGTAAAATCAGTGAGAAGTGATTAAATAAATTAGCAAGATGCTGAATTTTGGGTTGGGATTAAGGTTTTAAATTAACACAAACCCTTGCAGGCTTATTGTTGTATGGCTTAGTTTGGAAGGAGCGTGGATGAACTTACTTAGGGGTTTTTTTGTGGTGTGGGGTGGGGGTTTTTTGTTGTTTGTTTGCTTTTGGTTTTGTTTTTTTTTTTTTTTTTAATTTATTTTATTTTAGAGCCAAACTTTTACTCTGTGATAAAAGGTTATGGCCGAGGTGACCAGGGACACAGCGGTGGTGGGGCCATGACAAGGCAGTGGTGGTAGGCACCTGGGTGAGGTACAGTAGGGGGCTGGCACAAGCACAACACATTCCCTCCTCCCCTGACATGGAAACTTGGAAGTCCCTAAAGGTAGGGGCTGGTGAGGGACACAGGTGTAATTGGAAGAGATGTGACCTAGAAATTGCTGGTGCTCCAGGTTTGCAGCAATGAATTTCCTTAGGGGTAAATGAAGCCTGATGCTGGGCTTGGAGAAACTGGTTCTGTTTAATCTACTCTTGGGAGCTCCCGGGGATTCTCAAGATAGCTCTTGAGTCGTTGTGTGGGATAAAGGGAGAGATATTTTTTTTTTTAAGAACATATTTACTCTCTGGTATTGGAAAGAATCCTGAGTTTAAATATTCCAGGAAGCCTGGGTTTTTCCTTAGTAAACCTCCTCCCCAAAATAGACTGAGTGTGGAAGATGAGTTTCTGCCAACATTTAATCTTGAAAGATCCATTCAAGAGCAGCTTTAGTTTAAATCCCATTCTGCCTGTGTTACCCAGGGTGCTGGTAAGACTTTTCTAGATCTTTTGCAGCCTCCGTGCTGTTTCATTCATCTTGTCCCACGGTTTTCCAGCTTCATTCAGTTTTTGCCTCAGTTAAGCCCAACAGGACTTCCCTCTCTCCTTCTGTTTCTCTCAGCATTGCAGTGTTTCTCTGCAATAATATGTATGATGAAATTCTCATCATGTCAGGAACCAAATATTTCTATAAAACATATTAGAAATGAAAACTCTCTGTATTGTCAGTGTAAAAAATACGCTGAAGACCTGCATGGCTGAACAGGCAAATGTAATTGAGCTACTGGAAGTTTAATATTGGAGATGCATTGTATTGACTGACAGTGGTATAAATGGTGAACAGATCTCTGCAAACATTTACTGTCATTACTCTTCACTACCTGGATTCCTAAGAGAAAGGAAGTTGAGAACAGTGCTACAGAGTTGTAAGAAATCATCTTAAGTGTCTCCCAAGCCCTTTCCTTTGTCTAATAGGACAACAGATATCTCCAGATCTTTTTTTAAACAGGCTTCAAAGACAGCATGGACCAATCTGTATTAGAAAAGCCTTATTCTTACTGTAGATAGAAGGGAATTTTAGTAGCAATGGGATCATTATTCTATCTAAATCAATAGACAAATTTCCATCTTGTTTAAGAAAAACTGACTGTGACTGCTGGGGAGGTGGGGGGGTGGGAAAGGAGATAGAGATGCAAATTAGACAAATAGCTAGATCTATAGTAAGACATAAAGGTCTAAAAATGGGATGGGCCTATCTGAAAGTACAATCCTCAAATTCCCTGCTTACCCTTCCAGTCGCCAAAAGTTTTATTGTAGGTTGTCTTGCAATGTTATTTGCTAGTCATCCAACGAACTCTTTCTTTGCCTGAACAGCAGTATCCTTTGATTTGGCCGAGATGAGCAACTAAATATTTATATGAGGAAAAGAACTTTTGGGGACTTTCCTCAACCTATGTCTCTTAATTTGGTAGTGGTACTTGGAATGCACTTACTGCAAACTTCTGATATTAGTTGGTCACCTGAACCCTGTATAGCTATTGATCCCAATACAATTGATGTCTTCAGAGGAAGGCAATGTAGATCTCAGTCTTCAGAAAATGCATCCTAACTGATGGAGCACCCTCACTTTCCTTTCTCTCTGGCTATTCATTTGAGATTAGGCTCAATTTAGAAGTCTAACATTTCCATGAGGGGTTGAGGGTGATTTCAGAGAGTTAGAGCTTCATGGTTAGAAGCTTCCTGAGAAGTCAGAGATGAGGATTTGAACACTTGCAAACCAAGCAAGGAATTGAAACCCATGTCTTTCTGACATCCTAAATGAATATTTTAATCACTAATTTTTGTGTAAAAGAGTAGGCATCATTCTTGCCAGTCATTTTTTGAAAGAGATGTATTCTCCTGTTAGTATTACTGTGTTTATTTATATAATATATTAAAGCTGGGCTTAAGCTTCCATCTCCTGGGTTTGGGAAGGTGAATCCTACAGTCCAGCGAAGTTATCAAGCACCTGATGGCCACAAGATTTAGGGCACTTGTCACCTTGATGTTTCTTCTATTGGCTAGTTTTGTTGGCCTCTGCTTTCCGAATTGACTCTTCTAAGAGGTCTAATAATCTTGTAATTGGTTTAAACATTTATCTGAAGTACTAGTTTACTTTGAGGGCTAGGGGCCTTAAAATCAGGTGTTGCATAGCCAGGCATTGCGTTGCACATGTTGCCTTGAAGATAATTCCTAAGACTTCAAATAGCTGTTTGAAATCATAGAAGCAGAAGGAAAGAAAAAGTTTAAAAAGCCACCTATGGTATCTTCCAGTCCATGCAGGGATATTCTGCAGTAATTAGTGCAGTCTTCTAAAATGCCTTTTAAAAATGAGCTCCTTAGCAGAAAAGCAAAAAGTAAGGAAGACTGCGGATCTTGTGAAATGCTTTTGTTTGTCAAGAAAGCCCATTTTGTGGGGGCAAGGGTGAGGGGAGAGAGAGTTTCCTCCAACCATTACAGCTTCATCAAATGCAATATTACCCAGTAATGATTGTTATGCCTAATAGTCATGGACAGCAACTTTATTCATCCTAGAAAGTACACAAAGAAAAGCAGCACTGCAGTCTCTAAGATACGAAGCTTTCTCTGTTAAATTTGCCATGGATGGTTGGATTCATCAGTTTGCATGCATCTTTGACTGATACATCATGCTGGATGCTTTAGGCAAACACACACTAATTAGTAGAACAAATAGAAAACCCTGAGGATGCCCATGCTTAATGACATTGCCCATATTCTAAACCGTCTCTACGACAAATTACTCATTTCATGGCTGTAGGCAGTGCAAGTTAATTTATCTGTATCAGTTGCTAAGTTGAAGCATTCACTTTTAACAAGACACACCATGTTATACCTTTCTAGAAAACTTTCCAACACTTTAGGTTTTAAACAAAATAGAAAATAGAAGTAACAGGCCAGGCCAATTCAGGGATAAAATAAGAGATATAGAATCTATTGTAACTTTAAAGATTCAATAGATGCTGATGAATTAGTTAACTTTTAATTAGTTTGGTACCATAAAAAAACCCCAAAATTGTGAAGAGGACTTGAAGTGAAATCCTCAGAGGAGCGTTGAGTTAGAACCCAGAACTCTGGCTCAGAACAAAGGTGGATTGTGTAGAAGCATGTGTAGTTCCCATTGTGAATGCTTCAATCAGGTAATTGCTTTTCAATCAATCTCAGCAAAAGAAATGAGAACTCAAGTATGGAGAATGAAGCAAATTCACAGGCATCTTGTACTAGTACGGTTATAGTTGTCTTGTCATTTTCAGTTGCGTATTGGTTTGCTTTTCTTCATTGATAAATATGATTGAAGAACCTGGATAAAGTGAACCTTGTTCTCATAAAATGAACGAGGTGAATGTAGTAGTTAAGTGATACCCAAGAGTCTATGATAACGCTGAACAGTAGCCACTTAACTACCTAAATGAACATGGGTCTTCAGAACAGGCGTAACCAAGCCGACTCAAAGCTTCAGTAGCAAAAGCCGACTGAATATTGTTGCCCTAATGACAATGAATCAAGCTGCCCTCATACTGGCAGGTTGGATGTGAGGGGAACAGTGAAGGGAGTGGATTGAGTGGAGGCAGATGACCTGGCAGATTACACTGGAAAGTCAGGATTGCTCTTTCTGTCTCATTCAGCAGGGTGAGAGGAACAGGAAAAGCAACTCGTGCTGGAAAGACCATTTATCCTCCCATAGTCGAACCCTTTTCTCAGTAGTGGAAGTCTCTACGATCAGCCTGGCTCTCCCAGTGGTTTGGCAGAAGCAATGTAGATGGTACTGCAGCCACTGTTGCAGGTGCCTAAGCAGGCATGTGCTTAAGAATTGGATGATACTATTCAGTGTGGTTATAAAAGCTTTGACTGCCATGTCTTCACAAGCATACGGATGGACTTTGTCAATAACTCCTTGTTTGTAATAAAAGCTTAAAATCTCAACCAGCTGTTAACACTAACTTTAGTGAACACATATTTTGAGGCTGTGCTGGTTTACATTCTTTATAAACGTGTAATTTGGAGACTAAAATATAGACAAGCTTATGGTAGCAAAGCTTTTGACAAGTAACCTTGCAGAAAGTAAAAGGTGCAGCATCCTCACAGAGACCTTGAGGAAACACTTTTATTTGGCACACAACACTAGGTTGTTGCTAAAAACTTCCAAAGGTAAGTTTGGAATGCAAAAATTTGCAAATCTGGCACTAGCAAATGCCTTAGTAGGTACAAGCTGCTTGCTATTTGCCGTACTTCCTTGGAAGCTGTGCTTAAGTGCAGTCGCGTTCATCAATCTGCTAGTCTTGTCCCAGAGAAAGTGATTAGAAAGTTTTGTGCCCTCTTGTACATCTGGCATCCTGAAAGAATTCAGGTCCTGATCAAGGACATACCTTTCCGACTTTCTCCTCCACTTACAAAGCAGTGGAGGGAGGGAGAGAAGAGTAGCATTTGGGGATCAGAACACTGGAGTTAGGGACCCCAGGGGACTAGGTTCGCTTTTCCCCCCCCACTGCTGTAAACTTCTTTCGTGGATTTAGAGAAGTCATTCAGTGCCATTGCACCTCAGTGTATACAGGCAACATAACGAGACCTGCTCTCTCTTTGCTTTCTCCTGTTTGCACCTGCTTGGATTTTTCTGAGTGTCGGAGCAGACCTCCCGTGTTCGCTTAGGCAAACTGTGCTCACAGCTGCCGTGTGTACGTGGAGTGCTTGGGTGTACGCTTGCACAGCCTGCATCTCGGATGCGCACGGTTGCAGGTTCACGTAGAAATGAATCTCCCGTTTCTGGCACATCCACTCTGCGCATCTCTCTTCTGTGGTACTCGAGATATTTCCCCCCGCGAAGCTGCAGCCGATGCTCCTTGCTTGTCAAGCGTGCAGAGAGCAAGCGGTTGTCTCGGTCCATCTGTGCCGATTTAGTGGATAACCTTGACCGCGTCTGCCGGTTTGGAGAAAGATGGGGGAGCGGAAGGGGGTCGGGAAATTCTCTGAGCCTTGTTATCCCTCCAGTAACTACAGACTTTGGCAGGAACGCGGGTGCTGAATGTCAGGGCTGCGGGCTTAGCCCGGGCGGCAGCAGCTCTGGCCGCCGCTGCTCTGGCTGTCTAGGAGACAGCAGCGTCCCCCGTGCTCCGCTCTTTGAGCAAACCCTGCGAATTCAGCTCGGCTAGATAAACATGACCGAGCTGCTAATCAGCCGCTCTGAAACAAAACAGCACTTCACTTCGGGAT
>JANXJC010000021.1:20441122-20455138 GCA_027564655.1 Leptodon cayanensis | reverse complement strand
AGCAGTCCCTTTCTGCTTGGGTGTGGATTTGGTGTCATTCCAGACTCCCTAGGTGTACAGGAGGCTTTTTTGAGGGGGAAAAACCAACCACCCCCCAAAAAACCCAAACAAAAAACCCCAAACCCAAACAAAAAACCCTCCTAAAACCCACCAAACCAAAACCAGGAAGCATGCCTCTTGCTATATGTTAGCTAAAACTCCAGAGTCCTCTTCAGGTCCAAGGCTTATCAGAATCCCGTTATCTCCAGTCTAACTTCCGCCCTGCCTTGCAGTCTGCCAGTGCCTGCAGCCTACCTATGCGGTGCCAGACTACATCATGGTAAGATATCAGAATTGCCTAATTAAATCTCCTCTTAAAAAAGAATACTGGTTTATTCTGTTCCTAGGATTAGCACTAAACTGCAAGACTTTCTGGTTCAAAGAGGCTCATTAGAGAATTGTTTCCTAGAATTTGGCACTGACACTTAACAGATCGGCTTCACTGTTGGAAGAAGTAAAGAGAGGAAATGACACTGGAAGCACCATCCCTTTCTGCCTTGGAGACTCCAGTCTGCTCTTCAGGCACATCAGCATTGGGAGTCTGCGTCTGGGCCTTTTGGGACTTGGGACGTTTTGACGCCTTACAAGGGTTCTCTGTTCAGGGCTTGCTTCCAGACTCGAGGCCAGTTTTGCATTTGCAATTATTTCATTCAGAGCCAAAGTCTGGTTCTGGGAGTGCAGATCCCACTAACTCTCTTCTGTCAGTCAGTAGAAGCTGTATGTTCTTCCCCTGGGCAGTATTTAAGAGGACATATCTATCTCAGTGACTCTAAAGGGATGTATTTCAAATATCCCTTTTCTCTAGTCCAGGTAATCTACCTAACTCCTTGTTATTCTGGTGTTAGATAGTCTTTCTTCAGATCGGCCATGTGAAATTTTAGTAAAGACATTTAACCTCTGGCAACAACCAGATGCTTTACAGTTGCCATAAGGTAACTGTCACGGGTTATAACTCTACATGTATGTAGGCTCCAGGTTCACTGAAATGTCTATTCAGCATCTCTTTCTTCATTCATAATGTTGCCATCAGGCTTTCCTTCCTAGATTTCCCTTTCGGTCTCCTCATTATTTACCAGCTTCATCTAAGGCACTCATCGATTACTCTAGGGGTTTTTTTTGTTTGGTTGGGGTTTTGGTTTTTTTTTTTTTTGTGTATGTGTGTCTCTACTGAGAAAGATCAGCATTCTTCATTCGTTAGCTCCTATTATCTTTCTTTAATGCTCCAAGAATTACCTCTGATGTAGTTATTTGCCATTCTGCAGCATCAGAAAACCTTCAGTGTGTCAGTTCCAATCAATGGGACATTAGAGCAAGTGTTTGTTCTTTGCACTTCCACTTTACATCAGGTTACAAAGCTTTTATTGGGTATTCCCTACTGATCTGGACTTCTTCAGCTATCACTGCCTGTAATCTGAACTACAGTAGCTATGGATCTGGACAACTATGTTACCCCTATAATGACACAGGGCTTTAAAAGGAAGAATTATTCTGAGGAAACGTGCTTATTCTGACACTTGCCTCCAAATGAGCACTGCCAGCTACCAGACTACAATGACTAGATTATAGAAGTACAGAATTATGTCAGTACTTGAAAGTCTTTTCTCATAATGTGATTCCTTTTCCCTTGAAGTGATTTGGGGGTGGGGGAAGGTGGTGATAAAGGCTGAGGCTCCACTTGACAGTTTCTCCAGGCTGTATGGACTATTCTGCTACTTTAAGAAAATCCTGCTGTCAGTCCTCTGGACTTTTGAGGAAAGTATACATATGCCAGTAGAAAGTGTCCCAATTAAATTTAAATGGTCTTCTTTCTTTCCTTTTTTTTTTTTTTTTTTTCTCCCCTCCAGTGTCTTCCAATTGCTTCTGCTGACTTAGAAAGGGAATGGCTCTTTTAAATTCAGGAATTTACTCACCTGACTCCGTCATGAATGGTTGTTGTAGGGAAAATCCTTCCTCCAGGCTTCACAGCCAAGTGAGGCAAGTCAGTTCTCAACACAACTCATTGCTGAATTAATTGCTACCAGACTAAATGTACTGCTTGCTATGTCAGTTGTCTTGAGAACTACTTTCTGAATTCAGAAGGCAATTTTACATTACCAAAGTGACAATATATTTAGCTATTCTAGACTGTATGTGTACCCTTCTCTGAGCTAGATGTGGTCCACCCTGACACTCCTCCTTGTTTACCACTGTTCCCTTTCTGATGGTAGGGACCTCGCAGTGTTTTGCAAAGGGATACTGTTTCAACTTCCATTGCTGTCCTGAACAGCTGTAATTGATTATTCTCTTTGCTGTGATAGCTCTTTCTCATGACCTAACAACCCAGGATCATTAGTCATCTGATCACAGTGCATTTATCCTACTTCAGAATGATGCAAGACCTGTTCAGGGAAATGACCATATCTCTTGATTCTAGTGCATTCAACATACTTGCCCTTTGGTGCTTTATCCTAATATACCTTCATAGATGTTTTCGTCGTTTCACTTCGTGCAGTCATGAATGGAAATCCATAATGATGTCCTCAGAATGATACACAAGGACTCATACAACTGAAAAATATACCTTCTCATCCTGAACACGTCAGATGTTTTGCTTCAATGCTAGTCTTTACTCAAGAGACTTTGCAGACATGTTTCTGATTAGGATGCTTGGTTTTCTTTTGTCTATTTTCTCTGAAAACTGCAAGATAAGGCCAGGATGTAGCTTTAAGAAGTCTTCTTTTCCTGACCTGGTTGAGGTTATTTGGAGTCCCGGACCAAAAAGCCATATAATGTTGCTTTTCCTCTCACACCTACTCTTGCAGAACTCCAGGTACTTGTGTCATCTAGCATGATGCTGGAGTGCTTCAATGTAAAGTGACCTTGTTCATCCCTGGTTTGTGAAGTCTGGGATTATAAGGATATCACTAGCTGAAAGTACTTATACAGAAGGATCTCTTCAGACATATGGACCAAGTTCAGTCATCAGAACTTCTCCTGGTCTGACACCCGCATCCCAATTTTCTCCAATTGCTTGCTATCCACCTCAGCCTCTGTTTAAGGATCACCTGAATGCTATCCCCTTCATTAATGTAAAGCCCTGCCAGAGGGGTTCTCATTGCTCATCTGCTACATAACTACAATTTTTCCAAGGCCTCCTGCGGCACTGCCCCAGTGAGCAGTCCCACCGGTGAGACTTGTATTCAGTCCTGTCTGTTCTCCTGCGAGCTTTCTGTTAACTACTTGCGCTGATCCCAGCCTGCCCCCTGCGTCTCGATCTGTGTGGATTTCCTGACTGTGGTCATCACTGCTATAAAAGTGATGCTTTTATGGATGGTTTCACATCTGCTAAATTGTTCTCTGACAGAATTGTTCTGATACCTGTGCAGGACTGTGATCTTAATCAGCAGACAAAGCCAAGCAGGAGATAAGGTTATTTCTGCCTCCCCCCTTCCCTGACTTGCTCCTTTAGTTCCAAGAGCTTCCTTGGCGTAGGGAGAGCTCTTGCTTTCTACACTGCCTGAGCCAGGTCCTTTGCTCAACCTCTCATTTTTGTGTGTGTCTAGCAGGGAGACACCAGGGAGCAGCCATAAGTAGATATGGTCCCACCGCAGACCACTTCTGAGTCAAGTTATTTCTCAAGCCGTTGTATGGGCGTTTCCATCCTAGATAGCATCAGGACACCTACTTACTTAGAGGCCTGATTTACAGGAGCCTGACTTACTAATCAAGCACTAAAAATTCAAGGATATGTCTAGAAATAATGCACTGCTTGCCAGTATAGTTATGCAGGGGTTTTTTTCTGAAATGATTCTTGATTCCTATTCCAAGTCTTCTTGCTTGTGGAAGGACCCATTGCTGGGAATCACCCATGGTGGAAATCTACATACCAAAAGTCGCTGAAAGGGGACAAAAAAGTTACTTGTGAGTAATTACGTTCCTCAGAAGTGGGTTGCGTTTTTTTTTTTTTTTTTTAACTTTTTATCTCCAACCATTTCCCCTTCTGCTCTGTTTTGTCTCCCTTTTCAGTTGCTGTGAGAAAAACTGAAGATCATGTGTTCCACTTTACTTTTCTCATGGTTGTATAAGAGGCAGGATACGAATGTATCCTACGCATACTGCAAAAGCAGAATTTTCTGGCGTAGGTACTTTGATTTCAATTGATATAGGCAAGTGAGTATATAATGAATACCTATATAGGCAAGACATTTCAAGAAGCCATTATTACTGGTAACCTGTTGAACTTTCTGTAAAAAAAAAAAAAAAATAATTTTACCAAATAAATTCCCAAGAAATATTTGGAGGACGGTATTTTGTATTTTTTTATGCATAGTTACTTTTGATTATTGAAACAGCTTATTAAAATTGATTTTCACATGAAAATAAACTGAGAATAGTGAAGAAATTCCTGATCCAGTTACACAAAAGCTAATGTTTGGCTCTTGAGAATGCTTTTCATAGTACTCGGTAATTAGAAAGGGAAATTCCCTGCTGGTATAGAGCTACCATTTTGTTCCCCATTCCCTGCATTGTCACTGTGGGTAGGGTTATTATGCAATCTCTGGCAAGCTCATCCTACCAGACTGCTTACTAATTTGTAGGCTGTAGGTGTAAATTGAAAAGCCTTCATCCTGCTTCTGTTTACTTCACAGATTGAACTGGGCTCCAATTATTCTCATCTATGTGAATTGAGGCACTGTTGTTGCTCTTGCCTCTTTTTTTTTTTCCTTGTGGGTGGGCATAGCTCATTTGGACCTGCATTTCTTTTCAAAAGAAACATTTAAAAGAATGAGTACGTAAGAAGTAGTTTTAGTACTTACTGTTCTGTAACTTTAATGATTATATATCTCCATACAGTCAGTAGTGTAGTAAAGTTCCTTAGGGCATTGCCAGTGTTTATTCATGATTTGTCAGGCACACATCAGGGTTTTGCTCTCTTAGAGCTCATTTGATTTTTTTTTTTTATTTTTTTTATTCCAATTGTATGAGTAAAGCTGGCTCTGCTTGTATGGAAGGCTTAAATATACCTGGTGTTGCTTGGTTTAGTCTGTTTGTCACAAACTTATTTTAGCTAACCTACTGCATTTTAAAGAGGAGGAAAACACAGAAGGGGAGAAGGGGGACGTAAAGTAGCAAATGCATGCTGAAAATGGAGAAATACTTTATACTGCAACCTGTCTTGAGAAGTAGGTCATTTTCATAGGAAAATCATCTACCTGTTTTGTATCATTAATAGAAGAATGCTTTCTGGGAGCTTCAGGGAGGTATTTTAAATGGTTGTTAAGGCAGCAGTTTGCCTCTTATTGGTGGTCCTTTTGCTTTGGCCTCACTGTAGATGGTAGTGCGGGAATCCCAGATGTAGGAATAAAGCAAGAACTGGCAGTTAGTAAATTGCCCCTCACACAAATCCTACCTGTTAAGAAAATCTGCCCACACGTTGTGATAAATCCCAGTATTATTAAGATAATCATAAACGTTTTCTGTATTCGCTGCATGCATAGGACCAGTGGGTTTTTTGGCTATGCAAAGTTTCTTGGCTCCCTTTGAGATCTTTCAGTAACCTAGTTTTATTATCCATAAAGGTTATACAAAGTACTTACATGAATTAGAATTGGGTTATGATATATTTAGACAGTGGGATTATCTAATAGCCTTAGCTTCAAATACAGTGTGTTCCAAACAATAACTTTATTTTTTTTTCCTAGAGGTTGCATAAGATTTCTATAAAGGATGAAAGACCTGTATGCCACCTACTCAAAACTCTCTGTATATTCATCTATTTTTTTTTTTTTAGTTTATCTGATTACATTAGTTGCAAAATGTATTAAACCCACATAATAAACAGCCAGCTTTGTATATGGTGCAGATGTTATGCAACTGCCAGCTTCCACAGAAAGAACACAGTGCACATCACAATGTGTTCTTAGATTTCTAAACCCATTTGCCTCCGACTGCTGACTATGAAAGAGATTTGGCATTTCTTTTCAGGAGTAACAAACCTGATACAAGCTATGTGAAAGCTGGTCTTAGCGTATGACTATATCTGTTCATATTTTTACATCCATATGCATCATGTACAAAAACCCCCTTAGTTTATGCCTGAGCTGAATAAGCCAGAATGACATAAATATGGGAAGGAACATTGCAAGTTTAAAAATATGATAAACATAAAGGCAGGATAAAATGCTGAACTCACTGCTGTTAAGATACTTGGCTCTTGATACGTACCTCTTGTATGAATTTAGAGAAATTATGACTAAATTCTTTTTCCAATCATATTTACTGAATCTTGTCCTAATGATCTTCTGTTGTCAGTGCTACCAGATTTGCCTTTACATTTATGGATATAATACAGCTTTCCAATGTGTTTTTATATTGCCTTTCTGCTGAAGATTTCAAAGTTTTTGCGTAAGTTAAATCCCATAAACATTTTTGTAGAATGTGGATTTATCATATCCACATTACAGAAGAGTAAATGTTGAAGAAACTTACTCAAGATCACATATAACGCTTGAGCCACGATTAAACTTCAGGAGTTCTGCCCTTCGCATACAATGTTTGCCTCCCAAGTCAGGAATGTTTAAATAGTCAGCTGTTTTCTTGCATGTAAATACTGCCCATGCATAAAATAACAAATGTTTGTAAAATGTATAACATTCCAACTGTGAGTGTAAAATATAACACAGGGATTTTAAAATACGGGAACACAGTCAAATTCTGTCTATAGGGTGGGGTCCCTAAAACCAATTCCAGTAACAGTAGCTGTTGTGCTGGTTTTATCAGAAAGATAAGCAAATCCTTCCTACTACAGGATTAAAGTGGCACCCCTCACCCCCCAAATACTCTCTAGGCTTAGTCACTTAAACCAATAAATGGGTTTGGATCCGTATTATATTTTAGTTCTTCCCGTTGCTGGCACAGAATCAGAAACAGCAGCATTAACATGTATTTTGGATTAGTAAACTGAACGGCGTAATGCCTACTGAGCTCTGTATGATATGGAATTATTGTGTATTTAAAAAAAAGTTAAAATAATCCCAGAAGTAATAAGCATCTCATCTATTAAATATGATTCCTGGCCTTTAATTTTAATACCTCTTTAATTACATGGTTCATATTCTGGAGATAAGCTGTCATTTATCAAGTGTTGGTATCTCCTGCAAATTAATTTTTCCTTTATATGTGGTTGAATTTCTGACCATCAGAAGTTTTTTCCTTTTTTTGAGCCAGTCTTTTTTTCCATGCTTGTTTGTTAAAGTTGTTTTACAGCTGCATACCTCCTCGGATTGTTTTCTCAAGCACCTATGCAAAATATGTAAAATTCGTCTGCAAAAGATGTAAAAGCACAGAAAAATAACTGATCCAGAGTGCTGACTTTGAGCTTTATAGAGCTTTTAATTGAAATTTGTTGAGAATAATTCAGAATAACATTGAAACTACCAAATGTAAGTCTCTGAATAAACACTGGTGTGACTGGTTGCCCATAATGACTGAAGTAGAGTTCCTGTATCACCAAAATTCAGCTTTAGAAGTGAAAGACAGCATGAGCATTCTCGTGAGTTAGACATGACCTGCTGGACAATATTTAGCTTCTGCAGTGAAAATCTGTTATTTCTAGCGCTGCCATGCTCATGTTCTGCAAATGTTTACATTTGCCATTTAAACTCTCTGTAGAGTCACTATTCTTCTGTGTCTGTTGCTGCGGAAGTATCTGAATCTTTAAAAATCTTTAAAAATATCTTTGAAAAGCGTGAATGAGAGCACATATAGGTGAAGTCTAGCTGCTTGGGACCTCAGTTTTGTCAGCCTTTTCAGATGGCTCTCAGAAGGGCAGTAGAAGGGCCCCATCTCTTTTACTCCATGGAAAACTGATCAGTTGCCAAAAGGAAAGTGAATACTTCGTGCTTTGTGCATAACACCTTTGCTGCTGTCTTTTGGCTCATAACTACTGCTGTCTCTTCATATTTGAATGACCAGGATAACATGGGAGCTGAATGCAAAGAATAAGGTTTCAAGATTTCTCAATCATGTGTAATATCAATCTACAGATAAATAGGTGTGTATCTTGCGACTGTCTCACTATCAGTGACACATGAACAATAGTACTCTGAGTGTATTGAAGACAGTTTTGATCAGCAGCAGAAAGTGCAGGCAATTTTGCCTGCTTTGTAATTAATATTACTGTTTTCTTCTGTTGCTACTATATGAAAGGCACACCCAAATAATACAGAAGGACTATTTATTTTTTCCAATTAGGGCTAATAGTAAAAAGGGCTACAGAGAGGGGTCTTTGAACAACATAAAAAAAAAATGAAACTGGTTGAAATGAGAAATTTTCCCTATCAAAATATGCTATAGTGCTAAATAGTTAAACTAAATCATTTAGAAATTTCCAATAGAAAGGTCATTAGTGCTTTATATGCAGATAAAACTGAAGTATACTATTCTTTTTATTACATTATTTACAATAAGTAATAAAATATTGAAGCAATAATACTTGAGAAGTTGAAAATTCAAAACATTTAATTTCAGAATGGTTTGGTTTGAATGCATTTAATTTTTTCTAAAAGCTTTAAAATGATATTTCAATAAAATGGCATATATCCAGAAGAAACACTTATTTTGACAAAATTATGTTATTTTACACAATTTCCAGTTTCAAAACATTTTTTCCCACTACTTGTAGTTAGTAGTGGTAGGAGTTGTAAAGCCTAAATTTCAGTGTAGCAAGAAATACTGCCAAGTCAATTAGAAACTTAGTTTATTTTAAAATATACCTTTGAAATAATGGAATGTCTGGTGTTTTTTTTTTTTTAATCTGTTGTATTTGAAGTGGATTTGCTAAGAGCATGAAGGAAAACAATGGAAATAGAGCCAGCATAAATATAGTTTTTGCTCATTTAATTCACATCATAATTTATTCCATTCTTCACGTTCTTGATTCCATACACATTTGCCTGTTTTGCAGTGATGGAATATTACTAAAGAGGTTGTTGATGTTAGAAATCTGCAATTTAAAGTTTTTCTTGCTTACATGTCAAATTGATTTGGAATGAATTATCTAGTTTCTTGATGAATAGCACAAAAAGCTGTTTTTTTCCCTCAAAGAAAATGTACTTACCTACCTCCCTCTTGGTCTACGACTGCATATATTGAATTTCTACTCGCCCTAATGAAATTTCAAGTGAAACAACTTTATAGTCTTGAAATACATATACATTGGAATTAAATCCCTTTGAGATTGAGATAAATTTGTGGTTTTACTAAAGGTATTGTGTTGTCATCTGCATGTATGGGTAAGAAGGGAATACAAATTTTTAATGGGAAGTCTATTTACAGCCATAAAGTTGGCAGGCATAAAGAAAGCTTATATTTCAAAACAAAACATGTCAAACCATCAGGAGATGAAAACGTAGGCTATGCATATATATATATATATAGCATTGCTCTGAAATGTGCTCGCAGCTTTAGCTCCTCTGTGACAGCGCAGTAAAACTTAGATTTTGAAGTCGTGCGCAGCTTGGCGGTGTCAAGGCAAGTCCTGTAGGCAGGTCGCATCCCACGTTCTTCCTCAGACTCCTTATTGCTCCTCCTGCTCCTTCGGCGTCGGCGCGGGGCAGAGGTGCCAGCCTTGGGCAGCGGCAGCGAGAGCGGCTGCGGCGGCTGCGGCACACAGCAGGCACGTGGCTGGGCTCCTGTCTGGCACCCTTTTGGCAGGAGCTGGTTTCACGCGTGCCTTCCTCACCTTGGTCTTGCTGTGTTTCTGTCGTTCGGAAATTTACTGGCCCCTATGCGGTTTTCTTGGAAGTGCACTTGGATTTCAGAGGCAGATTTATCAAAATCACTGCCTTTAATAATTTGTTTTAAAAAAAAAAATCTTGCATGCCGAGTATTGGACAAAATTCATGGTCCGTGTGGCAATGCAGAAGTACAACTAAGTGAACGTTTTATTCAGTACATCACTTGAGGAAAAGTAAGTCTATCCACCGAGGATTATGAAGAGCTACGGTACTAATGTGAGGGGGAGTACTATTTTAGGCCCTAATGCAACAACAGAGTTGGAGTTCTTTATGTTTTAGAAGTGTTTTGTAGCTTTTTAAAACTAAATAGACGGTGATGTCTGCATGAGAAGACGCCACTTATTTTGTTAGCTTTATTTCTCTAATCATAAGAGTGTAAAACTTCTTCAGCCTCCTGCATAGGAGGAGGCCTCCTCATTGAGGCTTCTGATTGTCATGCCAGGTTCAGTGAGTGAGAGTTCCGCTGAACAAATAACATCTTTACCACTGTACCCTGCTCAGAATTAGTATGAAAGCAAGATACCACTATATATGTATATATATTTATTTTTTTTAAAACTTGGCAAAAGTTGTTAGTCCTTATAGTGTTAATCTATGTACAAGTACAATTTAATACAGTTCCATTTCAGTTTACAGCTCATTTTTTTTAGGCTGCTTTATTTTACAGAGTTATGAACAATTTTATTATAAGCCTTTACCAAAATTCTTTGTTGTTTTATTTTTTTCAGAATCCCTTTCTGCATGTTTATTTCCTTTAAGAAGATTGTACAACTTTGTAGCAGACATCTTATGCTATGATGAAATATACTGCTATATTCAAGAGAATATAGAACTTTCTTGAAAAAAAAACCCCCAAAACAACAAACAAAACCAATACCAACCAAACCAAAAAACCAAAACCACATGCAACCCTTGAAGCTTTAAATTACTTTTCTTTCCTGATACTGACGTCATTGTTTTGTTCCCATTATGAACATTTTGTGCAAGACAGTGTTCAGAAAAAGTGTCCAAAGCATGTTTTAATACAGATGCAGTTTTAATATTTAGTGTTGTGAGGTTTTTGTTTAGTCACAGCACTTAACCCACTTGGACTTCAGTCAGCATTTCAAGAGAGCCTACCAAAGTCTTGAAAAGAAATCTGAAGTCTGCCCACAAGACTCTCCTTTTTGCCAAACCAGGGCTTCACTGCTGACTGACTGCAGTGTGTCTTTCTGAAGCAGAATCTTCTCATACTGGAAGGGAGAAAGCATAACTTTTTGATTTCATTGAAACTCTCAGCCAGTAGGTTTAATTTACCAGAAGGGTACTCTAGTGTCCTGGTTTCAGCTGGGACAGAGTTAATTGTCTTCCTAGTAGCTGGTACGGTGCTATGTGAAATTAGGCTTTATAGAAAATCTTGGGCACAGAGGCAGGCAGGGGAATTGTTCATGAATAGACTGTATAATCTGTGATGGCCTCTAAGTAAGGAAAGAATTTGAGAATCTGTGCATTAGTAGTTCATCAGCATATCAAAAGTAAGAGGAGCTGTAGCCTGGATTATTATCTCTTGACTTTGCCTAACGTGCAGGCACACACTCGTATGCACACAAAGAACGTGGTGGCTTTATAATTGCTCACAACTACTGCCAGTGCTGCCACAAACCCTTCCTGACATTCTGCAGCTCTTCTGTATGAAGCACGAAGTATTCCTGATCTGACAGTTGATGCAAATTGTTAAGCAAAATACTTGAGAGCTCTTTTAAGGAAGTAAATGCCTTCTTAAATTTATCTGCATAAAGCCTGTAGTTCCAGATCACCAGTATCTTTGTTCTAAGTATGGTTTTAACTGTGGATTAAGTTTCTCTGAAATAGATTATGTTCTGTATACAATCATCTGAAGGCTACAGGAATTTGTGTGGAATCCACTTGAACTAGGTTGGGATGTATATTTTTGGCATTGAGACATTAATGAGGAACGGGAATAGCACATGTGCCAGAGCTGCTGAAGCTTCAAAGGTCCAACACCATGCAGGACAGTAATGCTGTTAAAAATATGTATTTTCTGTAATCCTTAAATCCCTTCTTAACTTAAATGAGGAGCTCCAAGTGAGGTAGCTATTCTTGGCAGTATATTCGTAATGCTGAGTAGTGTAACACTTTCTAAAATGAAGGATAAGTGAAAAGCCTGAGCAAACTAAGCAACTGAGAAATGCTGATCCAGTAAAATGTGCAGACTCACATTTTACCATGTATTTCAAATGACTTTCATCCGTTCTGGTGTACCTAATAACAGAAGCAGCATTTCCTTTGTACTTTACTATCAAATGTTATATTGTATTGTAGACAAATATCACCTCTACAACAATATTATTATTGATTATATTAGTAAGCAAGCCCCATCTAGGTTTAAGCCCATGTTGTACTTTATACTCCCAAAGTTGTAGTTGGAAAAGGTTCCTTTGGCTGAGAACTAATGCTCTGACAAATGCAAGAGAGAGAAAGGTTGAGGAGGAAGGTAGGCCGTTATCATCACTCTGCAGGGAGAACCTGAGACCCAGAAAGGTGGCTTCAGTAGAAGAGCTATACATGTCATTTGACCACCCACTATAAGATTTCTTCCTTATCTGATGTGTCTCCTCAAATTTAACATTCCTTTTCCTTTGATTGACTGGTCTTGCAACAGTGTTCTTATCTGGGAGGTTGCTTCTGAAATAAAAATGGCAGTTCCTGAGTTTTAAATTGAATTGGCAATGAACCTGAAGTTCTTTGCCACAGAAATGTAAATGAGAAGTGTCTGTGTGAGAAGAAGATAAGGTCCATGTCTTCTGTGTCTGTCCATAGCAAATATTTCTATGGCACTCACATTACCGCTGCGTTGCTCATTATGGTGCTAAAGATATTGGTAATATACAATTGTGGCAACAGTACATGAACAGTGATAATCTTATCAAAAGTTAATCATGTAATTAATTTCAAAAGAGCTATGCCTCAGTAGTATCGTTTAACACCAACCTTACCAAACTACTGAAATGCAGTCATTAGTAGGTAACGACTCTCACCCAGTTCATGTGGTTTGTTCTGATATGAAGGTCAGATTTTCTTGACTGCTTTTAGTTAAGCTTTCTAGAACTGATAAGAACGGTGGATTTAGGACTAGATTGTGCTTTGTCTCTCAAGTATCGTTTCACTATGAACATGAGATTGTCAGGTTTTTGGTTATTTACATACCACAACAGTTTGAGTGCTTAAAGCTTATTGTTAAGGTGAACAGTAGTTCTGGACCACTGAATTTAAAATACGTTATTGACTGGACTTGAATGGTGACTAGAGGTCCTTACTAATTAAGTATCTATTAGTCACAGTGAAGGCATATCCTTTCAAACATTTATAAATGGTATTTTTGTGCAAAGAATTATGTGCGTTGACTGAAGCAAAGACACATGGGCTCAGGCAGGTAAAGACAGTTGCTGCAGAAATTGAGGAAAGTCCTAGTACTAGTGTGAAAAGTTTCATGTAATTTTGACATATTAAGAATGTGCTGACAAAATTTTCAATTACATATAGCAAAAACGTAAATGCTGATTTTTAGCTTAAAAATGTGCTCACAGCAGTCAGATAACCTTCAGCTTTCCACAAGCATGTACATAAATGTAATTCCAACGTAACCTGCATTCAGCTCTGCGAGGTACTGAGCACTATGCCTCTGACTTTTTAATGACCTTAAATTGCATGCTTACCATAACACCTGGAAGCTGGTTTAGGTGCATATTCATAAATCTTTGTTGTGTGTTGAGACAGAAAGAATCTGAATGAATTCTTTACCATATGGTGTACTGAGTTTGCATGGCAAGGTTTTGGTAGCAGGGGGGCTACAGGGTGGCTCCTGTGAGAAGCTGCTAGAAGCTTCCCCCATGTCCCACAGAGCCAATGCCAGCTGGCTCCAAGACGGACCCACCGCTGGCCAAGGCTGAGCCCATCAGCAACGGTGGTAGTGTCTCTGGGAGAACGTATTTAAGAAGGAGGGGGAAAAAACCCTGCACAACAGAAACTGCAGCTGGAGAGAAAAATGAGAATATGTGAGAGAAAGTACTGTGCAGACCCCCACCCAGGTCAGTGCAGAAGGAGGGGGAGGAGATGCTCCAGGTGCCGGAGCAGAGATTCCCCTGCAGTCCCTGGTGGGGAAGACCCTGGTGAGGCAGGCTGTCCCCCTGCAGCCCAGGGA
>JANXJC010000021.1:20337120-20440831 GCA_027564655.1 Leptodon cayanensis | reverse complement strand
TGGAGCAGGGGAAGAGTGTGAGGAGTCCTGCCCCTGAGGAGGAAGGAGCGGCAGAGACAATGTGTGATGAACTGACCGCAAACCCCCATTTCCCATCCCCCTGTGCCGCTGAGGGGGGAGGAGGTAGAGAAATTGGGAGTAAAGGTGAGCCTCTGAAGAAGGGAGGGGTGGAGGGAAGGTGTTTTAAGAGTTAGTTTTTATTTCTCATTATCCTACTCTGATTTGATTGGTAACAAATTAAGCTAATTTCCTCAAGTTGACTGTTTTGCCCATGATGGTAATTGGTGAGTGATCTCTACCTGTCCTTATCTCAACCCACGAGCCTTTAGTTATATTTTCTCTCCACTGTCCAGCTGAGGAAGGGGGGTGATAGCATGGCTTTGGTGGGCATCTGGCATCCAGCCAGGGTCAACCCACCACGCATTGATTTAGAAAATGTGGGGAGGGGGGAAAAATGCTTTTTTATGTATTGTTAGAGTTTGGTTTATGTGCTTGTTCCTCTGCATGCATGAGTGGACCACTGTGTCAACCAGAGGTTAATCTTCTATTCCCTAAAAGTTGTTTGTGAATTTTTGGTGCTGCCAGATGCAGCACCATGTGTGTGTATATATACATATATATACACACACACATATTTATATGTGTGTGTGTGTGTATAGACAGATATAAAAAAGCTGCAGTAACATGGCCAAAGTGCTCATGCTGACTTAAACATAAACTCCCGACAGAGATGTGCTATACACATCTTTGATGAGTTCTAGTTCAAGATGACACTCAAGGCTAAGTCTGGGGAGGAAGCTTGGAGTTCTGTTTTGTCCCTTTTCAAACAAGGGCATTTGTTTGTGAAGGTCAGAAATAAATGCAGGAGTTTTTTTATTTGTTTTTAATTGAACATTTTAAAGAGTTCTATGTTAGTACCTTAGAACTGATGTGTCTCCATCCTGGACTAGCAAACCGATGCTAGAATGGATTCTCAATGTTTTGGGGAAATGTTTCAGTCTCTTGTCTCTTCAGAATGAAACACCAGTATATTGACTCTTTAAATGGAATAAATCAATTTTCTCAAATTTTTTGTTAGGAAAACTTCTCATTCAGATATAATTTCTATTCAGAAGAAGAGGTCCATCACAAGTGACATAAGACTTTCAATCTGGATGGAGAGAAGGTTCAAGTGTCTGCGTCATTAGAACAGGAATTGCACCAGGGAGTTTTGCAGCCCTAAAGCGTGCTTCTCCATGCAGCGACAGTCTGTTGCGGGATTGATTTCTCACAGTCTCTTCCTCTTGGATCCCCCTGCTTTGCAAAACTAGTAAAACACTTCACTAAGCCAGCAGGGAAGAGACTGGCTTTGGAACTTGGAGGGAAAGTCATCAAAATAAACAGAGCAGAGGTTTGAAGACACATCAGTGCCTTCATTACCTGACTGTCAAGCCAGTTTTTTCCCCTTGGTTCAGTGAGTATATATGTGAGGTAGAGTGGATCAGAAAAAAGACTGGCTGAAGGCTACTCATTTTGTAAAAGCTCACGCTGACAGTGAACTGCCTGATTCAGAATGAATATATGAATCCGCATCTTCCATATCAGAAGTAGAGTCTTCAATGCTGGTCCCAGAGCATGCTTTACTGGAATGTCTCTCAGCTTTTGCAAGATCCAGAAGTAAATAAGGTTTGTCTTCTAATCCCAGTGTGCAGCCAAATGAAAATAAAAACATTTTTTACAAAGCAAGGTTCTTATTTTTTAGCAATATTTAAATTTCCATTTGAAATTTATTGTGCTACAATCCCTTGATAAGCTGAAAATGCACTCTCATGTGTAAAAGATGCAATTGTCAAACTGGACCTCTGCCAGATTTGGTTCTGTTCTGCTCCCTGGGTTCTGTGGGCATCAGTGCACCAAGCTGGGAGATCTTTGATAGAATTTGGCTGTTCTTTTTACAAAAGTGAGACAAAAGGTTTGTACACAGGGGGCCACCCTAACTTTATGGCTTCCATGGATTTTCCTGACTTGAATTCCTGGGTGATTCTCTAAGCCACTTTTCAATTTAATTTGAACTTTTGGCACATCACAGAGCAGGCTGAAGATCTAGTACCTTGTATTTAATCTCCTCCCAAAGAACTCCTGTTTATGAAGTATGACACCAATTTGAGGTATAACAAGGTGTTAAGGAGCATAAGAAGTATGTTTTTATAGAACATTTAATATATTGTTTTGAAAAAGGAGCTCAACGTCTATATCCCCCCTTCGCAATTGGAAACGGACTACGCTAAAGTAATTTGAGAAAGGTTGCTCAGCAATAAAAGTCACATTTCCCTTCCAGTCAAGTGTTGTATCCGCATTGCCTTATTTTATGTCACTTTCTTTTATGAGGCTATGAAAACATTTCTTTCTTTACACAACCTTCTATGCCTTTTATCCATCTAGAAAATCAGATTAAAATGAGCTCTTAAATATGAGGTAGCTAATTGCATTATGTATGATTAAAACGGTAAAATAAAATAAAATAGTAGCAAATATATTTAGGAGAGATGCAACAGTTTTTTCTCTTACCAAAGAAATGTGTGTATTATAAGCTTAAATTAAGAGGTCCTAACTGTAGTGACTCCACAAGAAATATACAAAATCCTTAAGCTTTTACTGCTTTCAAGTGATTGTTACCTAAAAGTCCTTGATTGTTAGGTTGATTTTTACATAACACCCCCTTCAGCAAGCAACATTTCTCCCAGGCTGAAAGCACTTGAGACACCACCTATCAAAAGTCATTTTTTTCCCTGTGAAAATTTCCTATCAGATTGAAATAGTGGTTATTTTTTGCCCAATAAACATTCACACTGAAACAGTTCGACAACATAATATTGAGTATAAACAATCCCTCTGTGAAAGTATTACACAATGAGTCCTGCATGTATCTTTATTGAAGTTTATTGTGGTTATAGTCTTATCTGAAATGAGTATGTTAGTTTTGTAATCTTGGAAGAACCATTTGAACTCATTTGTCAGTGAGAAGCCTAAGTCCTTGTGCTCCATTTTTTTAATTTTTATTTTTTTAATATTGGGTTTTATTTTCTACAGCTGCTATTTTGGGTTGGCCTTGGCTCAGGTGAAGGGAATTGCAGCTAGAGGACTGCTCTGATTAATGCTGACTCTGTTCCCGAGGCGGGGGGGGTGCAGCAAAGGGTTGCCACAGTATAGCCTTGCTCGGTGTCCCTGTCATACTCACTGGTTATTATTCTGTCTTAGGACTGCAATAGGACAGTTCTGCTTCCTAATCCTGGGAACAGAGTTTTGAGAGTAATATTTTTTCATTTTCATTTGATTAAGTGTTCATAAAATTTACCCTTTTTTCATCTGCTTGTTTCATGTTTCCAAAGGTAAACTATATTTAGACCATAAATGAACCCTGATTTCACTGGAAAGCAAGTTCAGTCTTTTAGCTACTGCCTGAATGTAACACAAAAAAACCCAAACCCACAAGTTAATGTGTTTGAATTGTTCAGCATAGAGTCCAACCTCAGCAAATTTACTCTAGATTTAGGTCTAACTTGATTAAATTATACATCAAGGTGAGCCAAAAGTCCTATTTCTTTGAAACTAAAATTTTTAATCTTGCCCAGAATCCTCATACATAATTTCAAATGTTGTAAAAGGAGCTGTGTAGACTGAACACAAAGCACAGAGAATAAAGTTAAGCCATTTGTCATGCAAGGCACAGAGCGACTCATTGCTTTTGTACAAAATGTCACAAGAAGTTCCTTTTACCCAACTTACTTGTGCTGATGTCCCTAATGCTGCTACTAATTTGTATGCTCTGATGCTTATGCCAGGGCACTCTCTTGGGCAAGAGTCAACTGGTGCACTTTGAATCTTTATGTGCCAAGGTGTGAAAAGCAAGTTCAGTCTTCAAAATAATTTCCCATTTCTGATGAGGATTGTTAGGTAGTATTGGATGCATTAAGAAACTAGAGTCTTTGAAGGGATTTCATAAGGTGATGCTGTTTAAAAAGATTTTGCCCTTTCCCTGCTGGAACTTAGTATTTACTAACAGCCTTTTAAACATGAAATGAGAGGATTTTTCTTAGCCAGACTAGCTATTTTTTAAAGAAAGTTATAGATGGAACCCCATGAGATTTATAGCTATGAGAATAATGACAGATTTCTGTGCCTAATATAGTTTCTCTGTTAACATATTATGTTTATAATCTCTATCTGGGAAAAGCTGGATTATCTGTCAAAAATACTGGTAATATATAGTCTGTTAAAGAAGGTTGAATCAATTTACCCAACTGTTTTCGTAGAAATGTTACTGTTACAGTCAAGGAGAAAAATTCATAGGAAACAAAGGTTAAACTTTGGACCTTAAGTCCACTCTTAGTGACTATGTAGATGAAAACTGCCTCAATTCACAACAATCTATGTTCATTTATCTCTTGAGTTTCATGGCAACTTAATTGGCCATTTTTATTTTACAAGTGTAAGCCTTCAGCATAATCCTTATGTTGCAATATTGATTAAGTTTACTGGGTGGTTCAAACTCCAGAGAAAATATACAATATAACATTTTACATTTAGTAAATGCTGTCAAATTATTGTTACCTGTCTCTTTCAGTATACATCTTCTCTCTTCATACATATTGAATTAAGTAAAGAAGAAATTGCTGTTTTAAGTGGTCCATAGACAGTCTCTGAGGCAGGAAAGGCTGTTTAGTGTAAAAGCTGACAGTGTAGTGCTTTATCTTTAACGTACTTCAGGTTCTCATCACATTAACTGCTTTCTTCTTCCTTTTGTTTGAATTGCACTTTAGAATAGACCCTACTGCCTGCCCTACAAGAGGTGTAATATAGGCTTTAGGTTTGTTTAGACTGAAGAGCAACATGCAGTACAGTATGACTATAAGATTGTTCATAACAAAAGTTTTTGGGACATTTTAATGCATAAGATTCTCATACAGGATTCTCTCAGTAGCTTGTTTTTCCTTTTGATCATCCAACACATCCTTTTTTGCAATGAACGCATTATTCAAATTGTTTGTTTTAAAGAAGAGAAGGCCAGTTGGACAGAATTCAAATACTTTTCCTTAGAACGTCTCTCACACAAATATTTTGTTTGTGGTGTGGGTTTGTTTGTGGGGTTTTTTTTGTTTGTTTGTTTGTTTTTTTTATTTCTTGGGAGATGATTTATAAATCCTTTATTTTTCCCTCTCCTTCTGCTAATATACTTTGAAGACTTGATCTGACTGTCTGGTATCATACTTCTTTGTAGAACTGGAAGGGTCCTTTTTTTTCCTCCCCATGTACCTTGTGTCTGGGAATAAAAAACGAGCAGGTAGATGGGGGCACACAGAGGCGGGTAGGTGGAGAGGCATATAACTTGTGCTGATACTGCTTTCACAGAACTTACCATCAAGTCATCTAACACATTTCATCTTTACTTGATAAAGTCCGTGCACAGGTAATGATTTAAGAACTAAATCTGATTTCCAATTACAACATTGTAGGATATCTATGTAAAGTTTGTGCTAGAAGTTACCAGAACGTAGTGGTAATCTACAAGTATGTTTTAACAATGCATTTCTTTGCTCGATTTGCACACTTTTCTCTGGTGGTCCAAGGTGTGGCTAGTTATCAGACAAGTCCAATCTTCTGGTGCAGTGCTAAAGATGGCAAAACTTACTGAGAGCCCAGCAGTGCTCCGCGGTGCTATACAGCTTTGAATCATAGTCTGCATCAAGATTGATTACTGATACTTCATAAAAAGTCCCAGTTCTGATTCTAAGCACAGACTCTGAAGGAAATACTGTATCTTTTAGTTGGAGAAATTGGTTATGTGAAGCATATCTTCGAGGTAGTTCTTTTTTTTGAACTGACTTTGTACATCATTAGTTTTCCATTCCATATAATAAGCTCTGTTCTAGATGAATCCCTAAAGGCCAAATATTATTACCATTATGTAGACCTAATGTTCTTTTTTATAATGGGAAAGTTTCCTCCAGGAGAAGATAGTTTTGCAACATTCTGGAAGTCAGACTCCATATTAGCTCTTCCAAAGAAGAAAACTGCCCACAGAAATGCTTATCTTGTGAACTTTGTCTGTTTTGTTGGTGTGTGTTTTTGGTTTTTTTTGTTTGTTTGTTTGTTTTTTAACTCAGTTGTTCTAGTAGAATGCAGCTGTTCCAGTGGGTGGAAAGTGATGATGTGTCCACAGAACAAGAAAGGGTGCTGAAGATCCTAGCCAGTGGTTTAGACTAAGGAGGTGGACACAAGCCAGTAGAGGATTTATGTAACTTCATCTCCCTTTGTACTTGATACTAATTACTTTCTTTGTCGTGTATAGCGTTTTGACTTTTTTTTTTTTAATACTGATAAATTTAACAATAGAGAGGACAACTGCTTGGTTTCATTTATTTGACTAACAGTCTATAGAAATCAGAAACAGATAGCAAGCTCTATCACTCAGCATGAAATGTTCTAATTCTGAGAAAAGAAAACCACTCATTCATCTGTTTAACAACTAAGCAGTTATCCAGTCCTGCTTTTCAGGAACACCCAAAACTCTTTCTCAACCTCTTTAATGTTTGGAATATGCAAAGAATGCAAGACTGGGCCCAGAGCTGGGAAATTCTCCCTGTTAATATCCTTACTTCCATGTTTGTAGATTTACCCAAGTTCAGCCAAGTTCTACTTTGTGATACGCATTCAAATCCAGGTTAAGTCCAAGAGTCTTACTCAGGATTTACACTAGTTTCCCTGAAGGAATAAATTGGTCCAATAATATTGCAATGATAATGGGGGGGGGGGGGGGGGAAAAAAACCAACACCAACCAAAGAACCAAAACACACCAAAACCTAAATAGAACATTAAGACTTAATGTCATTGTGTTTGTGGATTTGAAAGAATTAGTCACATAGAGATCCCCCCTCTCAGACCTCAGATTCTTTGGCCAAGTGTTTATTTTAGTTTTTTAGGGTTTTTGTCCAACATATAGTTAATTTGCTGGCCTGTTCCTGAAAATGTATGGCTTTGCATTACAGATAACCTGGGGTTTTAGAAGCTATAATTTTGCAAATGTTACATTTTAGTCTGCATGCCTTTTCCCTGCCAATTCTTTCCTTCATGCCTATGTGGTCTGACTTGATTCCAGAAGGAAAGTCAGGATTGTATTATTTTCAGAGATTACAGTTCCCCTCCCCCCCACCCCAAAGTTGGCCAAGATACTATTGCTTTTTCTGTGTTATGTGAGTGCAATAATATGATCCACCACCCTAAAATAGCATGTCATTTGGTATCCTGTTGTATAAGTAATGAACCCTTTCTGTATCGCCCTATTTATAAAGAATTGAACCTCCACGGACGTGGAAAAAACCCCATCTTTCTAAATATATTTGAGACCGGTTTATATTTATCTGAAGTCCTAGAATCTGGATAATTTTTCTGAGTTTTCAAAAATATCTTAAAATGACTTTGTCTTTAATCCTCTCAGATCAACTGGCATTTGAGGTTTTCCAACTAGTTTAGGAGTTCTTTACTGTGTTCTGTCAACGTTAGGAGTCTTTATTAAGAAAGCTTCTGTCTAATTTTTCTTCAAAGGAACTCTTTTTGGAGGACCTTATTCTTTATGGTCAGGTTTTCCCAGTAGACACTTACTGCATAAGTTTTCTTGCTTTGATGGTTAGTGACGCAGGAAATTGGGATGAAGCCTTGAGGTTCAACCACTTCCTATTCTTCCAGGATTATGTTCTAAAATGCAACCAGAACTTTTAAATTGTTTCATTAGAGGCATCTGTATTCCTTGAGAAAATTTATAACTTGCTATGTTGCAGGAATTGGGTAGGCTATAGAAATGCAAAATATGTCTGCATTTCTGTGTTCATTTGTTGCTATTGGAAAAGGGCATGGATGTGCTCCAACCTAATGACTACCTAGAATTCCAACAAATATTTCAGGTTCTGCAGTAGCCAGAAATTTGACTTGTAATAACTACTCACAGTTGCTCACAACTCCTTCCTAAAGTATTAGTTGTTGGATTTGGTTTTGGTGTTCCTTGTGATTCCATTCATTGTTGGGGGAAAAAGCAGGATTGACTCACCTGGAGACAAGAATTTACTTAACATGCAAATGTATCACAATGATGACTGCTGAAAGAATGATATTTAGAGATATGAGAGCAGCTAAATTCTTGTTAACTGAAAATAACAACTCTATACTTTGAGAACACGGGTTCATTTCAGTTGGGCTTCTCAGGAAACTTTCATTGATGAAGTGTGTGTTAGACAAGAGCTAAACTAGATTTGGAAAAATCAACATATGTGAAAGGTTCATCGATCATTGTTGAATAGCTTTTATCTGGTCGGTTGTAAAGTATTTACACTTACCTGTAACTACTTAATCTTTCTTGACTTGAATTGAACATTTTTTTAAAGCTTTTATCTGAGAATGTGAGCTATGATACTACACCAGCAGTTTGCATCTGACCAAAGAAGATGGAGCTAGTATAACTTGTACAGTAATTTACAATACTTCTGATTTTCTAGAAAAGCTCTCCTTTTTAAGAACTTCCACGTGATCTCCAAAGCACCCTTTAAATGGGAATTATACTGCTTTTATATAATATAAAGTAGTATTTTATTTTGTATGAGATGGTATAAAATCACCCACTCTTCAGTCGGAGCTTCCACCAAAATTGGGTTTTGATTGAGAATGTATTACTGTGAGATATGGATAAAAGGTCAATTGAGATGGACCTGGATAACAGAGACAACCTTTCTGAGAGATAAGTAAAGAGTTTTATTTCTTTATTTTACTGTTACAAGAATAAGATAGACAGAATAAATACAGTTGATGGCCAAGACAGAATTGTAGATTAGGGATTTTCTTGATGCTCGAGTTAAGTGCATTAAATTGTATCAAGTGGAAGCAGAAAAAGTGCAGGGCCAGCTTAAGCCTACACTAGATCCAATGCTTTACGTTAATTAAAATCTAGCAAAGTAGTAGCGGTACACTTTGCGTGTAGTTACACAGATTCTATGAAGCATTAAAAAAGTTGAAGAATATTAATGGCTTTAGATTTAAAACTCATTAACCATTAGCCTATTGACCAGCTAAACAGAGTTTCTTAGCACTCCTCTGGGCTAGTGCCCCTTCATTCTGCCATGGAAAACTAGAAATGCTTCTTGGCTCAGCTAAAAATGTTTGGGAATGCTGGCAGTATCACCGGGCGAGACAACGTGGATGCCTGCTCACTAAAGCAGATCTGGTCAAACTATAGATATTGCCACTTTTTCACAATGTAAAATAGTGCTCTTCTGTCAAAATATTTGTTTAAATTTATGTTTACTGCCAGAAGATCTTTTTATTATTATTATTGTAATCTGGTAAAAGTGTGTGTGTTATTAGTACCAAAATTCTGAAAAAACTCCTTCAGACTTGAGTCTTGTTATAAATTGATAAATACACATTATTCCTCAAAATGGTAAGGTTTATCATTCACTGCCTGAATCTTGACCCAATATAGTGTGAATTGTGGCTTCATTGGATGAAAGTGGACCACTGAGTAATTCTGAAGAGAAATTTTGCAATATCATAACATTGCCTGTTTTCAAATAAAACTTGGCAGCTTCTGATGAATTTTCTTTGAGATCTGATGAACAGAAGGCTTAAAGTACAATCCATGAAGTACATATGTAGTGAGAAAGTTATTTTGTCACAAACACCTTTGAGTAAAACCCTTAGAACACCACCAGTTCCTAATCAGCCTCTCTGGTTTTGTGTTGACTTATACCACTTCAACCTTTCTGTTAAACATCAATCAATTAAAAAAAGGAAAAATGTGTGCAGATTGGACTACATAATGGTCTCTGAATTATAGATGATTAAGATTCACATATTACCTCCTTTGACCTGGAGATTCTTTTGATACCTTAAGAATAATACTGTTTAAACAAAGGTTAGGTTAAAGAGCAAACAAAAAATAAACAAACTGAAACCCCTTCTTCTCTAGCATGTTTCACCTGTCCTAACCAGTTGCCATAGTATAAAAAAATTGAAATTATGCATCTTTTATTATTTACAGTTCATTAACATTTACAGGAAGCTCCAGTAATCAGGATCTACAAAAAAGCTTATTTGCAGCCACACTCAGAAAGGACTAACTTCTGTTCGCCTAGAACTGAGTTATTCCTCTGTCTTTATTTTGTGGGCTTTTTGTTTTCATTTCAGTGAGTGATCTCCATGTTATAAATAAATTTACCAAAGTAGTGCTGAGCTAAGCAGAGAGCATTACAAATAATCCTACTGAAGGAAAACATGAACTGACAAAACATATTGGAGAGACATCGGCTATGTATGTCCTTATCTTTTCACATTCTTCTCTTTATATTTCCTTAGATCATAGATGAAGAAGAAACACAGTTCATGAGTAACTGTCCTGTTGCTGTTACTGAGAGCACACCTAGGAGAAGGACACGCATTCAAGTGTTTTGGACGGCTCCTCCTTCCGGTACAGGCTGTGTAATTCTGAAGTAAGTATTGTAAGGCATGTTAAACTAATCATTAAAGTAAAATTCAGTTAATAATAAATCTAATATTTATTAGATTAAGAACTAGTGGAGTTCTTGGATGCTTTTTTCTCCTTTGACACTCTTGACCAAGGATAGTTCTACTTGCACAGTTAAATGTTAGCAACTTAAAGCCCAAGTATTCAAAAGTTACTCCAAGCCTTCAGTAACCATGGAATTGGTAACCCTAATTGAACTTGGTAGGCTCTCAGCCATTTTTCACCTAAAAATCCTGAATCTTTAAGATCAGAATTGCATCCATCCGGTTGAGATTTGGGTAAAAACCATGATCTTAGTTGAGATGAATAGGAATGTTCTGTAGAGTCAGGATTTTCTAAATTGACCTTTAACAGTAAAAACAGATCTATTTGTTTAGAGGTGAATGCTTTCATTTTAGAGCTGGTGATCATTTACTGATGTAAATGATCCTATTATTTCTACAGCCTATTTCTAAAACATTTGTATTCATGCTTTTTAAGCAACAGACAAAGGTACTGTTAGGTAGGTGCGCTTTGCTTTATGGCCACTCATTTGTCTGTAGAAACCTTAAGTCACTCCTTACTGTGAAGACTGTCAGAGGAAAATGCCAGAGAAACATTGTCCTGTCTCTTAAGGTTTTGCTTGCCATATTTAATAGGACAGATTGGTCAAATATGCATGAACCACTGGGATTTCTTTGCTTATTTTGAATCTATGTCTGGGATAAGACTTTGCAATTGCTAAGATGTGCCCTGCAGTAGACCAAAGAATTTCAAAGAGTCTTATCAGTAGTGGGGATGCCTTTACAGCCACAAAACACCTCTAGCCTTTTAAGGAGATGCTAGCACAAGGGTTGTGCTGAAGATAGTTCAGGTCAATTCAGGAAAATGTGTTATTAAAATTGCAACTGATTTCTGAACAGGCTGCAAAATTGCCACCAGCAAAACTGGTCCGTGGCTGCTCTCCTCTCACCCTGTGCTTCACTTCCTTCTCCTTTTGCTGGTTGGTGCAAGAGATGAACAGTCTTCTCTTCCACATCTGTGAGGGTGATCTAGCCCCAAACCTGACACTGGCTGTGGAACAGTCTCAAATCTTTGGCAGTGCGTTTCTACCTGCTGCCTCTTGGTATCAGTAAAATAATTCTGTTTAAGATCATCTATTTCAATGTGCACTGAAGCAGTTGAAGAATACACTTACAGTCTTTTCGTAAGCTCAGGACAGGCAAGTGTACAGCTGACTGCAGTAAAACTGTGAAACCTGCTGCTTGCTGGATGGCGAGACAGGTTGTGTGTTAAAGTTATATATGGAATTTTTTGAGATTTCCTTCAGCAATCAAGAAGACTCTTTCAGTGTTGCTGAGATGTTTATCAGTAAAGCTATTTGCTTTTCCCCTCCGAACTGCCTCCCTCTTAGTTGCATAACAAATATTGCTTGAGGCACTTACTAATTCAGTAGTGTAATAATAAGGTGATGATGTTTTATACATCCTTTTAAAGATACAAGATTTAAACTTTAATCCAATAATGATACATAACAACACAAGTTGATGGATTTTTTTTTTTCCATTACTGTCCTAAGTAGAATTGCCATTACCAAAAATAAAGAACCAAAACCTATACTATTCTCACTGAAACTAAAACATCTGTGGCTGAAGTTGGTTCAGGGACCTGCCTGGGTCTTGTCGGCAAAGGAATGTAGTAAAGTACCACCAACTGCAGGAACCTTGATAAATGTTTCTTCTCTCTCCTCTCTGCCGGTCAAGTCATGATGGATGTTCCACACTCTGGTTTTTACACTGTGAAGTACACACATTAGTGCAGAAAACTCAAGAGATGCTCCAGAAATTAACACAGTCAGAACTGCAGTTCTGATGTTATACAAGCAAAAGTATGAAATTGTCACTGCCTTAAAGAATGTACAGAGTAAATCAGTGGCATACAACCTTCTCAGACTGCTGGATGTACATCAGTCAGGCCAACAAAACAATAAAGTGCCAATATAAGGTTAAATTAGCTGACTGGCACCAGTTCCCATAATCTGTTTGGGCAGCTAGAAGAACATCTTAGAAATTGAAGTTCATGGGGAAAGGAAAAATTTTGGTGTTATGACCCCCTATTAACAGTGTCTTGCGGGTGCCTTACATGTGTGTGTGCTGGTGAAAGGAAGTTGTTAGGTACTTTCCAGTAAAAATTACGTGAAAAACACAAGCTTGCTCCCAATGGCTGCTTTATTGACCTCAGAGGGTAAGTAACTGCTCCATTCCCAAGGACGGTTCAAAGAAAGAATGAAACGGTCACCATTATTAGGAGTTGCTGATGCCAGAAATTAACATCATAATGTGGCATGTTTGTGCTGCAGTGCAGTCCTCCGTGGCACCCTACATAGCAATCTCTGATGTGGTTTTGGCATTAACAACATTTACATTTTTTTCTTTTGTATGTAAAGCTTTGACCACATCCGAATTGGAGTTTACAGTCAGCAGTCTTCATAAACCTTCTTTATGGTCAGCTCCCATAGAACAGCATAGAACTGTTGGATGCAGTTTTCAAAATTATTCTGTCATTTGTGAGAGCTTTAGTGATACAATAAAAACAAAAGTCTAAAAGCAGTTATTATTTTAAATAGTTAAGTCCATAATCGTGGAAAAATTCTGAAACCTTGAACTTTAAAGGAAACAAAAGCCCTCTATTTTTCTTTTTTCTCTGTGTGATGGAGTGCAAGTAGTTTTTTATTATCAATACACATCTGTTTCAGTCCTTGGAGACTATCTGATCATTTTGTTTTATCATTTCCAAAACAGAATGGCAGCATCTTGGAGCCTGTTCTGAATCATAAGGATATACTTTTTCCTTTTCACTATGCCCTGGTCCACTGACTTCATTATATAGAAAAATTAAATGTAGTCACAAGTTAAACATAGCTGATCCATAGAAACTTATTACTGTTTTAGTGCCAAATATCAGCATTTTCTAAATTTACAATGGTGTAATTAAGGATAGGGGCTTCCAGGAAGTTTTTCATGGACTAGTACTGAGGTTTGGGAACACTTTTTTTTCATGGTCTGATATGTTTGATAGAAACACTTGATTGCCCACATTTGGCTAGTAGTCTTCTCAATGCTTTCTAGGCATAGTGCATGTGATTGATTTGGGTGTGACAAGTGTAAAATGACACAGGCAAATGGTAATCTGTAGTTCTAGGGTTCAGTAAGGGGTGCTAAAACTTTTGGCATGAACGTATACGTGTGTAATGCTAGCTTTCTGGGTGACTGCAAAATACGAAGTTTAGGAGAATAAACATACATTTGAATTTGACTTATCATTGCTTTGCTTTCTAAAGCAACTCTTTCTGTGTGAAAACTTAGAATTGGGGGGGAAAAGAAGAGGGAAAAGGATTAACAGATGATGTTGCATTGTAATTGCTTAGTCAAGAACAATTAATCCATTCTCTTCATTCCCACTAAGTGATGACAGCGAAATAGCCTGAAGGTTTGAATCCTTCCAGACTCTTTATTGAAACTGCCAGTGGACTGAATGTACTTCTGGGATGCAAACAATAAGTGAGGCTCTATTTGTCCAAACATTTAAGCCTATGCTTGAGTCTCACTGAAGTCACAAGACAGGAGTCTGCTTAGATGTTACATACTGCTTGGGAGACCCTCAAGATTTAAGCCCTCTCTCCACTTGCCTGATGTATGCTAGGAACATTGTGCAGTTAAATCCAATTATAGGAAGGTACACAGACTGTAGCATACCAGCTCTTAAAATTATTTCTGCAGATGGATGGAATAGAGAAACAGCATATCACTTTGGGGATGGCCCCAGACACTGCAAGACAATTTTAAGCACCTTGATTTTTAGAATAACCTAATGAAAATGGAGTGCATCGTTGGCTGTCAGGTAGCGTAGTCAGCCTCATCACGGCACTAGGTACTGAATAGAAAGTTTTGCTATGTGGAACAAAGTTATTATAAAAAGCTAAATCAACAGAATGCACTCAGATCTTACTTAGCAATACAGATTCACTTGGCTGCCTCAGCATCTGTGTTAGCTTCAGAAGCTACCCAAATATCACCATGAGCAGGAAAGTGCTTACAACAATATCTTTCTTGCTTCTGTGGTTAAAGATATCTATTTGGACCATTCTAAGCTGTCATGCTGTGTGCAGTCTACTTGTTTTCATGTTTACAATGTAACATTTAATTTTTCTATCCCTATTTACTTTCCGTTGTTTCTTGTGATTGATTGGACACTAAGGTGCCATGTGGGAATATGGGAGGGCCAGGTAATTTCCTTCATCATCTGATAAAAGATTCTGTTCTAAAGCTTAGATACTAGCTTTCCAGGCTCTTCAGAATGCATTTGCTTTCTAGCATCTTTGAAAACCTACTGTTAAAACTTTCTTGAGAGAAATTTATAATTATTTTTGCTATGTGCAATTTATATAAAAACTGATTATACAGACAATTGACCAGTGGCAGAGCCTGGTGGTATTTATACCATCACATGGAAGTGGAGAAATTTTCAGGGATTCGAACCCTGACTTGGTCAATCTGTTTTAATATTTTGTGTGTCTAATAATAAATGAGTCTAGAAACGGTTTTAACTTTTTTTTTAAACTATTTTCTGCATGTAGACTGTCATGCTTGGTTTAGCATGTTCTACTTTTCAGCAAAAGTAGGACAGCACACCTACATTTTTTTGGTTTTATATCTGACAGCTAATATTTGAAGACTGTGTTTAATTCTGTAAAAAAACAGCTGATGGAGATTTATCTAGTTTAACAAGGAAAGTCTGAAATATGGATTTCCATTAGTGATTTATTCCACTGACCAAAAAAAACCACAATAAGTGTTTATTAAAAGTTTCTTAGTAGTGATGGGGAATCACCTCTTTTAGGCTGCTGTTAGCCCCCGATTTCTAGATTCTGACTGGTTAGTTGTATTCCTCAAGATAAAGGGTCACTGTTCAGTATGGTACTGAACAGGTAGGTAAAGGTCTGACCTGTGTAATTGGTGGAAAATACAGAACAAATAGTTTTCTGCAAGTACTTCTAGAATTCTGTAATATAGAACAAGAGTGAAGAAAATTTTGTAAATTGTCTTAGCTTGTTGCATATTAAAATTTTATGGTAGGGAGAATCCTGTTAATATCCAAATAGATTATATCTGTCAGCTGGTGTAGATGTCATGAAGAGTCAAGTATTGCTCGATGGTAATTATCTTTTCCTCCTTTAACATTTGGTGATTTTCGCTGAGTCTGAGATTAATTGTTAATGTAGTAAATGATGGCCAAATGCAGATAAGTTATATTCAATTTACCCTTTAGAAAAGAAACCACGGTTCTTTGATTAGCTCATTGAATAATTGAGTTCTCAGGGAATGGATGTGACTTGTATAGTAAACGTAACAAAAGTTCTTGCTGACAAGTTATTTATTTTTGCTATACATACCATGTTTAAACAACGAACAAATTAAAATCCGGTATCTATAAATAGTGTTTATTACCACCACTACTTGCAGAAATCCACTGTGTTCATCATAATGTCTCTGCAGTTTGTTTCTGGAAACTTTTTCTGAGCCATCTCCAGGGAAATGTTTTATAATTTTCATGGAAAAGTGTGAAACTTATTGTTTTTCTGCCTATGTAATTATCTTCATGATTTTAATTACATTGGGTTTTGCCTGTATGTAGTCAGAGAGTAGAGGAATTCTAAAGAATTGCAGTCTTGCAAATAAAAACTATGATATATTTAGTACGTATTGGCAAAATCTTTTAGGTAGTTGTGCAATTGTAGCAAAGCTATCATACCTATCTATGAGGACAACTTCAGTTCTAGTCCGTGGGTCCACACCTTGGATACAATACTCAGTTTCCAACCTCTGTGTGCATTCTGGCAGTCCTCTTGCTCTTGAGCCTGCAGGTTCTGAGGGCGAATGAACTCCAGCTAGAGCTTTTTGAACATGTACTTTTTAATGTCTTGTCACTTCATGCATTATATTCATTCAGGTCACTTGGCATCTCACTCTGAATAAACACTACACTAAAATGTGATGTTGGAAAGACTAAAAGAAGAACCAAATGCAAAGGAACCAAATGTCACAAAACCCCACGAGTTCATAACTACGTATACATACTGAAACTGTCTTGATATGCAACCAAATCTCCCCTACAGTCAAAACTCATGATGAGCTCCAACCAGAGAGTCCTTGGGCCAGAAACAGGGCACAAGGCATCTGGATAACAAAACCCACGAAACACAAAAGCAGCTTCTCTGGTGTGTAAATTAATATACGACCAACTCAATAACACTGTGTTAAGAAAAATGTTTATCAGACATGCCAAACTGAAATGGTCAGAATGAAATGCATTTCAGAACTACCCTCTCTTACTAAAAGTGTTGATATTATGATTCTCTGTCACAAAACCAAGTTGCACAAATTTATTCCTACCAGAAAGAAGTTCCAGTTGTCAATGAGCTACAGAGTGGGTCTGCATCAGTCAGACTGCTTCAAATGGGTGGAAGCTACAGTGCTTCTTCTGAAATTATTGCCAGTCATATAAAAGGGACATTTGATAGATGATCGCAGAGTTGAACTTAAAAACCAATAAAGTAAAAAGAATGATGTACAGTTACAGCTGACAAATTTCTGTGTTACTTTTCAGGCTTGTGCCAAGCTCCTCATCAGTACTTATGAGGCTGCAGAGGGAGGAGAAGCAGGGCAAGGTTTTAAGTTATTCAGGTTACTAGATTAAGGTGATTAAGCAGTATAAGTAGATTCTTTGCTCCTCCCTGATGCTCTCACCCACCACTAAAACATTTTATTTTCTTTGGTAGGCTGTACTGACCCCAATATGTGCAATTTTCCTTGGGTTTTTTTTTTTTTGGATACTTACCTGAGTAATATATAACTCAAGTTTTTTTCCATGGGCTTAATTGGGTGTTTCTTTAAATGCTTTACATTCTTTATATTATTTAAATGCACCCTATTTGTTACAAAATGTGAAATATGATGATTTTGCATGCTATTTTAGGATTCCTGAATATGCAGGGGTTGTATTTCTTGAAAAGGTGATTCATGGATTTGTACTTATTGAAAAATCACACTGTTTATTTTGAAGCAGATGAGCTACTAGTACATAGTTGAAGAGCTATGAGGAGTTCACTGTAAAATTATGCCTCCAAATATTCAAAGTGTAAAAACAAACCCTCCCCCCTGCTTTTTGAATTGGATATTAAGCTTGTTATTTAGTCTTTTCTATTTATCCTTTCAGTCTTCCTGTGTGATTGTCCAGATACTTACATGTCAACAATTTTACCTGACTCTTTATTAGAATACTAATAGTGGAGCAGTTGAGCACAGTTACAAAGCATTTACTGAAAGCTTTCCATTATGACTCAATATAATGGCCAAGGAAAAATAGAGAACAATCTGCCTTCCTTGCCTAGCAAGAGCTCTCAGTAACAATTATATGCTGTTTATGGAACAATAGAAGATAACAGTTCTCATATTATAAATAGCTATATTGATTTTCTCAGTAGAATTAATGAGTCTTCTGCATGCAGAGAAATGATCAAAATTCCTATACTAATAGTTTAAAAAAAAAAAAAATCTGTATCTCCCAGTTAACTACCACACGACAACAGCAGTAGCTTCTGAACTTCATTTTTGATAGAGATAATAGCAGTATAGCTTAATATTTCTTAGTGCATAGCTTAAATAATATATTTTGTGTAGACAGTTTATGTATTTTTACACAATTAAGATAGTAATCTAAGATATCTCTATGCATCCTAACAGCCCTTAGAACAAATACAATCTCTGATATATAGAAAATGTACTAATTTTCCATATATGATTCTTTTGACCTGCTTTCATTTTTCCCCATTCTTCACTTTTAGGAGCTGATGTAACAGAAATGTGCATAGTTTTAAATGGCTAGGGACATAGATTGGAAGTGAGCAGATTCTGGTGCATTCTCATCTTTCACACTGGGTTATCACATACAGCTCAACACATTTTTCAATGCCTCTGTTTTCTCAAAAGCAACTAGAGGCCAGTGACTCTCTATAAAACACTGCAAAATAGAACATTTTATGTTATTATTGCACTATTCTAATTCTTTAAAAATAATTTAAATGTTTTCTTCGTCTAGGTATTTTTTACTTTTTTTTTTTTCAAAACAAATAGGACAAAAATTTAAACTTTGCAATGTAACTAACACACTGCCCTGTATTTCATTTTTTAGGCTAAACACCCATGGAGAGTTTACTTGTATTAGGAAGGAAGAATAACCTTCTGCATTTCTATATAGCTTCTATATTTATAGCAGCTCTAATATTAGATTGTAAAAATGCATATTTGCATTTTAATATATACAGTAGCAGCCCCCTGGATCTACTGACTAAACACATCTACATTTAAAACAAAAATCCATTTCACTTTAATTTTCTCACAGATTTAATATTATTTCTTTAACTTCACAATGGGAGCACATGAATTTGGAAAGTGTTGTAAATAGATTTTCTTATAATTTTGTGTTTTTCTAAATAATCTTTTTTACAGCACAATTAATATAGTAATCCTATAAAATCTAGCTAGATTCATTCACATGCTGTTTTGTCTGCAGAATCATAGCATTGCAAAGCAGCTTAATGGTTTTGCTATTGAAAGATGGGTTTATTCTTTGAGGAGTGCAAAGCAATACAAAAACAATGTAGAAAAAAAAAAAGAGTAAGGAGAGGATGATGGTCTTTACCCTAGTGGTAGGGGGAACGTAGTTATGGCTTTATTATAAAAGATAATATTTTTAACTGTTTCACACTGCACCTTGGAAATGCCTATGATAATTTCACATAAAAAAAAAAATCAGTGTTATGGCACATTTTGTGGTAAATGGAAGCAACATACAAATACTCTCATTGGTCCATATGGCTATTATTTTGCACAAATACTTGTATTTTTGTAAAACAAACTGGTTTACAAAAAAACTAAAAACTGTGTCCTTTGTGCAGTAGGGTATGAATGCAGGCATTAGAAAAGTACAACATTTTATGGTAAGACACTGATCTCAGTTCTCTTTTTGATCATCATTGCGTTTTCTCGAGACTTTCTGGGGAAATACTGCAGTTAAGATTAATCTTTAAGGTTAACAGTTGACACAAACTCAAACACAGAACTGATCAGAAGTCAACTGTATTGTCATTTGGTACTTCAGCAAAGATATAGGGGATATTTAATACTTTCATTTTTATTTCTTAACAATTATACATGCTGAATTTCTTGGTCCTTCTAGATTCTCAACACTGTTCTAAGGATACTTAATGTGTTTAAATTGTGCACTTGGAAAAATCATATGTAGTAGCAAGTCAGGTATAGTGTTTTCTAGTAATTCTAATTTCTGATACAAAACTTGAAGACAAATAGGGAAGCCATAGCAAATTATGTTAGGACTGCGGTGAAACACCCAAGTCTTTTACTGTCTGACAACAGTATGACAATGGGATGAACTATGATTGAGTTGCCCCTGTCCACCTCTGTTGTTCTCAAAGGTGGAGCCTTGGTAGTCCCCATAAGGAAGTGGTGCCAATACTTACCTGTCATTGCGACTGTCTGTTTTGCTAAAATGATTCCTCTGATGCCCCTTATTCTCAGGTGCTGTAACCCTCTTTTCAACCCATGCCTTCCTTCAGTCTTCTTTTCTCTAGGCTGCTCAACCCCAACTACTTCAATCTCCTTCCCCTTCTAGGTATCTCATTCTTCTCATTAGTCTTATTTGAACTTTCTCCAAATAATCCATATCCTTGAATTGTGGTACCCAAAACTGGACATTATAATCCTACGGATGCCTGACGTGACTCCACAGGGTCACAGGGAAAGTGCTTCCACTGTAGTGTTTGCTGGTTTTCATAAAAGAATAATATTTACTTGTGTTAAACTTCTGATCCACTAGACTTCCTTCATCCTGCTTTCAAATACTTCTCTCATTGGCTTTTTCCTTTCTGTCTTTGTGCAAATAATTACTCTCATCTAAAACTAGGACTTTGTGTTTAATATTATTCAATTACAGCTTGATACTGTCTGCGGTCAGTAACTTGTTCTCTCTTCCATCATTCAAGTTATTAATGAAAATACTGATGTATGCATAACCGCACTGAACGTGAAAGTCTTCAGTGAGTTCCTGTTGAGTTCTAAACATACGAAAAAGCAAATTCTTTTGTTTTAAACATATGAACATTGCTATCTAAAAACGTCTGCCATCTAATTCTGATGTAATTAATATGTAAGCATTTTAAATAAAATTTTGAAGAAAAATCTGCTAGTTTGATGGATCTGTGTATTTACAAATCTAAAAAGATGTATGAAAAATCAAGAAAGTGTTTTTATTCAATAGTATTTTTTATTGACAAAATTTGTGTTAGAGAAGGATAAATCCTTAAAGAATTATTACATTTGTTTACATATTCTGAGAGGAGATGCAAAAGGATTTACGACATGTAAGGAGGGAAGTTCTCTGAAATATCTTGCACTGAAACCTGATTTTGTCTGAATTTTGCTCCCAGTAAATAGGGAAATAAAACAGTAAACTGATTTCTTTCTGGCTAAATCTCTTGTAGAGCCTGTATTTTCATAAATTTCAAGTAGTGGGATGAAAAAAAAAAGACGACTCCATAATTTTCTTTTTGTTTGTTGTTTGTAAATGAAAATCATTGTTAATTTAGGAGCCTGACAGCTGTAGAACATTTTCCATTCGGCAGCAGCTGTCAGTAGCACTCACAGTTTATTTTACAAACAGATGTTTAATCTGACTTCAATGCCATTGTCAATTTTTGAGGGGAAACAAAGAGAGGAAAGGAATAGAAATAATCATGATAATCATAATTTGATTTCCTTTTGTAACATAAAGCAGAGTCACTATTGATGACATCAAAAGTGTTTTCATTTTTTATTACTGAATGTTTTAAATCAGTTTTTTTATAACTGCATGAACAGAAATTAAGCTTTCTCAATACATGGTAACTCACGTTGAGGAAGTGATTTGTCTTATGTCAGGAACTGAAGGCATTATTTTAATGTAGTATGCTACATTTTTAAAATATGTATTTTATTTACGAATCAAAATGTCATACGATTTCTACAGTTTACGGGTAAAGAGATTTTTGTCTCTATATTAAAACCAGGGCACCACTGTCATACAAACATAAAGTTTATGGTAGTATAATAGTATTCTCATTTCACATCAAAAAAAGTGAAAGGCAAATTGGGTCCAGTAATGACGAAACGAGGTAATGAAAAAGCTAAGTAACATAATGTGGTTCAGTTTTAATTTTAGTAACCAGTGATTCTTATCCAGTGTGTGCCCAGTGACTAGGAGGCTTTAATAAAATGTGCTGTTAGAATATCTTGGCAAGATCCTCTGTTATTCAAAATGTCTATAGACCCAGCTGAGAGTTGAAATTGGCAGTGTATGGTCTCAATCCTATAACACTTTGGCCATTCTTAGATGTTACAGAGTCTCATTTAAATTAGTCATAAAGATGGCACATCTTACTGGTCATTTGCTCCTTCATAATACAATCTGTTCAGGTATTTCAAGATCATGTATTTCTGTGAGGGTATACAAGTAAATCTGCAGTTAAATTTAAGAAGCTGTATAGGGTGTGCTGTTTTGTATGAAATTTTCTGTTAGCAAAATTTTTCTAGCATGCAGAGTTCAATATTTGCTGAACTGTATGCATGCCCTCAAAAACCTAGAACAGCTCGGCATAGCACATTTTATAGTTAAAATTTCAAGCACAACTATATTTCAGTATGAGAGGCAAATGGCTGAATTAACAAAGTGTCAGATTCTGCCATCCTTACTTACATTGAATAGTGTTTAAAGTCTCATGTGGATTTAAATATATGAACTGGAGACTCTCTAAGAGTGACATATTATATAATTAAGGGTCTCAGAACCTGAACACGGTATTTGTCTTGATTCTTTTTTTCATATGAAGCACCACAAAATCAATTCTCAGTTGTTTCCTTAAAGAGGCAGCTACGTGTATTACTGCAATTCTTTAGAAAATATGGAAGGAAAAAGCCACCTAGGAAAGGAATCGTTCTCTGTGTAAATTGACTGTTGAATTGATTCTTGTTGTCTTTCTACTTATCTGGGATAAGAAAGGGATTTGTGAAAGGATTGAAATATTAAATTCAACTAATAATTGTGTGGGCCATTCCTTTCTTTTCCTTGCAGTAATTAGGTAACCCTTTTTCTATCTTTTCTACTTCATTAGACATGCATTAAGTATCTTTGCTATCTGAACAGTAGCAGTCTGAATGCTTTTTGCACTGCTTTCCTGAAGAAATGGATTTGTTGCTCAGTCAGTTCACTGCTTCAGCGGAATGTAGTTTAAAGTCTTGAAATGCACCAGAAAGCACACTTGATTTCTTTAATGGTTTCTGGGTTTTGATTTGCTGCAGAAAGGATAGGCTTGCAGATAGAGGCCTGTGTCTAGAGAAGGAATCAGCTCTCTTCATTAGGAGGATAATGAGCTTGACACTCACTCCCTGCACAGACAGTGTATGTAGCCTGGTGATACTCTTAATATGTACCAACAACTCATTTAAGTTCTACAGATTGCCTATCATAATGTTTCTTCCCATAGATTTCTCTGAAAATGGAATACACACTTGTTCTGTACATAGAAAAAAAGGTGTGCTCTCCCATGATGCAGTTGCCTTGCAGTTGTTTGCTGAAGTAGATATACGATGAGACAAGGAACTCGTGTACAAAATAGAAAAATGTTCCACAGTGCAGAGATAACGCTATGTATTAAGGTACCACCATTTCATGATAGTTCATAAAGAAATTGTATTGTTCATCAGAGTTAATTTACATAACAGATACTAATGAATAGGCATTTATTTAATTTCTCTGAATAAATCACAGGCAAAACCTTGTCTTCAATACGGTGAAGAAACACAAATAGCTCTTCATTTTTCCCAGTTTTATAGCAGTGGTCTGTATTTTTGCCACACATAGTTCTACTCAAAAAGTACTAAATATGTTCAGGCAAGTAAATAAAATAAATCTAAACTCATGAAGATGAGGCAAATTTCACAGATACTCAGATACGTGTTTTCTGCATTGTCGTTATCAGTAAGCCATTTGGCTCACCAAGAATTAAGTTTTAAGTGCTGCCCTTATAATTTTCTAGTTTTCCAGTGGCTACTCATGCTTTAGAAGAAATTCAGGCTGTGATTCTCTTCTGATGAAGTGAAACTGAAGTTGGTAATTGATTTCTGTAGAAGGCCAGTCAGTTCTCAACAGTGTCCTCTCACAAGCAACAGCAGCATAACACTGCAGGTCACACCTAGATTTTCAAAACTCCCTCAACATCAGTGTATCTGGTAATTGTATGTGTTTAGTTTTCAAAGCATGTATTTTTCTGTCTTTTTGTCCTGTGTAACTGTTTGGTGAGAGCAAATGACTGCCTGCTATAAAAAAACCAAATTCAGACAGGTATACCTCATGTTTTTGTCTTGAAGGTCAGGAGATTTGTTTTCCTTGTTCTTTCAGTTTCAAAATCTAAACCAACCATTGGAAAAGTTTAAATTGCACTGCTTGGGTGTCAATCTCAAACACATAATCGATTCACCTATTTCCCATACACATACCTGAAGGAGCACCCCTGCTTGTCTTTACAATGTCTGATCCCGTGCTCTATTTCCTCCTGCATCTCTAATCACACTTGGTGTATCTCAATTATCCATGTTAAAACATCTCCCTCTCGGAGTTTTAATGAAGTTAAGAATCTAATTAACTGCACTTTTTTCCCAAATAAAACTTGGTGGGGCTGGATTCCAGCTCTTAGTCTATGCCTGCTTCTCAAAGCTGCTAACATGAAGGGTAATTTATCATCTTAATCCTTTCCATTACTACTTACTACTGTTCACAATGCTCCTTTAATAGTTCTATTCATGTGCTCTCCTTGTCCTGATGATTGAGCGAGATACAGACTGCGTAGCTTTTGCTTAATCCCTGGTCCTTTAAGCATAGTTGTAATCACTTCCTCCATGAAATGATGACCTTTATCTGGGTCAACAAGACTTCAGGAGCCCCACAGAGGCAAAAGGCTTCTTGATACTGTTGGGTTTTTTTCCTCTCCCTGTTGCTCTATGTTGTATTCTAGAAAAGGCTTTAAACCACCTTGAGAAGGAATCAGTCACTTCCAAGCAGTTTCATTACCCCAGACTGTTTTGGGGAGGAAGTATTGGGGAGGTAATATATATAATCTACATGCAGTCACATCCACAGTCTGACAACCCACTGCTGCGGCAAAGAGATACAACTAGACTTCGTTCTTGCCTTTCCTATGTTCCTTTCCTAACACTTTTTTCTGTACCTCTCAACACTGCTATTTCCTTAACCCTAAGAGTATTTTTCCGATTTTCATATAGCATGTTTAGCAGCTCTTTCTCCATTTGCTTTCTTGGTCCTTTTGTTTCTGCTGTGCTCTAGTAACAGCCATTACTGCTGACTTCATATGTCCCAGGTCTGCTGCTGCTTTAGCTGCTGAATCTCCCTTATCAATCTCCTTCAGCTTCCTGTTCTTATTCCTTTGAGCCTTTAGATGTCTAATAGACAACTGATCCCCATGGCAATTCCCATGAATAAATCTCTTCTGCACCAGTCCTTATTAAAAAATAGCTCTCTCACCCAGCCTTTACCTTCTCTTAACTTATTCAAACATCCAGTGTGATGTTCCCTTCACACAATAATCTGAATCGGGTAAAATCACAATCGACCCAGCCTTTTGTTGTCTTTAAACTTCAAGGATTACTGTAGTCTGTTTGTTGGGCTGACCTGCTTAGAGTGCTCCTCGTATGTTGTCCCATTCAGGTTCAAGGCGTTCATGCCCTGGGCACCATTTCCATCAATATACTTTGAAATTCCACCAGTGAACCAAAGGTGATTTGTGCAGTAACTTTGCACTGAAATCCTTCAAAATCTTCCTCAATCCCATATGTAGGTGTTGTTTGTAGATGATTGGGCATTGACCTTCTGTTCTCATATTGATTAGGGCACAATAAAAGAGATCAGGTTACTGAAAGTTTCTGAGGCTCTTTCAGAAGTTCTGTGGTTCTTCAATATTAATACCCACAGAGCAATAGAAGTATCGGAAGCTCTGTGCTTCCTGTCAACGATCCTAGGAGGGTATAATTTAAAGGAGACATCTTATTTGCATCATGATAGTGGCAGTACATGTGCATATTTCATTTTTGTATTGTCCAAGGAGCTGCTGAGCATTCCCAAACATAGACTGAAGAGCACAGCTCTCGTATGGATATTTTTATGTATTCATAGGTTACTGAGGCCAGCTTGCTTTTTTATCTGTTGTAGCAAAACTGCTACCAGTGCTACTAGTGTGGCAGCTAATCGGACACGAGAAGGTTGTATTGAATTTGGCATTTTTAGGGCTGAAGCAGGAAGAGCAAATACCCTGCTGTACAGCTTCCTTGCCATTGCATTCTCCAAAAATCTATGTACCAAAATTTTGCAACAATATTTGCTACAAATCCGTACTGCAACTAATTTTTGCAACCAGAACAACTGTACAAACTAGAGACACTGTCCTAACACTGTTCTCAGCCACAAACTTGTTGCAGCAGATGTCGAACAAGGAGTAAGAGGAGAAGCTTGGTGAAAACCTCCCTAATGATGTAGAATAATTTCATGGATGAATTTGATCATTCTTTGATAATTAGGTGTTGCATGAGTAGGGTGGTCTTTCAACTGTTTCTCAAATACCATTTGAATGTGCCTTCTTCCCATATACTGTGCCTTCAGAATGAGGAAAGTGGAAAAGTTATAGATCTCAACACTTTTATCTTTATTGGTCTTTTCTTCTCTTTTATTTCTCTGCACTCATATCTTTCAGCGTAAACAACCAGTATCTCCTGGTATTAGCTGTCTGAATGTTCAGTAGGCTGCAGTCTCAGCTGTCAGCAAAAGCTTTTAGAAAAGCCCAGGTAAAAGAGATTCAGTTGTTACAGGTATTAATTCTTGAAAGCTGAAACGTGTGTCTCAGCTGCACTAAGGAAATGGCAAGTCTCTTCTGATGGTTCCAGATCCAGTTCCCGTGAATTTGTAGTGTCAGACTTATCCTCAAGTACTAAAGGTACTGCATCAAAATTAAACTTCTCTAGGCAAATACATTCATAATATTAAGGTCTCTTTTAAGAAGTTGTAGTAAGCGTTTTAATATCAAATCAAGTTAGCTTAGTTTCAGTGGGTGTTAATTTGTTCTGTTAATTGTGGCACTTTTAACCTTCAGGCTCCTGTCAACTGAAATGAGGAGATGATTTTTCTGGATTTGAAAACATCAAATACTTTATTCCAATTTGGATTTCCACTACTGATTACCCAGTAATCAGTATTTTACAAGTGGGTGGGCCTGGTTAAGATGTTGCTCTTGACATACAATTTTTCTCTGTACAAGCAAATAATTTACTTATTAAAATATAACTTCAGTATATTGCTAGTTGACACCTCTTCCAAAACAATAGTTGGAGAATGACAGCTCTGATATTTTTATCTACAAATTCTCTTCCTTCCTTCCTGAATCCCTTAAGAATACTAAAGATTTAGAACAATATTTCTAAAGTTTTGAGGAATTTTTTCAGGCTTCATTAACTGGGCACTCATGCTGATATTTAAATTTTACTTATTTTGCTTTTTAATACAAGATACAAAAAAAATGGGTTTTTTATCCCCCCCAACCTGGAGTGGGGGAAGGTGGCTCAAGAGGAGAAGGGAATACGTGTAGGATATAAAGATTAAAAGAAATATGGTAAAAGTGCAAATATGCTTTTTACTGTGTCACAGTTGTCCACACTTGCTGTGCAATAATGGCAAAATCAACAGAGGTCAAGTAGTGACAGCAAGGAACTTGAGGACTGGTGAAGAGCAGCATACGTGGGAGGGTTTGAAATGTAATCTTTGCCTGCGTGGTTTATTTTCTGCCATGTCCTGGCATAGCAAGTAAAGCAGGCTACAGACTGAAAATGGGGGCATGGTTGCCTCTTTCTTTTCGTGCTTCTCTCGAACACCCAGAGGAGTCAAGTCTTTGAGTTCCCTGTGCAAGTGGGTGTCACAGAGGTTGCGTAGACCTTTTAAACAGAAATAAACCAATGTTTGATAAGGTGGGGTTTTTTTGTGGGGGGTTTTTTTTGGGTTTGTTTTTGTTTTTGTTTTTTTTCATTTTTCATTTAGATTTTAGGATTTGTTAGTTAATACACAAGTGTTTTGCGTTGGTTCTTATCACGTTAGCTCAATTAATATAGATATCAGGTAATATGACTTTGGGCTCACTAGCTTGATAAAAACTATACAAAACCAGTACTTAGAATAACAAAATAAATATATCCTCCAACCATCCAGTCCTATCCAATCTTTTCTGACTTTTCTTTACAGTATAATTTATAATGCTTAGTTTTGAAATTCACGGAGATGGTACTTGCTATAAAAAAAATGGTGGCTAGCAAAATACCTGGTGAAGATACAGCGCGCAAATAGCAATGGGTATTAAGCAATATGAAATTTTCTCAAGAGTCCTAGACAAACTCATTCTTTCATCTTTTTTGCCTTTGGTGGGTTTTGGTTTTTTGGGTTTTTTTGCATGTAGTAGGTGTAGCATACATGTCAGAAATGATTTTGTCAGTATGAGTTTTTTTTCCTGAAGATTTTTAGATGTATTATTTATGTCTTGTGGCCATTCAAGCAAAGAACAGAGAGATTTTCTGAGGACAAATACAAGATAGCAGCATATGTAATTGTGTTTTCCCTTAGAGCTTTTTGTTGTATTATATATGATGGCCAAATCAGTCCTGAAGTCAGTGAGCTCCTCTGTATGCGTGTGATGGTAGACCCAAGTATGATATGAAGGACAACCAAAAGGATTTTGAAGCGAGAGCAAATTTGTAAGAGAAAGTTAGAGCACATTGCTCTTGCTGTGGGGTTTCTCTCAATTATATTTTCTGACAGTATGGGTGAAATGTCGAAAAATAACTGAAGGATATTCTCATGTATATGTATGCACTGAATTTTTTAGAAGTGAGCAGCTTTTATTGTTTTTCATCTGACTAATCTATTAGAGAAAAGACACTCATCCTGTGCAGGGATGTAAATGTTGAATTATGGCAACATTGATAAACTTCAGATGAATATTACTGTGTTTTATCCAGCATCAAATATCAGGTCTGGTTGGTTTGCTCAAACTGTATTAACAACATACTTAAAACTAACCAAATGAACAAAATGACAACAAAAAAACTCACATCATCTGTGTTAGCTCCTGAGTTAGGCATCAAAAAAGAAATAATTTCATTTAAGTTTTTAATAGTCCTGACCCTTGTCAATGATAGCTGATGACAAAATTAGATTCTGGTGTAGAGGGAGCTTGCTCTTTGGTGAGACAGTACAGTTTCCTAGTTGAAAATTATTTTGAGGAATGTAGTTGTCAAATACCCTATCAGTGTAAAAATTGATGGGCATCTAATGGCTAAAGGGTTGTATACGCTTTCAGAGGAATTTTAATTTATTTTTAATTAGCGTCTCCTAAATATTAGAAAGAGATGTAAATGCTGTTGGTAAACTTCTGGGAGTTTGCACATTTCCTGACCTTGTAAGTGCTTGACAGAAATATAGGGTTGTTTTTTTACAAGACAACACCGAAGGAAATAAAATGAGAAAGTCCTAAATAATGCATTAGAATTACAAAATCCACTAGCACCAACAAAATTACAGTAGATGTAAATACATGGTTTTCACCTCACTTTCTAGTCCTAAGGTAAATGGTACATTTAGAAATTCTTTCTCTCCAAAAGACAAAACCAAAAAAGCAAATGAACTTAAGGTCCTGTTAGGTATAATTTTTCTCAATACCTTTCTGGGGTGAGAAACAACTTATAATAATGTAATTAAATCAGTAAGGCATGGAATAATTAAAATTTTGATGGCTGGAAGGGCAAGGCAAGGTTAAATCATAAGTAATATACAGCAGGAAAAGTTTCTTATCTGCAATCCAGTAGTTTACAATTATTTCTCAATATCCAGGTGAAACTTAGGGTATCCTCACCAGCTCTGACAAAAACTGTTTTATTAAAATGCAACCCTAATATTGTACTTAATGGTTTTGATGTAAGCTTAAAAAATGTCATAGGAACAATTCCTATAGATCCTCTTCCTTACTTCTTTTGTCACATCATGACACCCACAGAGGCAATTTAAAATAAGAGTATTTCTGTTGATGCTAGGATTTGACGAAAAGTAAGGAAGGTGATCTAAAGCTGTTTCTATGGAAGAAAGGAAAGAAAAAAACCAAACCGCTCTCTTTCTGGTATAACTTGGAGCATTCCCAAGGCTGCTCTGAATTTTTATGCTTTATGACATTTGCTGTTTGTTAATATCCCAAACACAATTTACGTGACTTTGGTATAGATTTTCACAGCAGGATGGTACAATCATTGTGGAACTGTGCTGGAGAGGGACCTTCTTATTCCAAGGAATTCTTTCAGGGCAGGTCTCAACTCCCCTCACGCTCAGATGTGGTCTGACCAAACTGAGACAGGACAGAGACTCTGACCCGCTTGTATCAAACCTACAACGTTCTGAAGTAGTATTGCCAAAACAGATATTACAGAAGCTACCAGATATTCCTTGATCTTGCTGACAGAACTACAAACTAGAAATAATAAGTAACATTTTTAGATTTATTTTTTTTTTAAACAAAACCAGGTGCTGCTAGCTGTATATATGCCTGTAACATAAGGTTTTGCTCCTTAGTTTGGCGATGGAAAAGCTTTAATGTAAATCCAGAAGCATCACTTGGAAGATAATGGGAACCAACTAGATTTTTGGAGTAATATTTGTTTCCTTTTTCTTTTTTATTCCATGGTATGCTAACAGCCAAAGAGAGAAATAAGTAAATTAAAGATTCACTTAAATCTGTTAAGATGTAGGGGAAAACATTTGGATCTCCCCTTCCCATAAAGTCCAGACAGCACTTGATATTGGCACTGGCGGGAAGGATTTATGCAGACTAAGCAGATGTGTACCTTGTATAAATTCTTACCATTCCATTTTTGAGCTGTTTTTGTAAGCCTCAAATCCAAAGGAAAGAATCTTTAGTCCAAATCAGAACTTTTATAGAGGAATAAAACATGTAAAAAAAAAAAAAGAGAGAGAGAGACAGAATGAGAACAAAAGGTAGTGATAAAAACTAGGCAAATACACTGATCAGATAATTTCATCTGTCTTCAATCTAGAAGCTGATTATTAAAACAATGAATATTTTAAAATTAAATTAATATTGTTTCTGAGTATTTGTAAAGTTGTGTGCCTGCTTTTGGTATTTATGCAGCTGTCTAATATACCAATCCTGTTCCACTCGGAATCAGTAACAAAAATCCCATTTAGATTATTGGCTCCACGTATAATTTCAAACACAGCTGAAAAGACAATGACTCAGAAAGCTGTGAAGCTTTTGCTGTTAGAAAAGGAACTGTTCCCTTGACATTTCACAGTGACAAGCTTACTGCAGCACAAAAAAATAATATAAGTTCACTCCAGGCTTCAAACAATCTTTCTACGTTTTATTTCTAAAATAACTGCTTCTGAAACTAAATACTCATATCTTTGTTATTTGCAGGTTTGGGAGCTCCTTTATTAAGCAGCTGATTTCTTGTTTGTTTGGATATTCTAAGTGGTTTTTGGGGGTTGGTTGTTTTTTTGTGGGTGGGTTTGGTTTTTGTTTTTTTTTTTTTTTTTTTTTCCTGTTGTTTTGGTTTGGATTTTTTTGAGTAAGCCTTGGAAAACCTGTTCTTTAAAATTATATTTACAGCACAGGATCATAGAATAGTTTAGGTTGGAAGTGACCTTTGGAAGTCATTTAGTCCACCTGCCTGCTTGAAGTAGGTGGTGTTACATCAGGTAGGTTGCGTAGGTTGCTCAGGGATGTGCCTGATCAAGTTTTGAATATCTCCTGGGGTGCAGATTGCACAACCTGTCTAGGCAGCCTGTTCCAGTGTTTGATCACTTTGACCATCCTTGTGGCGAGAGAGATTTTCCTTGTATCTGCATGGCATTTCTTGTGTCCCCACTTGTCTGTTGCCTTGCATCCTACCACCATGCACTTCTGAGAAGCATCTGGTTCTACCTGTTCTGTATCCTTCTGATAGGTAGTTGAAGACAACAAGCAGCAAGATCCTTCCTTTGTATTTTCTTCTTTAGACCGAGCGAACCCAGTTCTCTCAGCCTCTCCTCAGACATCATGGGCTCCATTCCCCTAATCATCTTCATGTCCCTTCACTGGACTTTCTCTTGTAATGTGATGTCTTTAACCGGGCAGCCCAAAACTGGCTCTGATTAGTAGTCCAGATGTGGTCTCACAAGTACCAAATGGAGAGGAAGAAATCACATTCCGTGACCAGGTTGCTATGCTTTTGCTTGAAACCACCAAGGAGGCTGGTGGCTGCCTTGGCGGCAATGGCGTGCTGCTGGCTCATGGTCAGCTTGTCCACCAGGACCCCCAAAGTCTTTTCTGCAAAGCTGCTCTCTGGCTAGCAGGTGCCCTGTACTCTACTGCTGTAACTGCATTATTCCGTCCTACGTGCAAGACTTTGCCTTTGACTTTTCACGGGGTTCGTGCTAACCTATTTCTCATGCCTATTGGGATCTGCCTGTCTAAAGAGTAGCCTTGCCCTCCAGCATGTCAAAGGCTCCCCCAATTTAGAATAATCTGCAAACTTGTTGAGGTTGCATTCCGCCCCCTCATCCAGGACATCAGTGAAGATGCTGTTGGCCCTAGTATCAATCCTGGAAGATGGCTGCTGGTAACTGGCCGGTGTATAAGAAATTAAAGCATCTTCACAATATGTGAGCTGTGACAATGCATATACATTTCAGCTCAGGTTGCTGTTACTTTGCATTTTATTAATTATCCTACACAAGTGTTTTCCAGTTTTATGGTACAGTGTTTGAAAAACCATGATTGATGGTGTATCAAAAATTGTACGTGTTTCATTGTGTCTGTGTGAAAGTATTGGTTCTCAATTGCAGTGTAGCATCCAAAAAGTCTTTAAAGTTGTCTTTGTTTTCAATGTGAAGGTTGGAAAAATAAGGTAGCATGCCACTGTCACAGGCTGGCCATTGGGCTCATATTCTTGCTAGTAGCTGTTTTGGTGGTTTTGTTTGTTTTATTTTTTCCCCTTGTTTCTTGTTAGAAACGCTGAAAAAGATTTCTCAGAAACTTTTCATTCTGCTTCTGGTATACTTGGTCAGTCTCTTCTGGCACCATTTAAATTGTCCCATGTCAGTTCTCATACTAATAAATGACAGATTTAAGTAACTCTAGGTTTCATTCACTTTCTATTATTTGTTACAGGCTCATATTTACCCCAAGTGTAGACACTCCCTTATAAAGATGAGGCCTGGGAGTTCCCCTTCACCAAATACTGGCAGATCATGCCCTTGCTTTTTGTAAAATTCAGTCTTGCTCTTCTCTGTTTCACGCTGTTTTTTCAGAGCCTTGGTTGGTTGCCTGTATTGTCCTTTACCACATCTTCCTTTAGAAGATGCCAGCCCTATTAAGGATGAGAGCAAGCTGTAGTTTCTGTACCCTTTCCAGTTTGATCTAGCTTTAAGAGGTTTACAGAACCCAGTTATTCTCCTGGGTGCTTTATAATGTGAAATGAAGGATTCCTTCCTCTCCTACTCTGACCTTGTATCTTGGCAAAGAAAACACAGTAAAACCGCATCTTATTTTTGATAATTTTATGGGGTAGGACATGGTCAAAAAAAGGTTTGCATGACTACAGTAACAATTCTAAGCATATGCAGTCTTATTTTTCTTCTCACTTCAACGGGCATGAGTGAGGAGTAACTCTTGAGAGATCAAGATAATTATTTAACCGTAAAGTTCAGGTAAGACAAGAATCTGGCCCTTGCTATTTAGAGTTTTAAATACAAGTGATGGTAAAAAAATGTTGCTAGAAGAATGTGCTCCCCTACTGGTAAACAAAGAAGAATGCCAGCTCCCAAAGCATGTTCTCCTCAGAAAACTCTCTGTCCAAAGAACGTCTTTGAATTGAACCAAATTCTGTTTTCTTATAGAAAGAAGATAAAGTTTACATGTGAATTAAATTTTTATAGTTAAAAAATGGTCAAAGAAGCTAGTTAAGTTTATTTAGGACTACAAAGGGTCACCTGAGCCATTTGAACATATTTTTCAGTTGATTATTGATTTTGACATTTACCGTATGGTAGTTATGATACCAATCTGCAACAAGAACTTGGGCTTGGTGCTTTGCTGACTTGAAGATCTTTGATGCAAAATTCAATTTATGGTCTCTCAGATGGAAGGCTAAAAATCAGCTAAATTTCAGCTGTACAATTCCAGCTGTAAAAAATAAAATTGCACAGTAAGTCTGGTTTTCCCTGTATCGTTTCCAGATTCAACCTCCCTGCCCCACCCCAAACTGAGGCTTATAAAATTTCATTTTGTTGAATTATAAGCCTTTATAAAATATACTAGATTTAATTAATTTTATGGTGGTTTGTCTTTTGGAAGCTTTGAATTACTTTTAAAGACTTTAGCTTATGGTAACTCTTTTTCTGACTTCTGTTTTACGTGATATTTGCACTAAATTACTGTCATATGTCAGAAGTATTTATCTCTTCAGAATGCCACGTAATTTCCTACAAACAGCTGCTTGCTTTAGCTGTGCTATTTTTCTGAAATCAAATATAATTTCTGTATTTTAATATAAGATTTGATTGAAATACCATATATTCAGTTGACCGTCATGTGGTTCAAGAGCACAGATCCTCACCATATGACTATGATCACTTCTTTAGAAGTAATAACATTCTAAATTTTTGTAAAATATGATGAAATTCAAGTGCGAGTTGAAATAAAAATATCATCTCTGTAGTCTTGTATTGTGTATATATATTGTCAGAAGAGGGAAATATGCCTAGGTCTGAGCAGTCCCATTCTGTCCTTTTGCTACTTTATCATGCATTTTCTTCTTCCTTTAAAGAACAAATATATTTAAAACTTTTTTTTTTTTTTTTTTTACTTTATAGAGCCAGTATTGTGCAGAAGCGCATAATTTATTTTCAAGATGAGGGTTCTCTCACCAAAAAAATTTGTGAACAAGGTAAGGTAAAGTAAAACATCCTTCCGACCTTGTAATGTTCTACATATTTCTCTTAACTCATTATATCAAACTAAAATTTTGAGGCCTGGAACAGTCTCATTCAGGTTCAAATTTGGGATTTTCCATTCAATTATGTCCACCCTTATCACATATACTGTTCCTCATACTATCTTCCTTGCCTTCCCCTAAATGTGATTCTTGCAACTTTTTACCTGGTCTTTGTGTGAAACCCGTTTGTCTCCAGGGCACTTAGTTTATTGAATCCTGGGCTATTTCATCCTTTCCTAAACCTAAGCATTGCAGTTGGTTACTGCATACCACTGGAGAATTTATATGCTTTGGCTGTCCAGAAATTTCAAGCCTATTGGGTTTTGAGATAAAGCGAGGTTTCGTCTATATCAGATAAGAACCAGAAACAAACCCGTTTTGAATCTGAAGACAACTGAAATAGTACTGCCTTCTTATTTAAAAATGTAGATTTAAATCATTACATCCACTAATACATATGACCCAGGTATTTCAAGGTTCTAGTTTAGTCTAGTGTACCCCAGCTGAAACAAAAAAAATACGTGTTTAACTCAGATTTATTTACTGGAGTATTTATTATGGCAACTTTGCTGTCATCTGTTGGTTTTGAGTTGTAACTGCTTTCAATGGGTACCTTGCTGCTTTTTCAGACTCAGCCTCAGAAGGTGTGACTGACAAACCAATTCTAGATTGTTGTGCCTGTGGAACGGCCAAATACAGGCTAACTTTTTACGGGAACTGGTCAGAAAAAACACATCCCAAAGATTTTCCACGTGAGTATCATTCTTCTACTACTGTTGTACCATACAGAGACTGCGAAGATATTGGAGCTTGTTGTACGACACAACGTTAGTTATTTACAGCTCAGCAGTGTAAATTATGACATATATGGAATACTGCTAATGTTCAGTATTGAAAATCCATGGATCTTTCTGTGAATGCTATACATCATAAATAAATTCTATTGATTTGCCTGACAGTTTGCACTGAGGTGTGTATGAGATCACATTTTCAAGATTTCTTTGTGGTGAGAAAGGTTACTTTTTTAAGCTTAGACCGGTTTATAATGTAAAGCTAGGAAATGAGATTTTAAGAAAAATGCCACAAAGGATGGGCAACACACTAACATTTTGATTTTACAACCATGCCAATCTAGCCTGTATATTTTCCTTCAAAGTCTTTTGAAAGATTCTGGTTAGTTTTGGTGAGCCCTGAATCTTGCTGCCCAAGGACATCAATTAGATATATAGACCTTAGAGTATTCTGTCTTCTTTGTCTTTGTTGGTTGAATAGACAGATAAAATACACATTCTGAGCTTTGCCTGTCTGGATTTTTAAAGTTTCTGAACTACGGAATCAGTATTCTTGTTGCAATAACCCAAGTAACTGTAAAAAGCTAAAGTTACAAAAACATGTGTATTATGCGTTTGTTCTTTCATTACTGATTCCACAGTCTGTGGTAATAAAGGCTAGGAAATTATTTGAGAACGTGAATCACATTTACTGGTCTTTCAACTTTGTTACGTTGTCTGTGGCTGTTTATTATATAGACTTTATATGTAGATTTTTTAAAATTTTATTGTTATTATTGTCACAGTGTCAGAATATCATCATGTAACTCAAATATTGTTTGTGTGTCAATCAGCTCATAGTTTTAACAGCCTAAGCAATATTGCAGTTTTAAATTGGATGTAGCATTGTTTATATATTATGTGTCAGCATAATACATGGGAGATAAAATAAGCCAAAACCAGTAATTGCTATTGGATGATTTATATATTGCTCAGTGTGACACTTTATATGCATTATTTGTATGGATTCAGCTGGTGGTTAGAAATAGGGTATGAGAAAATGACTGAAAACTATAGTTACTGTGACTTAATGATGTAATATTGGGGATAAATGGCCTTTTCTTTTAAATCCAAGTCAGTGAACACATGAAGAGTATGTGTGCATGACTGAAAGTAAGCAAGTTGCAACAGTTTGCCACAACAGTGGACTCTGGGAAGAGAGCAGTCTACAAACTGGTGAATTATATTAATGTTCTACCTAAAAAACTGGAACAATGAAAAGATAACTGTATAATACTAGCAGTATTAAGCCCCGTAATAACAGCTGCTAAGATTTTACATTTAAATTTCTGAAAGTTCAGAAAAAGATCTCATCCAGATGTAGTGATATTAAAAATGAAAACTGATCATCAACATTATTCTTCAAAATATTGAACTTGTGCAGTAATTACATTAAAACAAAATGTTATTCATGATGGACTGCAGTAAATCACTGATTATTTGCCAAGCCATCACAGAAAAAATTCGGCTCTACTCTTATAACTCCAGTATGGCTGAAATCGAAAGCAGATCATAAAACTTATATTTTGTATCTTTTCTTGAACTTACCTTCTGACTTGCTTTAAAAAACACTAAACAATATGTACTTTGTTGCTTAGCTTTTCTCCAAAGAAGTGCTTTTGCCAAGTAAAGTATTTTCTTTTGCTATTACACAGAAATGTTTCTGGAAGGTACAGTGCAAAACTTTTAATTCTGGGAAACTATTTTGAGGTTTTCACAGATTCCATGAAGGAGGAATAACATTACGTTTATTATACCAGTGCAATTAAAATACATCTGTTCCATTAAATTTAAAAGCACATTGTCTGTTTAGGAGTTATGAGATGCACCTACTCTATAAGGCATTGCTTAGAATGAAACCACTACAACACAATCTTGTTCTGAGTGTGCCAACTGTAGAGTGAATGGAGAGAGGTGTGCCACTGCTGTAGTAGAAAGGGGTCAAAATCTAATTCTCAAAATAATTTTGCTTTCATGGATCTCAGACAGACTGAAAAAAAAATATTTTTTTTTTCTGATTTGCAAACTGAAGCTTACAAAAGTGAGCACACTTTTCAGGGGATTTTTGCAAGTTATCACAACTCCTGATAATAGGACTAGTGGAAGCTGACTATTTCACTTGTTATTAAATCTGGCTCAAGGGGATCTATTAAATTTCCTAACACATTTTGCCAGTCAGAAAGATTTGTATTCACATACGCCCTGTGACTTAAAAGCATTTATTCTCTTTGGGTATTACCCATATATTATAATAGAAATATATATGCTCTCCATCATGATTTGGTATGGCACATCTATGAAATATGTCAGAGGATACATTCTCATGTTGCGATGACACCTTGATCTTTATGCAAAAATACACATCTAAGTGTGTAAATTGAGAAACTACTCATACAAAAAGGAAGTGAAATAACACCATTGGAAAGCTGTCAGCATTCTGCTTGCTGTCTTAAGAATTGGATAGTGACATTGGACTGGTGACGCAAAACAGCTCTGGCCTTGTCCTGCTCAGACTATTTCATGTAGAGAAGTTTCTTTGATGTTTAGAGGAAAAGGCATGAGAAATATTAAGTTGCCTCTTCGTTCTCATAAAAAATGGAGGCTCAAGGTGAGAAGTGAAACATTTGCAAATGTTGCACCGGTTTTGTAAAAAGTTTAGAGTAGAAGTGGTATACTTTGAACAGCTCATTTGGGCAAGTAGGTAGGCCAGGTGCTTTCTCTGCAGAGCCAGTATCTTTAGGGCGAGGTGTTTGGTGGAAGAGGCTGGACTCTGATTACAAAGACATCAGATGTTCTTATCCTGTTTAGGATAGCGAGTGTGAGAAGCTTTGCAGCACATGGAACAATTCATTATCCATTTTACTAAAGACTTAAAGGCACTCTGGTTCCTCTCTATAGTGATAAATTTTTCTTTTGTAGGGACTATGAGGAACCTTCTCTTTCAATAAGTTTCACTAAGTGTCACTTACTCTGTTTCAGGGTAAACTGCTCTCTATGACTTGTGAGATAGTTAGACCTGTGTTTTAGGAAGAGAGAATGGGCAAAACTGGTGGTCCCATCACTGGAGCTGAATGACAGTATCTCTCTGTGGTTTGACAAGGTGCCAGTGTATATTTAAGGACCAATTACTAGATCTTAGATCAAGAAACCATGTTCTGACACTGCAGTCTCTTCAGCTATTACCTGTGGGGGAGGGGAGGTTTTGTTTTGTTTCTTCTCTATTTGGGGCTCAATTACTGATTAGCTTTAATCGATTCTGAAAATATCAAGCCTGCTGCAATTCAGACCTCATTGGTCCAAGTTCAGCATTAAGGAAACTATGGAGGTTCTGTTTGCTGCATTGCTAGGCCATCTCCCTCATTTATTCTGCTTGCTACGCTTTTCTAGCTTTTTTTCCCCCACCATTGGTGTTCATTTTTTATTTCTATTCTGTTTTGTCTTCTCCTGTGATTAGGTTCCTGCCTCTGACTTTATTCAATTCTCTACACTGTCTTTTTCAATTTCATTGTGCTACCTTTCACACCTTAAATTTGCATTCCTTTTGTTTACTTCATTATTCATTTTTCATTCATTTATTCTAGTTTTCAGCTGTTTTTACTGCTACTCTCTACCTTTTGCATTGCAAAGAAAAATGTTAAGTATTGTCTCAGTCCATCATTCTGCCTCCCTCATCTCCTACAGTCTTTGCATTGTTACCAGACTGCTTATGTGAGCAGTTCATTTTCTCATCCTTTTCCTTTAAGCCCATATCTTTGCAGAGTGCTATTTGACACTTAAGTGAATTCATTTTTATTTCCAGTACTGTGGGACTCCTGTGACTCCTTATTTCTGCTCAATTCTCTTTTCAATTCTGTCAGACTTCTCTAACATTTTCTCTTTAAACTTCTACATTTTTTTCTTTTTCTGTTCAACAAGACAAGAAACAAGAACAGGAATCCTTTTCTCTAGCTCTACAACTCTTACACTATGAGAAATTTCAGCAAGCAAACCCAGTGAACATAGAAGCACCAAAATTCGCTTCTTTGCTCCCTTCCTAAATGAAAGGGAACCGCTAATAATGGTTGGGGTGAGGGTGGGGGAGGAGATATGGTACATGTATAATTTAAGTGTGCAGAAGCAGAAAAACCAGCTATGTCGGTGCCAATAACAGCAGTTCTTTACCAGTATTTCAAAAGTTTCCTGGAAGAAGTGCTGGACATCATTTGCCCATAGAAAGCAAATGTTTCACCTCTGTTTCAGCAGGAAGCTGCTGGGGGAAGTTTCTGGCTGCAAGCCCTTTATAGCTCTGTGCCTAATAGTGTTTGGGCACAAAGCTATAAAGGAAAATCTATAAGATTTAATGCATGCTTATACGTACACCTTTTGCTGGTAATTTGCTGTCACCACTCAAACACAAATCTAGTAGACTGTTAGAAACCAGTATCTCTCAGTAAAGAAATTACTTGCTGTTAAATCTTTGAGTGACCATCAAAGTCTTCCCTTCCAGGTTTCATTCTCAAAAATATTTTACATGGAAACCTAAAATTAAAGGATTCTTGAACTTCTCAAAGAAGTGAAGTTTTCGGTGAAGAAAAAAATATACTAAGCCTATCTGTTTGGGGGGGATTCTTGATTAGCCAGAATACAATCTTTCTCACCTTTTCTGCCTGTGGTGTTATATCTAATAATTACTGACACTTTATGCTATATTTCTGTAGTTCACTGGCTTGTTCTTATTACTCTAAAGATATGGTGTATTGATATAGTGAGAACTGACAGCATGCAACACATGCAAAAGCTTGGTACTGGTGAAGACCGGGCACTTCAAACCTTTCACTTTAATAAAAAATTAGGAACTATGTTTTGAGGCTGTCTTGATGGTGGTTGTTTGTTTTTGTTTTTGTTTTTTTTCCCCCCATGAAAGGACGCACCAACCACTGGTCTGCAATCATTGGTAGTTCTCACTCAAAGAACTACATCCTTTGGGAGTATGGAGGATATGCTAGCGAAGGTGTCAAACAAGTCGCAGAGTTGGGGTCCCCAGTAAAGATGGAAGAAGAAATTCGACAGCAAGTAGGTGTAATTCAGTGCATACTTTAAAAAATGCATCCTACCTTGGCCTGTGAATGATTTGTCATTGACATTGTCTGTGAATGTCCTTTTGCTGGCTAATTTTCAATTAAGCAGATTAGGAGATCTGCCTGTCTTTCTAGACTCGTTCTTACCCTGGCAAAAGCTTTTGTCTGTGAGAGGACAAGTAAGTTGCAGTATTCTGAACTTAGAAAAATCTATGTGTCATGCAAGGCATAAATCAGAGGTAGAAAAGCAAAATTCATCTTTCCGGGCTTAATCGTGAAGACACTAAGAGTTTGTTGAAAGAATACCATAAAGACGGCAAGCAGTGTGCCTTATTCCTTATTGAAGTGGTGATTTTTGGTTTATAGTATATTGTAGTATTTATTTCTTTTTCTCTGCACACCTTATTTGCAATTTTCTGCAGATTCATTCAAGGTAGAAATGCTCTTAAAGGAGAGTGAGGTGATTTGTGTTGCTGAGCAGGAAAACTTTACATAATTGCACTAATAAAATTTGATTAATCAGGATTATGGTTTAAGGGCAAAAGAGCTTTTACAGTGTATCATCTTACAGGGGACTGATTCTGCTGAAGAGAAATCATTCTTTCAAATAGTTTATAGATGATTTTCATTTTGTTACATCAAGTAACAAGCAACCAAATAAAATATACCAGCACGCAGTGATGATTATTATTAGGATGTCTACCTCCATGAAATTTAAGAACTCACTGAAAATTGAGCTCTGTTATAGGACAGAAAGAATGTAAATATTATTGCATACAGTAGAGCAATACATACAATTTTATGTAGATGTATGTGTGTGGGTAAGTGCGTATATAACATATCGTTATGATCTCTCCACATTGGAGAGAAGGCAGAAATTGCCCCCAACAGCTTATCACCTCGTACAGACAAGACAGGAGCAGAAGGGAAACAGCATTCGGTAAGAACACTTGAAGGCAGAAAAGTTAAAGACAGATCTGGTTTACTGGAGACGCTGTCAGATTCTGCTTTCCTGACTTTCCCCCCAAATTGATGACGTGATACAAGTGAGGAGGCGGTCTGGTCCGAGGCAGAATGGCCAGGGGGGGTAGCGGGGACAGCAAAATGGGAGCCAAAGGGCTCGTTCGGGCATTTCATGTGCCGGCTTTGCTATGCCAGCCTTTAGCATGCCGTGAGAGGCACGACTTACTCTTTAATTGATATGCGATATTTTTAATGTATTCCTGGGACACTTTCTGCTTCTGCCGAATGTACTGAGAATTAAAGATTTCAAAACAGCTGGAATTTTATAGAAGTATTTGTGTTTCAATCATTCAATGCCCATACTTTTTATCAGGTACAAATTTTAACAATAAAATCAAAGTAAATATTGTGAGACTGGAAAACAATACTTTACATTTCAGTAATGAACAAAAATATCTTTCCCTATTAATCATTATTTATGTATCATAAGCTTGCTTTCCTTAATTATCTTTTTTTCAGGGAAAATTATTCTATCCCTTAATTTTGAGCACATGCAAGAAACCCTCCGTACTTACAATCATTTTTGCTACATTTGTGTGGATCTTTCCTCTATTTCATACTTCTGAATATGAAGTTAGCAAAACTAAAAGGAGGACAGTTGCTGTTCCCAGGCCTGTGGGCAGCAGCGCAGGGCCGGGGCCGTAGCCCTCGCCTGCAGCATGCCCACAGCGGGTAGTGCACTTCTCACAAGGCCAGACCTGGGTTTGGAAATCTGCTGTGTGTCTACTGTGTTTTGTGTGCAGTTTCTTAGGTGGATACATCGACATATATTTATGTAGCTGGCATCTGCGTCATTGACATTATCAAGGTCATATTAAGAAAAAAAAAATCTACCTAAGGATTTTTATGAATTATTATTAAAAATTGACCCTCCATGTATGAAATGAAGAAAAAAAAAGGCTTTCTTTAAACAGAGCTTTATTAAGAAGTGTCCTAACAATTATATGCTGTTAACTAAAGATTCTCAAGCGTGAACATTCCTGCTCCCCGTTTGACAGACTGCTGAATCATCATCAGCTTTTCTTCTTGACTGAGCACCTTCCAATGCTCTGTGTTGTTACTGTAAAGAGCCTGTGTGATATTTTTGCATGGATGGTCTTGGGTACTGTAAATTTGCTTTGTAGTTTGTTTATCTCGGAGGACTTAAAGGAACTAATCAGCCTTTTTATTAAACTTTTCCTGGCAGCCTGGAAGGAAAGCCACAGCACATAAGAGTTTTACTAAAACAATCTGTCAAGTGGTTGATGTGTACAATAGGATAACTCATGCGTTACACTTCAGGGGTTATAAATGAACAAACAAAAGATGGAAAAGGAATTATGTGAGCAAAAGAATGTTCACTGACCTCATGTATCTCTGAAATATATTCACTCTTTTACTCTGTTTTCAGAAAGTCTGATGTGTCCAGAACCTGTTATTTGATAAACTGCCTGGACAGAAACAGATACAGAATTTGGCAGGGGAATTCTGAATCTTGTGATTGCTCTGTTTAAACGAACAAACGAACAAGATAGTTAAAACATGAATCAAAAAGAATAAAGTGTAATGCTAAATGTCATATCCTAGGCAGATGAAACAAGATTAAAATAGAGACATAGTCATTCCTCTTTGATTTAAATGTCTCACACCTTAAGAGAACTCATTGGGTTTTGCCTAATTATTTTAGGATAAATACTAAGTAATTTTGCCACCAATTTTTTTTTAAACCAGGATAAGTAATATTCTGTACCTTGCCACTATCTCTGGGAAATGCAGTTTGTACTCTCTGCTTACTCCTTATGGACACGTAGATGATATTCTTGCAGGTTTGGCTTAATGCTCTCTGAAATGTCAGTAAGTAGGATGACTTTTTACATGGTCTTCAGTGGCCTCACATTAGAGCTGACTGTACCTCCAGATCTTTGAGAAGAGCAAGTTCTGCTTTCCAGTAAGATGCATGTAAATTTTTTGACACATGATAATTTAAGTTCTGTGAAGACAATTTATTAATTGAAGATGAAACCTGAAATATGCAAAACTTTCTACAGAATGAAATATGTAATTGTTGTGAGTCTATCCAAATGTTTATTTTTACAAAATAATTCTGGTTTGGATTTTTTAAAATACATCCATGTAATAACAAAAAAAGAAAAGGGAGTCAAGATTAAAGTAATTTTATTGTTGGATTGATCCTGATTGATTGATTTTTTTGAGAAATGTAATTTCAGTATTTCAGTTGAATAGTTACCATTTCATCACCTGTTTGGTAACACAGCACTATGTTCATCCATAGAAAAATGGGGTCATTAGATTTTTCTGACTGAAGCTGGTAAATCACTTGAATTACAGAGAGGAATCTGCAGTATATTGATTTTTTTTTCTTTTTTTGTTATAGTGCTAGGCAAATTATTACCGTGTTTACTGAAACAGGCTCAAAATTTTGCTTTTTGAATTATCTGTTATTGTGTACTTATAGAAGTAAAAATTAGCTAACCAACCAGGGCAGTTCAACTGAGTTGCACTTGTGCTTGACAGAACAGCTAAAAATTCTCCCTGAACATTTAAGCTTCAGAGACCATAATACCCCTCAAAATGTTTGAGAATAAGACTGCTTTGCACTTGAAAGCTGTGATTGCTGCAGAAGTAGTTTAGTCTGTGCTTGTCTAAAGTAGCTAAAAAAAATCAGTGAAAACATTATGGCTTGGCCTGTGTTGCAGGTGGAGATTAAAACATGTACAGGATCTTAGATTATTTTGCCACGTATTACTATTGATATTTCTGCTACTATTGTTACTCATGGAAACTGGAAGAAGTTGGCCAACTGGATGTCTACCTTTGCTTAACCAAACCTTCAGTGAATGGCACCAACATACCCGCAGGGTCCCCTTTCTCCTCAATCCCCGCGAGGGGATTTGAGTTCCCAGCCAGTTTTCAGAGGCACCAGCCTCTCTCTGCTGAAAAGGCAGGAACACTTAGGAAATATTAGTATGGCCATAAAGTCTAACATGAAAAGTACAGTCACTGTTCTTACAAATAGTCCAAAAGCCCTTTAGGTTTCCGTGCAAAGCCCACAGAAGATTTCAGTAGATTTTGGACTTGGTCTAACAGTGAAATAGTAAACTCTCCCAGCATACTTTCTACTTTAGTTACAGCCTGACGGCATGTTTTTAACACTGTCTCTAATCTAATTCTGGGCAGATCAAGCTGCTTGATTGTAAATTTGTATCTAGACTTTTGTTTGCTCCGTTAGACTCCTCTATCGCTCTGTGCATGCATCTCTTGTGAATTGTGGTACTTTTTATGCCTTTTGAATTTAAGTGGTAGATTTTCCATCCTTTCCTTTTGGAAGATACACCTTATATAATATTTCAAAATCTCTGGCATGTTGGTAGTTAGAAGTTTTGAAATGCCTGTTTACTATGCTAAATTTCTGCCAAAAAGAAATTGTCTCTTTATGTCATAAAGGGAAGCTTTATCTACCAGTGAATAATTCATGCAATACAGTTCAGAACACCTCTTCTAGGGTGGCTTTCATCTTTTAATGAACTTCTGTTGGAAACCGTATTTAGGATGGTTCACAGTTTGTGTTGCTTCCTTTAAAAAACAAAAATGTTCATCCCAATTGTATTCTTTTTTTAGTACTTGATAATAATAAAGATATGCTTCTCTAACAAGAAATAAGGCTGATGTTGAATGCTGTGCTATTTTGCTCTTTGTGGCCATATGATTAATTGCTGTAAGAATGATACTAACGTAGGGCAAAGTACAGCATTCATTTTGAAAAGACACATGTTTAAAAGGTGCCTTTTTTTCTGACAACTATTGAAATAAAAAAAAACCATTTAAAAATAATATTTAATGTTCTTTTATATCTTACTAGTGACTTATAAGGCAGATATTTAGAGGTCACTTCACTTTAAAAGCAAAGCCAGAGAGAGAGAAAATCAACTTTTTCTGACATAACAGTAAATAAAATGTTTCTAGAAATTCCCTACTCTTCTGAAGAAAGTGTGGAAAACTCCAAATTTGAATTTCTTCACTGAGTGTTATTTTTGTAGGCTTATATAAACAACATAGTCACTGTATGTTCCCATCAGTAAGCTGGTATTTTGTTTCAATAGTTACTGTAGTCTCTAACTGGAATTACATTGCAAAAGTTTTGATTGTTTGTGCAACTGTTAAGCAAACATGTTTTGGCTTTAAAAATAACTAAACATGTGTAATGTTCACTTTGAGATACCAAAAAGAAAAGAAACATTCAGCTAGGAACATAAAAAAAAAAAAAAGTCATGTCTCTCTTTAGTAAAATCTTCACTTCCATTTCAGTCAGAAAAACTGTTGTTTTATTGGTGAAAGTAGTCCCTGTAAATACTGGAAAATACTATCAATTTTACTAATTCTGAATAGCACAAAGCACCTCCAGTTAGTCTCAAAGCTATTGAAGTTAATCACTCTTTTACAAAATCAACCTCTGATGAATAAATATTAAGTGTAGTATTATTTCCTGGGCCAAAACATGAAAGATTCAACATACTTTTAATAGTTCATGCAGTCAGCCAATAAAAATGAACAGGAAGATTTGTGCTTATCTGAGCAGTCTGAATATATCATTGTGCTATGGATAAGCTCTTAATCATTAAAGCACAGTCCTTATGCTACAGTTACTTCGTGTGTGGTTCTTCTATTTGGAGGATTGTGAGAGCTGGCAGATATTGAACACATTTTGTGCAAAACGTCCCTTTTATGATTGTGGTCATCTCCCTGGTTTAGAACACCAGGCAAAATATCGTTTTGAAATTGTATTTAGCCTTGGGTCAAAACTTCAGCAAAATAGTGGCTTGGTTAACAATGTTGGTTCAAGTCTTGCCAAGTTGCTTTTTGCCAGGTTTAGCAACAAGAACAGGAAAATGCTGTAAAATTACTGGAAACTCACTCTGTCAGTTGGGTTGTAAATCTTAGTAAAACATTCTGGTTACCATTGCTCGTTTGGGTTTGTGGTACATCTTTAATCACCTTGTATTAGTTACGTGCAGAGCTAGGCCAGGTGCCTTATTGTCATAGAGAAATGAAGGTGCTTTCTGCTGTTAAAGATCTGTGAAAATCAGACGGAGAATTTTTGTACTCGTGCTCTAGAAACTGTTAAATCACTGTAGTTTTGTTCTGTGACGGATGGGTGTTTCCCTTGGAAGAAACAGCCTTTGCGATTTGACGTGACTGGTGCAGTCAGACCACAGAGATGACACCAGCCTTGTGCTATTGTTTCGAAAGTTCTGTCTCAATGTACTGGGGTGTATGATGCATTGCAGGAAATTTCTTCATCTACTTAGAATTAGAAAATGTTTTTCAAAATTGTCGGCACTGACCAGACTCCTGTTAGGACATTGTTCTCGTACACAATAACCTCATGTTGGCTCGCGTATGCTGCGCGTAGCTATGCCATGCAAACGTAGCATCAAAAGCACTTCTCCCTCCCTGCATTGAACACCTGGCCTGTGCTCTGTCCGTGAACTCATCTCCAGTCTGCTCAGAAATGTAGACTTTCCCCCCTGCTTAAACTGGCATCCAGTCCAACATTTCCATTCTAAAAACCCAAGTAATTTTAAGGAGGGATATTCTGTCAATGTCAAGGACACTGGTACCCTTCTCAGCATTCCCGGGAGTCAATGGCACACCGGGCATCTCTCCGCCTGCCTCTGGGAGAAGCTGCAGGAGGTTGCTGGCTAAAGCCTTCTTTCTTAACCCCTTTTCTCAGGAGTTACTGACAATCTCCTATCTTCCCTCATACCTTGCCAGCTGAGGACTGCTGATTGTTTTGGTAATAGACAAGTAGAGATGATATGGGGAAAAAAAAAATCTTCATAATTTTTTTTTTCTGCACTTTTAGCAGCAGTTGCTATTTGATAATAAATAAGGCAGCTTGGTTTTTAAAATCCCAGGTTGTGAGCTCTCATCTTGTTTAATCAGTTCCGGAGGTTTCACACCTCTAACTTGTATTGCAGTCTTTGAAGTTTTGCTGTCTGAATAATTACTCAGTTATTGATAGGAAACAATTTGCATAATCAAAACAATGACTTAAGGTTTTATCAGTTAGTTCAACAGTTAGTTCCCCTTTCATTTACCTTAATTTGCCTTGATGCTTATTTTCTTCCATTTATTACAGACCCTTCATTTCTAGTACAAAACAGGAAGAAATACAAATTTTCAGTAAAACCCAGTAATCGGGTTCAATTTGAATAAAAAAACCTTCAAACAAGGTAGAATTCTTTCTGCAGAAAACAGACCCTTCAAGAAAAAAAATTAGGATTAACTCAAAGACTAGTCTTTCCTCAGTGAATTCTGATGCTAAATCTTGCAGAAATGGGACCAACAAAAATTCCTACACTTTTTTAATGTCTGTAATAGTTGAGAGGCCCATCAAAGCTTATAAAGATTTTCTCTGCCTCTTTGATAACTGCCTAGATTGCAGTGAAGCAATGCTAGAGGAGGGAAACTGTTGCTTCTGCTTCTGGTAGATTCATTCATTGGGACAGTATGCAATAATTTTAGCTCTCCAGCACACGGACATAAAAGTCACTAGGAAATGTCATCTGTTCAAGACAATACGATTGGATTGCTCGACATTGTTTGCTAATTTTAAAGTCTTTTAAAATGTCTTGCCTTTTCATTTCCTGCAGGGAGATTTTATCATGCTGTTCTGCTGTCACAAAATTACTACTACCCTGTAGCAGATTCACCCACTTGAAAGATGCAATGAAATGACTTTCAAATTATTTTCTTTCAGTCTACCACTGTAGTATTTCTAAAATATGGACATTTCAGATGCATTGATTCTTCTTGTGCTGCTAATACTGGGCGACAAACTCCATCTGATAGCAGAAGTTCAGCACTCGTAACACTAGACTTTGGTCAGAGAAATCAATCTGATCAGGACTTGCAACTACTCTGTTTTGGAATGACAGCTCTAAATCCTAACAAGGCACAACAGATTCATTTGAGGAGGGACTCTAGGGCACTCAGGAACTGTCTTACAGCAACACAAGCAGAATGTTAAGTAACATAAACTGTAGAAGAGCTAACACCAACAAAGTCAAATTGTTTGACAGGCATGTACAACAGATGCTTAGGCTCCTCCTCCCCTGGGAGACGTCGCCTAACCTCCTGTTGACTTTAGGGAAGTCTGTTTTTTAAGGGTCAGAGTACCACTAAAAATTAAATTAGGGAAGAGTTTACTTCTCTCTGAATACTTTCATCTGCAGTGGCTTAACCTGTGATTAAAATGCAGTGGCTGCCTAGCCAGCGGCATTCAGCTGCCTATTAAGGAGGTGCTGCAAACGCTAAAGAAATGCCTGAACTCTCATTAGCAGCATTTGTCAGGAACCACAGGATCTTCCCGTTTTCTCTCTTGTTGCATTGTAAATATTGTTCAAAGGAACAGCATGATATAACAGCTGAAGCTGAAGAGTCCTACTAGCTCATTTGACTTGCAAATCCTTAATTATTCAGATAAATTTTCAACTTAAACAAAAACTAAGGATCCCCGCCCCCCAATATCAAGTTCGTTGTTCTGGCATCAGCTTTTTAGGGGGTTTTGTTTGTTTAGGAACCTCAGTTCAGAACTCTGTTACTGCGATTATATCAAATGCTTATTTCCACCTAAATTCCAGCAAACACTCAGGAAAATACCACATACAAATATCATACATATTTCAAAACCAAATATGGATGCAAATACATGAATGTTACTCAGCCTGTGTCGTTTTCTAAGACAGCTCCTCTCCGTCAAACATCTAGATGACAGATACTGATTTCAAAATCTACTTATTGCATTTAATGTGCAATGAATAGGCATATTCAGGTGTTGTGTTACATATGTATTAATATGTAATGAATCAACTGGTGCAAGACACTGAAAAGGGAGGTAATTCATCAGTCTTTATTTCAACTTTTAACTTTGTTTTCTAAGGTTGCTTTTCTAGTCTGAATCTGAAAGGTCTAGTGTGTTGTATTTTACTTCAGTTAAAACCAGAAGCAGGACTACTTATTTTTAAGTGGGGGAAAGTTAATGCTGTTGACTAGTCTTCAGCTCAGGAAAGAATGATGTGCTTTTGCAGATTGTACGTTTCTTTGAAGTTCACCGGTCAAATGCTGACATAAAATAATACATGAATGAATTTAGGAACTGTAATATATGCTGTGACCTGAAACAGATTCAAGAGTTAACACAGGGTGCAGAAGAAAATGTCTGTTACCGTCATTAATTTCTGCTTACAAACTCTCTGGATTCCTTTTAAAAAGATGTTATTGGATTCTCTGCCAAAAGAGAAAGTTCTTTCCTTTAACCATAGCTGAACTCATTCATTATATTCTTTCTCCAGTCAGTGGTATCTTCAGATAAGTATTATTACTTATATCATGGGCCGTATTCTTCTATTCCAAGAACATTCTGTGGAAAAAAGCTGTACAGAAGTTATTGGAAAGGGGACAATCAACGGTAGAGTGGAATACTTGTTACCTGCGTTGACATTCACCAATATTTGATGACAATATTGTAGCAAATTATATAAAATATTGGGATCAAAAGTAGGTGTATTGATAATTAAAAATATTCTACAGGAAATGTGTTTTCAAATAATAATTTGGAAATTTATGTGAGATAGTAACCTGTATCACAACATGTAAGTCGATGCTTTGCCAGGATAAACACTTGAGTAGCTCAAATACTTATTTTCTTCTTTATGAGTGAAAAGAGGCCAGAAATGTACCTGGAGTGGTCTATGAGGTGCTTAAATACTGTACACCTTAACTATATTGTAAGTCATCTAATTTGGAGTTTATTCCCCTTATCATATTTTGTTTTATACAATACTAGTCACTCTTGGGAAAGGGAAAAAAAATGAGCTAAGTGGCTGGATAAGTTATTTTATTTACAGAAATGGAATGCATCTTAAAATTATTATCTGTGCTATGTTCATTATGAATTGGTAATACTAATTTAGATGTTGAGGATGCAGTGATTTTTGCCCCTCTCCTGTTCTTTTACAACTGACTTTTTGAATACTTTCAATACTTCTAATATATGCTATACTCTAAAAATATCTTATTTAAGAATAAATATCAACATAGAAAACAGAACTGTAAAATAGCTCCTATTTTTAAATTCCATTAAAATATGGAAAGGAGAAAGAGTTTATTAAGCATCTTTTTATTATAGACTGAAAATACTTGGACTACATAGTCCATGAAGTTATTTTGCTGCACAAACCAGATAAAGTCTTGATATTAGTTGCAGGTTTGGGGATTGATTATTGAATCTCAGACAGACAGACATGCCTATGTTGTGGTTTAACCCCAGCCAGCAACTAGCATCATGCAACCACTCACTCACTGCGGATGGGGAGGAGAATCGAAAACAAGTAAAACTCATGGGTTGAGACAAGAACAGTTTAATAATTGAAATAAAAATTGAAATATAATAATATAATAATAATAATAGTAATGAAAAGGAAGATAACAAAAAGAAGAGAGAGATTAGACCCAAGAAAAGACAAGTGATGCACAATGCAATTGCTCTCCACCCGCTGACGGATGCCCAAGCGACGACCCTCCCCTCCCAGCCAACTCCCCCAGTTTACATACTGAGCGTGACGTTCTATGGTATGGGGTATCCTTTCGGCTAGGTCGGGTCAGCTGTCCTGGCTGTGCTCCCTCCCAGCTTCTTGTACACCTGCTTGCTGGCAGAGCATGGGAAACTGAAAAATCCAAACCACAGCACTGTACCAGCTACTAGGAAAAAAATTAACTCTATCCCAGCCGAAACCAGGACAGCCTATAAACCAAGCAAGGATTAAGTAAGTGTGAGTGCATTTGCGCCTTACGTCGTTTTAAATTGCACGATATGAGATGGGATTTATTGCTCCTATTTGGACATAAATTGCTGTATTAGTTGACAGTGGAGTGATAGTGGAAGAGGATGTATGATTTCTTGAAGACTAGCGTTTTCAGCATACATAAATCAGAAATGCAACTTTTAATGTCAAATATGCTTATTAATCTATTAACTGCACCTATTTTTTTCAGTTTGAGAGAGGATTCTTAATATGAGAGCAAGGGGAAAGAAGAGAGGGGGAATAAAGAGCCAGTGGTTTTGCCCACAGAGGTAGAAGTTATAACTTTGTTCATTTTTTATTTATAGTGAATGTAATCTTCATTGGGCTTTGCGGCCATGGAAGTTGGGGTCTACAAAATGATAGTTTGTTACTTACGTTCAGGTTGCTAAGAGGAAGAGGAAGAAGTTGTGCTTTGGGACTGTGCAGGAGGTTAAAGACACTAACATGAGCAATGTACATTCTAGCTAAAATTTTGTAAATATATCTAGTCACGTATGAACCTAATACAATACTGATTAAAATAACTATGGACTCTTTTGTCCCTATAGGGCTTGTTGCCTATATTCATGCTCCAAAACATCAAAATGTAGCATTTGCTTTTAGTGTTCTTCCAAACCAATTAGGTCAGTTCAAATACTCAGCTGAATCATCACTGTTATTCCATTCTCACAGCTTCAATTTCTCACAATAATTTTCAGATCTTAGTTTGTTACATGTATGATTTTTTACTTGCATTCCTCTTACAGCTGAGGATGGGCCTTTAAAAGCAGTTTTCCATAACTGCATGTAGTGTATTCTGCTGAAAACTTCACTATGTGACTTTTCTGCTTTTAAAATAAAAACCAAAGGAATAAATAGATCTCTGTCATCATTAGTTTTAAAGCAATATATACAAAGAGGAATATGTGTGTGTATAAAAATGTGTATGATATACAAAGACATATATATAGTTTAATGTTTAGATATGAGAAGGCTGTTGATAATGATTTTCTTATCCGTGTAAACTACTTCAAAAGTCTGTAGCTAGCCATGCATATGTAACAAGAGGTATATGCACTATCTAAAAATCTGCTTGAGAATCACTAGCTTTTCCTCTTGAGACATTTTATCAAGGGGCTAAGTTGTCATTGACTAATATACAGCCATGAATAGTAACATTCTGTTTTCTTAAAACACAAGATGCATGCATCTCCCCAGTCTTTAGATTAAGAAAGGCATCCAGAAGTTCTTAAAAACAATTTGCAGCCAAAGTCTGTTGTTATCTCTTCATTTCTCCTTGGCTTAAAAAAGCTACAGTACTGCAAATAAATGAAATCTCTTGGTTATTTAAACTATATGACAAGAATATGTGCTGTAATACTCACGGAACAGCTTGTGTTGATGGCAAATTGAAAATGCATTTCTTTTTAAGTATAGGAATTTGAATCCCAAACAGAGACCTCCTTAGAAATGTGGTACAGAAGTTTTTCTTTTCATGTTGCAAACAGAAATGCAATTTTTCTACAACCCATATAAATTCACTTTAATAATCACCCCCTAAAATTAAGGTTTAAAAATTTGCTATGTCATTAGTCAAATAAAAACGTTTCATTTGAGTTATATAGGCAAAGAAATACCCACAGCAGACACCTAAGATACAAAAGCTGTTGGTAAACTATCTCTCAACTGCCACTTTGGATATTTCCTGGTTTGGTTTTATTTTTGTTTGTTTGTTATGGGTTTTTTTTTACACAAAGGATTGGGTAGAATTGGTGCACATGCAATTGTGCTGTGCTTTTTCTCCCCTCCTCTCTTTTGCTCTGTGCCTTTCATATATGCTTATAGATGAAGGAGGAAGAGAGACTCAGGAAAGTACAGACAACCTTCCTTGCTTTTATTACAGAAGTGCTAAATGCTCGAATAACATCTAACAGTATTTATCTAAGAATCTTTAATTGATTTAATTTACGCAAGTTGCAATGTAGAAGAGTCTCTTTCACTGCATCAATATGTGATGTGCATTTGCCAGTCTGTCGTCCCTGTCAGCCCTGTATTCCCACCTGGTTTTAGACAGCTCTGTCACAAACAGAGCTTCAGCGCTTTTGCTGCCAGTAGCAATGCTGTTACCCCAAAGCTGTGTATGATGATCAGACACAAGCAATGCAATGAGTTCAGAAAACCCAAGACCTGAGTTTTTGTAGGCGTCCTTTCGAAGTGGGCTTTTTTACAGACTAATGCTTCTATTTTCTATGTGTGCACATGAGTGTCTGTAGGCGAATATACTCAGTTTGTTCTGAATTTTACATCAGTTCAGCAATGTTAAGAATGTGAAAGGCAGGTTACTCCTTGATTATTCATATAATATCAACAATATTGATGTTTCTTAATTCAGTCAGAAGCCTGCCTAGGTGAAAGTCAGTATATTTTTGCACACTTGGGACTCATCTGCCTCAGGCAACTTCTGGATGTAAGGAAGGATTTGAGTTTAACAGACAACAGGTATGCTGCGTTAACTCCTCAGGTGGAGACTTGTTCTGGAGAGGTGGCTTTCTTGCATTTTTAGCTTACTAATGTTCCAACACACTGAAAGACAGCTAAACAAAGGAAGCAAACTGCACAAAAGAATCCTAGCGCAGAGTAACAGTCCTCATAGGTGATGTGTTCCACAGTAGCTCGTTGAGGCTTTTATAGACAAATTCAAAGTTACAGGGGCATATCTATGAGAAGGTAAGAATCCAGAGTGTCCTGTCCCGAGAGATATTGAGACGTCTTTCCTTGAAATTACTGCATATAGTATCAATGCTCATTAGATTCAATTGAAAGGCTCCTCATTACTTTAATGGGACTTCACATCCTCACAGCTGGCGTTCTTAGTTGGTTGTAGTCCCAGTGATTTCACTAGGGAAATTCTGTAAACTTTCTTCTTGGAGTTGATGTGTGGGTTTGGGGCATACAGATCTTTTGAGGTGTGTCATCTCATGTCACCTCACAGGACAGAGTTCTAAATCAAAATAAAAATTATTTAAAAAGAAAAAACCTTCCTATGAAAAATTCAGAACTGCATTTCAGAGTGGAATTCCAGGGGAAACAGGTGCCCGCTTTTATATGGGATAGATAGTGTGTTTGTAGTTAAGCAGGAGCAGAGTTTATTTATATGTCTTCCTTTACCTATCTTGTTCCTTTGACCAAAAATCCGTGTCTATTTTGTTTGTGGAATTGCATTTATACTTTTGTAATACCCTCAGAACAAATGCCACTCAGTCTCAGCACTTCTGCAACAATGTTAAGGAAGGTGGATGGAAAAATTCATTTTCACTGAACAAAACAAGGAGAAAGCCTTCCATAGGTACACGGTTGTTTTAAATGCTTGTCTTTTCAAAAGTTAATTACGTGATTGCTCTATTACTTAAGAGCTGAGAAGAACATATCTATAATGAGCAGAATCTGAACAGATTTTTAATGCATCTTTTTTAGCTCTCCCTGTGGCTAGGAGTGCTTATTGAGATGTTCATTTACAATAGATTACTGCTACTTTTTTAAAGTACTTTCCCACTCTCCATAATTGATGTATTAGTATATCCCCTACGCGTATTTTCTTGTTCGTCTTTACTCCATTAAGATTAAACAGAATGGTCATTAGATCATAAAGAAATAAAACATTCACTTCACTACTTACTGAAAAAAGCTGCTATTATCTGTCAAATATAAAGATTAACTTTGCCTTCAGGTACATTTTTAATGGCCTTTTAAATATAACCCTGAACCACTAACACACAGTAATAGATGAAGAACTTTCTTCATCAGGGGGAAGTATATCTTAATTAGGTGTCAACCCCAGAATTTTTTGCTCAGCTTATGCTCTTAGCTGTGAAAGATTTTTATCCATGGTTATCTGAATTCATGACACAGTTGCAATACAGGTTAAAATTAGGGAGACAATTTGTACTTCATTACTTCCTATCGACTTTTTAATAGGTTTTAATTAAAGTGTCAAAGATCATATTCTATATATGTTTCTTGTTCAAATAACAGTGGAGAATATGAGTTTGTAAAGATATGAAATAATCTGATATTCAGTGTGCAAGCCTAAATTGCATTTGCAGGCGGGTGGTCAATCATGAAACAAACCCAAGATTTTATTCTTGGAAATTTAGACTTGCAGAATAGTGTGTGTTTCGCTTGTTTACTCTAGTCCCTCATTACTTTTCTCCACTGCTCTTTTCTTCTAAGGGAGAAAAAGACAATGTTTCAAATGTTGAAAGTAATTTTTGAAAGGTATCAGGCAACACAGAGGACCCTTCTATTCTATTTTATGATTGAGTACTAACAGATATAAAATACATAAAATATATACAACAGCATAACTGCACAAAGCTGTGCTTGCCAGTAACGGTCATGTTTACTATCCATCAAACTAGGTAAACTTTGCAAAAGAAATAAGGTATTAATGACTGATTAATTTTATCAGGAGCAATTGTAGTCAGATGTATTTTATTGATTAGTTCTTTATTAATGCTGTCATGGCTCCAAAGTTGCAGTGTTGACAGACAACCAGAGAAGTATCAATATTCAGTAGTTTTGGTTGTTAGTGACAGCGAGATCTCTCCATCAGTGCTTTGTTCTGGGGTATTTTTCTGTCTGCCCTGATATTACTGAAACTATTTGAGATTTGGCTATCATTCAGAATTGTAATGATAAGCTTTGGCATATTCTAGCTCATGTTTATTTTACTAGTTTTTGAAATGAAGTTGCTAATTTCTGTAACACTTAAGGTCTTCCAAGGGAAAAGCCCTTTTCCCACGAAGTCTGATGTGCTATAATGGCATTCTAGGATTTTATTTACAGGAATTAGCAAAATGACATGATATTTCACCCATTTTAAAAGAGCTAGTTTTTAGTATTTACTAAAAATTCACGGAAATTTTAAAGAAAATGGTCGTTTGGGTTTTATAAACTGAAATTACATTCAGCAGATGTTGTAAGAGACCTTATTTTAATACCAAGTTTGTGTTTGGTTGGTTAGATTAAAGCTTTCATTTTCTAAAGTCAGGAACTTAGCCTTTAAGGTAATGATTCTTTGGCATCAAAGCCACCACTTTCTTTCAGGAGTGCTTTAGCTTTGGTAGCTGCAGACACCTCCCTGAGCGGCCCCGATCTCCAGGGCTGGGGCAGTTCCCCATGCTAGCAGTTCAGTTCGGGTGCCGATCCGATCCCAGCACTGCTGCCTTCTCCCAGGCTGGGAAGGAAGGAGCTCTTTTCCACTTCACTCGCTGTTTTGACAAATCTCTCTGAAGTTTGGTGTGCCTTGTCATTTGATTGGGAACACAGCCCCTGTGATGCTTATAGGAAATGTTATTTCTTCTTTTTATCGGTTTTCCTTGCGTGAAAACATTCTTACCGACACGTCCCTCGCTCGTTATGTAAAGCAGGTAATTAGCTGATTACTTGTGCTTCACTTAGCAGCATGATTGGATATGTGTCACTCTGGCAATGTTGTAGAATAATCTTCAGAAGAGGGCAGGTTACTCAGAAGATGCTCCTCCGGTGTCACCTTCCGCATCCTGGAAGCCCTTCTTCTCACTCTCTGCTGGACTCCTTGAGCGGGTCCCACTGTCAGTGACTGCCTCTTCTTTTTACGGCGTTGGACGACTACATCTACCCGACCTAAGCCTGCGTCTGTGCCCCTGCCTCCCCTCCTAAGCAAAGGCTCTGACAGAGCTGCAGTGAGTACCCTTGATCGCCTCAGTGGGGCTCACTGGAGACAGGGGCCGGAATTAAATTAACAATAAATAGTCAAGATAATTTGATCCTTTGACACTCATCTGTAAGTGTTTTCTGCCAGCCTATCCTCAGCACAATAGCAGTGCTGTTTCTGATGTATTTGTTGTGCAAAGTAGAGGAAATGAGTTCCTTACATGTTCGGTCTTGTCTTTACTTTTCATCTCATCTTTCCTTCTAATCTTCCTGTAATTGCACTGAAAAGCATTTTAGTAAATGTATATCAATTTTTTCTGAAATTGTTTTCCAGGCTTCTCTTCCTTTTCTCTTTTCTTCCAGGTTTTCCAGGCGCTCTCTAAAGAGCGCCTATGTTTCAACCTCTCCCAGATTGTATGCCATTATTTGGTCAATTCTTCTGTACTTAATTTTAGGGCTTTCCAGAGTTTATAGGTTATATATCCTTTTCTTTAAATAGCTGTTCAAATTAAGCGGAGGAATTCAGTTGCAGGCCATTTATTCATCCATAATGTTACATGAGAAAATTTTTCACCCTCTTTTTTTTTCAGTGCAAAGTATAATAAACTAGCCTGTAACTCCCTTGTCAGTTTTTATTTCTGTCTTCATGTCTTTTTAACATCTGTTTCAGGAAGACCAGGCTTTGTTTCAGTTCCAGTATTGTTTTGGCCAGTATATGCTAAAAAAAACCCCTACTGTGAAGTATTGTTAAATTTACAAGTAAATCATACAAATTCCTATATACACCTAACATGTTTTGATTGTCCAGATATTAACAAAAAAACCCTAACCTTTCCAATGCGCTGGTGACTTTAAAGAGAAACAAAAATAGCAATACAAAAAACCCCAACAAGTAACAGTTAAATGAATTGCTTTTCATATCTATGTGTCATAGGTCTGTTATCTGTTTGATAAAGCAGGAAAAAGATCTTGCACTTTATAGAAAACATTAGAGCTTTGTGATCCGGTAAAATTTTAATTTTTAGTAGCAGAAGAGATTGGTCCTTGTCCACCTAATCCAGGGCTGCCTTTGTGCTTGAAGCACCCACAGACTTCAACCTAAGAGAGAAATCTCTGGAATGAGGATGATTGAGAGGAGCAATAGCCTTCTCATCTGAAGGTTTATAGCCAAAGATCTTTTTGGTTTTCTAACCTTCTGTTGCTGGCATGTAATAACATAAATTCTTGTGGTTATGTGAGCTAAATGGTAGGCCTGATTGCTACCTGTTGTTTTGCTCTTAGAGGAGCTTGCTACTTTTCCATTAGACCTAGTGTAGACCCAAATTGCTTTAAAGGATTTAGAAAAAGAGCTAAAAATATAGAAAAATAAAGGGAAAAGAGTGATGGCCAGTTTGGGATAAGGCACTATCCTTGCACCTGAGTGAGTCACCACTGCACTTGACATTACTTTTTCCTTGTGATAGTCACTTATGTCCACTGAATCTTAGATACCTTTTGGAAACAAGAGGCTATTGGTACTGTCTTTTCTCATTATGGTGTTAGGAGAATAAATTAAAATATATTCATTTAGTACATGTTGGCGAAGCATATAAAAATGCAGGGGAGGGACTGGCTTACAATTTTTTTTTAATGCATTTATACAATTTACTTAACTAATTCCTCAATGTCATCATTAAGAGAAGAATTATTTTGCCACACTGATGTCCAGTAATGTTTTCTGTTCACAGAAGGTTCATCTAATGGTTTCAGAGCACTTAAAAAATATTTAATAAAAGAAACTTCCTAATACTCAGACAAGTTGGGTAAAGAGTTTTTTATCAGTGTAGAGTGGTTAAGTGCCTTGCATATGTTATAAATCAGTGACTAAACTGGGATTTAACTTTTGGACCGATTTTAAGGACAAATATATTTGTAAAGCTTTTCCTGGTTGCTATGTAGAAATTCTTCATAATCTCCGTTAGCAAGTATTTTTATGTTGATGTCCCTCTGTTGTGTGTTATCTCTAGACTGAATTGTGAAAGAGGAAGACTGTGTTCCAGTTCAGAACAAAAGCTAAGTCAAAGGGTCTTTTCTTTGGCCAGTGCCTTTGAATAGCGGTTGTGACTGTATATGACTTTCAGGGTTGCTTCAAACTAAACTCTTTAATTATGAGGTGATGCTGAAAGAGCTGTAGTCAAAACTTAATTTGCACAGGAACTTGATGCTTAAGAGTTAGTGTGAGTATTAACTAGTCAGATAGGATGGGTAATGTAGAATATAATTTGTTACCTTTTTTTTATTAGGTCACAGAAAAGTGGCTTGATGACTGTCTAAGGCAGAAAACTAGCATTTGGGATTCCTTGGCTCTGGTAGTGCTATTGCATCCCGCAACAGTGGGCACTTCAGTCTATCTTTTGATTCCTCTGACAGAGAGTCAGTCTGTGAATTGACTGTAATGTTAGGCAGAACATGTATGTTGTGACAGTTAATATTGTACGTGCTTTTGTAAAGCACTTGTAAAATATTGAAAAGTGCTTTTGATTTTCAAGAAAGGGAATATTTGTGCTGTTACTCTTAATACCACAACCCCATGCAGGAGGAGGCTGACAGTGAAGGAGACATGGGAAGGACTGGATCATTTGAATGTTTCTAAGGTAAAAGGTAAATCATTTGATCATCATTTGAGGAGAAATAGGAGATTCTGTAGGAATTAGAATCATTTTAACAATTTTGCCCTTCTGCAAGGATGGATGAAAAGAATTTGACCTGCTCTTTGTATGATAGCTAAGACTTGATGATACTGCCTTCATTTCTCTCAGTTTGTGAGGCATGAGAAAATAAGATGGGTTCCAAGCAGTGGGATAATTCTATTTTCTTCACAGTGTATGAGAAGAGAAAAGCTGCCATGTGTTGATGAGATCATCACTTTAATAGCAGCCATTTATCTCAGAATGCTCTCTGGAGGTAAACACGATGATCACTTTTAAAGTTAAAAGCATAATTCAGCTTGGCTATTCTCTTAATCTTGTTCTTATTGAGATGGCTTGGTTCAACTGACCTATTTAAATAGTGAGGAATGCAGAAGGCTATTTTTTCAAGAATGCCTTTTATACTTGTTTTAGCTTGTTTTAGGATTCAATAGCAAATGCAGAAAAAAAAAATCTCTTTCTAAGCAAAAAGGCTGACGGGGCTGGGTAGAAACGCAGAAAAAAAGCATTCTTTATGCTGCACTTGGGAAATGCAAAGCTGGCAAAAAGTTATTTTGCAAATGACAAGAAAAAATCTTAAGTTCTCATCAGGAACAACACAGATCACTGCAATCAGTTTTGATGCTAGAAATAGTGCTCCTTTATACACAGAGTAAACCGGTTGCTAAGGAATAGGTGGGTTGAGCCTTTTCACATTAAAGCATAGACTAATACCTGTAGGAGATTCTTACAAGCTGGTTATAGAATTAAAATGAATTTAGAGAGAAAATGGTTAGAAAAAGGCAATATCCCCAAACTCAAGAATACAGTGGTCTTACAAGAACTTAATTCAACAGTCTGTCTGATAAAAACACTGATCATAAACTTGTCTACAGCTGTTTTGGTTGCTGGTAGAAGGGAACCTCCTGCTTTTGCATCCATACATTCAGTTTTGTACTGGTGAGGGTGGATGTTTAATACTCCAGCTTTGGTTTCCCTTTCCAATGAGATTTTATACTTTCTCCTAGCGTAGCAGTAAGGAGCCTATCTTGTTTCTTTCTCGTCTGAGCAAAAAGTAGAGCTGTTGTTCCCTTTCTTTTCCCTTTTCTAGGGGCTCAGCTCATACAGAGCAAGATCTTAGAATGAGAATCATGGTGCGTTGCTGTGACTTTTGCAGATGTGGGTATTTGGGTGTTGACTCATAAGTATGTTTTCACTGAGTCTGCAGATCCAAAAAAAGAGTACGCTAGTCCTCTCAGTACTAAATTAGAGAATTTCTCTCTTCAGGGGTATTTATAAAAAAATAACTGTTTTAAGAGACATTTTCCCCCAAAGAAAGCACTTTCACAGTCATGTAGGATTATAATTGCTTGTCCAAAATTCAGAGAAAGTTTCTAGTATGTCTATCAAAACATTCACCTGGTAGCAGTTCAGGTCTTGTACACATTTTCACAAATTGTACCTGTAAATTTTGCAAACATGACAAAGTACTTCTCAGAAAACTTCCAATGAATTAGTCATCCATTTGTAGATTACTTCCAGAATTATTTATTCCTGAATATCCTTCTTCTTAATGTATAGCTCTAGAAGTTGGAGCTGTTAAAGTTTTCTCCTCTGAAATAAAAATACTATTTAAAAAAGAAAAAAAAATCCCTTGTACATAATTGGCTACTTATCATAGGCATTTCCTTTAAGTTTTTACATTTACTTGACTTGAGTTACTGAGTTTAATAATGGTCAAGCAGCAAGTATAGACATGGAAAAAAAAAAGGAATAGTTAACACTGAGGAGAAATATATTGATTTAATTAAAATTCTGTCATATGCCCTGGAAAGAAATGTCAAATTAAAGCCAGTTATATTGGTTAGATATTTCAGATCTGACACAAATGAAGTCTTTATTAATTCCTTGATTCCTAATTATTTTATTTGCGTCACAGCACACCATAGCTCTTTGATATGGTTCTGCTCTCCCATTGTAATTACTTAGGAGTTGGGCACAGGAGAGAGGAATTCAAGCCTGTCTCCTTAATTGCTTAGTTTCTTTTAATATCCATATATTACCTGCAGGATTTATTTGATGACCACTGCTACTGCTGTTATCTGAAGACTCAGCTTACAACCTCTTTTATCTTATGGCACATCTTGAAGGCTAGGACATGCTCTTATCCCCAGTGTATATAAGAAGAATTGGGCACAGATAAAGTGGTTTGCCGAAAGGCCATGCGGGAAGTCTTCGGTGGAGCAGAAAATGACTCCATTGCTTGCTACCTAAGGCTACCTTTGAGAATTTGAATGTGTGGTGTAAAAGGCAGTAAAAGCCCAGACTCCTTGGCTGGAGGCCTTAGTTCCTGCCCTGTGCAGTTGTAACTCCATCTCTGCCTTATTTGTCTCTTCTCTTTCTCCTTCTTGACTCCCTTCGGAGGAGTAGATTTTCCTTGTTTGTTTTTTATATCTCACTGATTTGGGTTTGGGGGTTTTTATTGACTACTTTTTTTTTTTTTCTTGTTTTTATTTTCCCCTCTTCCTTGTACACTCATGTCAATTACTTTTCTCCGTCTTTCTTTTAGAATGTCTTTGTTTTCTGGAAAAAAAACATTTGAAAGAATATAGCTGAATTGAGCTATTCCTGCCCTGCTGGAGTTATGCAAATATGGTGCTATTTAATTTGAAGAAATTAGAAATGTATGCATCCTGCAGTATTGTTTTTTCATCTCTTGAGTTCAGATCCACAAAGCCAATATTGTTTCATAACTTCTCTCTGGTACTTTCTGTGGAGATTTGCAGTGCAAAGTGAGCAGTTTTGTTAAAAAAAAAAAAAAATCTGTGATTTTAATGAATTTGAGCAAAATCTTAAAATTTTGCAATTTTATGTACAGAAAAATTCTTAAGCTAACTTGTCTTAGGTTATTCAGAAGATTTCATTTTGGTAAAATAGGTTGCTTTTTTGTGTGTTTTTTTATTTTTTTTGTTACATTGTATATTATATGGTTATCAAAGGAGCATCTGAAAATGTAGCATGACTACTATGTGATGAAGTAATATATGCAGTCAGTCATTTCAAACAAAAAACCCACTTCAAATTACGAACATAAATATTTTATTTTAAAAATTTGAAATACAATTCAAAAAGGTTCTTATTTTCTTCCTAAATTAATTTTTGGGTAAGCCAACATTTTTATTGCGATGGGACTAGAAAATCTATCTCCTACTTTGAAATGGCCAAAAGAAGGAATATAAATGAAAAATGTCATGCCCACCCTTTATAACCAAGATTGGGAATCCAAAGAGTTAATATGAGATAGAAGACGAACAAAACCAATTTAGCTACTAGAACAAAATCTATATTGAGGAAGATGAACTCCCTCTGACAGATGAGGGATGACAGTTAAGGACAGGTCTGTTTCTGCTGAAGAAGCATACTACTAGAATAATGTCACATTAATGAAAAACAAAATTATACTGGCAAACAGCATATTTCCCGTCTTTGCAGAGGGAACTCATTTTGAGTCTTGATAGGCAGGATTCCCCCAAGCAATATCCTGAATCACAGCCTCTGCCAACAGTGTTGATGCTCCCAAATCAAAGCTTAATAGAAGATCATTTCTCTCTTACCTTGGAAGCCCTTCTTCCCTTCTTTTTCCAGCGCAGGCATTCTTTCCAAATCACAGTTTGAAACCCAGGAGAAAACAGAGCAGAAAGTCTCATAAACAAAGAGAAACGTGGTTAGTCAAATGCTTTTCTTTTGTTTCAGAAAAGAAACAACTTCTACAGTGCCAGACACAATTTTAGACTAAGATCTTTGAAAATATCAGTTGATTTTTGTTTGAATCTCCCGTGAGAGTGTTTCAGACCTGATGATCCTTGCCAATTTTGAGCCAATAAAAAAAAAAAAATTCTTCCAACATGTATATAGGGTGTTTTAATTATTATTATTATTTTTTGGGTTGAAAGAATATTACTGTGCTTAGCTGCAATTGCTGCACAGTGAAATTTTCTGTACACGTTTTCACCCCCATCGTCTTTTTTTTTTAGCTTTTATGTTGACCTTGTAGTTGTGCCACTCCTGCCACCCATTGTCAACCAAACAGGTGAGGCCAGTGCTGCGCCCTGCTTTTCTTGGCGTCAGAGGAAAATGTGTATAGTAGTTATGCAGATACGTCCTTGGTTGACTGCTGCCTCACAGCGTGTACAGCTCGGATCACTACAGGGATCTAAGCATACAGAGCTGTAAGCCCGACATGTCAGCCTGGCTTTAGACCTGTATCATCTCACATTACGGCCAGAAGAGTATTTTATTTTTCCGTGGAAGAGTTATTAGTGTGTATAGGCCTCCATATTAGCACTGATTTTGGCCCTCAGAAACTTTGGCTTCCTGTGAAACTAGACTTTTGTTTAAATGTTAATAACATGTGAGTGGTTTAATGCCATTGGTACCTGCTTTCAAACGCAAAACTGTGTCAGTAAACTGGGAATAAATTTAATAGGCTTAATAGCACCTTTAGGGTTAAAGTAGATTGTCTGGGACCTTCTGAGTCATTAAGGTGTTTGCTGACAAAGCAGACTAAGGGCAGTATGACTTTAACGGGACTGTGTGAGGAATTACTTAATTTTTAAAGGCTTCAGGAAATTTTTGTGCTTTTAGCAGTCCCCATTCTGTCTGGCTGCTAGAACTTATCAGTACTCCAAATAACTAATCTTCCTGCTTGACAGGGAAATTCTAAACACACATAAATGTGTAGACCTAATTGTTGTTGAATATTTTTCCAAATGTGTTTCCCAGGAAACAGTCTGAACTGTAAAAAGTCTGAGCCATAAAAATACTGTAACTGTGAAGCTAAGGTATTTATACTGTCCATAACTCCAGACTTTGCTTTAGACTTCGCTTTAGCCACCTTCTTTTTGAAATAATTATTCTCTGGAATGCAAAAATAATTGTAGAATCATAGAATCATTTAGGTTGGAAAAGACCTTCAAGATCATCGAGTCCAACCATCATCTATGCCCACTAAACCGTGTTACAGAGTACCTCCTCTATGCGCTTTTTGAATACCTAATGATCAATTAGACTGAAGTTTAATCACCCATTTCTTCTGAGTCAACTCCTGCATTATCTCAAAATAAAGTGTGCCTTGATGCAGCAATAGAGGTACATTGTGCAGAAATGCAGTGTTTTGTATTATTAATATTCAGCATAGCGTCTGTTTCATGGCTAAAATAGCTAAATAAGAGAGAGTAATAGGTAGGTCTTATAATGCTTTGGGTGTGTCGGGATCATGTATGGATGAATTTGAAATATGTGAGATTGACTTAAGGCATTTGCACATGTTAAGGGCCACACTGGTTTTCCAAATGGGACCTACTGGTGTATATCAGCTTTTGCACTGATTTCATGTTTGAATGGTGGGAAGTGTAGTAAATGTAATAATTTGCCAGAGACAATTGTAAAATTGACTGAGAGTGAATAACTATCAGGAAATTATATTCTTGTCATGTCATGCTTCTTGCTGTATTAACAGATTATAGTAATTGTAGCAAGATTGAAATAATGTCTTAGGTAAACCTTAATATTTATTAGTTTTATGAAGAAGTGAAAAAAGTAGCAATTACAAGAAAAACCTAGCACAGTATAGTAAAATGCTCAGTTATAAGTAGTTCTTCCTGATTTATCAAAATCCATTTAAATCCATTAAGATAGTTTAAAAGAAAAGTAGCTATAGGAATCTGGTGCTTGATAGTACTTGAAATTCATATTCTGTAGCTTGAATGGGAGTATTATCAGAACTATTCAGGGAAATGCCTGTTGCCTTATATTTTTCTCGAGAGCTGCGTCTTGTATTTCAGAAGGAGTTCTCAGTTTTTTTACATTATCATTTTTTTTCTGCTGTTACAGGTAGAATTAATGTTATTTGTTTTTCTATCAGTGACCCTGTGTTTCAGGAAATCGCAACATAGCCATTAACATTGACTATGGTGTGAAACATGAGCACTCAATGTTGGAGTACATCTCATTAAAAAAAAATCACTTTTATTTTACAAGTGTTTTTTACAGACAAGTGTAAAATAATGGTTTACTGTGAAAAGTAAATAAAAAAAAATCTATTTCAGTCAAATAATTTATAATCAGATGTTTCTTGTATCTAACTTGATTTTGTAATGGGAGTATAAAATTCATACCCAGATATTTAACAGGCAAGTCTTAGGATCCTATGTAAAACAAAGATATTTGAATACAGGCGAGGTAGCTTGTTACGTGTGGAAATTGTTGGCTACCTAACGTGAATCTATAAATAGTGTGCAGCTTCCACACAATTTGAAAAATATGTTTGCATGTATAATGATGTTGCTTTTTCTTTAGAAACCTTTACACTTTTTAAATTTTAAACTTAAAATATTTCTTCAGAGTAATTTGCAGAGAAACAATGAAAAATCACCAGTCATGGAATTTCCGTGCACCATGCAATATAGAAATATGACACCTTTATTGTAATTCTTTTATTATCTTTAATCCTTGTCGGTTTTTGTATCTCTTTTTATCTGATCATATATAACAGGAATAATGTTAATGGTTTGGAATAGAAATGTTTGGAATAAATAGATTTTTCAGTATGGTTGTCAAATGCCTTAACTCTATTTTCATCATCTAATTAACTTCCAAACTTATTTATTACTTTGTATACTTCAAAACAAACTAGTATTTTCCCTTAAATATACAGTTTTAATAGGATAATGTGTTTTTAGCAGGAAGAAAAAAAGAAGACGACAAAACCCAAAACCAATGAGATTTTCAACTTAAAAAGCTTTAAGAGTCACTTTTCTGTGAAGATCAGTAAATATATTTCCCTGGCCAGGTGCTACGTTACAGGAAGTGCTGAGCATGAGTGTGTTTTTGTGAGAAAAACGCTACCTGTTGTTGCTGGCACTTAGCATTTACAGAGCGTTGCTGTGCTTTGAACGTACGGAAATGCTGCAATCACTGCTGGCTTTTGCTTCCGCAAAATCCTGCCGCTTGGCACTGAATTAGCACCTGACACCGACAACTTCCAGCGGCTCATTGGTGGGGTTAAATTCTCCTTGCCGTGGGGTCAGATCTGGTGCTAGCTAGATCCCCTTTCCTCCTGGTGCAGTTCAGACTGGGAGCTCCCCAGTGGAGATCAGCTGGGCGTTAAAGCAGGGTTTGTGTTGTGCCGGGAGCTCTGGAGAGGCACAGAGCTGCAAGAGTGAGCATGAACTGGTCCTGCACTTTTGATGGCTTTCCCTCTAAGAGAGTCCACGTGTACCACCATAAAAGAGAAAAGAAAGGCAAATGGTATACAGCGCCAGGCACTGTGAGTCCAGCTCCCATCCTGCTGGGATGCCGCTTCCCCGTGAGGTCTCCCTCTAGAGAGCTCTCTGCTCAGATCAGAGTTGTCCTTCCGATTTTAAGAACCCAGGCATGAGATTAAAAGATCATTTTGAATACCATCTTACTTTTCCGTATTACCAGGCTAAGATGTTCCGATACCATGATTAAAACACTCAGGTTCATGAAAGTGGTTTTAAAATCAATTTATAAGAACTGGGAAAAATGAGATTTAGAAGAACTGGAATCTTCCTTTTTCTGTAAGTGATTTGTATGCTCATCTTGGGTTATATTTCCAATTATTATGCTACAACTGCAAGAACTGGAATTGTTTTTAAAAAAGAAAATTTTAGAAGTCACCAGACTTCTTGAGGTTTTAAGTAAAACCTTGAATGTTGTAATAGTTTTGATAAAACTGCAAGATTTTCAACTGCATATAACCTTCCATCTGTCCATACTTTACACCCTTCTTTACTCTCTAAATGAGTCTCTATACCCAAGACTAATGCCTGTGTTCATCACAAAGTATTTTAGGGTAAAACATGACTAGAAAGCAGCTTGCCTCCTGCTGGCTCCCTTCAGTACACTGTGGCCCCTTCCTTATATTTGTTGAATTTTATATTCCCTGCAGCATGTATACTACTGTGTTTTGCATATATAAGTTATAGAAGCTAGGGCTTGTGGACATAAATGAGACCTCGGCTTCTCAAAGGACTTAAGTGCTTGCTTTTCTTTTAGTCACATGCTTCTTTAATGTGGATCTTGAACTGTAACTTTGAGGTTAAAATATATGAAAAGCATAGAAATTCATTTTTAGGTTGGTTTCCTAAGAAACTGAAGTTTATGTGATTGTGCTGTTCATCTGTCAGCTATAGATCTGAAAACTACTGAGCAAACCTGAACAAAGGGTAGAAGCCGAAAATGAATTTGTGTTAGAAGATAATTAGGGAAAATTGTCAGGAGGTTAGAGAGGAAAGACGCAGATGAATATCTTCCTCTGAGAGAAGGGCAGGCAGGCACGACACAGGCAGGTGCTCCCTTTCAGCATCTCTGTGCTTAGTGCAGAGCAACTAAGCAAACTTCAAACTTGCCTTCTTGCTGTAGTCATGTTCAGACACTTACTGGGTTAATATTTCCCATCAGAACAACGTAAAAAACTTCCCCGAAGTGCCAATGAAAGATTTCTGCTTTCTCACCTCACATTTCTAGGTGGAGCTTGAGCAAAGCGAGCATCTTCCACTGCTCTCAGTTTTCTGTACAAATGAAGGCAGAATCTCATTTTGATCTTCTGCTAAAACACAGGAACGGCATCACCGCCGTCCTTCCCGCACAGCTTCCCTCGCCCCGGGCTGTGAACGCTGTGAGACCACGGCAGTCTCAGAGTACCTTCTCCTGAGACTGCCTCCAACTGCAGCTTTCGCCAGGGTAGCGGGTGCAGCGCTGTCCTGGCAGGGTGTCCTTGGTGGTCTACTCGGCCTTGGAGAGCAGTCAGAGCTCTGCGAGCTTGGGGTGAATCCCCATCATGCGGGCGGTGGGTTTGGTGAGTGTGACGGCTAAAATAAGTTCATCTCCCAACTTAACTGAAGGGGTCTCAGGCTTTTATTCAGGTAAGAAAACCTGAATCTCTTGACAGAAAATACTTAAACTTTATGGAAGGGCAGGCCTGCTTCAGGTTGTTACCTGCTTCAGATTATTACCACGGCAGTAAACAAGTATTGGCAGGTTTACGCCAGGTAGCCTGTTAGATTGACACATGGATTTCTCAACTGCCTCAAAACCAATAAAGCAGATTAGTGAGCATCTGATCCCATCAATTGTCCATGCATCAGTCTGGACACCAACAAAAGTTTTCCTATTTTCCTTGCACCTTCTGAAGAATTACAGAACATTGCTATTTATCTCCAACAATGCGGAATGGCAAAATTACAGACACTGGATGTTAAGTTCATAGCTCACCGTTTTAGTATGTTTCTTGAGCTTCAGGTAAGACCTTTCAATTTCTTGAGTCGGCGTGTTCAGCTCATCTTATAATTCTCAGATACATCAGTATTATTTGTCAAGATTTAAGTTCCCCCAGTGGCTCTACTGTGTCTGTCCTCTAGATGGTTGAGTTTAGAGTCATATTTTCAGTCAGTACAAAAATATAACTGCAGCCAGTTTCTGAAGTAATGCTGATTTAAACCAGCCCAGGATTTGCTTTGGTGCTTAAACTTAAAATGTTGATGGTAATTAAAATTAGGCCTCTTAATTTCTGTATGTATTATAATCTCATTTTCTCAGCTTTCTTACTTTTTCTTTCTTTGTCATTAAAGTTAATGTAGATCCTCAGGTTCACTACTGTGTTCTATTCTGTATGCTAATCATGTCTACAGTTATGTCACTCCTGGTATTGGGTCTTTTCCTCCTCATTTATGATCAAACAAAAATCTTACCTTGCTATCCTTATTGCCATCATTTGAATCAGGGATTATTTGAGAATGTGTATAAAATATATTCTTTTCCTAGCATCATCACCTTGTACAGGCTTTAAAACATTGTTTTAAAATAGTTATTTCACAGCCCAGTTATCCCCTAGAGAGTCCATGACACATTCAAACACCAGATTTCCCAGTGCAGTGTTTAATATCGATAAGGTCTCTATCAATCCTATTTATTTTCACATTCCGTCCTTTAACAAATGTTGTTTTCTTCTTCTTTCTTTTACCTACCCCAGTGTTAATAGGAATATTAACTACCTTGTTCCTATCTATTGTGTTTTATACAAATTGTTCTATTTTGTTCTATATTGCACTGAATCTTTAATTCTTTATGAAGTAATTGACAAAAGTTGTATTGTGTAGTACTCTTCATAATTCTTCTTTTGGCATACATCCCATAATCTATATCTACATATGGCAATAATACTGTACTTAATTTTAGCTAAGACTATAAATACATGCTGTCTTATCTACCAGAATAAAGGTGTTTTTTTCTATAAATGCTTTACTGAAAGTAAGAGTCATCATGTTTCTCTAGAAAAGAGAGCACAGTCTTCATGTCATAAGATTATCAACTACCTTTAAATGCTGCTTTGCCTTGCAGTTGATACGTGTATTTATACCTTTCCAAAACACTTATGTAGTATCGGTACTTTTTGTATTCTAGTCTAATTTTTTTTTTTTTATTATTTGAATGACCCTAATAGGATTCACTCAAGTGCCAAAAATTACTCTTCTTTTGTGTTGAGTGCTGTGGACTGTCAGACTGATGTTCAGTGCATTGAGCATACTACACAGTTTTATTCAGGCTTCCTGCAAAACTACTTATGAAAATAAATACTTGTAGCCTGCTTTTCTTTATCAGTTTCTTTCAAACAGATCTGAACAGTGGATCTAAAAAGACAAGGATGAGCTGACACACTGAAGGTGTGGAAGAGTACATGGGAGACCAGTACTAAGTTAGAAACCCAGGTTTACTTTCTCCGCTTTATGTTGTGGCCAAATAATTTAGTTCCCTGAATTGTTTCCATGCTATAAGCTGGTGACCATAGAAATCACGCAGATTAATTCATCGAAGATCTTAATGCAGTCATATTTGGCATTACTGCAGCCATAGGAGTTCTTATTTTCATGACAAGATATAGTCAAACCAGTGTATAAGTCGCAATGTCATAAATCAGGCATAGTAGGAATTCTTGTAGGATTTCTTCTTTCTTTTGCAAATGTAGCAGGAAAAATTGTCAGTTCTGTCCTGGTTTCTTGCTGCATGTAGGATCATACAATCATAGAATCATTTAGGCTGGAAAAAACCTTTAAGATTGAGTCCAACCATGCAGTCTTGTGTTTCTTCATTTGTCATTAATCAATCTAGTCAATTAAATAATCGTGGGGAAAAAAAAAGCAAAACTCTATTAAGGCTTAACCAAATTATATTTCTAAAAACATCAGTCCATAGAACTCACCAGCTGAATAAAATACAAAGCTTTAATTGCAATAAGCTGGGAGGAAAAAGCTGCTAATGATTCTGGTTTGGGCATACTTATTATGGGCTGAAGAATCCATTGATCAGAAAAAGTACTGTGTAAAATATCCTTAACCAAATATTAGGAAAATAATATAGTTGGATGTTACTGATCAATCAGGCTTTCTGATAAAAGAATTAATATATTTAGGTGGAAAAACTTGAAGATGTCAAATATTTGGTGTGGTAATTCAGAAGAATTTAAAACCATTGGATAAACTAGAATTAATTACATTTTTACAACTCAGTGACTTAACTGTGCTGTTATTACCAAATAATAAACATGGATTTAATGGCATGTTGTAGCATCTGTCAGGGAATATACTAGGCAACCTAGAAATTGATTTCTTTATATATTATAAAGAAGGAAATCCTGATAAAATTTAACAAGCATAAGATGAACCCTATGTGTAATATAATGAGCAACGGAATTTCTAATAGCAAAGCTGCTTAGTTCTCTATGTTCAATATATTGTAAAGCTGGTGTTTTATTATGTTAGTGTCAGTGACAAATTATTTTAGGGCTGAAGCAAAAATAACTGAGGGACACATTTTCATTATTCTTCAAATTGAATGTAATATTTTTAAATATCATGAAGAGTTTAGGGAAAAGGAAAAATGAAAATCTGATGAGTTTAAGAGAAAGAATCTTGCAGTGGTAGATCTGACATTCTAGTCTATTTCATCTTACTATGCAATTGCAATTTGTAAATTATTAAAAACATATCAAAGCAAATTTACATACTTACTATAATGTATCAAAGAGACATGCTCATAAGAAGCACAAAACACTTTAATTTTACTGTTTTATTCAAAGAATTACTAGTCTTTGAATTTTAATAAAGGTACAGTTTCTTATTTTTAAAAGTAAAAACCAGCCCAGTGACCAATGGGTCTGTTCATAACTAGGTGAAAAGTACATTTTCACATCATACCAGGGAGAGTTTTATGAATTGTTCAACAATATCTGATTCTTCAACAGCTTCCTTTCAGTGAATGATAGCTCTAATCCCTGAGGTAAAGAAGATTTTTCTTTAGCCTGAGTGCAGGAAGCTTATTTGAAGAGCTTTATGCCATCAGAGGTATCTTAACGGAAGGGTTATTTTTCTACTGTATCCTATTATTGTGTATTAGCACCAAGGAAGCTTCTTGGAATTTCCATGAAGAAAAATGGCAGCAGTGGCACAGAGCAGCCCAAATGCGCCTAACGCATTTTGACAGAACAAAGACATTTTAAACCCTGCATAATAATAAAAATATGGTATCCCTATATAGCATTTTGGGGGCTTCTGCACTGCCTGGAGCCTGATAGCTCATTCCATGAGATTCCCATACCTCTTCCCTAGTCCGTTCTCATCTCAGTGAATTCTGCATCCCAAAATCTTAGCAATTAATTTTCATTCCCGGTAATCCTCCTATCTACTCTTGAGCACACCGCCTCTCTTCCTACCGCAGCTCAGCGAGGAGATTGCTAATGCTCTACTCAGGGTTAGGAGAGAGACAGATCTGGCATGTCTGCCTAATGAGGATTACCTTAGAGGGAACATGAGGAAAGAGGACAAATGGGACCAAAATGGTAGAAAATAGCAATTGCTTGGATAGATGTAACCCCTTGGCCCCGAGTGTGCACCTACAAGGAGTAAGGGAAAATCAGTAGAGTTGAATAGCAAAGCTAATTCACCGTTTACAAAAAGAGAAGGTTGATTCACAAGGACTCTGAGCAGAGGTATGAGTGCTGGGTCATCCTTCCCATGCATGGTTTGACCTGCCCTGCAGCTTTGTGTAACCTAAAATTACAGTCCACTCTTCTTCACCTTTTCCTCCACAAGTAATTTTTTCTCGTGGTTGGTCTCTAAAATCAGCTCTGATAGGGAGCACCCAGATTTCCCTCTCCCTACCCGAAATTAAAAAAAAAAACCCTTGTGATTTATTTTAGGAGATTTTAGGAGAGCTCTGCATGTGACATGCAGCAGCTCTCGCAAGGGAAGCAGGGGAATGTGGATGAGCGAGTAGGTGGAGTTTCATCCATACCTTGAGGAGTTGAAAACTGTGGAGGAAAATGGGTGGATGTACAGTAAAATGTTCCACCTTGAGATCCTGTGTAGAATGGATCTAGGGAACATTGCCTGTTGCTGCCTTTGTTCCTCTCCTCCTCTAGCATAAAAAAAAAAAAAAAGTATAAAGCAAAATCTTATGTTTTATCCTTGCGGGTGGAAAAAATCTTGTGGTTTTATTCTGTCATGATGGATTTCTGCTCAAGCCCAAACCTTGAGGTCGTAAGTTAACCAGGAGTCACAATAAAGAAAGAAAATCTGATGTTTCAGTGTGCCAGGTTCTCTGAGGTCTGCTCATCTCAGCAGGCAGTGCTAGTTCGAGGTACCCTATGCCAGGTTGCAGATGGCACTGCAGACACTTCAGCGAGCCGTACTGCAAAGCTCTCTCTTCTCAGAGGCCCATTGGGCTTTCTTCTCTGCGTGTTTTGTGTGTGGATCTGCCCACCCAAACCGCTTGCTTGGTAACTGCAGTTAGAGATGACCCATTGATGCATCCATCTTCTAACGAGCTTTGCAAGTATCTATTTGCTCATTCTTTTTAATAGGGCAATCTATGCAGAACAGTTCTATACAACTTTATATAAGCAAACCATGTAAAATATTCAGACAAAACAGCATAGGTTTGCAAGGAAACAAAGTTTCCCAAAGACATCTAGTCCACTAGGTATAATTACTGAGCATGAATGCCCAGAGCTGAAACTCTTTGAAAGTGCTACATGCTGCTATAGCTCTGTCCAAATCCACTTTTTTGCGCTACCTTGCGGGTCTTACCACCAGCTGCAGAAGTAGAGAGTTTTACAGTCACAGAGGTTAATGCAGATTTTCTTGATGACCCTTTATCATTTGTCACATTTTCTTGTGCTGTTCTTAAGAAGGTAGCACATCTTCATTCCTGCGACAGCCAGCAGTATTACAGAGCAAGTTCCAGCTGAATGGGAATAGAGCTCGTGCTTATCTGGTGATACCTCGGGGGGAATAGAGCATTTGTGAAATTCTTCTGGGCTGTCAGGAGTCGAGGCATTTTCCTCCTCTCTTCTCAATTCACTTTTCAATCTCAATAACTTATTGGAATGACAGGGTATCAAAACATCTGGAAAGCTAATACCATACATCAAGCACCTGTGTATTGCAGAGGTCTGACAGTGCTAACAGAATAGATGGATTTTATGTAATCTCTGTCTCCTGAAAAGAATAAAAGAAAAATATTGTAGACTTGACCTGTGATCTCATAGAAATAGTCTGAGTTTTGTCTGGGTGGCTCAGCAGAATTGGATGCACTGAATACTGTTCCACACGGTATTTAATAAGAAATGCCCCACGTAGAAGAGTAGTTGCAACCATCCTGTTAAACAGAAGAAATCCCCAGGGCATGGCTCTCATTTCTTAGACCTGGTGTTTATTCCAGTTGCTGATCTTGTTTCAGAAATTTGAGTTTCATTACCACACTCTCTCTGACACGTTGGTAAGCTGGGCATCTGAAAGCATCAAGATAACTTCCCTCAGGTCCCAGTTTTCACTGAGACTCAGAAGAGTTTCCCTTGTTTCCCATTTTCTCTTTTCAACTTAAGAGAATTATCTACTGTTTCTTCACCTCTATCCACCAGCTCAAAACCTCCAGTCAACTTGACAAAGCGTAATATACCTGCTGCCCGCCTAACGCTGGGATGCTGCCCAGAAGTCCTGTCTCCAGGCAGCTCTCGGAGAGGAAAAGGAGCCGCCTCGCAGCGCGGCTCGTGGCTCGTGGCCTTCTGCAGAGCCGGCGGCTGCGACAGGGCCAGAGACACCAGCGTGCCGAGTGGGGACGCACACTTGGGAAAAGACCAGGAGTGTAGAAACTAGAAGAGAGATGGTGTTGAGAGCTGGAATCGACACTGATGCCTTTCAGAGGGAGTCACAGGAATTTTTCCTTGCTTGTTCCCCCATGACATGCATTATTTGGGAGGGAATGCAGTGGGAAAAATGGGTCCCAGCAGCCGTGGGCTAAAGGAGCTTGCTGTCCCTGCTGCCTGCTTCTCCTCCGCCACTTCTCTGCACTAACCAGTTTCTTCCAGGTTAGTGGAAGAAACATCAACAGTAACGGCAGATGGAATTTTGAGCTTTCCAACAAAGGATAAAGGTGAGGGTACATTTTAGGAGAACCAAGTTGTTCAGGCAGATCCTTCTTTCACATAACACAGCTTCTGGTACTGGGGAAAGACCGGCTGTTTCAATATTGATTCAGTGTAAGAGTAGCTGGGAGTTCAGAACTGCTAGTGGTAAGAACAGATCACGCAAATACCAACATCCTAAGAAAAGTGAGTGCTGAAAACATCTAAAAGATCTGTACGTATGTGTAAGTTTGCAGGAGTAACACGCTTGTCTATCAAAGATCCTTGTGGTGTTGAATTGAAGCAGAAACATATGTAATGTGGCTGGGAACAAGGAAGTTTGGGGAGCTGTTGAATTATGCATTTTCTGCTTAAATTGCTACTTAGTGCTAGAGCTTGGCTTACGAAAGATGCAAATGTGTAGACATCTATGTAAACTTTACTATGGAGGAAGCATGATGTAACGTGCAGGGCCTGTGTTGGAAAGGAGTATTTGCACATGCAGTGTAAAAGTTAAACTGATGCGCAACACTCAGTTATCAAAATAGACTTTCTACTTACTGTGAAGAAAGCTTGTTGCTAACTTGTTTGTAGAGCCATGTTTAGGAAATAGGAACATGAAAGATTTGAAGAAATTTATGTTGTTAGGAGTTACTATGCAGAGTACCAGTCACAAAGAGATGGAAAAAGCTATTAGTAAAAAAATGTTTCTTAATTACTTCAGCACAGAGTATAAAAGCATTATTTTTGAAGGAAGAAGCCAGGGAGAATTTTTCTGTCTGGTCTTTTGCCCTCGGGATGTTTTGTGCAGCCTGGCTCTGTTTCATATCTGACTGCCGATCATCACCTACTCTGGCTGGTGCAGCACTCAGTTCTGGTAAGCTAGCCTTAGTCGTTATGTTTTTCTCAAGGCTGGACTGTTACCAGCATTGCTGTTGAAATAATATTTGGAAAGGCATGAACAAAATAAGGGTGTAATAAAATCAAAAGCAGTGATTTCTCCTGACAGACAATTAGAACATTATAAATAATCATGGGAGGATTTATTAGGGTGAAAAACATTGGCACCTCTTAATAATTGGTTCCTTTGTTTCAGTTACCACAAGCATTCAAGGACTGGTGTTAATTGAAGTACTTCTAAATGGGAGTACAGTACTAATAGGCTTATTTTTCTGCATTGCTGTTCCATCTATCCTATATGTGCTTTGCCTTTTACAATCTAATTTGATGTGTATTACTCTTTTACTATATGTAACTCCTTAAATGACTTGCAGAACAGTATAAACAATTTATGTGTGGTGTGTGCATTGCCTAAAGTATTGTACATAAACTTATTAGGAAGATGGAAATACAACATCTTTTATAGGAATGTATCAAGTCATAATTGGGTTCCTTGAGATCTCAGAATTCACTTTGCAAGGTTGTTTACATTTATTGCTTTTAAAAAAAAAAGGTTTCTCCAGAAGGTGCCAGATTGATAAATTCAGTTTTGCCTTATGTCCAACCAAATTCGCGAGTGATCTGTCCTGTGCTTGAGATTTCCCCAATTTCCCCAAGCTCTCAGTTAAGCTAAGGCCTTTGCCTAATCCTGAACAAATGCTGTAATTGACTCAGTTTGCTTCATTCCTCTGAAAGAACAATAAAAAATGAGGAGAAGGGGAGAGAATTTAGATGTCTTCTCTTGTCACGGCCACATGCTGATATGCTAATATTTTAAATAGTTGCTTGCCTAACTAGCTATTATTTCCAAGTACATCTCAAACTTGCTGTGCACTTGTAGTTATCTAGGTTTTGTCTGGGGGGGCAGCGATCAGGGAGGGGTTCTGCATGTTGAGCCTGGAGCTATTTCAATAAACGAGTTTAACAATGCCAATATAAAAGGAGCTTACTGTAACCAGACAGTTCTCTCAGAGCCAGAGAAGAATTTCTGCGGTCCCTAAATAAACAAAGTCTGTTACAACAAACAGCCCATCGTAGCTCCCCCGTGGAGGCAGATTTCAGTGTGCTGCAGGGTTTTCTTACAGCACAGTAGAAACAGATCTGCGTCTATATGAACGTGCATGTACACATACATATATGAGAAGCAAATAACCTCTCATTTGATTGGAATTTATGGCTTCCTAATTGCAAATGTGGAGACACTGTGATTTACTACTTTCTTACTTCATAGCACACTAAGTTGTATTTATATAATGTTTGGATGGAGAACTCCTAGCTCTTAGCAACGAGTTTGATGGAACAGCTGAACTAGTTTATACTGTAAAGAATTAAAAACGTAGTGCTTTACTGATCATTTTTTCCAATATTGGAAATATTGAAATAAGCAGGAAGAAATTGTAATAATCTTTTATTTCTTTTTAATTCAGAAGTATTCTCCTTTAAATTAGGCGTTCGCTACAGCTATATTTTTAGGGTTAGAGAAAATAGGTTTTGATCTTATAAAAAAAAAAGCATTTTTTAAACTTAAATTATGTTATTTGAGTAATAAATCTCTATCCCAACAATCTTTAAGGGGAAATAGAAAGTAATACAATGTTTGCTAAGAAATTATATTCATGAATTGAAAGGAATCTACTTGTGGATCAGTTTTACTCATTTAAGCAACAGTATCTCATTTCTGAGCAGTATCTCATGTCTGGCAGACTTTCCATGTTGCATGTTGCAGCTGATAGAAAAACAGCAGTCTCTAGTGAACAAACTAATAGTGATTTAGTAAGGTTTTGAAAGTACTTTGGAATAAAACAACAACTTCCTGTGGTAGACAAGAGACTGAGTTAAAGGAGTATTAAATCTTTAAGTCCTTTACAACAAGATTTAGAGGAAAAAATGTATGGTGGTTTTTTTCAATGGTTTATGACTATCATTTTGGATGCAAAATAATTTTTCAGAGATTTATGGAATATGATATATAGAAACACTATGGAAAATATTATCAAAATAGAGTTCTAAAATCTTGTCTATACCTTTGAAGAATTAAATACATGGTAATGAAACTGGATGAAAAACTAAGCGTGTTGTATAGCAGGCACACTTCTTTTATTAGCAAATACATATACATCCACCTCGAAACACATGCGCAGACACAGTTTTTTAAACTTTGAAAACTCGAAGCAAGCCCAAAAAATAAACTGAGGCTTATTCAGACTGTTAATATCATCACTTGGTGTCATCATGTGCAAAATGGTAGCAATAGTGGACTTTACTAAAAATCGTATTGATATGTGAGATGAAGTAAAATCTCATTTTCTAAAGTGGCTTTACAGTGTTAACAGCAAGGAGAAGCAATAAAAAGTAGTTTATTGCACAAATACCTCTCTGAACACACCCAGTAGAACTGCAAATGAAAAATGGGCCTCTTTTATATAGATAAAAAAATTCTCATCATAGCTACACATAAAAAAGTTATATTGGCTCATGTAGCCCTTAGTGTTTCCTAGTAAAACCCTAACTTTTTGATCATTCTAGAGTCAACAAGTACTCTCTCAACTGCTCTTCTATTTCTTGACATAAAGGCTTCAAAAGAGGAAAATCAACTGCAGTAATCTTCCCCCCCGCCCCCTTGCTTTTTAAAATCTTTCCAGTATTCTCTGAGTCCTACTTTATTGATTCACTGTTAGCGACAAAGATTCAAATTGAGGAATGAAGAAAAAACTATTGGGTTATCAAATGTCTTCACAGAGTTAGGGGTGTTTCCTTTAACATATATTAAGATTTGCATAATCTTGCTTTATTTTAAATCTGTATTACATGTCATTTTTCTTAAAATAAACAATGAGATAATTGGTCTCTATACCTATAGACCTAAACTAAATACCTAAATCTATTTTGATTCCCAAACCTGAAAATACACTTACGCTGTTTAGTTAAAAATGTTGGGTTTAGCTTTCAATTTGCATAAAAATGTTTTCAGAATTGGCATAGTTTACTTCTGCTATATATCTTTCTTGTACTCTCTGTTTTATACGCCTACTGAGATCCTGTACTGCAATTACTGCCATATGGGAAAGCAAGTTTAATTTTACAGTGGAAATCCAACGTTGGGTAATCACATTGCCTGTCTAGAAACAGATACGCATTAAGAGTAAAAATTGTCCTATTAGATCTATCAAGCAAATAGCAGATAAGTAGCAGAAACTAGGATTTATCTGAGGTTACCTACAGAAATACTAATGTTATCCCTTAGAGTCTTTCATGCTAGATATGTCTTTTTGAATTTCCAATCCCTTCTGGATTGGGACCAAGGAATTAAAAGGGGAGTGGGGGAATAGGGTGGGCATTTTAGACCTTCTTGCCTCTATCCAGTTTCAATTTTTGGGGTCAGGGTCAGGTCTGGAGCAAACGGGAGGTGGGCAGTTTTAAGCCCGGCTTTTGGTTTAGATAGGGAAAAACGCCGGTGCCGCCCGCGCCGCAGGGCCAGCCGCTGGGCCCTGGAAGAGCGCGAACCGCTGTATGGCACCGTAGCGCAGCGAGCAGCGCCTGGTTCTCACCAGATGGAGTCGGGCGAGGGTCTGCTGGGAGGCGGATGGACAGCAGGCTGTTAATGCGATCCGACACGCTGTGCACGCGTCCTCGGTAGCGTGGCGATTACACAATAAGCAGAAGCGCTGCAGGAGATCCAGCGAATGTTCCCTGCAGAATTCGTCTGATATCTTTTCAAAATCAACATGGCAACTTGTGACAGGTACAGTCTAACAGCCATATGTTTCTTGCCTAATTACAGGAAAAGTTGCCCGCGTGCCTAAAATTAGTCAGAGAAATAAACTCTCAACATGGGGATGCTCAGCAGCACAGAAGTAAAACACTGGCGAACCAGAGAAAGGAATCCTTTAATTAGTGTTGCATGAAATGTGTGAGCACCTACGATACCTGTCAATGAGGCGGGACTACAAAATCGCTCTTTTGCAGAACTAAGGAGCTTGTTCACACAAGTTAACGTCCAGCACCTCTTCTTGGGTGGAATTTTCCTCTTCCGGGTGCCTTCACGCTAACTGCCGGTACTCTTCCCGTGCACCTGGAGTGGAAGTCAGTTTACACATCTGAAAACTGAGTGAGCATCTCTGGCAACGCACCAGCCCTTGATACTCACTCCAAAACATGTGCGACTGTTCTAAGGAGATACGCTATTGATCAAATACTAACAGCTTAAAGTAGTTCTTCATAACCAAACTGCTACCTAGTTGAGGCAGCCGTTCGTAGAGTCTTTAAAAGAGTATTTTTTCTTTTTGTTGTTCTCTTGTTATAACTGCAAGTAGCATTGTGTATCTTCCCTTTTCCTGAAATTGTATACATTCAGGCAAGCAGCAGGTTTTACACATGTAAGTATGCTTGTGTGGGAATAACTTAAAATATTTTTTTTTCTTTTTGAAGTGTTTTAATTAATTGACTTAAATGTTGACAGTATACAGGAGTTCAAAAGAGGCCTAAAGGTCCTCTGCAGACATGTGCCTTGCTTTACCACAGTCAAAACTGGAGAACCAAGTACCTTTACTTGAGACTAGCTCGAAGTGTGGCAGCTATTTGTGTAGTATTTCATTGAACTTTTCCCTCCAAAGCCACAAGCCCAAAATCTTGGTCAAACCAGAAGTGGTCTTAGCCTTGAGGAGTTATCGAAACAGTTGCCTTTTGACCAGATTGGCAGCCTTTCTTCAGGGCTGATACTCTAAACAACTGCAGCAGTGGTGTGGAGCTATCTTGTATAGCAACCAACCATACTATGGTAGTTTAGCATTAACCTCTGGTTTTAAGAACTTTCATGGTGGTTTGGAAAAACAAAATGTATTGTAGACTGCAAGAAGGAAGACATTTCATGTAACTTGAAAATAAGCTTTAAATACTCTTAGTGCAGCTCAGAAAAGTGTCTTCATTTCTGTTTAATGCATTTCTTCAGACTGTAGAGGGGAAATGTTAAGGGTGAGAGAGGATTTTTCAAGGCTCTCAGACTTCTGAAGGACATAATCAAAGCTAGATAATGTTTTCTGGCTTACTGAAGAACATAGATAAATTTTTCTTAACTGGGTCTGTATTCTTTCTGCCCAATTTTAAGCACATCGCTAAGACACCTAAGTTTGGAGAGACATTTCCGATGCCCTGTACAATACCATTAGGTAACAGGCATCTCCACAGGATTAATTAATATTTTAAAGGGGAAATGACAGACTGAGGAAATTTACAGTTAGAATGTTTTTCTTTCTTTATAAGAAAGTACAAGACACATCATGAAAAATGGAGGACTATGGCTTTTCTGTGAGGAAAGCTCTTAAGGTATTATAATTATCTTTTATCAGCTGAGAAGAAAAATGTTGAAACTTGTTTCTTAGACCTTTTAATGTTCTTTTTTTACTTTTCTGCATAGGGTAGGTGTCTAGCCACCCAAGACACACGCAAACACTATATAAACATTTAATATTGCAGTTTGATACTTATCAGGACAGATGCCAAAAAAGCTCGCCAATTAGCTTTTACTTGGTTTTAAAACAATTCTGCAAGTTCCAATAGCCAAAGATGCCACAGTAAAGGCTTTTATTGCCTGAAAATAAAAGAAAATCAAGAATCTGCCACTGTTCTGCAAACTTTTTTTTTTTTAAATAAATTACCTTACTAGCCAGCTCCAAGTTACCTCCCAGCTGCTAATTTCCACACAAAAGAAAATCAGTTCTCTTCATTCCTTTCCGCTGTCACCCATTAATGATTTAAACTTTTGGATCAATGTTAACACATACTGTCCCAGTTCTTCTGGAAATCATTAAAAATATTAAAAATCTGTAAATATATTGCATTAATAGACATAGGAAGTCGAGTGGGAGAGCTGCAAAGTACTTGCTGAGTAAAGACAATATTTCAGCAAACTTGTCACTGAAAATCAGACAATTTCCGGCCATTTCTGATTGTGATCCCTTCTGTTTCTAAAACATTCTGGGTTTAGTTTTTTCCCAATTTAAAAATTGTTGGGTTTTTTGCTTTGGGATTTTTGTCTTAAGTTCACATACAAAGAGGAATTGAGATTGCAAATTTTATTTTCCATTGAGTTGGAGCAGTCATCCTTTTGCGAGATTGGAACCTATGATAGTTTCTGATCAGGAACATAGCCTCAAAGTGTTCTTCAGCCCTCCAGCATCCTCAAATAAGCTGTTTTCCACCTCTTGGGCTGTGACAGCAATGCTGCCTGTGGAGCTATGTCAATCCGCCCAGCAAGAAAGGGACAGAGAAAGGCTGTGAATAGCACAGAGACCATTAGGGTCTTCAGTTTGGGACAAGGTGCTACAGGTTGGAGCCCCTTCTGCACTGAACTGAAGAGGTCTTTCCTGACCTGTTGTGGAGAAGGATTCCTTGATCCACTGCAGAAATGCCCAGATGATGTCTGCTTGATGCATGGGCTGGACTGGCAGCACTGCAGTCAGAATTGTAAGTGTGAGAGTTGAGCTGGGTGACACCCATAATGCTGAAGGGCCATTCTCTTACAAACCCGAGTATATTTGATTCTTCTACATTTAGAATTGTAACATATAGGAGATGAAAAACTTTGGTGTCAAAGTTATAATATTGCCAGCCATCATACATGTTACAAATACTTGCATTCATATAGTACTCAAGTTTTCCCTGTTGCTTATTTTGAAAGTAGGTGGGTTTTATTCATATTGAAGGCAGCAGGTTAGGTACTGCTCTGTGTGAATAACAAGGGTAAAATGTAGTCTTTAAAGTTTTAGGACTCATTTTCCTGCACTATTTTTCTCTCTATTACATTTGAGCTGTAGAGGCTTACGCTATAGACTAAAAAGCCCTGCAGGAGACTGAATCACGCATGAACTTTTACACAACCTTCTGTTTGAACGTGACAGTTTTATTCACCTTTCTCGTCAGAATGGTCAATGTTTTAGTGAAATGTTGGCAGATGGGGAGCAGGAAGGGTACAAACTGATTCTAACATTTCAAAAACAACTGGAGGAAAAAAAAAGCAAAGAAAGAAAGAATAGCTGAAGAGTGTACCGTTTTTCTGGAATAATCACCTTTCTCAAAGCACTTTGTTCTCCTTGAGCTGTGGCTGCTTCCAGTCATTTCTTAATGTATAAGCACAGCCAGGCTTGAAACTGTTTTAGGCTTACGTTCCAACTGTTCCATTTATCTCCAGCTTGACAAGGTAGCATGGTAACCATTATATTAAGCCACAAAAGGAAAAGTCATGAGATAAATTGTGGCTTTTCCCTCTGTTCTTTATTCTTGTTTTTCTGTAATCATGTAGAGCAGACATTGTACAAAGTTTGATGGAGTTAGTAATTCTTAGCATATAAGGACGAAGAAGTGATGACAGTTACAGTTTGTTGTGACAAATCTTTTGTATTAGTGCAGTTTTATCATTTGTCCCTGCAGCTCATAAAAAGCAATAATACAAATATTAAGATAATGTTAATGACCTGCAATAAGCAGACCGATGGTTTGGCCCATGCAGGACTATGTAGAGGCTGAGAACTTTACTACTGAGGCTGCTTCCCTGACTGGACGTATTTTAATATTATACTCCCTACATAATAAAACCTCACTACATTTGTTTCCTTTATTTGTCATGAAGTCTGTTACCTCCTGAGCATGTTCAGAGTTACATATTTTGAATTAAGATCTCTTCAAGCAAACCCAACCTACTTAAAAGAAGAAAGTGTAAGCTGGTGGTATACGACAAAGATAATTCCTGCCATGTTTATTAGAACAACATATCTTTATCTTAGTCATTGAATGTCTGGTCTCCATTTTTGGTTCAGGCTTGGATTTTTTCTTAACTGATGTGCAATTCTGTGCTATTCCAATTAAAACTGACCCCTTCATATTTAACTGTTGCAGACTAAAGCCTGGATTCGGTATGGATGTTGGGCTGTCTTTTATGAAGACCTTTTTTTTTTTTACACTGAGTGATGTGTAATGATGTGTGAGACTTCCATCAGCATTGTAATTAGAAACTAACCAGGTACTTAGGTAGTGAGCAACTACCATCTGTTAAATAAGTATACACTTTTTTTTAAAAAAAAAAAAAGGGGTAGGGTATGCTTTATTCCTTATTGGCTTATTCCAAGGGAGGTATCTTTAAAGATCTGATTGTTTATAGGAAGATTCAGGAAAAGTATGTCTTCTGTAGCAGCTGTGTACTAACAAGGACCATATTATGCAAATCTTACATGACTAAACTGCCAATTATATGGCAATTTTGAGTGATAAACATAGAATGAAAATGGGTTCACCTATAAAGAACTGACCAATAAAATGGGGAAAATGCCTGTCCATATTCCATAAGAGATTCATGGTAGGGTTGAGACTTGTGGGATCAATAGATCCTTCCACTGTATAAGTCACTACATTCACCCACTTTTACACTGAGATCAGTAACTTCTGCTTGACTAAAACATAGTCTCTCTGACAAAGTCTGACCTTCTGGGAACAAGTCCAGGCTTAACTTGGAGACAAGGCATGGGGAACCCACTGTGTTCCTTGGTAGATTGCTTTAGTGATTAATCACTCACAGACTTTTAGAAATGTGAGCAGATTTCTCCAAGTCTCCTGAAAGAACTACACCTAAAAACACTGCAATGCTTGACAGTATTAGTAAATCAGACCTGATAGATCATGAACATGCTCAGTTATAGTTTCAAGATCAGGCATAAATAATACTTTAACTTATAGTGTCAGATTTTATTTAAAGTTATTTAGAATTCTCCACTAAATTCCTGCTAATACTTCAACAGATTAAATTTGGAACATTTGGCTTTAACATCTAATTTTTTATACGCTATCTGAAAGGTTTTTTCCAAAGTTATTTTGAAAACATATGTTTGAACTCTAATGTTTTCTTTCAACATGAACTAAGTTTACCCTTGGCAGAAAGGACAAGAAAGGCCAGGAAGACAAGTTTGGTTAAATAATGACATGCAGTTCTTAAAGAGTTTAAGTGAACCAAAATGAAATCTTTAAAAAAGGAAAACAAAAAGAAAAAAGAATGGCTGTCCATGGAAACATGAACTGATGCAAATGAAATGTGCAACAAATTAGGGGGACTAAAAAGGGAATTTTACAAAAAAGTAAAGCACTCTGGAAAAAAAAAAGGTAAATATATGTTTCTGTAAAAGAAACCTCTGAATATTACTAGACAGCTAAACAGTGAGGGAATCAAATATCTTCACTGGTTTTCACTACAGGCAAGATGAAAATAGCTATCTGATGTGTATTCTTTGCAAGTATTTTAAGTGAAACCTCGCTATATTAAGTATTATGTCCTGGAGAGATTAGACTGATTGATATATCTAAATTGCAATAAGTCATCATGCCTGAGTACGGTCATTTATAACCGAGGAAGGTTATGAATGAAGTCACAAGGATGCTAACAGAATGGTATGAGCTGTCATTGAAATCAGTTATCTTTCTGGAAGACAAACACTGAAATGGTCACGTTTATAGGTAATGTAACACTTTTTTTTGTTAATTGGAGTAGCTAATCTGTTAATGAGTAGTAACTAGGGAAGCCCCCAAGAAATGTTAAAAATAATTCATGGGGCTTATGCAAACTTCATATTTTTGTAGTGAAAACCCAGCTCAGATGATTGCAACACAGAAGCATCAACATTATGGGAGATGCAAACAGACAGACCATGGTCAGAGGTGTTCTGTTTCAGGCAAAGTTTCACGACAAATGCCGTATAAAAATCTGAGAGGTAACAGTAAGAGAGGAAACTTGAACTACTGACAAATATTTTATGGCTTCAAATTCATAGGAAGCACATAAGAAAGCATTTGAGTTGTATACAGATCCACGCAATTACAGATAGTCAAAAGAGAGGGCTAAGATATTAAGATACATTCTACTATTTTGTTGGGTGGATAATGATACTAATAATATCAGAATGTCATATTAAACAAAACTCACTTTGTTAATTTGGGTGTCTGTTCAAAAAATCCCTAAGGCAGTTACACATCCACATAATGTGGAAAAAAAATCAGTAAAGTACAATTTTTACAAGTCTTTCAGGAGTGAATGAGTGAGTTTGCTTTCTGTACAAACTATAGGCACCAGGTAAAACATCTTGGTGCTTTGGTCTGAATTTATCAACAAAATAATTCAACTTCACTATACTATACCTTGATGTGGGTAAAAAGAAAACCAGAACTCTGGCAAAACTTCAATTTCTTTTAAATTTAACTGTAGCACTGAAGGTCCTAATTTTTTTGCAATCTATTTTGGCAGCAATTAGTTTCTGATAGTCCATTTTTATCCTTCAGCTACTGTTAGGGTCTATCGGCCTTAAACGCCTCTTAAATGTTTTTTCTGTGGGGAGTATAAAATAAAGAATAGTGTATAAATGTTATTCATGAGTTCCTACTTACTTTTTTCTCAGAATATATGAATAATGGATTAAATTAAAACTGTTAAAATACAAAATGGGTAGGAAGTAGTGTTTATTCGGTGTAGTTTTGGCTATGGAATTCATTGTTATGATCCTTTCTAAGTCCTATTCTAAGCAATTATTTCAAAAGGTGTGATTAATATTTATTTTTATATACACATTTGGCACAACTAAACTGTGTAGAATAAAATAAGGATACTGAGATTTGAACCCTAATTGCCTGGGTTTATGAAGAAAAATTGTCTCATAGAGACTGCATAATTATCCTTCCTGGGTTTGTTACATATTTTTGTGAAGGAACAGGATCTCAGCACACATGTCTGGATATATTTGAACCTATATTTCAATGATCTTGGCAGTAATTACTGAGAGATGCTGAAAGACTTCATAGTTTCTCAAAGTAAGGGACGATTTTGTCATTAGCACTAGTGGTAATTGGTGACAAGTCAAACGACTGAAATTTGCATTTGATTTTTTGTAATCAGCATGAAGCTTCTGAAATGTAGCCAGTTTTTTCTTTTTCTGATGCCTTATCTAACAAACAAGAGCTGCTTATCTGTGCACACTAACTACCTTTTTCCTTTTGCTACAATTCAGTTTTATGGCTTATGTCCATCTTTTCTATAAGACTGACAATTTTCAACTTCATTTTGAATATTTGTATTCAAATGCAGATTTTGTCTTTGTAGCTGGGACCAAGTAGAAGGCATCTTTGAAGAAATGCTAATAAGAGTGCTGTGATAAGGCACTGCTGCTTAGACATACCTTCCTTCTTAAGAACATCTCTTTGAAATCTAGACTAAAAAAATAAACCATTTTTCTCTTATCAACATTGCTTTAATGTGCTCAGAATAGTGCATCTATATAAAAACAGAAAAGTTGATGGGTGATAGTGAGCTATTAATTTACTGTGCTGAATGTTGGAGGGTCTGCTTTATTCCAATCCATAAAGAGATTTTGAAAGAAACAGCTATTTATGTTTCTTTTCTTCTTCTTTATGATTTAGCTGATCACCATGCTGCATTTACTGAAATGACATACCAGCCCTGGCACATGATAAACAATACTGAAACCTGGTTTATCGTCTGCAACATAGAGAATGCAGAATACTGCAGCAAAAAAATGACTTGGATGTGAAATGCTATCAGGGTCGCTTGAAATCTAATGTATAGCAATTTCTGGGGGAAGAAAAAGGGATAAAAGAATGCAAAGCCTGTAAATGACACTCTTGTGTGAAATTTGAGAGAACCAGAAAAATTGCAGATCCTGAAAGATTCTGTCTCTATAAGACAGAGAGGAAACTTTCTTCACTGAGAAAAGATTACTGAAGAGAAAAATGTCACGCGCAAGTCTACTCACAAGGTACTGTGTGATTTGCTGCCTTTATCAAGTTACACAATCATACTCAACAATTGCAAGACAGCTTTAAGCTTAAAGAAATAATAATAACTTTATTATTCTCTCTTAAAAGCAGGTAAAGTCCTTCTAACTGCATTCAGTATCATTTTTCATATGGACCCATTAGAGTTAAATTAATGTATTTGTAGAGATAGCTCCGTCATCCCAAATTACTCTTCTGTCTGATGTTCAAGACTTTGATAGCATACTTTGTGTTTGAATTGAATTTTGGAGAGACACTAAGCATGTTAATTAGATTCTCTTTGTGCTCTAAGAGGAAAGAAAAGCAGAAGGGATAATTTTTTACGTTTCAGTCGAGCACTGTTTGCAGTGCACATATCTCTTTCCTACAATATTACGTGCAATTAGAAGTAGACATTTCTAGCATTGACGTGTTCACTATCTAATCTGAATTTGCTAAAGGTATATGCGGCCTTCGGAAAATATGCATCTGGTACAGAGTAATTTTTTAAAATTAATTTTTTAAAAATATTATCCTGAGTGTCTTCTTTAAATGTTAATATACCTTATTACCACAACACTGTTTTATAACACTGAAACTACCCAGATACTTGACTGGAACAAAAGCATAGCACACATCAGCTAAACAGGGAAAATATTTATGTTAGCTGATCCTTGTTTGCGCAACCATGACACTTCTTTTTAAATCTTTTTTTACAAAGGGGGTAACAGCATTAGGGATCTCGGTAATGACAAGGAGAGAAGGCAAAGAGCTTTGTTGTCTGCTTTCCTCACAGTCACTGGAGCGTGCTGGTAGGGCCAAGTGCCAGGAAACATCATTGCCTGCCAGCATCCACCAATGCTTCTGTTGGCTCTCCTGTGATTTAGAGCAGCACTTAGGTGCGTTAGTAGATGCGCCTGAGAAGAAGAGGACAAACCCTTTCGCTGCAAACATCTTCCCGCGGCTGAGAGTAAAGCAGTAAAGACCCTCTTCCATCTCCTTGTTCATGCTCCTAATGCCGCTGCCGGGAGGGGTTTGGATGTGGAGTCTGACCCGGCACTGCCTGGGGCATGTCCGTCTCCGATGCCTCCGGGAGAGCTAAGCGGTCAGCCAGAGCAGCCAGCCGCTTCCCACATCCAAAGCCCCCCCCGTAAGCAACAGCTCTTTAATGCTCCCCATTTAATCTGACCTCTCAGACTGGGGTCTCCAAAGAAGCTGGTGGGAGGAAGTTGAGGCATAGCAAAACCGTTAACTGCCCGCGCACACGCAAAGAGACCTGAAAGGGAGAAAAGGAAAACCTAGCAAAAGAGAGGATGGAGTAATGAAAATAATAACCGTACCAGTGAATGAAGACATGGCACAAGAGGGAAGAAATGAGGTGGAACAAAACAAATTTCATAATTACTGATCTAAAGAATATTGAAGTACAGCCTATGAAATGAATGAAAGTAGCATTTATTGTCATGCTTGTAAAGGCCAACAAGTTTAATTCGCAGTTGTTGGGAAAATGTTAAGGTATTAGAAAAATATAACAGAAGGGCAGGGAGAAAATAGAGAGCAAATTACAACCTTTGTAACCCTCCCACACTGGCAGTGTTTGGAAGGAAGGAGTTGGGTGAAGGAGGTGGCCCAGCTGAGCAGGGACTTTTGGAGAGCTGCTCCTTCTCTTTCTCCTAGCAGGCCGCGTGTCAAGGGACAGAGTCCAGGCATTGCCCACCAACAGAAAGATTATGGATCTGCTAGAGAGAAGGGATCTGACAGCTGTGAGAAGATCTGGCAGTAGGGAGCCATAGAAAAATGAAGCCCCAGATGAGAGAGAATTGAGGTCAAAACAGGAACAGATGTGCACTAAAAATAGGACGACAAGAAAAAGATAGATGCAAAGGTCCTTGCAAGTAGACAGATACCAGGGAGGAGGGAGAGACATCTTATTAAAGGAGAGATGGAAAAGCAATGATAACACACAAGAAAAAAAAATATTACAGTACAAATTAAGAAGTCTCTTCCCTCTCTTTCAATTCACTTCATTCTTATTTAGCTCTAACTAAATCACCTCTTGAATCCTCAGCCTGTGTTATTACTTGGGAAAGAAATGAACCCTATGTAAAGGGCACCAGGGTAGACATTACTGAATACCTCTGCAAACTCGAGATAATGACATTAAGGGAATTAGTAGAGTTAAAGTACAGTCTACATTTAGTTCTAATTAGACAAAAGATAGCAGCCAAATTACTACATAAAATTTAGATAGGGAATTCAAACAAGTTACAGAAATTGTGGAAATATTAACTCCTGGCTCTAGTATGATTCCCTGACTTCGCCCTAACGTACCTGCTCAGTTCTGTTGTTTGTTCCCAATAAATTCACATGGTCTGGGGAACCAGACCCTTTCTCGGTGGTAGGGCAGATCTTCACCTCAGTCATACCTGCATCTGAGTCCCCAGCATGTACCTGGCTGACAGTATTCATGTGGCATTCCTGGTAGTATGAGGTTGTTTCTGGCAGAGGGACAGGGAATGGGAGTGAAGTTAGTTTTCAATAGCAACAGAAAGAAAGAACTATAACCAAGGCCATAAAATTTCTTTAGCCTTTCTGTCCCACAACCCCAAAAGTATGCAGGAGGGAAAGTATCAGTTCAGCAACTTATCCATTCTCTTCTCCCCTTTTTCTGCAGCATCTCTAATGAAGATACTCCTGAGTTATCGTAACTCTTTAAGCCTGTCTTTGAAAGAGAAAGCACAGTGTGAGAAAAAAAATGGAGTTAGAAATCTTATTTGCCTGAGAACAGATTCTGTGAGACTGTGAGAGCCAAACTGGCAAAGTGGATGGAGAACCTGGACATTTACTTTTTGTGTTATGGAGTAACTATACTCAACAACCTGGTTGTTTAACTTCCAAGTATTGGTGTGCAGTAACTAGTGAATATCACAACATGTTTACCTTGGCATCTCCAATGAGTTCCTCAGAAATAGTCTTGTGATTCCCAAATATCTAATTTTCTTGTTTTGCTCAGGTTGGTATTTAAAACAGACCTACTTGCCTCTGAGTTACAACCCCAAGAGCATTCCTACAGTGCTGAGACATGATGGCAAGAAACAGACCCTGCGAATAGATTTTGGTTGCTTGTCGAAGTACAGCAATTTGAAACGATGCTTTGCACACTCATAGATAAGCCTTCTGTAATAGCAGGAAAACCAAATGTTTTTTCTCTGTCGTAATGAAAATTCACAAAGGATTAAATATTTTCTTCCTGTTGCTACCATTGCTAGCTTTAGGCCATGCATGAATTTTCAAAGAACCAGGTGAAAGTAGTTTTACATTATTTCTTATGCTCTCTTTCCATTATATTCTTATGTTTACAGCAGACTTTCTCCTGTTCTTCCCTCTAGCAGTTTTGTTATTATTTGACTTCTAAATTCCTTCAAGTGATTTTCAGTAAGCTGTATGTACCTTTCATGAGGTAGAAAGAGGACAGTTGGTAGATTCTCTACATGTAAAAATAGCATTTTGTTTTTATGGCTGTGCTATAAAAGAATTGGTACCTTGGTACCAATTAACAATATTACATTGGTAATTAACTCACACAAGTGGTTGGTCTTATATATATGTTCTTCATTTTACATGGGAAGGTTTTCCTTATTAATTTCGCTAGATCTGTAGCAATCCATAAGCAGTCTTATCCATTTCATGGACTTCATCTTAAGTGGAAGGTGAACCACAAAAAAGGCTGTTTTATGACTTATCTCTGCCCTTCTGCCTGAATTTATAAACCCCTTTCCACTTGTCTCTGAGCCCACATGTCATTTCCCCTATATTTATGATAGCATAACTTCTTTTGGCAGCTACAGGATTGTTTCTATGGAAAAATATGTGTGGGTGTAATTATAGGCAGCCCTCAAAAATGGCTGGTGCAAAAATTTGGGATTTTTTTTCAGCTTTTTTACCTCCTGTAAAAGGCTACACCTGTCCGTAAATAATGCACTGATTATAGAGAGGGAAGGCAGGAGATAACACTTCAACTTTGAGACTCTGACAGAAGGACGATAAAGGCCATTCTCTGCCAGAAAAATGCATGTGTGTAGTACAGTCTTGGTGCTTCCCACTTCTCCTTTGCAAGGCAGCTTAATAGATGACAAACAAATATATGTTGTCTTTTGTGGCAGAGGAGGATGTAATGGAGCTAGGAGAGTCAGAGGGAAGAGCCCAGCTTCCCTCCAGCAGGTTGCACCTACAGGAAGGGTAAAAATAGTACCAAGGAGGAGGAAAAATGAAACCTTGACAGTTCTCCTCTCCAAGTTTTTAGTAGCAACAGAACAGATGCCTTTGCTAAGGAGTGGTCCAAAAGGAAGTAAAACAGGGGTGAGGGAAACTTAAAACCAAGAAACACTGGCAGAGCACTTGTGTGCAGTGGAAGGAGGGGACCAAAAAATGATTCATAGGTGTCAGAAGGATGTTGTTGTGCTTACAGCTGTTATAGAGCATGGCAATATTTTGTATGTAGACTAAAAATGCCTGTATTTGCACCTTGATCAAATATGCATGGGTAGAGGATAAAACATACATCAACATAACGCCCCTGAGAAGAAGACTGCATTATGGTCCCATTACTAATTCACAGAATTTACTGTTCATTTGCAACTGTTCCATTAGGACCTCCTGACAAAACTTTCCATAACCGTATTTGTGGCTTATTAATCTGGGACTTGTTATTTCTTGACAAACATGTATGAGAACTGCTAGAGCCACATGGGTTGTTCTCTGTTGCTGTGAATTGAGTGTACGGTCTCAGCACAGTGGCTCTGTAAACAAGCTTTTCTTTGGATAGTCTATATCATCACAGCTCCCATGTCATATCACCAGATCTACATAAGCACGTAGTCCATACTGGCATTTTCAGGCATTTCTAGGGAGTCTACAACTTTGCATACATGATGCTTGAGGATGCTGATAAAAAGGCACTTTCCCTTTGCTTTTTGTGTCACCTATTACATGTAAAAATAAGCTAGAGCCATGTAATCTAAAAGCATCTTTGTCTCCAGGTGTGTCATGAACTGTCCTGCTACCAAATTTTCATAGCTGAAGTGAGCTGAAACTCATTTACAGACAAGAAATCTATGTTTCCAATAAAGCTAGTGAGAAAAACAGTTAGGAGGAAGGTCATTGACCTAGGACCCTCACCCATCCTATCCTAATTAAGCAAACTTCTGGAAGATTTGGTGGACTAAAGAGTCCTTTGAAAACTGAGTAAAGATGTCAAGAGTTGTTCTTTTAAGCTTGTAACATTGCAATTTGCTGTGTTCATATGGTGCATAAAGCCTGAGCTGGAGTCTAGTTTTGAGCTTTAATTTCCTTCTGGTTCAAATGGTTGAAATACTAAGGTCTCCAGGCACTCGGAGACCTCCTGATCTAGGGGAAACAATTCTCCCTCTAACTAAAGTTAATTCACCCCATATATGAGCTGAGAGGAGGCAGAGGAGAGCTGAGAGCCATTTGAAGGAGATCTGCTCAGGCACCGGTGGGAGGCGTGGGGAAAAGCAGCACACTCGGCCCCAGGGATCCTGCACCCTGCGAGCCCACGGAGAGCCAAGGGCAGGGACCCCCGCTGTGTCCCTCTTCTCCAAGCTGAGCAAAAAGCCACCAGCACAGCGCAAGCCTCTTCCGCCAGTTCTGGGAAGCACCTCTCAGGACTCATCCAATACCGTTCGGGCCACTGAGCTGTAAGTGATAGTTTTCTACCTGACGCCTATGCTTAACTGCAGGGGCAACGGCAATCTTGAACTTACGATGCGTTTTTAATGTAGCTCCGGGTGGACTGAAGGAGGAGTGCGGTCCCAGTTCCAGAAATGTAGAGCGTTGAATTGCATTTTGGAGCAAGCAGCACTAAGCAACCTGCCTCACTGCTGATTAAACAGAGTAGGACTCAAATGACCTCTTCTTGACGACAGGAACAAAAGTTAGGTTAGGAAGAAATGTCTCCTGAATTGGCTTAACTCCCCCCCCCCGGCCCCCTACCCCCCCACCACAGTTTTTAGTTCCTAAACTATGTGATATAAATGACCTAATGCTGGGCCAATTTCAACGCACAGCCAAAACCGCCTCAGGGAATGATTGTACCTAGTATTATTTATATTCATTTTTAGACAATTGTGCTATAATGAATATTTTCACTGTACTTAGTCAGCGGAGTTCCTTACCTGAAGAGTGCTTGTGCTAACCTATTCCTCAAAGAAGCTGTTTCAGCCTTTGGAGAAAGGTTCACTGCTGAAGATTTCTGTTTTTCTTGTGTAAGTCTTAATCGTGTCTCTTGCTAGTGAATTCATTCTGCATGTATTCTGAAAGCAGCCTTTGTAAAGCCCTATATACTTCATTTGCAGTGTACGTTGTGAGAAAATTTTAATGGATATCAGTGGAAAATTTCAACGGACCTCAGAAACATTCTAAAGTGCGAGGAAAGGGAGTTTAGAAATAGCATGCCATACTCAGGAACCAAAGCTTCTATGAGAGCTGTAAATATAGGAAATATATCTAGATAAGAAAACTTCTCTTAAAAGATGGTTAAGGTATAGAGAAGCATCAGAAATTCATAGTTCACATAATATATGGCTATAGCAAGTAGTTTTCAGTCTTTTGAGTTTGCCACCCATCTGCTATGCAAGGTTTTATAAAAGAAATTTCCTTTAAAATGTAGTCACGTTCTGAAATGCAGGCTTGTGGAGTTCTGGACTCATTCTCATTCGGTGATTTCTGTATTTAGTATGTGTTGACTGTAGACAAAAGGCCCTTTTTTCCATTTGCTCTACCTGCAGTTTGCATGCAGTCTCACATGTCTTTAACACCTATATTCTCCTATATTAATAAGACTATCCCTGACACCAAGTAATCTGATTTTTTCTAAATTATGGCCCTGATTTCATCAGTCTAAACCCCTTGTTGGTTTGGCTGCACTCAGTATCTAACAAGAAGTTTGTGAACATTCCTGTTAATAAGAAACAGATATACACAAGTCTCAGATCACTTTAACTGAAATAACAGAAATGATGAGCAAAATGCATTCTTAATTCTTCAGTCAGAAAATTGGACTATACGCACCACAGGGAACCAGACCCACCGAGTGAAGCTGTCTAATGTTTACAGTGTAGTTTTTGAAAGCAGAGGCATATATAATTGAAATTATGTTTCAAGGGGACCTGTCATTATTTTTGGCATATGGAATAACATTCACTTAGTGAACAATTTCAAACCACTGTCTCTTTCATCCCATTAAATATCCAGATGTTCTACATGTTTGTGTTCTTATTTGCAAGGTAGAGGGACACCACTGCCATTGCAGAATAAGGTATAGAAATAGAAATAAGGTAGATATTTGCTGCCTGCATGCCAAACCTTTGCTGCCTATTTGCGGTGAGATGGAAATGCAAATATTTGCAAGCTATCATGTAGGGAGATTTACTTTGTATAAAATTTTTAGATTTGTCTGTATTAAATTATCATAATGATCTGTTTTGCCATAAAATTTTATTTCCATAAAGAGCATATAAATAACGTGTAAAGCGTACAGAAGTTACACAAAATACTGCAACATGTGACCTCTAATTAAATGACAAATCTGTTATTAGGGTGATGGATATCTCAGGAGACTGGAATAAAACAGAAAACACCACTGATAGGCATAGTTCCAGCTGGAATTCAGCCAAGGCAGCAGTGCTGGGAAATGGTACATCGTCAAATGGGAGATGATAGCTATCTGAGAAACAAGTTTTGCATCCTCAAATTCCAAAGTCATCTCCATAGCTTTACAACTAATGCCTGTGGTAGCACTTCAGAGAAGATGCCAGTATTTGTAAAGATGCTGGTGATACACTCTTCTCTCCTTTGTAAAAAGTGATCCCGCTACTTAAAATTTAAGATGGAAAAGCTCGATTGCATAAGAGAAACATAGAATCCCCAGCTCAGCTGGCCATCCTCTGAGAATGAATTTAGTGGCAGAGGAACAGTGAGAATCAAATTTTAGGACTGGAAAGTCCCCATCTTTCACATGCAAAACCCTAATATAATGTAATATAATATAATATAAATATAATATAATATAGTAGCTGTTGAATGTGTTTTATATTTAGGTCTAGAAATGTCAGTAAATTGGATCTGTATAGTGCACAGTTTCTGGAGCCAGAATTCTGCCTCTGTTTTTTCCAAAGCTCAGTAGAGCAAAAGGCTTAGAGCTTTTTGGCACATGGATGACAACAGAAGGTTTGATGCAAGGGAGTTCTAAATACATGGAATAAATACAGCTGAAATAATCTAACAGTGGAGTAGGAGGCTCTAGCTCCACATCTGTTGTTCTTATCTCACCAGAAGCCCTTCATGGCACAGTTTCTACCATACCAAATAACTAGACTAAATAATGCAACATTTGATATTCATTCAGAGGCTATGACCAGAAAGGAGGAAAACTATTTTCCAATTTGACATCTGTCTGCACAGCCCATAGAATTTTACGCAACCCTCAATTTTAAGTGTACCTTTTCTGAACTATATATAATCTAACCCTAAATACTTCAAGTCCCAATAAAACTGCCAGATAAGAGATATTCTCATGTTTAATAGCCTTCCTGCTAGAAATTTGCATCTTAATTTGGAGCTGGATTTCTCCAACAACAGCTTTCAGACATTGGATATTCTTGGGGCTTTTGTTGCCAGATTGGATAAGCAACATTTCTGGACTTTTTTGCGCGTCCGCAAACCCACTATCTGTGCGATTCAGAAACATTAAACCAATCGCTTCCACTTCTGAGGAAAATGTTCCATTTGTCAGGACTGTATAAAGTATTGGAGGTCTCCAGCAATCTTCTGCTGCAGTGCTGCTCCTTTTACTGAATCGGGCAAGAGCCTGAGGGTGACTCCAGAGGCTTTGCGCTTAGCCATCTGCTGGGAACAGGCATACCAGTGCTTTTATAAAAACAGGAATCGCCTCTGCCAGAAAGACAGGATTTGTTTCTTGGCACAGACCCAAATGTGCCCAAACACACTTCTTGCATAAAGAAGAGGACTCCTGCCAATCCCGTCTCTGTTGGTGGTAAGGACTTATAGATTCCAGTTCCTCCTCAGATGTCGTTTTTCAAAGATCTCTCTTGTCAAAGAGGTAACGTGTCTCGGTGGGGCCAGAGGTATCAAGGCCAACAGCATGCAGGTGAATGAGTCTGTTTCTGAAGGGCAGCGACTTCTTCAGGGCTTGGCAGAAAAACCTGCGAGAGAGGAAAGCAGGTCTTTGCTGGAGCTGGATCTCAGCCGTTCCTGAGATGCTCCAGGGGGGTCAAGGGAGGAGGCAGGGTGTCACTGGGACTGCAGGTGGCCGCAGTCCTGTTGGACATTTGGCTCCTGGAAACAGCTGAGAATGGGACCCTCTGCTCCTCCTTTCCATTTTCTGGTCAAAACTATTTAGCACGCTTGTATTTGATCTGAATTTCTTAGAGGATTAGGACAATCAAACTATTATATCCAGTGTTATCAAGTTCAGAGGATGATTTTTAGCTCAAAAAATAAATGAGTTTTCTGTGGAAAGTTATCATTCCCAAAGAAAAAGCTCGATTTGAATCCCTGTAGACCTCATGTATTTAGAAAGAAGAATGCTAATGAGAAAATCATATTTTCCACTTGGTACTACTGAGCAGATGTAGTATAGAAAACTGGCTAATATTTTGGTTTGTATTAGTTGTATAAAATCATGCATTAAGACAAAAAGTATACTTTGTAGGCCCTACTAATTGAATCTCTTCAGTTAGAACTACCCAGTGCATTCTTGCTGCCTGGTAAATAGGGGCGATATATAAACTATCAGAACTGAGTTTCAAGGTGATATCAACTTTAGGCAATCTAGCAAGGAAAAGTATTTTAGGTACTGCTTTTCTTTCATGCCAGTGATTAAATAGGGCAGGACTTTGAATTACCTAAGTGAAAGTGCAGGATTTTTAGAAAAATATATTCGGGACTTGTGTGTATCTAGAAAACATAAAATCATTTAAGAAATAGTTTATAGATTTCTCAGATATACTTCTGGGCACATTTAAGATATGTGAGAAGTAGCACAAAAAGAAAGCTACTAATTTTGCTCACTTCCTCTATGCTAGAATAATCTTTACCAAGTTTCTGCAGAAGTGTTTTACTGTAGCGTCAGTTATGCCAGAAATTCTAACTTATCGGAACTCAGCTATTTCATGCTCAAGTGATTCCTGGAACAGCAGGGAGATTTTCATAAATACATGATGGGGCAGATGTTGTACTGATATCTGCTCAGTGAAAACGGATTCCCAGTTTGGCTCCCCATCTCTGCCTGCTTGAGATAATCATAGTGAAAGTGAGTGGTAGTGACATGCCATTAAGTCTGGTACTGCCACACACTGGGGATCTTTATCTCCTTGCTACGTTTTTTTACTGCTATAAACTCAGAATAATATGAGGAGCGCACTGTCTGCAACAGTTTGAAAACAGTCTATATTTCTCAGTTACTATCATGTTTCATAAAGAAATATGGGAGTAGTCCATGGCAAATCCTATTATCAGAATAATGATGTGATACAGTCCATTTGGTTGTGCTTAAAAACTGATAAATAAACATACTTTTTATTCCCTCTACTTTCCCACCCCTGCTATGAGGTTCAGTATTCAGGGTATTTGCATGTCCAGCTTAATATATTGTGGATCTAAACAGGTTTACATAAAGTTAAACTAAAGTGAATGTAGAAAAACACCAAAGGAGTAAGGTTATGGTGGGGGGAAGCCTGAAAATTAGAAATCTGTTACTAGAAAGAAATACTTCTGCAGAAAATGTAACAAGTTCATAACCATTTTGACTTTCTTGAACAAGTTTATCCATGTGACTTAGAGCAAGGTCATGCCCGACTTCTGTGCAGTAAAGTCCAGATAGGGAGAAACGTGCTTGTCCCCTGCTGTATGAAGGCCACCCATGACTTTCATGTTACGTTATTTTGAAGAGGTGATCTCCTGTAGCAGAGTGTCCTCCCTGCTCCCCAGAGACATGTCTGAGAAGCAGAAGAGGCAGGTAAGTCCCACCACACGTGCATGCCTGCAGCCCTGTACTTAGATGAATCCATGGGGTTACAGATCTCTGAATCTTTGAAAACAGCAGCTGACGTTTTCCTTCCGCCTAGGTAGGAAGCTTTGGGATTTTTGTTCTCCTTTCTTTGCTTCTGTTTGACAAGGAAAAATGATCCTTAACCAAGTCATGTGAGTGTGGTATTCATTTGAGTCTTAATCTTATTTTTTTCCTCTTCTCTGGAGACCTAGAAATGATGAACACCTATCTCTTTTTGAAACACTCTTTCTGCAAGGGCAACAGCTTTTCTTTCCTCCTCTCCTTCCATTCCTTCCTTTTCTCTCTTTTGTTCTCTCCCTTTTTTGAAGAGATAGAAGGAGCAAAAGCCCCTTTAGAGAGTTAAAAATACTTGGGGTGATAAAACAGCATTTGTAAGGAAAATTTAGAGTAGATAATTCTTCCTTCTTAGCCCTTTAATAACTGGAAAAAGACAGGAACTCATGTTCCAAAATCTTACAATGTCACTGGTCAGACATGTCTCTGTAAAACTCAAACACAGGTCTTCATGTCAGATAATATTTTGGGGATTTGAAAGATAGTCACTGCAAAGACTGGGACATACTGATTTTGGTCTGCTTGCCATCTGTTTGCTTAGAAGTTACCTTCAAAAAGTTACTTGTTCAGAAGTTATCTTCAAGCAAATTAATGAAGGAAGTGAAAAAAAGCATACTTCTAGAGAAGATACATTATTTGCGCACTTTTCAAATAAAATTGGGTCAAACGGCAGCTTCATGGATAATTCTTTACAACATATAACCAAAATTTGGGATGTTTTTGGCTTAATCAAGAGATAACATACAACTTGCCTTGTTTAGTACATAAGTAGTAAGTGGGACACTTCCTTGTCTCCATGGGACAATAAATAGGCATGACTCCAACCTGAGTAGATTCTGAGACATGTAATCTCCCTTAATTGTTTTTGGTGTACTAATGTTTTACAGTTAAATCTTGCTGTCTTAGTTAAAGGTATTGCCATCATCAGTAGTCTGCCTGACCCCCTGCTATAGAAGATAGGGTGGCACAAAGGCATATTTGCCCATCCTCAGATTCTTAACGTGCAAATAATATACTTGCTTAAAATGAACATGAAGATGGGCTTGTGATAAGGTTTCGAACAATTGGGGATCTGAGAAGAAGGGATGTATTGCAACCTGCTAACAGGGCCCCACTCTTTAAAAGCTGAAGAAAACTTTCAGGCCAAACTTAGATCGAAAGAGGAGTGTGAAATTTAGGAATTTGTGTTCTGCTGACTTAGATTTGCATAGCCCAGAATTATTTCTGTAAAGATTTGATTGTATGAGAACTGCTGGAGTAGGTCACAAGTTGAAAAGTACAGTGAAGCTGGCAAAAAAAGTTAAATCCTATTTTTGTTGATATCAGTGGCAACCAGAGAATGTGTCTGGCCTTTGAAATAGACTTAAGCTTCTTGAATCACAGAAATAACGTTTGATGAGACAAGGGCAGAAATAAGGAACACAAGGTCAAGAAGGTTTCTATTTTGTTCTTTCAAAAAGCTAAAATGGAGTAATTTAATTGTTTTCATTTATAAAGATGCAAACAATAATTTGTTCATTTAGATAATGAAATTAACAAAAAACTCCTAATGAAAATCTTACAAACATGTTTGCTAAACATGATTAATATTTTCCTGTTGCTAGCAGAAATGACAGGAAGTTCCAAATGTTACTTTGAATGTATTGTCTGACAGGCCTATTTTCCCCAGCTCATGTAGTATTTATTGTTAATTCTGTTTTTTTTTTTCTTTTGTGTAATTCTTTAAATGGTGGGTGCACAGATATGCTGAAGAAATCGGTATACCTATCCGCATGGGATCTTAATAAAAGAAAAATTACCTTGTTCTGTTTGCAAACTTTCAAAACATTTTCCAAAAAGAAAGAAGAGTTTTTAATGCCCTTGGCTATGAACTTATGACTGTCAGAAAACCTCTCTAAAGCATTAAAACTCGCTTTATGAGCTTTTATCAAGCTTTTGTTATCAGCTCTTATCCATTTTATAAGCTTTTAGCTGGTATATTTAGTCCTGAATACTGACTAATATTGGCCTAAACCTGTTGATTTTCCTCTTATAAATCACACTGTTATTAAATAACAAAACTTGATACTAATAAAACAGTCTTCATTTTTAAAACAATAAACCAAAATACTAGACAGTATTGAGGAGCTCATAAAGAGATGCACAGCGATCAAGATTTGGCTTCATTAATAATATTTGTCTTCATTAGTAACTAATGCTATAGAAATGGTTCCTGGGAAAACAGCAAAGAAGTTGCTGAACTGGGGAATTACGAGGCCAATGAAAAAATGTATTTTCTTCACATCTTGGGCTCATTTTCAGGCAATTAGGCTGCAGGTACATTCATTTGGTTGGGAACATTTTACTTTAAAATTCTGAAATTGATGAGCTATTTATTAAAGACACGCTTTCTAACTGGCAGTATAATTATGCAAAGGATTATTGTCTCTTCATTTATTTTTCTGGAGTGATTAGCTTGTGATGCTATAAAACTTATTTATGAGAATGACTTATATTTATAATGTTTTAATTAAAATTGGATTGGGAAGGAAATGGGAAAATTTGCATTCAACATATATGGTTGTGTCAAACACGTTTGATGGCAGTTGTCTTTTTATTAGCTTAGGATAATTAATTAGGGTATTTATGTACTAATATTACCTAATTAACTCAGCAGCAAGGTAATTAATTTTGTTAACGGTTGTCCAAGAAAAAAAACAGTGTAGTAGTATAGCCAGCTGCTTTCATTTCACTGTATTCCTCTTGGTTACATGATTTTTTCAGATAGGTATTGTCTTTTAAAAGGATTCAGAGAATATTTCTGTTTCACTGGAGAGGGCAATTTTTGCATTTTGCCCACAGAAAAACAAGGTACAGTGTAACTCGCACAGGGAGAGAGCAGAGCAATTGGATGGGCATCACTTTCAAAGATGTTGTTAGATAAGGTACACCATCGGTCAAGAGCAACTGCAGTTATTCATTTGTTTTAAAATTCAAAATGCATATTTCTTTTAAAACATGCCTTATTGCAACATTGCTGAATACCTGATGTGTGTAAGAATCAGGCACAAATGTTGTAAACTGAAGAGGTATATAACTAAAACCAAAAAAGATACAATTTCTGCTCTCATTCATGTGTATGCAAAACCTTGGGTGAAAGAAAAGTTTAGTTTAGCCTTTCCAAGAGATAATTTTAGGATGAAGCATGGAGAATTTTGTGCAGGATACCTCATTAAAAAGCATTCTGCCTTGCTTTCTACATACCAAGTAGAGTTCGCTGATATTTTAGTGATGCACAAGGTGTTTGGGAACTTTCTGTGTTTGTATTTTTGCCCATGCATTGCCTGTGCTATAATGTATGTGCTAAAGCTGTCCCTGAAAAGCCCGGACTCTATTTACTTGCAAAACGCGCATGTTTCATCATATTATTTCTACTGAAAAGATCGCCTTTAGCAGCGCTTGGTGAAGGACCATTCTCGGAGTCTTAATATCCGGAAGAGTGGTTGGGTTTCCACAGAATAGTGGAAAAGTCGAGTTGAGGGTGGCGACAGCGATGGACCACAGCCGGTGGGCTCCGAGCACACCAAGACAGCTACGCTGGGTGAGACTAAAGGTCCACCTGTGGCAGTGTCCCCACTGTCCCCTCTCCAGCACTAGGCTTGGCCTGCATGGCAAGGAACAGTCACAAATAGTGACTCCCAGTGCCGCAGGAGGACTGGGCACAGCTGTGATTCCTCCTTCTGATACTCTCCCAGCCTCCAAGTATTTTTAGCTCAATGACTTCCCAAGCTACGTACGGTTTCTCATTAGTTAGTTATCCCCCATTAATTACATCTCCATTAACTTGTCCTGTCTCCCCTTGAATGATCTAGCGGGTCCTGTGATGTCCTGTGACACTAGCCACACATTTTTAATGTCCTTCGGGTGACACATCACTTCCTTCTGTCAGTTTTGAACCTGAACACCCTGAGCTTTGTTTTATGCCCCTTAATTCTTAAAGAAGATGATTTCCCTCCACTGACCAGAGTTAACAGGCTTAGTATATGATTGCTGCACTAATCTGCTCCCATGAATCTTTATGTCCATGTTTCCTGCAAGCCTTACAGGATGGTGGTTTGGAGTGGGATTCTCCCGGTTTACTTGCTTCTTTTTAAAGAGTATTAGTTTATTTTCCTCTGCTAATCAACATGCCTAAATTCATGTCAGACTCTTAACAATTCTGTGCTTTAAACTTTACTCACGTTAGTCATGTAAGTGGACACAGGGGGATGTAAAAATTGAGTGATTTGGAAAAGAAGCATACTCAAATGCCTAAAGTGCTTAAAATAACAAATGGCACTGAACTCTGAAAAGCGGTTTTGTGAAAAGGATACGGGCATCTCTGACTCACAAGGGCCTCTGGTCAGTTTGGTTTTTTTTTTGGGGGGGGGGGGGGCCTGGGGGGGGTG
>JANXJC010000021.1:20317059-20337020 GCA_027564655.1 Leptodon cayanensis | reverse complement strand
CCCCCCCCCCCCCCCCCCCCCCCCCCCCCCCCCCCCCCCCCCCCCCCCCCCACCACACAGAATATCCAGTCAAATGGTTTATTGACTTTACAGACCAAAAGGTCAGGTCAGAAACTTGCAAGACTGCCCACTCAGACCTAAGTAGCTCCTTACAGATCCCTACAGAGGCTTTAAAAGACTATTTTTCTGTGTCCTTTCTACTTTCTAGCATTCAGTTCCTGTACATGTGTGTCTCATTGTTCCTGTTCCTGAAAACTGTGCTTTACCTTTGAGTATTTTATAAATCCTGTTGATTGAATGAGCCTACTTTTTTGCCAAAAGGCAGTAACAAAGGCTGAAGCAGTGTCAGCTTTGGTAGCCACTTCTTTGGAAAAGTTACTGTCTTAAAGGAGCTCTCACCTCCATACTTTAAAACATTTACATGGCCTCTCTCATAGATTTCTGCACACATTTTTTTTAATTTACTCTGCTGAATGATACACAACAGAGACCATTTCATCATTTGCAGCTGTTTTAAATATAATCCTGTAAGCAAACCATGTGCTAATATTTATCTTTCATACTTTATCATTACCAAAAACCCATTCTATCATGCTTTTTTATTTGTAAGTAACTAGACCCAAATGAGCTGTATGTCGTAATAATTCATGCACCATCATGTCTTAGTGCCTAATTAAAAAATTGATGACTTAAATTCATCAATGTTTCTGGCATTCCCTGAAATATCCTCTTATTTTTTGTCATAACTTAACTGAGAGGTTCCTTGGTTGATTCATAAGGCTATTCCTAATCTAAAGGAGTGCAAATGAGAAAGTTACATTTCTAATTTATTTACAAAGGGTAGAGGCAGATAGGTTGTTTCAGAACGGCAAGGATAATGTTTGGGTGTTTTAATGAGCCATTTGGATTCATCCAGGTTTTTTTCCATACCAGATTTGAGAACTAGCTACTATCTGAAGTATTTTCCACAGTTAAGGTGTAAAGACAGGAGTCAAGTCATTCCTTAACAGTTCTGTAAAGAAGTTTAATAAATCAAATGTCCTAGGTGTCTCTTTCCATATCTGGATGTTTCTGTATTTTTAAAAAAACTTTTCTCCCTCCCTCATTTTTTTTTGTTTGTTTTGATTTATTTTTCTCTGTGTGGAAGCCAATACTAGTATTCGTCCACATAATGTGGTGACAAATACTGTAACTTACCATCTCCTTCTTGTTATTTACCTGATCATACATAAAAATCTGAATTAATATTCTTCATGGTTCATCCTACTTGATCAGCCACCGTTTCCTAGGCCATTTACAGAATTAGTTTTGTAAGATCCTGTTCCTTTGATTATATATTCTATATGCTTTGTTCCTAAACTTCAGGTATTACATTTAATGTATTTATAAACCTACGCAGTGAATCAATCTAACTTACCAAGTAATCTGTGCAGTACAGTTGATCTGTTCTTAACTTTCTGCAACACGTTGCCAGATTTTGCATCTTATGAAATATTGTTAGCAAGGGTTCCATATATTTTTTTCCAAATTACTGCTAGGGTTATACATAGCTGTGTGCTGAGGACACATTCTTGTGGTACCCTCTAAAAAGGACTCCACGGCTGATGATTTCCTGTTATGTTTTGAAATTTCTGTGAGAAGGACGAAATCTGCGGAACAGAGCATGCTATCTGAGTAGGCAAATCTACATTCTTTCATAGTATTGAGTTTGAGAATACATGATTTTTATGTATTAATTTTAATAATTGTGTGATCAAAGACACTACGTATTATTTATAATCTTCTAAAGTGCTTATCATTATAGTATTTGAGTATATCTCACATCAATTTTTTAATGAATTGCCATATTCTTTTGTTATTAGGAAAGTACCATTATCCCTACTTTATTAGCTAGGTAAATATTTCAGTGATGGCACATAGCACATGTTTTATACTGCCACTGGAGTAGAGGTGGTAACATGTGATCCTCAAGAAGTGGTAGCTCCACGCATGGGTGGCATCTCAAAACTTTTTTTGTTTTCCCATACATATTTCAGAGGTGTCTTCATCAGTGAGGTCATGGGGTGTTCGGGAAGAATACTGTAACTTAGAAATAAATTATCCAGTATCAGAAAGGCTAGAAAATAAGAATGATCAAAAAAATGTTTTAGATATCCACCTCCAAAACAATGGATAAATTCCTGTGTAGCCTTTAAATAATGCTTTTCTTCAGTACCCCACCTCCAGTGTGTATCTAATCATGCCAGAGGATCATTGTTCTGCATCTCTTTCACAAAAGAGAACCTGAGCCATCTCCCTCCTAAGCCTGCTTGACAGCCACAGGACAAAAGTGCAAATACGGTAGCATGATTTTTTTTTAAAAAGTCATGTTGTGGTTGGAGTGGGCTGGGGGTGGGTAGAGCAGGGGTTGTATTTTTAAATAGCAGTGGTTGTCACCTCCTTTAAATGCTTCCAGTAGCACTAGCATATGAACACAGTGACTAACAGTGCCTGACAATTTCAGTTTTACTGCAGTTATTGCTTTGACAGGCCTTGACTTCCTGCCAATTCAGTTGGAAAGAGGCTTTACATCCCTTTTGCCCCACTGGCTTTCCAGATTCTCTCTCTTTTTTTCCTAAGCACACATTTCTTTCTCTTACAACTCTGATTTCTCTGGAGTAACAGCACAGTCACCCCTTTCCCCCGCCCCGTGGCCACCTGTGCTGTCTCTGCTGCTAAATCATTAAGACACATACACACATTCTGAGAAAACAGGAGAGAGATAATTACAACATTAATTGAACTTTTGCCTCATTAGTTTTTTAATAAAAATGTCTGCCTTTGACTTGAATGGGAGCTGCAACTGCTTGGTACTTCTAAACATTAGGCATAGAGCCAACCTGTCCGTTCACAGCCTCTACCCTGACGGTGACCCGCTGACCTGTCCCATGAATGTAGTATTTCTGTAGTATGTCAGTCTCTTCAGACTACACATGAGCTCCAAGTGAACAGCTGAAGATGCTGGGTGATGAACAGTACAAATTTACCTTTTTACCAATTCCTGGCACAATGGCGATATAAAACAAGCAAAGCTGTGTGAACTCATATTTGTTGAAAGAAACACACTTTATCAAGAAAATAAACAGAAAGTCAAGGGCCAAGATCCAGGTTCTCACTAGTTCATCATATCTTCTTCTTTTCAAGCTTAAGCCCGTTACTCGCTATAAATATTTATAATTGTTAGTAACAGAGAGGAAGTAAGGTTACTGAAGTTAGTCATGTCCTCAGAATACTTAAGCTCATGGATCCCAACTCAACAGAAGCCAAATGGACAACTATCAGGAATTGTAACTATTCACAAGTTGGGCTAAAATGAGCTGTTGATGTCAACCCATTTTTAAATAGTCAATTATGCACAACGCAAAATCTCTTGTCTTTTCTGTTCTGCTTTCTGGGATGGCAAAGACTACCTTGGCATTGGGGAATGAATTACTCCTTTGCTCTGAATGGTGCTGCCAGGTCGAGGCTGATGGTGTACTGAGTATTAGAAAAATGATGCCTCCTTTTCATGTTCTCCAGCTTGTTGATGTCTTAGAAAAACTCAGTGTCTGTCACCATCAGTCTGCAGCGGAGATGGAGTTCACTAACAAAAGTTTAAGAAAAGAAAGATCTTTTTTTATCTCCTTATTGTTGTCTTATAGTCACCTACTGGCAGAACATTTGTGAGAAATATATTTTGTCTGCAGGTAAATTGATAGCACGGATTTTTGTTTTTTATTGCCCATGTGCATCAATACTTCATTGTTAAGGAGTAGGTAAAGATTGAACATAGCATAGTAGGACAAAACAAAGCAACCAACACAAAAACCCCCTACAGATTACACTAATTTCTGAGCTTTTATAGTTTCTTTTCAGTCAACAGAATTATTTTTACTTATGTCAGAGGTATATTTGTCAATATGAATATTTTCTAGGGGAAGTTTTTAAACTGTGAGCAGAATCCACAACAGCTAATCATAGCATGAGTGGTCAGTTGCAAAAACTTGTCATTTTCCTTTGACAACCAAATATCTTCTGTAGAGTTCTCAGGTCTTCTGTAACGAAAGAATGGAGAGTACCTAGGTACCTTATCTAGGGAAACATTGCAAAGCCTGTAGAGAAAATGGCTGTGTGTTGGGGGGGGGAAATTTAGAGTAAAAATATGTATTAACTGTTGGTACTCTATAACCATTGTGCTGTGCAATAACCTACCTAAAAACTACCATCTGGCGCAAAGAATAATGAACACAAACAATATGTTCATACTTAGGAAGTTTATTAGTATCACTGTGGTAAAATGGCTGAAAGTGGCTTCCCATTTGCTATATTTTTTAGAATTATCTACTTTCTAGCAGCAGTGATAAAAGCACATGAAAACAAACTAATAGGAATTTTAACAAGATAGTTAACATTTCTCAGAAGAAATCTGCTAGGTGTGCTAAGATATTTAGGGCAACCTACTCAAAACAACTCTCTAGATTCTATTTTAGGATTTCCTGTCACTGAGGAACACCTACACTACATCTCTACTCAGTGCCTCGCTATTATCAGTAGTTTTTCAACCACATAGGACATTCTCCAAAGGATGGATGCAGTACTAGAATTTTTTTGGATGGGCCCAAGTGAGATTCAAATAATGTTCCATTATCTGGAGATTTAAAATCTGAGCTAGACTTTAAGCATATGTTACCTTGACTGTCTCCACTTTATTAACAGACCTTTAAATATACGAGACATTCTGATGGTGGCCTTTAAACATATCTGGCTACATGAAAACTGATTATGAATTTCACATATGTATACATTTCTTTATGGTACTGCAGCTGTGCCTCAGTTTGGAAGTACATTCTTTTTATGTTATTCTGTTATACAGAACTGTACTTTATAGCTCTTTGATTTTGGAATCTAAGATAAGGCTTTTCTGAGACATATATTTTGGGTAGTAATTCACATCAAATTTTACATTTCAAGCGAGTTTTATGTGGAGTTATAACAGAGATTTTACTGAAGTAAAATGAAAAATGCCAAATATTTTATTGACCCGGGCTCAGGTCTGTTCAGTTCTAGTTTCATTTTGATGAGTTTTCTGGCCCATTAGACATGTAATTTGTTTAGGCATAATTAATACTCTTCTACTTATAATTTGTATATAAGCCCAAATATATATTCAATTGAAATAAAGACTCTTACGTAACTGCGATAAAATGTCACCTCAAAAATTCTCATTATGAAACAAAGCCTGTATATTTGTTGTTAAATTTAGATGAATTGAAACAGCTGTCCTGGGGTACCTACAATTCATGTTTCATTCATAGAGCCACAAAATGACAAATTGCTATATAATTTACTTTAGTTGGCTAGAAATATTTGATCTTTTAGTTTTCTCAATGTAAATAAAATCAGATAAGAGCCAGCTGACAATAGTCATTCTTGAATCTTCTGGAATTCATACCAGTAAAAACCATTGTGGGTTTTAAGTTTTCCACGTTAAAAAGGCATATCTTTTTCTGCACAAACTTCTGCCTGTAGTTAGAACAACAGTGAATTCTGGTTAAAAATATGTAAGAAATGAGTTACACTTGACTGATTTTTCCAGCCAGCTGTTATATTTCAGTAGTCTGAAGAAGCAGGGGAATACAGTTTGTTTGCAGATGTTCAATGTATCGAAAATATTCTTAACTTTTAGTACAAGTTAGAATAGTTTGTTGTGTGCAAGTTCCTCAATGCATCATTACTGAGATCAAATAAAGATCTCTTTGTACTGTCACAGAAGTATAAAGTTACCTTATTGTAACCATACTGTAAATAATAATAGTCAGGCTACTTGTGGTTTGTACTAATTTTGTATATCCATGTGGTGTGGGAAAAAGAAATTGAGAAAGGTTAGATTTAAAAAGTACCAGGAGAGTTACTTTCAGTTATATACGAGGCAAAATATTATCTTCAATGGAACGGCGATAGATTTTTGGATGAAAAGTTTTGTGTACTAAATGGAATCCTAGAGAAGGCTGACAGAAACATATTCTAGTTAACATTTGATAATAACTGTAAATGAAATATTTAATTATGAGCACAAGACAACAGATCTGTCTAAAATCTTTTGTCAGCTGGGTTGATATCACTTTTTTCATCTTTGATGAGACAATGAATTGTGTTGCTGAAGACTGAATTTAAAGCCTTTGAGCGTCCTCTGATTTTCATCAGCACAACTTCATATTCAACTTTTTGGATGAGATTTGCTAGACTTCTGAGAAACGTTTTCCATTATTTCTCCTGTGTCAGTAAACAGAAACAGGTCACCTACAGGGTGTGAAATACAAGCACAGAGAGGGCTCTTCTGTGAGACTCCTGGGAGAATCACAACGCTGTTGAGATTGGAAGGGACCTTGGAGAACATCTACCCCACCCCCCTGCTGAAAGCAGGGTCAATCAAAGCAGATTGCTCAGGGACGTGTCCAGTCAGATTTAAGAGTCTCCAAAGAGAGAGACTCCACAATCTCTCTGGGAAAGTGGTGTCAGTGTTTGACCACCCTCGCAGGAAACTAAAAGAAGCAAACAAAAGCCCCCCCCCCAGCCCAACCTTTCACATTTTTAGATGGAATTTCATATTTGTGCTCATTACCTCTCTTCCCGTCACTGGGCACCGCTGAGAAGAGTCTGGCTCCATCTTTAACCCCTCTGAGCCCTCTCTTCTCCAGGCTGAACAGTCCTGGCTCTCTCAGCCTCTCCTCGCACGACAGATGCTCCAGTCCCTTAGCCATCTTTGTGACATTCACTGGACCCACTCCGCTGTGCCCATATCTCTCTTGTACTGGGGAGCCCAGGGCTCGACTCACAACCCCAGAAGTGTCTGACCAGTGATGAGGAGAGGGGAAGGATCACCTCCTTTGACCTGCTGGCAGTACTCTGCCTCGTGCAGCCCTGGAGGCTGTTGGCTGTCTTTGCCACAGGGGCATGTTTCTAGGTCACGGTGAACTTGGTGTCCACCAGGATCCCCTGGGACTTTTCCGCAAAACACCTTTTCAGCCAGGCAGCCCACACAGTCCGTTCTGGTGCATGGGAGTGTTTCTCCTCAGGCGCAGGACTTTGTATTTCACTTTGTTGAACTTCACAAGGCTCCTGTTGGCCCATTTCTCCAGCCTGCCAAGGACCCTCCGAGTGGCAGCACACCCATGTGGTGTACCACCCAGTCCTGCCAACGGTGTAAGAGCAGGAATGTGCCATTCACTCATACATCCCTCAGGATTATATTTTCCAAGCACGTAATATCCTTATAGTACTTGCATACAAAAGATTTCTACAAGATAGAAAAGGATTATCCTCACTTCTTAGAAAATAGTTATGATGGGAGTAAAGCATCTAAATACCTTTATAAATACTGCTATAGTTTGAGAAAAAATGATGTTCTGGCACGGAACTGAATTCTATAGCTCAGTTTCAGAATTAACTCTCATCTACATCTTCCTTCACTAAGATGTCATAGCTTTAGTCTTGACTGCCCTATTTTTCATAATGTCTTAGGTTGCTAGTACCTCAGAACTCAAAAGCTGTGCAAAATATGTATATTTAGACACATGAAAGCAGTTATCAGACTGAAAGCATATCAGGTGAGAGATTTTGATTTCCTTGTAGAAGAGGGGGGACTTTTTGATTTGTTTTTATTCTTCCATTTTCATCTCACACTCTCCAGAGTATCAAAAAGAGAATATTCTTGTTTATGGTGCATTCCAAGAAGAGATACACACAAACGTGATTGCCATTTATAAAGGAAAATACTCCTTAGTTCCTGGAAAGAGAGGGGGTGGTCATACATGAGCATAGTTTGCATTTATAAAAGAACTATTTCAAACTGACTCGTGTTCTTTTCTGGCGTAAGGAACCAGGGAGGGCACTTTCAATAGATATATTCAGTAGCTGATTTCAGAAGGGGTCCATTAAAAAGCTCCTCCACCTGTAAATAGCTGTGTTGCATATAACAGCGCACAGAAGTTTTGTGCACTCCTGTTATGTCATTATATGAGATAAAAGCGAGCCTTGACCCATCTGCTCCTTGAAAATATTGTGCTCATCTTGTTGTAGCTAGAATATACTCTATAGGTCAGTACAATTAAAAAAAAAAAAAAAAAAAAAAAGGCCATCAAAATCCCCGAAGCCCAATTACCCCATCTTTTCAGCACTGAAGAGATGAACATTTCTGAGGTGAATTAATGGAAGTGTTTGTTACTGACAAAGACCTGAGAGGAATAACTTCAGGCAAAAACTGTCAAACCTGTTCACTTCTTGAAGTTGCTTAAAGAGCTCTGGCATCCTTAGAATGGAAAGAGCCATGTGGGGGCTTAAGAGAATATAACAATCCCTAGATTTTAACAAATAACATGGTGCCACCTGCAGAACAGAATAAGAGAAAAACCTCTTACATCAGACAGCGTTTCTACAAAGGCTACCAAAATCTTTGCCATCACTTCGATTTATAAGTTTTTCACAAAGTGTTGTCTGTAAGTGGTATCTTATTCCAGTATAGCTACATATTAATGCATAGCATCTTCCTTCAGTACTTTCACTGTTGAAGAGGAACCTTAGTTCAGTGTGGTGTTTTGTAAATGCTATAACAAATGTTAAGGGACTGTAATATAACAATCTAATATAACGTAATGTAACAAGATCATCATCATCATTGTGGCTAAGTGGCTAATGCAATTAAACCTAGCAATAACTGAATTTTGGGGTCACTGGCAATTGTGAAGAAAAATGTCCAGAAGTGAAGAAATTACTAAAATAATCTAAAAAACTCCCTAAAACCTATTTAAGGTTAAATAAAATTCAAATCAACCTCAAAACCTTCCTACTCTGTCAGTATTTTGTTTTAGGGCTTGTTCTGAATGCGCAGGCAAATCGCATTCAACACGAAAATGACAATAAATGTTGGAAAGGGGACTTTGGGGGATATTTGCACTCGTGCAGTCTCAGCTCTGCCAGGGCTCAAGCTGGTGGCATAAATGCCCCTCCACTGAGTTACGGTCAGATGATTTGTGCAAAGTCACAGAAGCTGCCAGTGAATCTGATATATTCTAAGTCAGCATATGGCTGATAGTTTATTTTTTCCGCTCCATTGCTTTTTTATGTTTGTTTTTCTACCTTTTTTTTTTAATTGTGATTTTTGTTTTGTTTATATGTATGGCTCATCACTAACGTATTTTAATGTTTACTGCATCATCCAGGAAAAATAGAATATTAAAAGCTATGTAGATCTGTTTATAAACACGTTACTGTGTATAGCTCTTTGCCAAGGGAAAAGCATCCAAGATATTTTAATTGACAGTTTGGTTCAAGCACATGCGTCTCATTTGTGAACATCTCCATGTACGAGCAGCACTCACATTTACCCATTTACAGTCACATCTTCACTGAATCCATTTGCAATATTATAAATCAGTATACACACGGATGATAGGTACAGTAAGCTTACCAGTGAAAGCATGTTCATAAGCAAAGTGCACAGCAATAATCAATGTTCATTTTCATGAGCAGTGTACAATCTAGTAAGTCACAGTGCAGAACAAAGAGGAGGTTGTGTTATGTTACTCAGTGAATGACCACTGTGAAAAATTGAGTTTTCAGTGGATTTACAAAAGGTCAAAGTAAGGGAGTATTGAGCTGGAGAGTTCAATTTTTCTTCCTCAGACTGAGAGAGTTGCAAGCTAAGATTTTTCTCTTTCTTCAGAGAGCAGAATGATTTTGGGTCAAATGAGGGAATTAAATATTTAAGGACTGTCAACAAAACACATCTCTAAGCATGTACACACTTGTTAGAATCTATGAATGTAACTCATTTTCTATTCAGCATTCAACCTGATTTTTACTCTTGAGATAGTTTTGTGCCTAAACATGACAAACCATAGTGTTTGGGCCGACGGGGTAAAAATGCCTTATTCGTTCACAGAAGAGTGATGCGTTGCAATCTTTTCCAAAATGAAAATTGTGAACTATCATTTACAGTAAGATTTTTACTCATAGGAAATCTGTGTTCCCAAGTGCAGTGCACACATCTTTTTATTTAGCTAGTACATACTCTGAGGGCCAGATTTTCAGATAGACTTCCATATGTGTATGTATAAGCTGACCATACAAATAATTTTATTTAGATGTACATAAACTCCCCATTACTGCAAACTTACATTAAGAAAATTAAATACGTGGGTTTAAGTACTGAAAGTATTATTTTACACCAACAGAAGACAAGAACAATTGACCTCCTTTTGACAAGTAGGGGATACTCAAAAACTTCAGTCAGAAATGTGGTTGGCTCAAGTAAGTTGGTGTCACTTAGATCTTTACACGTGAAGTTTTGCTGGGAGGTTTGTTGGCAGGATGCACTCTTCATGCAAGAGAGACCCACATACTGCTCAAAAAGCCCACAGAGGAGCCAAACCCAGACCACTCTCACACGTTCTTCTTGCACCTCTTTCTAACAGTGTCTCTCCACAGGATGGAGTTTAGATGTGCAAGGAGGCAGAATTGGAGCTTACTTTTCAGTCACGCATAATGTAGATAATAATCCTGCCTCCCACATCACTTTTACATCCTCTTTAAATGAGTCTATTGCCTACTTTTTGTGTCCATTTGTGCCAAAATATCTAGTGGCTTAATAACAGCTGTTGCTCTTTAAAATATACTTAGAAATCCAGTTTAGGTTGGTAATTTGCTTAAGGATGGAACAGAACTACTTTTTCTTTTTGATAAAATTTTTTTCTGCGTGTTAATCTCTTAATCAACAGTCACAGGCTATGCAAATATAGAGACATGGTAGTGTTTTTGAAAGGGACATTCCTAAGTACTCATACATGATTTTATAAAATGTATGAAGCATTTTAAGATGCTCTTCCAACATGTCAAGTATTTCAGTTCATCCAGTCAAAAAGTCCAACTCACTTTGACGTCCGTGGGTGATCGGAATAGCGACTGAACCCAAAGAGTGGTCTAAAATAAACATGCAGCCTAAGACAGCTACCTAAGCTGTCCATAGCTGTTCAGTAGCACAATATTTGCTTTTCCAGTGAACTGGAATATTTTTTCTAGCTCTGTTTGGCTGTTTCGTGTTGGGGTTTTTTGTTTGTATGTTTGTTTTCCAAAAGTGAGACAGTACTGGCTGTCTTCAACTCTCAGAAAATTGGCCAGGGTTATGGAAGAGCCTTAAATTCAGGCAAGGCTCCCAGCATTGCAAGAAGCCTATGATTGCCCAGCTCGCTCGTCTGGGCAGCTGCCGCGGCCAACAGGCAGCACACGTAGCAAGCAGCTTGGAAACCCAGAGCTGCAGCAGGGAGAATCAGCCTCATTTCAACTCCATGGCAGGGAGCCAAAAAACCCCTAAAAGTCATGGCTTGAGCAAAGAGCTGAGTGCCCTTTAGCAACATATGCGGTGTGCTCCTGGATTTGTGAGACTTTTAAGTACCAGTCATGAGCAAGCTAAATGAGATCCCAGGCTCCCAAGCAGCTTGCTAGATAGGAAACCAAGTGTATTTCCAGCAGAAAGCTGCCCAAACTTTGAAGGAATTCATCAAAACAAATATCTATTTGTACAATCTCTTTCTACCTCAGCAAATTAGCGTTGTTTCACTGAAAAATTGTCATCCAGCTGTAATAATATTAACTCTTGATTTACATAGTCTTGCACATTTCAGAACAGGCTTCCTGTTCTGCAATGAATACCACTTAAGAAGGTATAATAGGTTGCCCTAACAGAGGGTAACATGTAACATATTGCCTTAATGTTGTGCTTTAACGTATTGCCTTAATCAAAATACCATCTCTTCTTCCCCCTCCTCTCTCTTTCTCCTCTTCTTTCTCTCCATGTGTGTCATCCTGGGATAAGAACTTGTTACTTCTTGACAGCAGCATATGGTTGTGGCTTTAGATGAGATGGCAAAATCTTGTGTTTATTGTGCAAATTACTTGCCCTTCCTGCTAGTTGCAGCTTCTGGTCTTTAACAGCACAACAGCAGCTTTGCTGGATTAGACAGACAAAGTCCTTCTAACCACTTATCGTGCTGCTGACCAGTAACTGTAAGGAATGTGTGGGAATAAGGCACACGGGATGCTTCCTCTGAAAGTGCAGCGGCCTTGGGCACACTGTGGTAAGCCTGCAATGACCTAAGATGACTCCAAGCCAACAGGAGTTTAACCAGATAGATAGGGACTAAGTACCCCCCGAAGACGAGCACCGTGAAGCGAACCTGTGCGTGTCTACCCCCCGGTCAGTGATCGTAACGTAGTGCAGAAATACTCGAACTAGCTTTAAACTAGCCTAGCTATGGCAACAAAGAGATCTGCATGAATTTATCCTACAGCGAGAAACCATCACCTGTCCCTCAGTGTCCCCCTTTTGGACAATCAACAAGGACAAGGGGAAGGAACTGGGAAGAAACTCTGTTGCCATACCTACAAAGCTATTAATTCCTAAATTGTTTCACATATAACAACCTTCATTCATCTCTGCTATACCAAGTATTATTGATTTTTGCTGCTGCAGCAGTGCCTTAAAGACCTGACCAATGCCTCTAGGCATAGACGTGTTATATTTTTATAGGCGTGTGGGATAGAGATAATCCATGCCCTAGGCAGCTATCAAGGCAAAAGACAAGAGGATGTTAAAAATATATGGGGAGAAAAGGGGACTAACAAGATAGCTGAAGCAGCACATGAACCAGTAGACAAGAAGAAGTAATGCTGAAACAGGAGGATGAAGTTGCATTACTGTTTCTCCTATACCATGTATGAAAATTAATTAAAGTTAATCACTGCAGCATTATAGGATAAAGCAGTGATTTTAGTGCTTCTGATGTGAATGTGTTCATTAACAAAAGACTTGCTTGTTCTTGCAACAGGCATACAACAGGTCACTATAGACCCACCAAATACCATCTTGTTAGTGAATCAACACTGGTGTGCTTTTGCCGTGTTTTGTGATATTAATTAGCTGAGACAAGGTAGCAGACAGCGGGTTTAATGCTATTGAAAGTATCTAAAACAAAAAGCAAGAAGTCACATTTTATTCTGCATGACAGCACATATTCAAAGCTGAAAGGGTTGCTGACATGACTGCTTGAAATGAGGCTCCACAGATGAAGGTAGTGTAATTTAACAGGGTTAATTTCAGCTAACAATTAATGTTTTGATAACCACTACAGGTCTCATGCTTATACAAGCCTCCCGGGTCAAATCCACTTCTCCTGGAAATCCATGTTTCAATTGTCTTTGATCAGCAGTAGAGAGAAATCTGCATCCTGTAAACTTCTGTTCTTACTCTTCCTTAGAGCATTGGAATATTGATTTTAATCTTTGCTTCTCATTTATTTAATTAGTATAATTGCATATGAACGTTTCTTCTTTGTCTTCCTTTTTCTTGTAATGTCCTCACAGCTCAGTCAGTAACACTGGCCTTTACTGGGAGCACTGGGAAGGTATCTGAGCCTGGGCATCATGACAGCGCAGCCGTAGATGGGTGAAGACAATCAGTGGATTGAATCACTGGTGGCAACATTCCCACTAAAGCAGGCATTCCGCAGTCTTAGACTGTCATCCCAGAAAAATGCTATGAAGAGAGATAAGAGTCTGTTTTAAAGCATCAGTTATGAGTCTTGTGCCTAGTTTGAATATAACTTTGCATTCTCTTTCATGCACAGGTTATCTGTGGATTTAGGATATGTTAGAAACTAGATTAGAACCTGCAGATTTTAAGTGTATATACGCAAGCTCCATCTTTATAGCTTATAGTAGCAAATAATTTTGATGTTCATTGAATTAATGTGATCATTGAATTAATATCTTCTTTTTCTTTAAAAATCATACCTACCCCCCATTGACTAGATCTTCCAGTTTTCATGCATGCTGTGTCCAAATCTTTGTTTTCCATATTCCCATGGTAAAAGGAGCCACCACTTACTAAAGTTCAGTTTGTAACAAAAACTTTCTACATTGAATAAGAAAGGCAAATACTTGAATGAAGACATTTATACTGCACTTCTGTGAGGTACAGTAGAAAAGAGACCAATAATTTCCCATTCATTATTGTTTAAAATACCACCATTTATGTGCAGTCAGAGGGTTTCAGAATCCTATTTATACAAACAAAATAATAAAAGTTCTGACATATGCTGTAATTGCTGTGCCATAAACAAGCATTTAAGGTATACAGTATATTGGCTGGATGCATGTAAGAAATTACAGCACTTCATCTGCAAGCTGAAATGTATTATTGAAAAACTGGTTTTATGTTTTATATAAATTAGCAGAATTTTAACACTAATGCCAACTTTTAAATACTATTAATGGATAGCACTATATTATTTCAATAAATAGAGGTCTGGTTCTTGTAAAATAATTTGTCAAGCTATTGGCATGATTATTTTCTTTTTAAGGCAAGGTATTATAAATACTACATTCTACATTAGTCTGCACAAGATTAGCTCTAATTCAAGAGTCAGTTCTCCATTCATTAGACAATGAGAACTTTACGACAAGAACTTTGCCTATAAATACATGTGTATAATGAATAAATGAATAATTCTTACCAGATAACAATATTATATTCCTTATTGAAGTGGGACCCTCACTTACAAAACAGCCTAGAAATGTCAAACATTTTGATATATAAGCTCTTACTGAATTTTAGTTCTCAAATCCTACATACATTGATGAGAATAAGTCCTTTACTGCCATGAGATAAAATATAGATCACCTCTCAGACAGTTATTAAAGAAGAAATGCGTGGATAAGACTGGAAAAAATGTTGACCAGTTTCATGCTAATTGATCAGTTGACAGTGTTGAGAAGAGATTGTTCTACAGACACCCAGACATCAGCTGCCTGCTGATACAGACCAAAATCAGTATAATGAGTGTGGTATGGGAATTATTTCAGGCATTTGTTTAACGATAAGTCTTTAAGTTGTACTGTATTCCAGAAGAAATTATGCTTCAAGATGAATAAGCAATTTACTATTTTCACTTAAGTTATTTCAAGGAAAGCTATCTCCTACTAAAATGGAAAATCCCATCTTCCAGCATTGCAAGCTAATAACTCTCTCAGACTTTCTTCAATCACACCTTGATAATAACAATAGCTTGTGGTGATTTTAAGAACTAGATTTTCCAAGGCCAAATTCCTTGTAAAGCGTTTTAGTTTCACAGCCTGGAATAAAAGCCCAAGTTTTTGGAAAAACGCACTAAATACCAGGGATTCTACAGGCAAGATAGGCCTCTTCCTTCTCGAGAGAGTGCAGATTCATCCAAGAGGCCTTACGTTAAAATACAAACAAATATAAATTTCTAAACAGACATAACAGTGTGTTCTAAGTGATTCCTATTAGATGTCTCTTCTGGAAATTTCAATGTCTTTGAGATCTGGAAGCTAAACTAATAGGTTTCTCCATCTTCGGTACAAACTGACAGCATGTCCCACTGCAACTGGCTCTCCAGTTGTGAGGCTGAAGATTATTATGCCTTTTTCCCAATCTCTTTCTAGAATGGTCCGTTTTGACTCATGGAAGCCCTTAGCAATATATTTCACAGTTTCACTTTGAGGTAAATGATGACATCTGAGACAGATGTCAGCAATAACTTTAATACTTCTCTGAATCTTGTTTCATTTTTCTTCTTTTTCTCTCCAAATGAATCAAGACAAAATAGTTTTAGAAGTGGTTCACAACATGCAGATGTAGCATAATAAAAGGGAGAAGAGGATCCGATCTTGAAGAATCTGTCATAGTTCTTTTAACCATGAAGATTGCAAATATAACTAAATTTCATGCATCTACCCAGGTGGTTCTTTGCACTTCGAATACGTGAGTAACTATCATGTGGCATCTGACCATCTAAAGACTCAAAAACTGCAAACACCCTGAGCTGCCATTTTATTTTATTAGGCTTAGAAGCCAAACTACTCCAGGCGCTTTCCAAACACAGAGACGGCTCCTGTCTTTGACTTTGTGTCATTACTAAGAAAAATTCCATAACATTTTGTCTGTGAGTTTGTCTCACTTCATAGAACCAGGTATTTTGGTGCCCAACATAAATCCATGTGACTGAAATTCTGTATTCACCCAAATCCCCACAAAGCTCTTTTTTCACCTTCAGTGTGTTGCTTTGGCATAAAAATCTTTGCACGTGGACATGAAAACTTGCTGAATGTTCTTTTTCGTCCTCGAACATTAATGAAACAGAATGTGAAATCATGATGTTTACATTTATTTTCTTAATGATTATGCTTCGGGCAATTAATTCCTAAGTCATTTCTAGGCCCTAGAGACTTCTGGGACACATCAGAGCTTAGGTTGTAGTAAAGGTAATGGAATTAAGGGGTATATAGAGGGTATAGATTCTGAAATATTGGCATTGTGTATTCATGAAGCCTTATGTGGGCTGCAGAATGATGGAGCTCCTAAATATATCTTCCCTTCTTTGCCTAGTTAAGCAAACAGATGAAAAAACAAAACATGCAGAGCTAATGAATACTGTAAGAGCTCCCTGCTCGAACACTAGCAAGAGTTCGCAGTGGGAACAACTGTTTAACCTCTTGGTTTTAATAACAAAAGTTAGATTCTATCCTCAGAAACGCTTGTAAAGCTTTCAGTTTTAGCAGATAAATATTTCTATCTGAAAGGAAGAGTTTAGACCCAAAATTGAATTGACCACATGTTTAGCATTTACCTGTGGCTTTTTTTTCTACTTTCAGTGTCAGTGTGCCCTTTGAAAGCGGTCAGAAAACATTTAAAACCAGATCATTGCTGTTCTGAACGTGGCTACAGGGAGAGCAGGAGGGCGCCCACAGTTCGAACATCTCCAGAAGAGTAAGGAGATGACTGTCACAACTCGGGTTCAGCCGGAGTTGTGTCTGGTTAACGCTTAACCACTGGGGTGGTCTCGCAGGGCTTACCACTTTGGCTTCTTCCCGGACCTGCTCCTTCAGAGTTCAGTGGCGTGGGAGGACAAGGGTTGCAAACTGCTCCTTGAAAAATTGTTACATATTTTTCAGCAACCAAACACATTTCTAGTACTGAATAAACAAGGCCCAGATTCAAAGCAATGTTAAGACCCCCACGGCAACTACTTCGTTGTTATTTGCTCATTAGCCTAAAACATCTGCTACTTCCCTTTCTCCCCTCCCCTCTGTTCTTTTGAAGATGATTGCTGCAAGGAACAGAAAAAGACCTTCAGAAGGATAAAGGTAACTAGAAAAAAATAGGAAAAAAATCATACCCCACTATAAAGTTACCCTTGCACTGCACTGGGGTTTTTTTGGCAGATGCATAGAATCAGAAGGAATTGTAGGCCACATATTATTTTGGCTACTTTTCAATTCTGCACATCCTATATAAAAACAATGCTACAAAAATGTACAATTCCCCGTCCTTCATTCAGCCGGATTGGTAGTGACCAGATTAACAGTGGCCAGTAGTATAGAAATCGAAAGCAATTACCTGATCTGAAACCAGTGAACGTGTTTACTATTTTTGGTCATAATGTTTCAGTGTAATGAAAGTGCATCAAATATTTAAGAAGACTACATAATTTTTTTTAAATATCTGATACTTCATGCATGTGTCAAAGAAACAATATACAGTGCATTCCCAGAACATTTTTTCAAGAAATATTGGTTAAAATCCACTCAACAGAACACAGATAAACTTGTACCTTCCACATTCACGAATGTTTTCTTGCTTCACATTTCCATTGCAGAGAGTACATTTTTGCAATGGATTGTGATGGTTTTGTTTTTACTGATTATAATCTCTCCCTGGAGCAATACCAGCTTACCTATGTGCTCAATTTTGCCCCAGACACAGCGTAAATGTGCTCCTGTAGAAAAAAGAAATTACATACACATATCAGAGGACAAAAATGGACCTTCTACTAAGATCAAATCCCTAGTCTTTAATTTTGGTGGGCATTGGATTCAGAACTTGTCTTTGCAGCAGAAATAGAAAACTGGTGAAACAGTGTCTCAGGCTTTTGGAGAAGGCAGAAATAATCTTATCTTTGTACTGTCCCTGCTGGTCCTTTTAGCAAGAATCTCCCAAGAATGCTCAGCTAGTACATACTCCACGGAAATGACCCCCTTCATCATCACACTAAAATGTAAAAGATTTGGGAAGTGTCTTGATATTTTTGTCAAGAATGTTATTGTAGGAAATTCTTTTGTTAAGGAATTGTGAAGTGACTTATTTTCCTTGCTCAAATGCCAGGGTTTCGTTTATTTGAGCACTACCTTTAAAGCAGCTGTTAAGAAAACAATAGGACCACTCATCGAAAATAAAATAATGTAATTAAAAAGTAAATCACTGCTGACACCAAAGTGTATTTAAAAGCAGCTGCAGTCAATAAGATGGTTGGATTTTAGTTCATAAAAATGAAAGGCATGCAGCCACATGGGACCAATAATGCTGGATGATTTATTGTAAAAAAAAAGTGCAGAACAAATCAGTAGAAATGTGGACCTGAAAGCAGAAAAAAGAAACTGCAAATGTTTAAGGCTTTTTGTAAGTTCTTGTGGAGCTGTAGGAAGTAGTGATTAAGAGAACAGTCTCTGAAAAGGGCTGATACAATCAGGACTGTATTCCTGATCAGGAAGAGGGAGGTATTCAGAGCAGTTAAAAAATCCCTCTATCTGAGAAATGTACAAAGAACTATATGTAAAACAGGTGGAAAGAAAAAAAAAATCCTAATTACTTCAGTAGTCTGGTCATATCTTATAAAGTGTTAAATTCAGATTCACCTGGCCACAGTTATAGTAAGTAGTACCTTCCTTCAGAAACAGTCCTCACTTTTGTATAATTCTGTTATTTGAGAACTAAACTAACATTATTTGTGAATAATATCTGCACTTGCAAATGTTCTTGCCTGTTGTATAGAGCAACTCTGACTCAGAAAAGGAATAATTGGTAAGGTGTAAGCCTATGAGCAATTGGGATCTTTTCAGATCTTTGTGTGAGAAAGGGGTTTGTTTTCATCTGTAAAACGAGCAGAACATTTTGGAGAAAGTGAAGCTGGGTGGTTAAACCGTGGCTCAGTAGTACTGGGTTTTGTTCCCAGAGTTTTCACAAATGTTTGTCTGACAGGAGGAAAGTTTACAGGAAGAGATAATGCTCAAAATTTAAGGTAATTCTAAAGTTTGAACATTGACTATGTTTAATTAATTAGTCAGCTGGGTGGTGGGGAGGAGAAAGACCACGTAAGACAGCAGGAACTCTTCATAAGCAGAGAGTACTGGATCTCAGTTCCCAGGCTTTGAAAATATTTTGTAGGTTTTCCTGACCATCAGAATACATCTTCCTGGAGATTGGATTTCCCTTTTTCTTGACTGTGTGATTTCTTTCTAGGACATAATATATTTTATTTTTTATTTCATTTGCATCGTTCCTGTGAAATGTTATGATTTTGTTTGATTTTTGGCCCAGCAAGTAGCACTGTACGAAGTCTGTTGCTGCACAGAAAACTTAGTTTTGACATTAAATTTGTCTAGACTGGATGGAGTGGCAAAAGGTCATTTGCTTTCTGGCTGGGGTGGAGATGGATGAGGCTGAGTTAGTAGTTTGAGAGAATTTGTTATGAGGGGTGATTTTTTTTTTTCAAGCATAGATTATAGTGCAATGTTTCCAGAATAGGATGAAATATAACAAACTTCCAGCTGTGTGGATGGTATTGGGGCAAAGGAATTGTTCAACATTCTCTTCTGTCTTCCTTAGACAAGTGTCCTCCTTTATAAGCCCATTATAGTCAGGTGCATATTGGAAAGACACACATTTGTTCTTCAAAGCCAACTGCATGCCCACTAAGGGCCTGGTTTATAGCATGCTGTCATGGTTTAACCCCCGCCAGCAACTAAGCACCACGCAGCCGCTCACTCACTTCCCCCCCACCCAGTGGGATGGGGGAGAAAATCGGGAAAAG
>JANXJC010000021.1:20281590-20316959 GCA_027564655.1 Leptodon cayanensis | reverse complement strand
TACTGAACTCAAAACACAGCACCGTACCAGCTACTAGGAAGACAATTAACTCTATCCCAGCTGAAACCAGGACACATGCCTTTTAGGTTGCTTTTACATGGGATTTGGTTTTGCGAAACATGTGGTTTGAGCCATAAATTACCTTTATCTATTTGTTAGTTAATACAAAGTTAATGTAGTTAATGTATTTCACAGACAGCTTGATCATCCTTGCTGGATTAATTAATGTTTTAACTACAAAATCAAATTGACAGTCCAGATTGTGGATGGTGCCTTGTTTGTGTGTAATTATTTAGACTATCAGAAGGTGGATCAAGTCATTCGCTATCGTAGAGAAAGCTTGGTGTCCCCACCTTTGCTTGTGGGTTAGCAGGTGTCACTTCTTCAGAGTTATAGAAAAGACCAGCGGCAGTATGATTGTCAGTCTTATTTCTTGCAAGGCACGTTGTTGTATCATCATAGTGCTGGAAGTCAGTGAACATGCTTGGAAAAAACTTTCTGAACTGCAAGGGGGTTATATGGTCTGCTAACTTTGCCGTAGTTTCTGTGTCTGTACAATGGTGCAAATGATTTACAGGAGAGCTCTAGAACTTAATTATTGTTTAAAAGCATCTTTAAATTCCTTGAGGCAAGGTGCCATGAAAATACAAAGTGCTATTAATTGGCTCATCAGACTTTACAGAAAGCCACAGTAATTGCATATTTAATAGTTTTTCAGTAGATACTGTGGTGCAACAACTTGGCAATTCTGTTGTAAGCAAACATTTCCATCAGGTTTTTTCAGTGTACAACTGCAGTGTCGGGAGAAGACAAGATGGAACAACCCTGTGAATTTGGCATGCTTTTGCATTAGAAACATGAGTGATAAAAACATTCATCCTGATTACCCAAAGGATGACATATCTTTAAAGTTACTCCAGTGAATAGAGTCTAAGCACTGGCTTCATAATGAGACGCGGCATTTGCCATGCTTTGCCGCTCTGATTATTAACCACTTTGGAAGTTTGCCCTGCAATAACAGAGCAGTTCTAATCTCTTTAGAGATTAGTAAAAAGAAGACAACCTAATTTTATTTTAAGGGATAATAAATGATTTTAATATAGTGTCTTAACACCTGGAAATAGGTGCAGACCACTCTGGCCTGCTGCTTTTGTACAAATAAAGAAGGGAATTATGTTTGTGTTCGGTGTTCTTCTGGAAATCTCCCAGCAGGAGTCTGGTATGAGACGGGAGAGAAAAAAAAGGGTGAAGGAAAATAAATATCTGTACACAGCATCCCTGATTTAAAAGAACTGAGCACAACTCTAATACCATACAATTCTGACTACAGAGTTACTAGAAAAGTCAGAGTTTATTAGATGCCTAAAGGAATACAAATGAGATGATCACAACAGAAAGATGTGCTTAACTACTGGAATGAGAAGTGTGCTTTTTTTGGCTCTGAACATGTCATGGAATATTCAAAACGCCTGTTTCATGGCATAATAATGCATTGTGTCATTTTATGATAACATGACTAACAGCTAAACTCTGAAATTTAAATCTAACTTCACATAAGCTTTCGAGATAAGCTTATAAATAGGTCAGTGTACATAGAACTTCAAAACAACGATGGGAAATTACAAGGGATGTCCATCACAATAGCATTTTTAGCAATACACTTAGGTATACAGCCTTAAGGTGTGTCCCTACCAATTAGTGGTATTTTACGGCTAAAATGAAAAAACTTACATTTATCCTGACCTCACTGCAGTGATTGTTTCTCACTATTTTCTTATTTTTAGAATTAATATTGCAGCATGCAAGTACAGTGCAAAATGGTGAATACCTTCTTTTAGAGTGCAAGCCTCTCTCTATGTTCCCTAATTTAGAACTATTCTGATCATAAAATAACTATATGAACGCTACACTCAGCAATTTGATGTCCTAGGGATATTCCAGAGTACTTTAGAGACGTTCCTTAAGACAAGCATGTTTCTTCATGTCTGGCTTATTGCAGAGACAGTATCACCCATTTATCTCTGATTACTGTAGGATGACATACAGTATTGTGGCTACAGAGTTTAGCTCTTATTTCTCTGTTCTGTTTTTGCTTTTCTAAGTAAGCAGCTAGAAACCAAAACGGTACTTTCTACAGCAGAATTAATAGCTCTTCCCTGGTATGTTAATTACATTAATTGCAGATGTGACTCTAATAGCAACTCCTACTGTTTTTAAAGCTGTAAGTCTTATATAATTCCTCTTCTAATATTAATTCTGCTCAATGACACATGTAAACTATAGCCATATTAACTGATCTAAAGATACCTGAAGCTCTTTAAGCAACAAGTAGTGTGGGCACTAGGTGCGGAGATAACCTTCATCTGAGGTTCTGAGGGAGCAGTGAGTGCTAAATAGCTTACCAAAAAAAAAAAAACCCAACCCTATAATACCATTTCCCAGCTGTCTAACTGCTGGAGAGCCAGAGCAAAGCATCAGAGATGGGAGACAATGTTACCTAGCTCAGGCCCCTGAAATTTCTGAGTAGCGAGGAAACTTTTTCTGAGTCAGTCTCAGTTTCTGCATTTGCCTCCGTGTAACACCTACCTAAACAAGACCTTTCTAAATGTGTTCAAATCCACACTGGGGAAGAGGACAGGAGAGTTCCTTGTCTGGGAAAAACAAAAGCTATCCACTCTGGTAAAAGCTAATCCTGCCCTCAGGATGGGTAGTGCAGTCCGTTGCCTTCTCTGTCTGTCTGTCCTGACTTACAAGAGTGCAGAAGCAAAGATTAGGCAAAATTAAAGTGCACAAGCAGAATCAGGGGTATGAGACTGGAGCCGCTATCAGTGGAGGACTGCATAGATACAGTGCTTTGAGTCACACGGTGTAGACTGAGTTGGTTTTCGAGGGGGAGGGAGTTGCAAGGAAAGAGGGTGGTAAAGGCAGCCCCCAATGGGAAAAATGGCAACTTCTCCACTCCTTGGAGAAATCTCTGACATTCCTCTCAAAACTCTGCTCTTGTAAGTCCTGTCAGAGACTGAGATGACTTTATTCAAAATCTGAGACAAGTGAGTTTTGGTCATTAAATTCCGAGACAGGTTAATGTCAAACCATAAACCATGGGACTACACAGTGCCAGAGAAACGGTCCACAAGGGCAGCAACCTGTTTGTCACGGCAATAGCTGAAAGCGTATGGGGGGAGGAAGAGATGTGAAATTGATTTCTCTAAAAGAATGCTCCTTTCCACACCACAGAAAATATAATTCATGATGGGACCCTCAATTCCTTAACTTGCCTAAAGGCTACATTTTTGATTGGGTGTTTTGGTGTTTGGTTTGGGGGTTGTGGGGTTTTTTTGGAAGGAAGGAATGGTAAAGGGTGACTTAGACACAACAGCTTTACTGAGGGGAAATTAAGCTATTGTGATTGCCTCTGTATAGCAGTTAAAGCACATTTAGAATATTTATATTGTACATTCTGAATGAAAAAAGAAACAACTACATTGATTTGTTAAAATGCTATCAAGGGTCAGGAAAGCTCACCTCCTGAGCTAATTTGCTGGTCTTATTTAAAAATCACTTGCTATTATTCAAATAATTATTTCTCCTCTGTTCAAGCTACTGCATTTGGCTAATATCTGAGAGAAGCAGCAGGATGAATAATTGTGATACGTGGAGTCTCACTGCCAGCATTTACCAGAAGACAAAATTGTTCTCTGTCCCCGTTCTCTGGGCTGTTTCTCCGAGCAGATCCAGCCTTCTCCTGAGGTTTCCTGCTGATATTTAGGCAATTGAAACTCACTTATTCATAGCACGCCCAAGAACCAGTCTCAATGATTTCATCCCTGACTGTTTTGAAACTATTTGAAGGAGTCTGAGAAAAAAATACTGTAGTTAGCCAAATATGAATCTGATGAGTGAACCTAGTGCTTTAAAACACTTTTATCATTATCTCCGGTGAATGCGGTTTTTGTCTTGCTGTTTGCAGGTTGCCATTCAGTTGCATACATCTGCTTTATTGTACACAGAATGCCTTAGTATGTTGGATTGGTTTTGTTTCGGGTTTTCTTCCCCCTGTTTCTTTTCTGGTGCGCTCACTGTTTCCAAATCATTTGTGAGTTTAAAATAACAGTAGCTTTATAGCACTTAGATATAGGTTTAAAGGCTAGTCTTGTCTAAAGGACTGATGAAATTGGGAAAGTTAAGAGAGAAGGAGGACAAAAGGGTATGTATTGGATAAACCTATTAAGCAGAGGGTGGGAGTTACACCACTTACGGTCAGCTTCAAAATCTAGTTTAATTCCCTACTTTAAAAAGTAGCCATTCCTAAGTGTAGTAAAAAGATCTTCCCTTGTTTTTGGCAAAGTCATTTTAGGATCCCAAAATGTTTCTGTAGTCCTAAAGACAGCAAAGCGTTCTATGTAGGTAGAGTGAAGCAAAATGTGCAGTAGAAAATCAGCGTGTGATCAAGAAGTGGATTCACAAGGGAGGCCCTTTTCCTACAGAATCTGCTCAGCCACAGAAAATGAGAGCTCAGCTACTCAGAGCATACCTAGGGCTCATTAACACACACTGCTAAGCTGTATACTATCCAAAAATGAAGTATTGCTTTATTGGGAGACCCTAGATTATGTAACTGCACCTTAATGGAAACAAAACAGAGCATATGATTTTCAGTGTTGCCATTAGCAACAGTTCTGTTATTAATTTCAGCCTACATTCCCCTCCTGAAACAACCACTTCATTGAAAGAAAACCCTGTGGGACAGGTAATGCAGAAGGTTGTTAATGCAAAGTGAATCAGTGCTTTTGGGATATATACTAAGAGTAACAATGAACATAATTCTTTTTGCATCCCATCCTAGTAATTTTTAACAAAATCAGGAATTATAATTGCTATCCTTCCCTCTTAAAAGCGTTTTTTTAAACGTGCATTTTCAGCTAGCATCTGTGCAGTCACTATCCTGAAATTGTAGCTTTAACGCATATTTCCATATTTGCTGGAAAATATGGACAATACCCAAACATTGGGAAAATTCTCAGCCTGATTATCTAACAGAGAGCTTTTTCTGCGTGAAAGTGAATACAAAATTGCTAAGTATACAATTAAGGAAAGCTTTCCTGTGCAGCACAGCAGTTAAGCTGGGACTGTCTGAAGTGCTGGGTTACTTGCTCTCCTGAAATGAGACTTGTTCCGACAGTAACAATTCAGGATTGGATTTAAATGCTCATCTTTCCTTCCATTTTTCTTCAGTTGCACCCCAACAGTATTTCTTTATCTACCTCAGCCCCAAATCTGTGCTTTCATAATTGAGTGGATATTATTAAACGCCTGGAAATTCCCTCAGACTTTCATATTTGGTGAACTGAAAAACAGATTTTATATTCCCTGAAGTATCATTACCTAATTTTTGAAGAAAAGTAATAAGATTCTTTGATTAAAGAATAGCTATTTGTGCAGGGAAATAGTGAATTTGTAGGTACTATGATCAACTAAAGAATTCCATTCAGGCATGTTTATATATCTTATAATATGTGTGGTTTTCTCAGCTGCCACAAAATAGCTATCATAAACATAGGGAAGTCAAAGTGAAATGGACAAACACAATCCTGGTATAATTCCACTGACTGAAATGTATTTTTGCTGTTGCGTAAAGTAACCCCAAATCTGTGCTACTGGCTTTAAGTATAATCTGCTTGAATCTAAGTCAGTCATAGAATTAACAGAATTTAGTTGTCATCAAATGGTAGAAATAAGTCTTTTTCTTTGATTAAGGGATTTTTTTTTTCCTTCCAAATGAAGTAATTTGTGACTAAAAGCTTAACATTTACAAAAATGCTCCTTTTTATGAACTGGAAAAAACCAGCTTCTGCACATTTTTTCATAAAAAAAAAATCTCTGCATGTTAAAAAGAACTGCATCTCAGCGCTGAGGCTTCGGGCAACTTCAGCAACATCCTCGGCCGCACGTACAGGAAAATAGATGCGTTGCATGATGTATTACCAGCTCACAATAGTAGCCTTGCAAGTAAGACTTTGGAATGACTATGCTAATAGCTATGAGAAACTTCCACATAAACAAAAAATCCTCAGAATCCTGGGCAGACTCAAAGCAGGCTGGTTGCTTATGGAGCTGTTAAAACATGCCCATTCAGGGTGCATTACAGGAGATCACAGTCACAGTTACTAGAAAGCCAATGTGTGTATTTATGTGAAGATGAACTCCAGAGCAAATAAAGCTGTATGTAGCTGCTTTTATCCCATAAGTATTTTACTGCCACAGAGCAGACAACTACTTCCCTTTTCTTTTAAAGTTTTTACAAATTTCAGTAATGTGCCTACATCAGTGTCCCCTTTTTATTCAAGTACATCTGTAAAACTGAGGTAGGCAAGATGTCAACCAAGAGAAAACATGCCATATTTTAACTAATATCCACGGAAATCCACAATGTGTTGAGCATTAATTAACCAGGTATTTTATGTTAGTTAATACTTTAAAGACAAGATTGGTCTTTATTTTTCTCTCAACCTGGAATGAAAGTGTGCATCAGGGTAAAATAGTACCTTTTTCCTTTTTCTGTGGTGTTATAATGTACCTTCTGGCACATCTATTGCTGCAGTGGAATTCTTCATAAATGAATATCATGCAATTCAACTTCTACTGAAAGCTTGCTATTGAATCATAACAATTCTATGATATCAAAGAAGGTACACCTCACTCTTAAGTAGAATTTAGTACATGTACTTAAAATTACAGTCACTTCCCTCTTACCTGCTAACATCTTTCTAGCATTAAGTTGTTATTAGATAAAAAGTCGTAGTCCAGAGCTCAGAACTCTTCCTTCTCCAGCAAGTAGCCTAATCATGATTCCTGCGCTCTGGTCCCAAAATTGAAGCCTTTTTTCAGGCTGTGGTAGTTTCATCAGTAGACTAGATAGCAATGTCATCTAGATAGTCTTTCACTCAGCAGCGGGGACAGTTGCAAGACAGTTGTAAACCCCTTGACAGAAAATTCTACCTCTATAAAGGTATAAACACTAGTAAAGCATTATAGCAACCACCATCACCATTTCTAGTTTAGAAGAAAGGTGACTGGTTTCAGAAGGGATCTCCATGCTGTCAGTCCCAAGTAAAGAGGTCCTTTTAGCAATGAGGGAGATACCTAAGCCCACAGGAGAAATAGCTATAGCATCCTTTTGTCTTCCGTGCTGAGTCTTCAGGCTTTCTTATAGACTACCTGGCTGCTCAGCGCATGCAAGCAGATGTTTGTATCATCTCTTAAACGTCTCCTCCTAACACCACTGTGTAACAAGACATCTAACTTCAGAGTATGTAGCAACAAGGAGCCAAAATTTGAGGTTTTGAAGACTTCGGTTAGCCTGAATCTATTTTCATGTACTGAAGAAGTCTTGGGGATACTGAACACACGCTTTTCACATCCTGAAGTGACTTCTGTGTGCCTGCATAGGGTGGAGGTGGAATAAGGTCTATTTATACTAATCATAGAAGACTGATCGGCTTTTAAGAGCAGCCAACTATCCCTCTAAAGCACTATATTATTCTCATTTTCATAGCATGTGATTCCCCACAGAAGACATACTGTGCATTATACTATACTTTTTCATTCTCACCTTATCTCTTTCTCCTTCTATAACAAATTAATTTTTGAGAGAAAGGATGATCCTGCAGTGGAGATGCTATCTTAAAACTCAGATATGTAGGTTTGTTTCCAGAAGACATTTGATTCATCATCTGTGAATTGAGGGTAATGTTGCTTTTTCTACTTTCTAAGAATCTTGTGAAAATGAGTCCACTGTGGATAGAAAGGCATTCAGATATTATGAGGATGAGTGTTGTGAAAGGAATTAAATGTTCTCCGTTCTAAAACAATCAAAAGAATGCCAAGCGGTGGTGGTGTGAAATGAGTGAAATTAAGCTCTGGCTCAAAACAGGTGTTTTTCATCCCCACAGTTCATTCAATCTGACTCTGATTTTGATGTCAGATAACATACTGACATTTGTTTAGCTGAACCGAACCAAATCATTATTACGAAGTGCTAAGTGATCTGCACAGTAACATTTTCTAATGTTATTTGGCACACATAAAATAAAAATAGTAATAAAAATTCCTCATAAAAATAACTTCGAGTACAGAAAAGATACTAATCACATCGGTTACCAAAAAGCAGCAGGAGCACATGAAACAGTTTATGTGGCTTTCCAGAGCCTACTAATCTCTTTTATTCTAAAGGTATTCAGATGATACTTAAAACTTTTGCTGAAAACTTTCATTACATTTTAATGGATGTTACCCTTTAACCAAGGTGGTTTAAATCCCCTTGGTTGAGAAAGACTTTAAATCAAATTCTATCTTCCATGCTGCTTTTTTGAGCTTTGTCCCACTTTCTGTTCTTGAAGATGAGGAAATGTTTTTAATCTTTTGTAAAATGCACAGCTGAACGATCTAATTTAGCAGTGGTTTCATACCACAGGGTTCTATTTGTTGCCATTTAATGACTTTATTCTGCGTGCGTGTTCATTTGTACATTGTAGGAACAAATGGATGTAAAGTAAATTATTAATTTTTACCAACTTCAGATTGTCAGTAAGGCTGTCTGTATTAGAATGACATTATCAACTTTTTAAAATCATGCTATTAGGGCTTTTTGGAAGGCAATACTTTCATAGGGAACCACTATTAAGTCAACCACCCACCCCCAGCTTGAAACACAAATGTAGAACATGGATCTGGAGAAAAGGATAATTGTTTGCTATTTTTGCATGTTTTAATTTAGGCCACAATCCAAAATATATTGATGTCAATCTAGAAACTACTTTGGCTCCACTGGGCTTTTTAAGCAAGCTTTAAGCGTGTAGAGAAGGGATCATTCTATTTCAACTGGAAACTAGAATCATATCGTTGAACTAATAACTGAAATTGGGGAAGAGGTTTCAGTAGGCTCTACAAAGATTTTATACTAAGTTTTGTAAGTGATTGTGCCTAAACACACTTTTCAGAGGGATTTACCATGAAGACTCCTGAAAGCCTATACTAATTTAATTATTAAACCGTGACTTCCTACTTATAGGAGCAGCAGAGGTGCTGCATCAACGGCGACGCGTTCCCACAGCAAACGGCGGCGCAGACACAGCGGGGCAGGCACGCTGCCGAGGAGCGGGGCGCGTTGCTCCCGTGAGAACTGCCCGCGGGCAATTGCGGCGTGCTGGGGCTGAGCAGCGGTGCAGCCCTCACTCCCCTCACGGGAGAATTTCATACCTGTACTCCATTGCGTCGTACCGGTATGCCCAAAAGAAGCTGAGCAAAAACTCAATCGCAAATTCCCAAGTATCAATTCCGTCATTTGTACTCAAGGAGGAAACCTCCTTAAATGGGAAAAGGAAAGAAGATAGCAACTTTCCTCCTCCTGTGTATCTCTGTAAAAACTGACAGGTAATCCCAAATTTGCTCCTTGACAACTTCCATGTGCACAGAGGCATAACACAGCTTGACAATTTTCTCCCCCTGCCCCCTTTTTTTTTCCTTTTTTTTGTTGGAAGAGGTGTGTATCAGACTTTACCCAAAGGATTTTCACAGCTCCAAGCATTGGGGCCTTTTCATTAACTTGTTCTGACATTGTAACGTTTTGACACTCCATCATTTTGCAAATGATCTAGTTTTCTTTTTCAAAATCTAAGAGTTTCATTATGTGGGAATCCTTGCTTCCCAGCCAAGTACATAAATGATGACAAGACAACTTGCAACATACAACAGTGAAACATTCTAGTTCTTTTTGCCATATTTTGACGTGAATTTGAGAGTTTGTTTACCTCAAAAATCAAAGCAAAACTTTGGGACTATGAAGAGGAGAGAAAAATGGGTACAAATGTAATACAGCACGCCCTAAGAAAATGTTAACTAAAATGTCTAAAACTTACGTGATGTTTTTATGCCTCTATTGTAAAGTCTGTGCAACTGGGTTATTCAAGGCAGTTGGGTTATATCAACTAGTTGTATACTATTAATTTGTGGGTATCTCTTCAGGCATTTCATATCCTCCCAGTTTCCACCATCTGCCGATAAATTATAGCTAAAGAGATTGGGCCGCAAATCAAAGCGCTGTATCTTTTCTATAGCTTGTCTCTATCTATAGCTTGTTCACAAGGCTGTGAACTTGTGTGGTGGACAGTATCTGTTTGCTTGGGCTGCTTAAATTGATCACGTCCCCTTAAATATGTGGAGGTCGACTGGAGAGGCTGGAGGCAGAGGAAGGTCACTGCTTTTCTGGAGGAGCTTCCCGAGCCTGCTCCCTGCAGGAGGCTGGAGGGATGCAGGCTGGTGACACGGCGAGTGGCGAGTGGAGCTGGGTTCCCCAGGCTGACCCAAAGCCTGGCAGCCAGACCTCACATGGCCACAGCCTCACAGACCCAAGGAGGCAGCAAGCAGAATTTACTCTATTGTCTTCCAGGATTTCATCTTCTTGACATAATCGCTTGACCAAGGAAAACTCTTTAGTGTACAAAATATCTACTCGGGTATCTGTCTATCAGTGCATGTAGAAGTAAATATACACTGGTATTAATAACAGCGTAGGTGTTACATTTTTTAATTTAAAAAAAAAAATTAGAAATACTACAAACCTGCATGATAGAGATGACTGCATAATTAGAATATCAGACTGGAATAACAATGATTTAATTCAAGTTGCAGCTTAATCCTGTGTAATTGTCAAGGAGCTCTAGGTACCAAAAATGTGTATTTTCGTTCCAGGCACAAGAGAACACTGGATTCTGCATCTTTTGATTTTGGTTACTGTTCAGGGAGTGGCCATGAATTCAGCTCTTGCATCTGAATTTTCACCTCCCCTAAAAATTCTGGGAAGTCTGAATGCACCATGCTCTGTTCCTTATTTCCTTGCCTCTGCACTTGCTACTAAGCTATTAATCATAGTTCATCCAGTCTTGGTATGCATTTTTAATTGAACAGCACATGTTAAAATGTTTTCAGACGTGACTGATTTGGATGTTACTGACATAATTACTGGCTTCTATTAGATAAGCAGTGTATTATTTTAATAAACACAACCATTATGCTCATAACAGACTTTCTTTGGGATGTACAATACACAGTTAATAATTTTGAATGCAAATGTGTTCTCAAGGCAAGCAAATGAAGATATGCCTGGCTGGAGAATCTTAGGAGGTTGAAACAAGAAAAAGTAAAAATTAGGGCAAATTCCATTGACAGAGAAAGACAAGAAATGTCTTTTAACTTCAGACTTTTCATTTCATTCATTTAATCAGTTTTCTTTTAAATCACTTTGAGGGGAAAGCCGTCTCTTCCACTTTTGAAGGCATGGAGGTGAGAAGAAGGTTGCCATAGATGAACCTGGATGGGATGCCTCTCTCCTGCATGGAGCGGACCTCTGCTGGATTCGGTTGGGCCCAGCCCAGCCCAGTCCAGCAGGGATGCTGGGAGAGGGCTGTGCTGGTGGCTCAGCCTGCTGCTACTCAGCCAGTGCCCGCCCCAGCGAATCCGCCGGCTGGCATAGCTCTGCTGCGGGCTGTTTGACTGCTCCCTTTCATCATAAAGTTCTCTTTATTCCAACTATATTAGCAGTATGGGAGTTTGATTAAATCTTTATATACTTAATTGCCTTTCTAGAGTCATGCTTTCAGCTATCTTAGCTCAGGACATTTCATATAGTATAGCCTTTGGCCAAGCATCTGTATTTATAAAAAGGATTTTCAAGAAATGGCTTATCCATCCACTCAGGTTGAGGGAGAGGTCATGTCATATCTGTATTGCTGAGACGGAAAACCTCGTGTGTTGCAGAGAGGGCCCCTCAGTGCTGTAATTACCTTGCTTCGGCAAAAAGAGGGAGTCAGAAAATACTGAGACTGGTAGAAACAACCAGTGAAAATTACTTTCTGTAAACAGGGGTGTATATGGACTAGAGCTAGTTTGGGGTATCAGAACTATTGCTATCAAGCAGGAAATGGCACTATTATCACTAAACTGAAAGGTCAGCTCTGTTGGAAGTGCCAATTACTGGTAACGTATGAGGTGGGTTTCTTAGTCTAATTGGGAAATATTTTTAAACGACAGCAGAAATCATGTGAGTGAGTTGTGAACTTTGTGTTCCTCTAGGTGAATTACTGGGGTGGATTCCTAAGGGAGATGGGGAAAACGCTTCTAAAAAAGTGTGATAGATGTCTTTTGGGCATCAGAGCCTTATTAACGGTCTCCTGCCTTTGTCCTCGGTTTATTGTACCCATATAAATTTTAAAACTGCTGATGCAGGAATTCTTGCAGACTTTAAGAAATAGTCTTTGTACAGTGCTTTGCCATGCTGTGCACTTCCACAGGTGGCTGCTATATTTCACCCTATAATTTTCACATGCGTAAATGGAGAGCAAAGAGAAAGTGCTATCAATGGCTCTACTTGGAGGAGATTGCAATGCATCCACCATGGACTCTTTACATCCTTACATATGTGAGGATAATAAATAATATATCATACATGCTCACAGGGTGTGCTAGATTGCCTATTGCAGCAGCCTCTAGTTTTTTTCTGCCTCTTGGCCCGTAGATCTGCAACCTATTAAGAGCAATCTTTCTGTCCTTGCTTTTTTTGACCTGGTAAATTCCCCTGGCCGCAAGGATTGTCAGAGAGTCACAAAATCAACAGCCCAAAATATATTTTTTGCCAATAAACTACTACGCGTGGACTAACAGCCCAGCATACAGCACAGTTATCTTTCTGTGATAGTGTTACCAGAACAAACTCAGTCTAGACATATTGTTTTGGGATATTTCCCCAATGCAAAATTCTTCTCCTTATTTATACCTGTCACCACTGTGCATCACTCTGAAAGCTTTGCCTGCAGCTCGAGATGCAAAAATAACCTAGCCTGCAAACTGCTGGTGGTGTTTTAAGCTCACTTCAGTTCCTGCAGAAGAGAAAGAGACTGTGCCCAAGGTCTGACTGCCTTTCATTGCTACTCTTGCCTCCTGCATTCATAGAGGCTCCTTGATGAACCCTGTGCAGCTGAGGACACGAGGGGCCCAGATAACAAAGAGGACAAAGCATATTTCTCATAGAATTTGGAGGCACAGTTTTATCTAGTACCTCTTACTTTTTAGCTGTAAATCATATTACTCTCATTGCAAAATTGTCCCAATCACTTTCTTGTTTTGTCTCTTTTCACAGAGCGATGAGGTTTTAACAGTCATCAAGGCAAAAGCACAGTGGCCTGCCTGGCAACCTCTAAATGTGTAAGTAAGTAGGGAATACTATGTCTCAATAGCCTTGTGTTGAGTGGTGGCTAATGGGCTGCTCTAAACTCATTGTCTCATATCATTCACTCTTGTAAAGAAATAATCTAAAAATATTTTGATAGACGAGTTTTTCATCTTTTTTTTTTTTTTCTAACAACTGCTCAACTGCTTCTCTCTTTCTTTCCTCTTTAACACCTCTTCAGCACCTCTTCATTTTTTACATGCTTTGGTTCACTAACTGTTACAGCAGAAGGATTATCCCATGGAGTTTGTACCTTCATTGAACAATGACATTTATTCAATGCCTGCTCAAATATATGTTGTACTATTCTACATGTAGTATTTTTTAGCATCCTGTGTCATGCACTGTGTCAATACATCAAATCCTCAATCCACCAACAAAAAAACTCTTAAAGGACTAATTCTTTAAAGTGCTTGTCTGAAATGCTCTATGATAGCATCATGATCCTGGTGGTAGTATAATCATGGTTGTTTTACCAAGTGAGATAGCAAGCTAGCTTCCCAGGATCCTAACTCTGGGCTCTCTGGCACTCGGTAGAAAACAGGACAAAACTCTTCTTTCAGGATACTCTTGAATTTACTGGTTGCCTTTTGAGGGGGGTGGAGGGGGGTGGTTCCTGCATAACTTATCTGCACTTGGCCCAAAGTTCATACTAATTATCCAAGCCCAAATAAGTAAGACTTACAAGAAGTGACTAAAGATGAGAACCCAGTATAAGGTATCACCCCATTAGCTGAGAGTCAAATTAAGTCCTTGGAGAAGCTGGGCAATCAGTCTACTGCAAGACTGTAGGGACCAGGTAGTCCTGTTTCATCTATAAAAAGCATAAGGGAAGCAGTTAGTGGAACACTGTGTCTGGTTTTGTCATCTGTATTTCTGAAAGTATGTGAAAATTCGGACGTTAGTCAGAAAAAAGCTGCAGAAGAGTTCCGTTTTCAGAAAACATCCCCTACCGTAAGAGGCTTAGAAACTCTTAAGCAGCTTAGGACTTAAGCTGTTCAGTTTATCCCCTCCCCTGCCCTGCAAAAAAAAAAAAAAAAAAGAAAAAAGGTTAGGAGGTGAGCACAGCTTAAATAGTGAAAAGATTTCTGATAGCTGATCCCTCTTTAATCTAGAAAAAAAACACCCTATGAAATCCCTCGTAGCATGGCAGCTAAGGAAATTTGTGACATGGAAATTCTAACTAAAGGTATGGGAAAAGGCTTTAACAGTGTGACTAACCTTCAGAGCAGCTTACCTGAACATGAGATGGATTTTCCATCACTTGAATATATTTTAACCCTGAGACAGCGTTGTAGGCTCTGCACAGGAATTGTGGGTTTGGCTTTTTTTTGGCTGGTGTTATGCAAGCGGTCAGTCAAGGTGACAGTAATGGCATTCTTTATTTATGGTCTTATTCCCTTGAAGTTTTCAGTATTTGGATTTGGTAGTGTTTGCCATGTAGCAGTTGCAGATAGCATTTTTTCCTTGCTGCCTTCTTTCTATTCACTCCAAATTAACACTTTAAATGGACACTGAATATATTACATGACAAAAATCAAAGCTAATTAAACTATGTTGCCCCTGGTCATAATAACTAGTTTAATACAGCACTGAGAAACTTCACAAAAAAGTTGAGAGTGAACAACTTCAGATACTTTCTAGGCATATTCTTTCACAGGCATGCCTGCAAATGCTTTTGCAACATCCTCCAGATGTTCTTCTAGTCAATTCTTACCTTTTTTATATAGTGATTCTCACCTTTCGGTAACATCAAAAGGAATAAATCTTGGTATTTGTGCTTTCAAATGCTGTGCAAGGGTTCCTCTAACAAATGTTGGAGCGAGTCCAGAGGAGGGCCATGAAGATGGTCAGATGGCTGGAGCACCTCTCCTATGAAGACAGGCTGAGAGAGTTGGGGTTGTTCAGCCTGGAGAGGAGAAGGCTCCGGGGACACCTTATAGGGACCTTCCAGTACTGAAGGGGGCCTACAGGAAAGATGGGAGGGACTCTTTAACTGGGACTGTAGTGATAAGATGAGGGGTAACAGTTTTAAACTGAAAGAGGGTGGATTTGCCATGATGTCCTTCTTTTTGATTCCATTTAGAAATATGAGCTAAGCTTCAAAAGAAGACAAAATTTTCAATAGCCATTAACTTCTGGTGTTAATTTCCCATTTGCTGTTATGGGTGGTCCTTCTTGGAATTTAGATTAGAATTGTGCAAGTACTGGATAATGACTCCTAAGGATAAACATTTGATCTATTATTATGCATAACATAGCAATCTTACTAATCAAGAATTGACTAAAAGTCATGAATAACCTTCTTTTGCATAATCATTAGTTATATATCTAACGTATAATACGGTGTGATAGTGGTGCCAAAGTGGCATTACAATGTGTCATGATAAGCACAGCCTAAAAACCTTCCTGAATGTGTTTTACAACAATTATAAAATGCATAATACTAGTGAGCCAATTTTTGGAGGCCTAAAGTGTCAAAAGGTGGCAAATTCAGCCTGCTCTCACTTCAAAGTTTACCTCCCAGTTCCGTATAGTGATCTTTATTGCTAACCCTCTCCAAGTTACAGTACCAAGTTAGTTACAGCGATTGCACTTAAAATCAGAGGGAGGAGGGGAACAATTACCTCCAAAACTCGTGAGAGGGCTGTAAGAGTATTAATCGATTTGCACGCTGTTGTGGAGAATCCAGGATGAGGCACCGTGGACACCAGACTGCTACCCAGGTGAATGCGGTATCTGAGAGTAACGACCCACAGTTAATGGGGCTGGAGCGCAAGGGACTTTCACATAGGTGGTGGCAGACGCCGTCGTGGAGAGGAGACTTACAGGCTCGGTATTTGCTCATCGCGGGCACCAGCTCAGCCAGACTCACCCCTTTCAGGGGAAACCCGAGAGAAGAGAAAGCAGATGGGAGCCCGCGCCGAGGCTCAGCGCAGCCCCGGGCACCAGCCCCGCTGCCCACGCAGGGTGATCACCAACCAGGATGGGTGGGCACTGGGCCTGCCCCCGGGGCTGCCGGGTCCTCTCCCATCTTTCCAAAACAGCGAGGGAGATTGCAGCATCTCCTCTCCTTACAAAGGCTGCAGCAAGGCAAGCCGCTAATTCTTGCCCACGTCTTGAGCAGTCGGTGAGCCCTTGCGTTTCCACTCTGGTCACCTCTAATACGTGTGGGAGGATGGTCTTGGCCGGGCACCTCTCATGGATTCGTCATGGAGTTAAATGGCTTTTCTTCTACTCTGTCGATGCCGGTCAATGAGGCTGTGACTCCTGAGGCCAGTCATACCTCATTAAGTAATGTTTCAAGCTCTGTATGGACTGAGGGCATGAAGTGTGTAAGTCTGCGTCTAAATCTGACGGTGATGCCAAAAGCCTTTGGTTCATGACACCAGAGATAAGAAGGGAAATATAACTGGGAGCTTTTCTTCTGCTTAGGGAGAAGAAAATAGAGACTTCTCAGTGCAGAGCCAGTGGGCACAAAGTGCCTCCCCAGGGAGAGTTCTTTGGATTCAGACACGAGTTCAGATACAATAAATTAGAGTAGGGGCTGAGACAAGTTGCTAGCCTTAAGCAGGGAAGGATACAATGACACTAAGTAATTTTCTGAAATGCTTTCTGTTAATTACATTTAACGCTAATATACTTTAACATACTGTCATCTCCCAGCACAATATAATGCTGTGGAAACTATATCCTGCCATACTTCACTGTCTGTTTTTTATCATTCCTCTCCTCAGTTCCTATATGTGCCTGCTCTTTGTCACCATCTTTCTTGTTTGGTTTTTTTTTTTTTCTTTCCTATCACTCATCTTCATTATCCTCCAATCAGTTTCTTATCCATGGCACCAGCCTGCAAAAAACTCTCCTGAGTTGTTGCATGCAGGCGGCAGTTTTGGGTGATCTTTGTGAACTAGTTTTATGGCTGCCTAACTGAGAGAGCAATATTGGTAGCATGAGAAGGAGTGCCAGACCAAGTAATAAAACATTTTGCTGTTGCTTATGTTTGTATTACCAAGTTGCATGTCTGAAATTCCGACTTTAAAGTACTCACAGGGAATGTTTTCTTCCTTGAGTGTAATGATATCAGTATACAGCATGCTGTCAAATGAAAGTAGTTTTTCTTACCTTACTTGTATAAACAAGAGCACAGCTCATTGCTCCCTTCCTTTCAGCAGTGTTTCAGGCAGAATCAAATTTTACTTTCGTACTCAGCTGCAAATCATTGGCCTTTGGCAGTATGGAGGATAAAATACAGCAAATACAGATAGTACAACTGATATCCAAATCCGCATATCTGGCACTTGTAAATTGAGCCATGACAAAATAACTTGGGGATAAAGAAGGCAAGACTTTTAAAAATAGTATGCGCCAAGTTCCACAGGAGCTAATACCTTTAAAAATCTTGTCTTGAATTCCCTTCCCTAAATTATACGGGTTTGGGGGGCAGGTGTCTGTATTCATTATCCCTTTATTTCTAATCCAGGCACCTTTATTGTGACACCCCCCTTTTTCATTCAACAAGCACTTTAATCTAAATAAGAGGTTCCCAGGATAATCCACCAGAAGAAAATAAGCACAAATCCTGATCACTTAGTCCCACTCTGTAATGTGAGTTACAGAGTCAGTTACCAGAAGAAAAAGGGGACCCTTCTGGGAGGTGTGGGGGAGAGTCAGTTGTCGGGCCCAGGAGAAGCTGTCAGTTCCACATCTTGGCATGAGCTGGATTGTCTTTGATGTGCTGAAATCCAAGCCATGTAGTGTTGTCAGGGCACTGGCTGTTTTTACAGCTGCCTGTTTTTTCATGGTCACTATGTCCTCTGTGATTCCTCGCCATCAGGAAAGGCATTATCAGACGTGTAACTTTCTTTTATATAACAGCATGTTTGGGGTGATGGTTGGGGAGTAGGAGAAAGCAAATTCTTCCGGTGGATCTCTGATTTTCCAAAATGGCAGGACCTCCAAGCCAAGATACCACATCAGAACAAGGAATATCATTTCACCATGTAGTTCTCAGCTCTCTGAAAAAAAAGAACGGAATTGAAAATGCATGGTTGGACAGGAGTCACACATTAATAGACATCTCTCTGGGTAGTTTCTGACATTTCAAAAACATGTCCAGTATAAGTATATGGTTCGTTCTTAATATAGGCAAAGGGAGAAGTATTTGAATGGTAATTGTTTTGTCTAATCAATGTTTTGTCGTTCCTGTAAACCAGGAGGATGTTCAACCCTATGCAACGCTGTGGAATATGGACTTCCATGTACATATTGCTTAACACTGATAAATGCAAACATGGATCAGATGTAGGATGGAAATTATTCTCCAGTGTGTCATGTATTCCATTACTAAACACTCAGACCTTATAGATTATTAAATACTGGTACAGATAGTGTGTCTTTCCAGGTATTTTCATGTGTTCATTCTGGCTTTTCCTGATACATAAAAAGGCAATCTTAATTTGGAGGAAAAAAAAAATTGAAAAAGTATCTTTAACTTTCTGTCCTAAAACCTTTCAGATTCTAAAAAACTGGCAAGACAACCTCACTTCCCTGCATAAATTAGCTGCTTATTTCCCATTCCTTTCCTGCCAAAGTTTCAGTCTGCAGCCCTAGTTAGGAGAAAGAATATGTTTGGATAGGGGTCTCCAGCAGTATGATTGTAATTATTACTAAGAACATCATGTGTTTTCTAATTATTAATTTTTTCAGTTTGTTTAATTATCTTAGGTTACTAGGTCAACCTATAGGCAATATATTTCAATGCAAAAATTCAAGATATTTCATCTAGGAAAATAGCATAGTGAGAGTACCTGACATTCAAAGGTTAGTTATTTTCTGAAATATTCACCAGCATTACTTTTCATACTCCTCTCTCATTTGTTTTTTTCTTTTATGCAAAAATGCCACTGCTTTCCAACCTTTTTACCTCCTCAGTCCATTCTTAGTTACAACCAGTGCGCATCGAAGTGATAAACATTTTTTTTATTATAATTCTGAACTATTTGAAGTTTGGAAAATTATCCTCTCCTTCCTTATGTCTCTCCTGTTTCCACTTCATCTCTCCATGTTGTTTGTGCAAGTAATCATGGTCTGGTGGTTTTGCTGTGCCTCTTGACTGCGTGCAGAGCTTAGTCTTTTTCTCGTCCACTTAAGCAGCTCTTCCCCATTTATTTGGAGATTACCTGAAAACACTCCAGTAAGCGCTCGAAAGTGAAGCTTAGCGGAAAAGGAGGCCTCTTCCTTTATAATTCAGATGGATAGAACAATTTAGTCCAAACAGTTTGTAAGTTAGTATGGTTACTTCATCATCCCCTACAAATTATCCCATCAATCCCCGTCCATTTCAAGTTTTACGTATCTTTGATATCTTTTCTCTGACTACAAAGATTTTAGGGCTGTTTTTCCTGGCTTTCAAGGAGTATATCATAAAATGCAACAGGATGTTCCCAAGTATGGTTTCCAGCATCGAGATAGATAATATGACTAAACTGGGCAACAAAGGAGACTGTTCCAGAAATCAAACAAAGAGTATTCTATAGAAAGGTGATAGGAAATGAAAAATGCTCTAATCCAAAATACGTTTGAGTTGATGGATTGTACTAGCTGGAGAAAAAAATGCTGACATACTCTTTTGCATTTTCCTTCCTTTATTCTTGAGTGAAAGCTCTTTCAATCTTTGCTTTCTTCCAGAATTCTTTTGCCACAATTTGAGCAAAAAATGTTTGTTGAATGTTTTGATCCTGCAGGGAATTTGCTATGATCAATGAGTCTTCATTACAGCATTTGGGAATTGAAAGCCAAGCCACAGAGGAGTAGGGAATTTCATCTGTTTGGGGTTTCAGTGTTTGTTTGTTTTTCATTTTACTTCTTTTTTAGTTACATTTTTTACTTTTTTTTTTTTTTTACTTTCCTGTAATCTTCTGCTATTCTTGTGCCCACAAAACTTATCTCCCTTAAAGTAGCCTCTATACTTAGGTCATTGAATGATTACTTTGATGTTGTTAGATGGACAACCACTTAAGTCAGAAATTGAACTATTTAGTATCTTCTGAAATGTAATAAAATAACTCCCTCTCCTCATCGTATGCTTCATTGCGAAAGACCTCAATTTATTGTGTCTGATATTCTACTCTTTACAACTCACACAGCCTTAATGTGGTGGTGTCTCACTGATAAATATCCTTGTGTAAAAGGTTATGTATACAGTTGTATACTTAAAAGAAGTCTTCAGCAGTGAAAACAGCTTTAATAACAATTTGTAACTACATTAATGTTATCAATATTATCTAATCCGTTCCATCAGATGGCAGAGAGCTGAAACGTGAGCATTACCCACGTAAACATGATGTGTTGCTGAACCTCTCTGTTGACATTCTCACATGTTGCAACTTTTGTGAACTTCACAGAGAAAGGCTAATTTACAAAAGGACATTGAAAGGCATTTAGGCAACCATTTGCTGTAAACACCCAATTCTCAAACTTTCTGTTCCCGACGTGTTTACATACTTAAATAGCTATTAGTAACATTACTAAATTCATAAAAATACAACCAAAGTTCAGTGTTCCCAAAGCTCGCTACATTTTCACAAGGGTGAGAGGACCTCTATTAGGCAACGGATCACAACTAAACCATATTAACTTCCATAATATAGTTGTTGCCCTGCCTGTTTTATCAGAGAAGGAATGATCTTCATGTAAAACTTTAAAGTCAGCCACACACCCATACGGCCAGCAAAATAAAGGATATCCTCCAACTTGGAGAAGACTTTCCTGGTACTTGGAATGTCCAGGTTTAATTCTCTTTTCCTCCTGACGAGATTTGAATGATAACGCCTACCTCTGAATGTAAAATTCAAACCAGCAATCTACACAGTGAGAGCCCTTTACTGTCACATATCATGTTCTTCTAGCTCAAGCCTTGCTATTTTGCATGGAATAATTAAATATTTATTAGCCAGAGAAAGAAAGCAATCACTAGGATTTTTCCCTCCAGAAAAGGGAGGAGAGACAGAAGAGTTCTCTGAAAGAGATTAATCTCTAAAATGTTTGGTAAAGAATGAGTTAACCAGCTTTGGAAGATGGGGAAGGGGTAAGTGTGGAATAAGTACGTATCAGTGCATGTTCTCATTAGTCAGAAATCACTCTGTCTTTACTTTGTGGCACCTATGCAATGACGATAGCTTTTTCAGTTCCCTGGCTGCCTTGGAAGAGAAGCTGTTCCTGGCCAACAAAAATATTTTGTTCTATTTCCAGGTTTTTAGCCCTTTTTTTTTTTTTTTCAAAGCACCTTCACATTACCTAAAATAGGATGCATGAATTAGGTGATTTTTGAAAATGAAACACTTAGATTTGTCTCCTTTATTGACTGATATTTACTGAATTCAACTTAAGAAACAATGTTTCTGTTCACCCCCAAATGCACTTTTAAAGTAATTGATAATTTGCTTAGGTCTACTTGAAATTGATTTTCCATTACTTGCTTAATTTCTCTGTGCTGGAAATAGGACAAAATTACATACATTTGCATTACAATCATAATAAATGGAGTAGTTTTTTAGAGTGAAGATTTCAAGTAGACATTTCCTTTTGTGTTGTCCTATAAAATAAATATGTTTGAGGAATCTAAGATTTTCTGAAAGTCTTTCAGAAGTAATCTTTTTTAGGATTTCTGTAATTGATCTTTATACCTATCTATCTGGGGAGTTTGAGAAATTAATTTACCTATTCATCTATTGGAATTATCTATTCTATTCTAAACTGCTTATGTGGACACGTGCCACAACTGAAGCTGGCATTATTCCTTTAATAAGACCTATATTAAAAAATATTTATAGTCTATATTCAAAATCAGTACCTTGTTGTGCTACCTACATTTGGAGTAATTTGTTTTGGAGAGCTTAATGCGGAGACTGTTGAAGGAAAAAGAAACAGATGTGCAGAATAGCTTCACGGCCTCGATCAGTGATCTTACTAGAGAAAAAAAAAAAAGATTTTTGTTTCTCCATTTACTTGTTGCCTCTGATTTTGGTAAAACCAAGCTAGTGTCAACAACTTGCTTATTCCCTTATATCATGCTTTAATTTTGAGATGGTTCACTGCAGTTAATTATTATAAATATTAAGGTTAAAGTAACGAAGCAGTTTATGCCAGCTACATTTTTCAGGCATTTCAGATAGGGTTGGTATGTGCTGAAATTACGTGTGACAGCAGCGCAGGTCTGAGCCAGCGAGAACAAAAAGAGCAGAGAAGATTCAGCTGTGCAGCCTTCAGACAAGGCTAGCCCCCGACACGCGTTCAGTCCCCGGCACAAACTCACACCAACACCTTTGCTGCCAAATCTTGCATCAGCTGCTGCTTGAATGCACCAAAATAAAACCACCTCAACCGCCTACATGCTATAATTGCACCTTAAATGGCCTTCCTACAGAAATGCTTTTTTTTTTTTTTTTTTTTAATTCTGTAGGGAACGCTACACTTTTTGTAGGGCCAGAAAGTACACGACTTGTTCAGAGCTGGTAGTGTTTGTTTAACTGTTTAGGAAATCCACATAAGGAAAATAAGGTCCATTTAGTCGTGTCATTATGAAATTATCCCACCTGTTTGCAGAGCCGTTCTCCCAGGTGCTCTGTGCCGGCGAGAGGATGTGCCGCCTGGCTCATTAACTTGCTGCCATCACCTGGGTCAGCGTGGAGGCACCTGTGCACCAATCCTGAACAGAAATCCTCACTTTCCATTTTCCTCTGGAGCCAGGCGTTTGCTGTGTCTAACTCAGAATCCCAATGGCAGTGCCAAATACTGTTCTCTACTAAATCTATATTAATCAGCATTGAGGGGGGAAGATTCAAATCAATGCACCTTTCAGCTTTGATAACAGAGAGGCTTTAGATAAAAAATAATTAAATGCCCAGAGCCCTGGAGACTAGAGACCTGACAACATCTGTAAATTAATTCTGTGAATTAGTCTTCCTAGAGCATCTTATTAAGGGTTGATAGAATTAGTCACAAGTACCACACCAAACTCCTCATAGCATACAAACTAAAGTTCATTGAAAAGTACCTACTAACTTTCTTTAATCAGCTTCAGTAAAGAAGACAGGGTTTTGAATTTTGCCATTTTTCCAGTTCCTATCCGGCCACTTAAAACATTTCGTATGCAATGAAATTGTACCTTTAGTTCTTTTAAAATATTATGTAGTCACAAAAGTTTTCTTTTGTGTGATGTCTAGGTGAGTAAATACTGAGATTAGTTGCCCATTTTCAGTTGATGTAACTCTTTTGCTGTTCCATTAAGAATGCTGAAATGATTTCCTGTCCTGCCATGCAGTGCACTGCCCATAAATAGCTGATATTGGCATCAGAATGTAATTTATAAAAATATACATTAGAAATGAGTAAATTATTCAATTGCTTAACTAATCAAGTCCTCAGGCTACCCAGCTGAGAATTAAAAGAAAAAGATGTTTGAACAGGCATACTTGTATTTGGGTTTAACTGGCATTCTGAATGGCAAAATACTGCCATTAACCGCAGTTAACCAGCTGTAATGGGCATAGTTTAAATTTTATTTGTTGTTTTCTCCAAAGTGATAAGAAAACCTCATATCATAGTCCTTTAATCATCTAGCCACTGTATATCATTAACATTTGATTATACAAATTGCTTATAAACACAGTCCCACCTAATGATTTGAAAAATAAATCATGCATGTATAATTTCACCTAGTGTGACTAAGAGTCAGCAGAGGGTTATGTAGAAATAAGGAAGCTTATTATTTATTGCTACTCCTTGTATTCCTTATAGAGCTCATTTTTCTTGCATACTTGTTAGACATTTTCTCCTAATTGGTTGAATGCTGCATTTATCTTCCACTTCCTCTGTACTTTTAAGAAAGTAAGGTTCAGATATTCTCTTGCTTTATAAGTTTATGTATCCTTCCATAGCTGCGTTTAACCCATTGAACCCCTTATGACGTGCATGTGGTTGTATTACCTTTAGGTTTCTTTTAGCAGAGAAAAGTGAGTGTAGTTAACTCTCTTGTTATAAACGAAAAGTGTACTATAAAGCCAAGCAGCTGTTAAATCTCTTAGTGTGGAAAGGGTGAAGACATCTGAAGGACTGAGACATTACTTTAATTAAAAGAAAATAATGTAGGTCAAGTGGGCAACTATTTGTTATACTGTGGGTGTAACTCTGGTGACTTCAGAGCGTTTGTGCTAGAGTGGGACTTCGGTGGCTCTGTGTTTAGGGAGCTGGGGTGTGAAAGGCACACACAGAGGAGCTCACAGCCCTGTTCTAAAAGAAAAACATGCTATTTTGGACACCAATAATGTTTTGATGTTACAATAGATTTTTGAAAGACGTTTTCTTTCCTTTAATACAGTAGCAGAACTGTGAACAGTATGGCCCCTGCAGAATATATTACATATTGAATCATTATATAGAATGCATTATAAAATTAATAGCAGTACTACTGCAGAAGCAGCAAAACAGTACTGTAAGGCTTCATGGAGACATGATCTTTACTCACAAAGTTCAATATTCCTTTAATTTTTAGATTATTTTCTTTTTAAAAAATCAATTAATATCTATAGTGCAGATAAATTCTTCTGGCAGTGTGCATGGTAATGCCATTAATGTTAGTTGATTTACTCCAAAGCTAAGGTGCAAGTAATTTCATTGGTGAGTAACTATTCATTTAGCATATGGGACAATTTCATACATTTGACTTTCCTCATGGAAGTAGTTACGTAAATACAATTTGTGAGAGTACAGTCTCTCTCCATACAGTAAAGCGGATAGCACAAAAGGTTCAAAAAGAAAAACTGATTAAAAATGAAGCTTAAATAACTAACATGCTAAGACAGTGTCAAACTGTTGCCTGAAGCAAACCTTAATGACCATTTTAGGGATTCTTAGGGGGGAAAAAATAGCTTATGATGTTGTTAACTGCACTTAATACCTTACCATATCAACATATCTTTGACCACAGTAGTGTGAACATTACTTGGCTAACACATGGTTGGGAAGCTGGCCATAAAAACCAAACTAGTCATTGCCATTATAACAGCAACATTACTGTACCTGAAGTACACTGAATTCACAATAACATGATTTCAATCAATAACAGCTGCATCCAGGAAAATAAAACTTCCAGCAAAGAAATAATTAAGTTTACACAAGCCTGTCTCATTGATAACAAGTCATCATGAACAACTGAAAATAAAAGGATATAAAATTGCTAGTAGCTAAAGCGTGAAGAATTGAACCAAGGAATAGGCTGATGAACTGTCTGAGTTACAAATTTATTCTCAGTGACTTGCCATTGTAATGAAGTGGGATGAGTGAAATGTGGTTATATTTGACATCTCACTGGATCTATGTTATCCTAAAAGAAAATATATGAGTTTTTTGCTGAAGAATTATGATGTGCTTTTCTCCTGACAGATGAGTTGATTTAAATTTTGAGATGCTTGAAAGTATTTTTTAAATCCCTAAGTGGCTCTCAACAAGTACAGATGATATACTTTTATAAGAATAAAAGTTGTAACATTGTATTGTATGGCCCACATTTTGCCTTAAATAGGCTCTCTGGGAATATTTTAAGAAGATTTTTTGTGAGGTATGTCTTGTCTGAATTTAAAACCCTACTTTAAGTCTATGGTGAAAGCATTACAGTCTCTATAGCGTATGTATTTATAACCACAAACACTCCTCGTAATGAATAGCTACCTAAGCTATCTACATCTGTAAGAAATATGCTGCAACAGGAGCAGATCTGTAGAGTGAAACAGTGCTGAGGAAAAGTGACAAATTTTGGGGACAGGAGATTGCTTTGGGTGGCCGCTGCACTGGTCGCATGGAGCGTGGCTGCCTGCCGGCAGCGGGACCGCGGGGAAAAAGCTCCAGGCTAGACTGCTCAGAAAGAAATCGGGTCTGCACTGGGAGATTGCTCCGGGCTATGAACCAAAGCACAATGGGAAATCCACCTCAGAAGTGCACCTCTGGTCTCAACTAAAACACCCGTATAGACTTGTCCCTCTGTGCTCTTAGGGGATGCTGCACAGTGTCATCACATGTTACAATTATTTGCTGGCATAGAATAGTAGACCGTGGTTTCAGGATTTGCCTGAACAGAGGGAAACAGCATGCTCAATCATTTTCTTGTCTGAGTGAATTTGATCAATGGATTCATTTTTTTAACAAGTGCAGAATGTGCCAAACGTTATGTATCGATTGCAGTTCACCTTGTAGGGTCCTGATTACAATACCTTGTTTTCAATTGGTTTAATTTCACTGCATGTTAAGTATTGCGATTGAAATTTTCATGCAAAGTTTGAGGAAAATACAATGTTTTACTTGTGGTTAGAATGTTATAATAGTTGTTTAACTATGAAGGTCTTGTATTGCCATCTTTTGGAAAAAAAAAATGACTTGATAATCAATGAGTTGAAAAACTCATCCACATCTGCCCAAGTTTAACGAATGTACAGAGATCTCAGTATTCCTATGATCACTTGTTAACATCTGGGAGCTCATTATTTCTTCAGAAACTGACCTTATTTATTTGAGATGCCATGTAAAGCGTAAATGGATGAACAAAAATTTTGTAAAAGCCAGGGTGGAAGCCAGTGAAATGCAGTGAGAACAAACTCAGAATGCAGATTTCAGACTGGTGGTGGGAACATTTTTGGACTGAAGCCTTTTGGAATGCAAAACAATTTCTAATAGTTAAGAGTGAGATATTTTGGTGAAATTGCAGGAAGAAGTGGAGGAAAGCAGCACATATGAATTGGCATTTGCACACTATATCATGGCCAACAGTATTACTCTCGCAAGAAGTAATCAGGACCTGAATTTATATAACACATAGAGAGATGTAAATGTGAAATGCTCATTCTTTAGAGATTCCACAATAAGTGATATTTTCCTTACATTAATTACAAGTTAAAAAATTATCTTTAAGTACTAAAACCAAGAAATGGTCAAATTCCAGTATATTTTCTTAGAAATTACCTTCTTTAAAGTAAAAGCTTTCATAGGAAATATAACAAAGGCAAAAAGAAGCCAGTTCTCAGAGAAAAAAAATACATTATCTGTAGAAGAAATGCAAGCACGTCAATTAAAGTAAGTATCTTGTTCAGATTTATGTACTCAATTTTTTGGATGAGATCTCTTGCTTTCTTGCAGAGTATTTGTTATGTGGTGATGATGAAAATGCTTTGTCTTTAAAAAACTCAGGTTCCATGGTCAACTGCTCACAAGGGAACAGGAGTGTAATTTTAATAATTAACGTTTCTGGGGTTTAGACTTTTAAAAAATCTAGTTAGTCATAAGCTGTGGTAGTTACAATAAATTCTTGTAGAACTTTCTAGGCATTCTATGGTATCTACTACTGCAAAGAGATATAGCCATAAAAAGAAATGAAAATACCATGTTCTGGTAGCTCTGTGCTTTTTTAAGTGTAATCTTTTACTAGCGTGGATGTACTATTTGAGCCTTACAGTTAAAAGTCATATTAAGTAGTTTGATGACATGCATCCCAGGAATAGAATACGATGATAGCCTGATGATTTCTGTTGCTTCCCCCACCCCCAGATATAGTGTTCTATAAAGTATATATTTTATGCTTGCATGGCAACATTTCATTTCAATAGTGCCACTACAGCATGTGTGTCTTGACTTTTTATTTCTGTAAATCTCTGGAGGGTTTTTTTCCCCCACAAATCCTTACCTCTCTTACTATCTCCCACTACCACATTGTGCTGTCTATCCTAAAATGGGGTAAAAGCCAGTATCTGTCAATCCAGGTGTAAATGAAGTTTCTTTCCACAAAATGACAGTATAGTACTAGGAAATATTTTCAAAGTTTGGAGATTTTGTGTACCAAATCATTCTATGATTCTATGATTTTATAGATAGCTGGGATTAATCCAGTGAAGTTTAATGTTGTCAAAAATAGAAGAATTCTAACCCCTGATCTAAACAGAAAAAGTAATGCATAAAGGACAATCTGATATACAAAAAAATATATAGGGAAAAATGTCAGCTGTGACTTTTGATAACATGAAGACAAATACATAAATCTCTCCGGAGCTGGAAAACAATTCTGAGTGCTCCAGCTTTGCATTTGGCTAATGGTTAAACTATATTTTAGATCAGAAAACTTCCTGTGGTATATCCTTCCTTCCTGTGGTATATCATTCTTCCATACTGTTGATGTGCCATCTTAAGGATGACCATTTTCCCTAAATCATGAGGTCATCCCGGCTTGTATGATTTGAAGTGCTTTGGAAGTTTCATAGAAGCATCAGTAAACTCCTGACAGCTGTATGCAGGAGTTGCATTTATGTTGAGCACTTTGAGTGCTCAACTTATGTTGAGCAATTTATGTTGAATGAGCACTTTATGCATCAGCAGAGCTAATCAGAACACTTTTGTTAAAAGGCTTTTACTTCAAAATGAAAGCTTTCACATAAGAATTGGATCTAAATGGTAAATTTATGGTTTCACATTGAAAACAGAAAATCTTCCTAGTGTTTTTAGATTTTTTAAATATGAATTCTAAATTTTATCCAAAAAGCAGAAATATTTGTTTTACCAAAACCAAAAGAATTACTTGAAGTAAAACACAGACAAAACAAATTTTAAAAACCCATATAAAACAACTGGCATTTTTATCAGTTTTATAATTTATCTAAATTTGAGATTGGCTGTGATTGAGTTCAAAGTGCATGTGTATATTTGGATAATCAATATAAAATAAAAGCTTTAATCATATAAATTTTCATTTTATTAATATTTTAGGAACCTAATAAGAATGACTAAACCCAACACCATCCACTGCCCTCACAACTTGGTTACTCTATTTTAATGGCTCTACAGAGCTCCATTTAAGTGAGAAAAGAACATAGTCTCTTATTTTTCACAGAAAACAGCACTAAATAATGCTGGGTTGTATACTAGCAGCACAAGGCTGCAAATTTCTACCTTAGAAATGAAGTCACACGCTATTGTAAAGTACTGTGTTTACCTGAGAATTTGTATTTATAGTTATATACATTTATTAAGTGTTGACTAAAAAAGCCTAATCACAAAACTACATCATGCTTATAAAAAGAATTAATGTCTTAAATGCTATGTGTATTATTGAGACTTAGGGAAACTTCATTGTTTGACAGATGGTCTGACACCCACATTGAGAAATTCATAATTCAATCTCAAAAAAAAGTGAGGAAGAACATATGTGTTTGTTGGAAAAGAAAAAAAAAGTGTCGATCATTTTTTTGTCAGAGCAAGCACATATGGCAGTTCCATTTTCTATCGCTTCCCATTTACTTTCTATTTAAAACTCAAATGTCACTAGGCAAGGAAAAAAGTTGGGTATTAAAACATAGTAAAGCTTTAACTAAGAACAATCACTGCAAGAACTTTATACTAATTTTTCATGGAAATTAATGGCCATCCAATTAAATCAAACTTACTCATCCCATTCTATCCTTCCTTTTGTTTTCTTTACGTGTTTCTCCCATTGGTAGTTACTGTTTTATGATTATTTCCCAACCATCTGCTGTCTTTCTTTGAGGCAAAATAATTTCCCTTTATAATTTTGTGAGTAATCATGTATGCATTATTTTCATGCAATTGTATGTCTACTTACTAAACCTAACTCCTCTTTCTTGTGTAAATACTCACTAACTGGAAAGATTTGCTATTTAAATTTCTATATGCAAAATTTCAAACTTTCAATTGTTATCTTTTTGCATTGTTACGAATGTAAAGATAATTAAACATCTACTCTAATTCACATATCCAGACACCAAAAGGCATATGTAGGTTTGATGGATATAGATGCTGAATGAAATGGCATGTGTGTTTTATTAATAAAAATGGTGAGATTTTGGACACCTTCATAGATTACACTGGGACCAGGGAAATGTAAAATGCAATGCCAAGCTTTTAATACTTGTGAAATAAATGGTTTTGAAATGCATGACAACACTGTTTTAAAATCTTTGAAAAGAATTTGAGGGAGTATCTACGTTTTGTAGATATTCCAATAAATAGCCTCATAGTTAATTTTTGTTAAAAGGAGATACTTGCTGCAATATAATTCTCAGAACAGATTAAATTCATAGCAAACCAGGACAAACAGGGCACGGTCAGGGCTTTGTAGATCAGCCAGGTGAAAAGGAGGTGCAAAGCAGCAGTGCTCTTACAACTTCCCATAGGATTTCCTTTGTAAATAAATATAGCTGTCATTACTCTGGGCAGACAATCTGTAGCCCCAAAGCTCCTAGGAAGTGAAGATGACAAAAGTTTCCTGAATTCGTAGAGTTAGTCCTTTGGCTTTGTAGTCAGCCTGGCCTGGATAAAACCCAGTAATGCCATATATTGCAAAAAGATTCCTGAAATATGGTTTGATTCTAACTGCACAGTAAGTAAGTGATCTAAGAAGCGACATGAAGTTATTCTAAACAGGAGCAAATGTTGCCAGCAGGACGTCGGATAACCACACCTAACTGGTTTGTGACAGCCTGCAAAGAACACACACACAAATCAGCAGTTTTCTGAAATTGCAGTCCTAACTTGAGATAACTGAGAATTTTTTTCAGTGAGGAAAGCCTGTTCACATTCTTTTATCATATCATTAAGGTATACCCATTCTGAAGGTATTAAATCAAATAGCTGGTATATTAATGAATAATATATCATTGTTATCTGAAGTAGCAACCCAGGTATGTTTAGATGATAATATGAAAACATCTGAAAGATGTGCTGCACAAAGTCCCTTCCTTTTGTAATGCTTTTTAAAAATACTCAGCTTAATGATATTTTAGAACAGCATTTGTTCTGAGTAGTGGTTTTAATGTCAGTGGTAATGATGTAATCCCTTAGCTATGTATGCAATTACATATCCATCTCTTTTTGCTGGTTATGGGCAACATTCCCACTTTAAGAGCTTACATACAGCAAAGTAAGAGGTGGTTATGCAGGCCTTTTTTGTAGTCCAAAAGGTAAATGTATAAGAACTTTTTATGGCTTTCTTTATTCTTTTGTTATGAAATAAAATAGCCAAACTCTTACTGTCACCTCCTCTGATTTGGTGCTCGGAGACAAAACCAGCTTGGCATTGAAGTGCCGTTCAACTTTTTATATGGATGTCAGTCAAATTTCATTGACTCAGTGTTCATTTTATTGTAGTTTTCTTTTCCCTGTTTTGGGGGGGACATGCACATGTTTAAATTATTCATTGGGTTAAATGCTTACCAGCCCTGCATTTAAGCAGAACTTAAGAAGGATTCTCCCCCTCCTTCTGCACAACTCTGAAATTCTGTTTTTATGTTCAGGTGTTGATACCTGCGCATAAAACTTTGTTGTCTGTGTAATGGTCCTAATGCTTTTGCATCACTTCATAAATGGTTTTCTTAATAATGTATGTCATCTAAATATGCCACCTAATTTGTTCTGTTAGTTGCAGACTTCTAGAAGAGTAGTACCTTCCATTCAACTTTAAATCTTAATTTTCTTCATTTCTTTTCTTTGAAGCTAGTCCACTTTTCAGGATGTTATGATTTAAAAGTTTATTTAATAAACCAGATGTTGCATAGATGCTGTTGGTAGGCAGGAGGTGCAGAGTTGGAAGTTCAAGGGTGTGAAATATGTTTCATGCTCATAATGTTACTTGTATCAATAGAAATAATTCTAAAGATGAATAAATCAGAGTATTCCTCCTGGAAAGTGTTTATGTGATGTAGTACAAGCCTCTAAAAAAGAAGGACGTCACTTTTGCTGACTAGAGGTATAATAGGCAATTCATTTACTATTTACCTAAAATACACAGTTTTCATGGTCTATGTAATCAGCTAAACTCCCAGCTTTAAAAAACAGTGTTTTCACGTCATCAGCACCACCTAGAACTGACACTAAACCAGTAGCAATGTGGTCCACAGTGCTCTCAACTACCTGCCACCTCCGACAGCCATCAGACTTAGACCGGCTTCTCTTGTGTTTGTTTACACTTTTTTCTTCCTGTGTGAAAAGGCTATTGCTTTATCCTAGCACAAGCAAGATCAGATCCCAGTATGCTCAAATGAATCTAGTATCTAGATTCTAATACTAGGCTTAGGGTGAGCATACCTTAATACAGCTCTGGGAAGAAACCTGGAGAGGTATAAGCTATTTCAAACTACCATATGCTCTATATAGTTATTAAATCCATGGAATCAATCAGCTTTTTTTCCCCAGCATAAAATATGTAAGACTACCTGAATTAGAATTTTATTTCAAACAGCTATCATAACAATTAGTATTTTACGGTCTCCTGTTCTCTTTAGCATGCTCACTTAATCACATTATTTTTTATCCACAACTGAAATCAGAACTTGGATAACCGTGAAGCAATGCACAAATTCAGTATTTCTGAAGATGTTTCAGGCTGCTGGCTTTTCCTCCACTGCTGCATAACAAGCATCTAATACATTGTTTTAATTTATTTGAAAAAAATTATTTGCATTTGTGCTGCTACAACTAGAATCACTTCTAGCAGCCAACCTGGTGAGTTTAAGAGCTAGCAAGAGATTCTCTGCACTACGCTGCACTTTGCAGTGGAAGTGCTGATGCTCTTCATGTTCAAATCTGTCCTTATATAATAGGTTTTTGTGTTGCTGGAAAATTCTTTATGCATGGATGAGGCAAATGGCTTTCTTATACAAATATAGTACACATAGCATCCAGCAGTAAAATTCACACTGATTCCAGTGGTACAAGCTCAACCCCATAAATAGTCTTATTTGTTGAGCTAGTTAGTATCATAAAGACAAAGAGTATATGCTCAGGCTGCCTTTTTCTACTTCTTTTACTTGCATACTAATCAAATATTAAACCAAAAGTAACCTCAAAGTTTTATTCTGCAAAATATTATTTTCACTGTGTCTATCCAGTAACTCTCCACAACCACCTTCCTTATGTGTGCTCTATTACCTTTTATGGGGATATCAGCAGAAGACAACAGTATTGATTCAACACTCCAAAATACATCTTGCAGCAAGCCGAGTTTTCTGTTGGTTTGTCAAAGGCTTCCTTAAACCCCCCCACCGCCAGCAATGATAGCAACTAGATTGTCACTTAGGGAAAAAAACTTGTAAAGCAAAATCATGTTTGTGCTCTTTCAGCCTAAAAAAAAAAAAAAAAAAACCAAACACACACAAACAAAAAACCTCCCACTAACCACACACACACACAAAAAAAAAAAAACCAGGGGGAAAAAGAGCATTTTCTTATGCTGCCCAGTATATGACATCCCTACAGCTGAAGATCCAAATCATGCTAACAAAAAGAAAATAGAACAAAAATAAAGAAAATGGAAAACATTAGGATGCAGGACACTATCTAGTACTTTGCTTCACTCTGTACTATGTGACAGGAATTGTCAGCAGGCTGATCACGCTCACAGCAGAAAAGTACTGTCTGCTTCAGCCAACGAAAGCAGGTTCCCCAACCCCGTGGGGCTCTCAAGGGTATCACCTGGAACTTACCTCATGTTTAGGATTTGCTTTGCAACTCCTATTTGCCACTGGTTTTTATGCATATACACGTGTAAGGGATGGAAAAGAGACATATTTGTCTCTTACAGCAAATTCTCCTCAGTTACAAATTTTAGGCTTTCCCCGTGGGCATTACCAAACATGTTCAACTTGTTGCAGAAGAACAGTTGCTTAAAATTTAAAAGCCTTAAAATGGCAATATATACTTGTATTGAAAGCAGAGATAAAGAAGATGATCTACATACATTCCTATTTTATCAGGTGTATTGACAATAGAGAAATGAAAAGAGATGGGATTTAGGGTGCACTTGAGTACATTTTTACACTGATTTCCTTCAGGGAGATTCATTGCCCAATCTTAGGATACTGAGCCAGACGTGTTGTTGAGATAGGCATGGAAGGATTTAGGTTCCTGCCAACTCCATAAATCCATCATTCTTGTGGATACAGGGAAGACTTGAAATTTGTCATTTTATTAAAAAAATAAAACAAAACCAAAACGCACCAAAGATCTCTATTGTACAAGCCCAATCAATGCCTAGCCCTACACCTAGGTAGTACTTATCAACTGTGCCTTAGATCACCCCATTTATCCTTCTTAATTACAGCAACTCTGAATGTTGGGCAACATTATACAACTCTGGTTCAAATTCGTATTCATACTGCTTACAAGTATCCACACAGACATTAATTACTGGAATAAAAAGTAGCAAGTGCAACAAATGTATTTTATGATAACATATATTTTAAATATGTCATTCTTCTTAAACCCTGCATATAAAAATTTTTTAAATGTCCAACCTAGCATGTTGTGCTGCACTGCAAACCGTGTGCGCATTGTGTACATCTGCACAAGAGTGGAGGAAGGGTGAGGAGAAAAACCTGCCTCCAGTTGTCCTTTATTAATCTTCACATTTCTGTGTTAAACAGTTATGGGATAAAATACAGTAAAATGGCTATAAAACTAGCTATCTGTCTTAAAGAAAGAGCAGAAAATAGGTAATTTTTTTGCAAAGTGCGCTGAAATTAGAAAATTATAGGAGGCTCAGGTTTACTGATACAATTTAGCACATGCAAAGGCTTGTAGGCAAAGAGTATCTCCTACTGAAGTGTTCCTTTACACAGTTTCAATATTGATATAGCTATAATTTAACTACACAATTAATTCTGATTTATATTAATAACGATTAATATTTACTTTTCTAACAGAGCATTCAAAGTCTTAATTGTACATGCCTATCACAAGACTAACAGGTGACAAAAGTTTTCCATTGCTATGTGTCTAAATTAATCAAGAGATTTCCAGTCCTCTGCCTTTAAATGTTATGACTCTTGCTTGCCAATCTGACTCCCATTTACAAGAAGGGTCGGAGGGAGGATCTGGGGAACTACAGGCCTGTCAGTCTGACCTCGGTACCAGGGAAGATTACGGAGTGGTTCATCTTGAGTGCGCTCACATGGCACATGCAGGACAAACAGGGGATCAGGCCCAGTCAGCATGGGTTTATGAAAGGCAGGTCCTGCTTGACCAACCTGATCTCCTT
>JANXJC010000021.1:20236183-20272960 GCA_027564655.1 Leptodon cayanensis | reverse complement strand
CCAGAGAGGCTGTGGCTGCCCCATCCCTGGCAGTGTTCAAGGCCAGGTTGGATGGGGCTTTGAGCAAGCTGGTCTAGCGGAAGGTGTCCCTGCCCGTGGCAGGGGGGTTGGAACTAGATGGTCTTTAAGGTCTCTTCCAACCCAAACCATTCTATGATTCTATTAGTGAATCTTATCACATAACACTACTAGTAAAGCAAGGCTTAGATCTCAGACATATCAGATTCTTTGTAAGTGTAACTCAATTTTTGACAGCTTTTCACTGTAAAACACACATATGGTGGGAAAATTGAAGAAGGCACAGGAGAATTATTTATATATTCTTTGTAATTTTAGTGATCTGCGAGTACCACTCTTGAAAAAGAAATTGAGGAAAGTGTGAAATAATATTTCTGCTAGAAATGGACTCAGAAAATTGATGTGTAGCCTCACAACATTTGCTGAAAAGACTGGAGGCTTAAGTTGTGTTCATGTATTCAGGGTATAAAAACTCATTAGGCACATCTGTGTGTTTCTTCTCAACCTTATGTTTAGATCTCGTGGCTTTCATGTAATATTTCTCATTCTTTGCAGCCATTGACTGTGAACTAACAGAGTGGTCCCAGTGGTCCGAATGCAATACCTCATGTGGAAAGGGCCATATGATCAGGACAAGAATGATTAAAATAGAACCACAGTTTGGAGGAACAGCATGTCCAGAAACTGTCCAACGTACAAAATGTCGAGTAAGGAAATGTCTGAGAGGCCCAGGTATGGAAAAAAGGCGCTGGAAAGAGGCCCGGGAGAAAAGGAGAAGTGAACAAGCAAAAAAAAACATAGATAGTGAGCAATATCCAGGTGAGCATGAAACCATTTTTTAGTATGCTCATGTCTCTCTGTCTTTTCTGCATATCAGGAGTTGGTGTGCAGCTCCACTTCATGCTGCAAGAACATTTTCAGTACTTCAGTCTAGGGAAAGTTTTAGCAATAAAGTAAAGCATACCCACTTTAATGTTTGCCTGGCACCAAAACCGCGTGACCTAAGTTTAGGGCACAATGGAGAAAGGCTCACATCTGTCCATGTTCTATCACTGAAAACATTTCAGCTTCTTCACTACAAAGTGTAGAATGTGAAAAAAATCTAGAATTTAGACCTAGCAAAGGACTGATTGCAATTTCTGCAGACCTGGGTGATAATCTTTGCATTCAGCTACCTTTGAACTTTGAAAGTATTTGTTCCTGGATCCAATGCTAAATTTCAAAACTGAATTGATTTCCACCTCAATAATCTGATTCAGACTCGGACTGCTCTAAGAGATCTGCTCAGAGTGCTTTTTCGATCAGGGACAGTATTATCAAGCACTGATGCCTCAAATCAATAAGACATAATAACTTGTGGTATAGTTTACACTATCTCGATATGAATTACTGCTAAGTTGTGGTTCACGCTTGTACGACATTAAATAGTTTCTTAATTTTATCTGTCTTTTATAATGTAGACAGTAAATTTCTTCTTTGATACATTTTTTCAGTGTTTGACAAATGCACCTTAATTATACTTAACTGGGGTTTCTTAATTCCTACTGTAATAAACCAGGCAATACGCTTTCTTAGATTCAAAAGATGTAAGTGTGCACACATGCATAGTGGTACACATATTGAGATATGTAGGCTAGACTGAAATGCTAAAAACTTAATCAAATTTCTTATTTTTTCAGCTTGTAGGCTGAAACCATGGACTGCTTGGACAGAATGTTCTACACTCTGTGGAGGTGGAATTCAGGAACGCTACATGATGGTAAAGAAGAGGTCCAAAAGTACTCAGTTTACTAGTTGCAAAGACAAAAAAGAGCTAAGAGCATGTAATGTTCATCCTTGTTAACAAAACACAAGGCTTCCAAGTGATGCACTCTGAGCTAAATGGAAAGTCAACCTTGGTTTGGTTTTTAAAACAAAAAAAATATAAAGTGTATATTAGTTTTCATTTTTGCAGTGTGGTTTGCTTTTTAGTCTTGCTGGTGCAAGAAATATATTTTATAAATATTTCCTCACAGATTTATGCTGAGAGTAAATCTTTGGTACTCCAGCTAGCCCTTAATGCATAAAAATAGAAAGTCATTATGAGTCATTTAACTAAAATACAGACATATCTGTGGACATGGAATAGCCATATAGAAATACTACTTGTAAAGACATGGGATGCATGCATATTAACATAACTAAATTGAAGTGACATGTTTCATATGTGGGAGGATTTCTCTCTCGATTTGATTTTGAAAATCCAAAGCAGTGCCTATGTGATTACACACCTATGCCAAGGAGCAATTTCAGTAATGCTGGTTCAATAATATTAAAGGTGCATGTTTATCTTTTTACACTATTGGGTTAAGCTGACAGTTATAACAATTATCCTATATACTTTTCTTCACATGGATGCTATGGTTCATGCAAAATGGTTTTTGTTTCTTTAAAACTTAAAAAGGAAATAATTTGCGCAGCTCAATAGTGATGTCTGCCCACTGCATAGTCACAGTTGAAACAGCACACAAAGAAAACGTGTGAATGGCGTGCTATATCTAGATGCCGTATTCATATATTGGGTGTATCCACTGTCTCTCAAAATGGATACATAACTAACAGAAATTGGTCCAAACACAGAGTCACAACAGCTGCGTCATGGAAAGACTTCCACATGAGAGACACTAAAAAAATTAGATTCAGTTTCGTGAGGATGTTAATCACAGGCGAAGAGAGAAAGAGGTTTATAACATAATAAAAATGGTAGAGAAAAGGTGGGCCAGGTTCTCATGCATCCCTTGTAACAAACAAAGGGAACTGAGCCTCTGAAATGAAACAATGACAGCCTCTTAAAATATTAATTACAGATTGACACAAGAATATATTTACAACAGTGTCACTGATGTGTTTTTACTCAGAGTATAGGAGGATCTACAAGTTACTAGATTTGAGAGAATTACTCATTTGTAGATATATTAGCCAGCATAAATATCTTCCCTGACCCCTTGAGTGATCAACAAACTGCCTGAGATTAGAAGATAGCTCCTTACCATTCTAATTGCTATTTTACAGTCTCCTGCAGCATTTAGCTCTCATCCCTACACAAAATCAGGTGTGGGACCAGCAAGAACTTGGGCTTCACTTGCTATTGGAATATAATTCTGTCCTATAAGTTTAACAATATAACATTAAGGATGAGAGGTGAAGGTGATGAGTTATCTTTTGGTCTAGGAAAGGCAGCATACGGCTATGTCTCTACATAAGTAATAACAACGCACTGAAAATAAAGACCGTTGATGCTGACTTAAAACAAGCTTGAGAGAAACGAATGGACAAAAATTCATTTTATGGTCTCTTTAAACCAGCCTTAAGTAATTTACTCACTTCCTTAACACTCGGTCACAATCCTGAGAACCTGACACCCAGGTTTTAAGTGTCTACATTTGAAGCGAACCACAACCCACTGAGGCTGTTCGACTTCCCCATCGTTACCCTGGGAATCCTCTTCTTACCTCCTCGTACCTGAACGCGCTAGACGGGCTGGCTGCGTTACACTGTAGGGCTTTTCGTCATCGTTTCTCCACTGAACACTGCAAGGGCTGCTCAGGACTTCCACCGCTGTTGCATCCCACCCCCTCAAGGCATTTTACTACTTTTTTTTAGATCTGGAATGAAGGGAGGGCCAGGGAAATAATGGAACCAACCGCAGTGTTAAGCCTCTCCCGCCGCTGCTACATGAAATGGGTGCGAGCCCATAGTGAACCAAACCAGGAGAAAAAAAGAATACAACAAGGTTTAATGCTAAAACCAAACATTTTACAGTTTGCACAGCTTGGCTCATTTAATAATATTAATTCAGATAGTTTGCCTCCTTGTGCCTGTTGAAAAATTCTGCAGTTTAGGTCTCTATAGCACTGTCATTACAGTGTAGCAGCAAGACTGTCCCTAGGTAATGTATTTCTAAAGTTACCTTGCATATTACCCTTTTATGACCAAAAAAAAAAAAAAAGGCAACAAAAACACCAACAAAAAAACAGTGGAATGGTATAGATACTGGAGGAGTTACCAGCTGAGCATATTTCAGGTGAAGAGACAGATGGCTGCAGAGAAGGGCTACAGCGATTAATGCCAGGCACTCAGCCAGGGCAGAGCTTCGTGCGCAGTCAGGACTCACACACCACCTACCTTTGTGAGCTGCTCTTGCTAAGCCTGAGCAGAGGCTATCCCAGCTGAGGCTCATCATTCAAAAAAACAACCTTTGACTAAGAAATGTGTGACAGAGGAGTTTTTGTAGGCTTGGATCCGTGGGAGCTTGGAGCAGAGGGAGCAGAAGAAGAAAGTTTTTCCTGAATGGAAAAAAAATGCTGTGAGTTTATGGACTGTATTTTATCTCATCAATCCTTACCACTTGTTCAAGCTAATCTTGCAAAACTGTGCCTGTTTCTGCAAATAATCAATTAAAAACAATGTTATTTTCAATTGCATGTTTGTTCCAGTTCATCAAGCCATTTTGTCTTTTAATTACTCCCTTTGCCAAAGGCTACATAGTCCAAATACACCTTTAGGTATGTAGGAAATACGTAACGTATTTCTGAATGTGCCCACAAAATTGTCCATTAAAATAATCTGGCGTTCCTTTCACCGTGGTTCTTACCAATTTGATTCTCCATATACTTTATTTTTTTCCCCTAGGAGGCTGTTCAGTGTGATTTCCAGTCATTTCTCTTAGGCTCATTAAAGTGATGAGTGTTGGAATATTTCCCCCGACACACACCTTGTTAATACATGCAATGACAACATAGATTGCACTGGGTCAGAAACGTGTGATCATTCCTACCTAGGTTCAGCTTTTTCACACAGTTTTTCTGTTGAAACATTTTACAAGTCACTTGTCTTTCTTCTAACTTGATACAAAAAAAAATATTTAAGCTTGTTACATTTTGTAAAAAAAAAAAAAAAAAAACAGAAACAAAAACAAATGAAGAAAAAATAAGAGGTTGATTTTCTATTCAGAAAAAAAAGCTCTGATACACAATATGTAGAAGTATTGGATTGTTACTGTAAACTTTCTAGTAGTGTAATAGCCACTGATTATCAGTCAATAAAAATGAGACCTGTTATCTCACTTATCTCCTGAATAATACTGCTGAACTCAAAGCACAGATATCACTCCAGTTTTGTAGAGCTCAACTATCAGATTTTAGCATTGTGTGTATGGTTTTTTTCCTAACATACAAACTGTAGAAGCTTTACACATAATAAAAAAGAAAAGTTAGGGGCTTAACAAATGTACAGTAGGACTCTGTGTGTGCAGCATACAATTTAAACAAAATTTTGTTTGATTGCATTTGTAGAATTCCTTCTTTGTTTTTGTTTGCTGTGGAATTATGAAAAAGCTACCATGAATATTTCTTACCAAAGTCTTGTGTAGATGTTTTGTAGCTGTCTGGCTAACACATTATTATTATTATTATTATTATTTTGGAATAAAGACATCTTTACTATGAATTTTACACTTGTATGACATTCTGTTCAACCCCCACACTTACCAATATAAGGAGTCAAGTCACGCTCTTATTTACATTTCACTCCTGTTCAAGCTAACAGGATATCTGGAGTGAGCTGGATTTTACTAGAGCCAGTCATTCTTTCCAGTCGGAAGTCATTTACACCAAGGCTTTTGTCAAATAGTTTCTTTTTCTTTAGAAATCACAGGCTAACTTAGGATTGTTGCTCAAATTACCCTGTATTACTCTCATGTAGGTTTTGTTGCTGCTGTTGGTTTTTCATAAAAGAGAAACTATTGAAAAGAACACATTTTAAAGCCTGGTGACACATGAAGGGAAAAATTGTTAAAGGAGCTTCGAAAAAGTCTGAGATTTTGTGAAACTTTCAACTGACGTTTTGTGCGACTAGATTATTTAGGTACGCTGCGAGCGTGAGTACAGCACTGATAAGTACACAGAAAAGTACAGGAGTTTGGGGGAGCCACTCGGCAAAGCTGCTGCTGTAGAAATGCGACTACAAGTAACATCTTGCAGCCAGCTAAAGTGATCAGTGTCGTCGTGAAAAAACTCTACTCTAAAACTGAAGCGTAACAAAGTTGAGGTGGACCTGGAGGTGGATGCCTGGAGATAACAAGCTAGGAGTTGCTTACGGAAAATTGAGGCCAGCGTCTTGTCCATTCAAACTCCCTTGGCATTTAGCTGTTTGCTCTCACGAGAAAAACGCTCGGTGTTTCCAAGCAGCTGTCCGGAGGCAGGTTTGTCAGCGTGCGCAACAGCAGCATGAGGCACCCCAGCAGCGCTGCTCGCCTGCAAAGAGCTGTCTACCGACTGAGCACCCCCGCTCCAGCGGCGCTGGGCGACTCGGAGAGGGACCGAGCCTCTGCTGCCAAGTCCCTCTCTTCAGATACTCTGCCGTAGCATCATTCCATTTTGTGAAGCACAAAGACAGATTAACTCACCTCCCTGCTTTTGCTTGTTGGCAAATAGGGGAGTTTCAGCAAAAATCGCTAATCCTTTTGTCTTCAGATGGGCTGACCCTGCCCAGCTTGAGCAGAGTAGCCATTGCAGTGCCAGAGTAAGCAGCCTGGCTTAGCAGGACAAGTCAGCTGGGCACTGTCACATCACGTATAACCAATGGAGACAGACTTTTCTGAAGGAAACTTTACAGCATCCAAGTGACCCAGCTACCTCTTTCTCCACTGACAATGAGAAGCTAAGTGAATTTATGGAGCAATTTAATGTTCTGGCACAGTGAATGGTGAGACATCTGGAACAGCAATCATGATCTGATGGCCCATCAAGTTGTATCAGACCAGCTTTTCCTCGGAAGGGGTCACAGAGCCCCTAAGTCAGCACAGTGAACATATGGCCTCTTTAAATGCTAGCCATCCAAATGGCTGCTTGGGACCTACTTGACGGTATGCCTGCCCTAACTTAGGATGCTCTCCTTTGCATGGCCAACACACCTAAACCATAACCAGCATAGCAGAAAGATGATGGGTAGAGGAGGTCCTCAACCGTGATTTGTAATATGAGTAAATCAACTAACTCTCCTTCTAGAGGTATCTGCCATTCTCAGGGCCACAGATACTGAATTTCTGGCATGGGAGAAAAACTAGCAAAACCCTGAAATTATGCACAGCTCAGCTAAAATCTGAAGCCTATCACTGTAGACTATTTAACAACTATCATTTCCATTTCTGATATAGTTATTAATGCTACAACATATTGTCACATGGCTATGCTCTTAACTGCAAAGCAAACTATACTGTATACATATGCGTGCGTGCGTATAAACACATATATATATATATAGTATACGGTGCATACATACTCACACAATTTTTTCATGGTTTTTTTGCACTTAGGAAGCAGCATACTAACTACTGGGGGGAAAAAAAAAAAAAAAACCCTTTACCGGTAAATTGAAATGTGCTTAAAAATCTCTTGGTACCAAGTTTCAGGTACTTGGTGTTCTTTGCTCCACATGCAAACCCATTTAAGATCTTTATTGCACTGCTTTCAACTTCAGGACTCAGTCACTCCATGCAGTGTTGTGCAAAACAAAGCAATTACAGGCCACCTGAATGATATTGAGTTCTGTATCCTCTGGTTTCCAAAAGACAGAACAGTTTGTGCCATAACTGATGGGCACATTAACTGCTCAGTAGGCAATGACATTTTTCACATGTGGCCTTAATGCATCTACAATGCTAACGCCTGGAGCTCTGCATTCTTCTCATCTTCTTCATAAAAGTCCTAGGGAACATCATTTACTCCACCATCAGTAATAAACTTCCAAACACTGAGACGGGGAAGTCCTCCCTTTCTGCTTACTTATCACATTTCCACAAGCGGAAGAAATGAAGCCTCTCACAACTCCCAGTTTGCTTCCTTTTCATTAGCAAATGGCAGGGTACTTTGAAATAGGTCTTAAAATATACATTTGATGTAAGTTTCAAAGAGAGATCAGAGGTTGCTTTCAAACACAGTAAGCATTTCTCACCACCCCTCTCAGTGCACTGTTTGAACCAGCAGTGGCATTGCAAGCGAAGGCCTAAGTGCGACTCAGACAGATGTCTCTCAGGACTCTATCAGGAGTCTGTGGCAGCATTTGGAAAATTTCCCGCTGTCTTTGAAAGGCCAAAACCCCCTGCATGTCGCCTCCATCGTGCCAGCCACCACCTCAGTGTACTTCATGGGCTCAGCCTCAAAGCCGTCCCAATCACCACAGTCAAGACAGTGCCAACTCAAGAGCCTCTCCGTGAAGCTTGGACATGCCAGGAGACAACACTCTACAGGGAAAGGCCAAGTACAACACCTGCCTTTTAGGGCGTACCAGAAGTTTTGGGTTTAGGCACAACAGGCGGGTTTAGGCGCACTGTGAATCCCCAGATGTGGTGAACAATCACACTCTTGGTGCTCACCCATTCACACTGGAAGTAACCAAGGGCCTTAAACACTCACCTACCCAAGGCCCAAATGCAGAAAGGACTCCAAAGCAGTGTGGTGTGTACCGAACCACCTTTACCTAAACCGCCTTTTATCTGAAAAAAGAGAGCGAGTGCACATGCATATAAAGAAAAAGAGAGCAAACAGGACACACGACTAAATCACAGAATCTTTCCAAGGAATGCTCTCTCTTCCACCCAAAGAGCTGGATGATGCTGAAAAAAGCCATCCCCTCCCTGTGCCTGTAGCGGCTGGGGCTAGCACAGAGAAGGAGGTATGATTGAGTCTACACAGAAAGCACCAGTACCTCAGTCACAGGTGCTCTGCCAATACTGCCTGTAAAACCAGACTGGACAGGACTAGAGCTAGAGTTAGAAGAATAAAGAAGTCCCAGAGCAGACTTCCTTGCAGCAGCGTCCAGCTCTGGGGAGGTGGTGAGCACCACATGGGGAGAGCCAGTGGCTCATCCCTGCGTCTGAACAGCTTAATGCTTGGGCCAGCAGAACGAGGGGTCCCAAAAGCATCATCCAGCTCCTGGAGAGGTGGAGTGAGGACAACACATAAGAGTAGCCAGTGGCGCATCCACAAAGCCTCCTTAAGTAACTCCCCCCAGATAGGACTAACGAGGTTAGGGCTAGGATTTATACTTTTGTGTATCAATATAAGCACTGAGCCAAGGGACCTGGGCCGACAGCTGAAAAAAATGTAGATAACAGATCCCACACTTCACCCATAAACCTTAGGTATTACATATTATGTTGATAAAGTATTCTGGGAAAATGACTCAGAAGTTCAAAACAACAAAAAAGAAGGTTTTTATTTACAGAATCCTTCAACCCACTTGAAGGAACCAAACCAATGTCTAGAAAAGAAGAGAAGGGGTCTAGATTATAATTTTAAAATGTGAAAGTAGTCTATATCATGAGTTCAAAATGCATAAAGAGTTATGAATGGGAGAATACAATTTTTATACCACTTACATAAAAAAAAAATACATGGAGAACAAGACGGAAGTACTGCTCCTGTACTTGTATAAGCGCAAACAAGCAGCTATATTATTTAGAAAGGTTAAAACATTTACGCTCTATCCCAGAAATCTCCATCAAAGGAAGAGACGAGTTATGTCATACTGTGTACTTGCAATCATATAGTTCTGCTTCCTTTTCTTTGACATGTTTCAACTTCTAGTTTATATCTACCTTAAATATCGGGAATGAGCATAAATATCTGTAAGTAGATCATTCCTGATGGACACAGTGGTGTACAGAAAGGAATATCGATCTCAATGCATGTACATACACAGGCTTGAAATGTCTTTGCTGGAACCCCACCTACCAGAGAAATAAAATCATAGCCCACTAGATGGCACTGGAAGCCAACACAGACAGCTGCGAGTTTAAAAAACAAAATACTAAAACCCCAGCGAAGCAATGGAGTCTACATGCACAGTACCACTGGTCGCAAGGATCCGCACAGGGTGTAAGTCAGCATTTTTCTCTCCGTATCTGCCAGCTCACGACTGCCGACACCGAGAGCCCTACCACTGCAGACGTGCCAGGTACCTTGCAGGGAGGCATGAATCTGGTCCCAACCTTCTTTAATTAGCTGCAGAAATGCTAGTGGATGCAAATTATATGGGAAGAGGGTGAGAGGGAGGGAGTGAAATGAGCTAACAATCTATTTTCTGCCTGTGAAGCCACAGACCCCTGTAGACTGCTCTTCCAGTGAGGCATCCATACCTTCCCCTGGCAAAAAAGCATTTTTATGAATCTTCGGAAGCAGCTACCCTGCAGAAATCCTACAGCCCAGGCAATAAACCACTCGGCTAGGAGGCAGGAGGCCTAGGGCTTCAGACGGTCCTGCAAGGGAGGGCAAAGGAGACGAGGTTTACAGCCAGCCTCCCCGAGTGCTCCCGCTGGGGCGCAGGGGCTGGCGCCCCAGCTGAGCCCGGGGCTGTAGCCAGGCTTCCCGAGGGGCCCGCAGGGCTGGCACAGGGGAAAACGCGTTGGCTGAAGCCAGGGTTAGAACCCCGCGTTGGGTTTTGAGGCTGGTGTGACTCAAGAGTCACTTTGGTGCCTAGGTTCTTCTTGGGTAAGGTTTTCTGTACTCAAGACAGTAAAGCACCTGTTGTGGCGGCATTATTTTATTCACCACTACTATGCAAAGATAAGCACTTTGGGGGTGAAAATGGTTTAGAACTGTTAAGAAGTCTGAATGGTTTACACAGCCTGTGCACAGAAAAGCAGCCCCAGCCTTCACCTGGTTGATTTGAGTGCAACGGGCAGCTACACCACATAGTACTCCTACCTACGTAAAATCTCTTCTGTGCTCGTATAAAGCATAGCTTACAGGACTGGAAAGCTTTTCTTTTCTCAAAAAGCATTTAGAAAGCATTGTCTTTGTGAAAAGCCATCCAAGAAGAATTACTGTGTCACATACAATGATCCATGCACCGTTAACAAATGGCAAAGTACTCCTTACCATTTAACATAAATAATGCAAAAAAAAAGAAAATCAGTAATACTTATTTTGTACAAGTTTTAAGTCATGTCCAGCTTCACGCTGCCAGGCAGCATCACCTTCCTGTCCTCCCGTAAGCGGGACCTGCAGCACACACCATGCTACGTGTTGCATCAAACACGTTCCAGCCGATAATAAAACCGTACTAGACCAAAGGCAATGCCGTGCCCCAGCAGGGCTTTCAAGCTTTGGACAGGAGCTCCTGCAGGGAAGGTCCTTCCATGACGCCTGCACACCGCTGCCCCACAGACAATAAAACCAGGCAGTGAGGAGAGCAACAGGCACGGTGCACGCTTGCCGGGATGCTGAGAAACTGCTTTGCCCTGGGAACCCTTCATCCCCCTCCGCCGTATACTGAACAGCTCGCAGAATAACATGTTTGTACTGCTCGGTACACAACCCACCGACCTTTTCCCTACCACGCTGCTCTCCCTGCGAGAAACCTAGAGAAATGTTGACGGAGCTCGCGCCGAGCAGGGACCAGAAAGGGCACGGTGGACGCCGAGCAGCGCGGCGTCCCGGCGAGAGGGCTGGCTGGCTCGGGCAGGAGCAGCGGGACAAACGTACCAAGGTAGGGACAGCTGGAGGTTTGCCCTTTTTTGTTCCAAGTCAGATCACGTAAAACCGTTTGCTGTGTCATCTAAAAGAGATCAACGACAGAAATACACCTTTCAGATTTTGGGTGTCAGGAACAAGGAGGCCCGGGTGCAAAATGCTTTATGTCTTTCTTGGAAAAACAAACGAAAATGTTAGCTTATGCCACCAGTTGGGTATAATACATAAAGTTTTTTAGCTCAGAATCAGAAGAGGGAAAACAAATCTGAAAAATTAATCTTTTGGGAGTTAAACAGTACTTTAAAAACTTCATATGCAAGTATCAATTTAGGAACATTTTCACTGCAGTTGAAATGAAGTATTTTAAATTTATTGTTTAGCTTCGCATGAGCTAACCTTTTCAAAACAGCTTTTTATCCTTTTTCACATTAAAGTACATTCTAAAATTAAAACAGTCTTACAAGTCAAGAAAACAGTGGCCTTCCTTGTCTATTTTGATGTAATTTGGAAAAAGTTTTTAGTGTGAGTCACCTAACAAAGCAGAACATTTAAAATTCTTTAAAAAAAAAAAAGAATTTATTAAATATTATTTTTTCTATTTTTGCCAATTAGGAAAAAAAGAAATCAAAGTTTCAATTATCAGTAAGAACAACAGGTATGCATATTATTCCAAGTAACAGTTACCAAACTAATTCTCATTTACAGTAGGCGCTGCTCTACTAATTAAGGTACAAATTTTATATTGGCGATTAGAATACACAATCCACAAAGAATACTCCTAACTTTTTTTTTATTATATTAACTATAAAAAGGGCTTATTTACTCAATTTAGAATTTAAAATGTAAAAACTGCCAGCCAACTTAATATTCCTTTTAAATATTGGATTTCTCACTGAGGTTTCTCTTTTTTGTTTATACTCAGACCATTAGGTGAAAATTTATGGTATGCACTGGCTTACAGAGCATCCTGCCTGCAACATTTCAAGAAGGGAAAAGTTGTTGGAGGAGTAATTCATGAGCAGAGCTGTACTTCCACGCAGTCTTCTCTGACCACAGGGCTAACAGGACAGGTGGGGAATGGGTTTTGCCCTTTTTTGTATTGCTAGAAGCTGAAGTGCAGTGTTTTTTGTAAAGTAGTATAAAAAAATATGTCTGGAGCTTGGTATGTCTATCTTCTATATGTCCGTTTAATATGTTTAAATACATTCACAGTTAATAGTTTGCTTTCCTGAAATAGTTTGCTCTCAGATGCATTTTTTAGAGCTTTGCATTTCTATGGTGACCAAAACCAGACTAGCTTCTCTAACTGGGGACAATTCGGTTATTTCTGTCCTGCTGCAGTGATCTTTTTGTTTTCTATTTGTAATTAAAAAGAAAAAATAAAGAAAAAAGAAAAGAGAGCTGATTGTACAGAACACACCACTAACTGAGGCAGAGGGTGTTTATTTTTGTGTTTCATTAATTCCAGGAAAATTAATTTCAATTTATTTCTTGAGTTCCTTCAATTAATCACTTGAAGCTATTTCCAAAAGAAAGACACGTGCAGAAAGAAAACCCGTACCCCTGCATCCAGACCAGGCTGGAGTCCCCATCCGAGACTCCTCCGGCGGGTCTGCAGGCGGCGGGGTGCGGAGCAGGTATCAGACACGGCGGCTTTGCTCTTCCCAAGCCCCGGCAAGCAGCTCAGGCACAGAGCTGGGCGAGGGAGCAGGGTGATGAACAGGAGCAAGCAGAGCTTCCCGTAAATCAGCAGAGCGCTGTCGACTTTAAGAGAGCTATGAAGCTAGACCGGCTGCGAAATGCCATCTGGCTCACCCGCACAAATCCAGACCCGCCAAGCACCATCAGACAACAGCGAGTGGGTCAGACGGTGCCTGTAAAAGATGACGGGCTGCTGCAATCTGACGGGGCTCTAGGAAGTCACGTCAGCTCTTCGGGCACCTACTGAACGTAGCTCCAACTCAGAACAAGCTCCTTACACGCTCTAAAATATCACCATCTCTTGAGAGAGAGATTTATCCTTTAATTAAGGCAGTACTTTGGAGCAAAATCACTTTGGCGTAGATCCAAAAAAGAACTCCGACTGTTCAAATCATCAGCATTGTCACGTTAAGCTTTAGGTACGTGGCCCACAGAACATACCTGCAACAATAATTTAGGCATCTGAAATCTCTCACTGAACATTTTGGAAGAGCCAGGCCCCTCAGAATTGATCCCATAAATAACAGCAGGGAAATGACTCCTCAGCCCCCCATTTCCAAACTGCTCCTTTAGGTCCATTGTCTTCCCTGAGCTACCCCTGCTGGCGTGAAGTGATTATGTTAAAGTAACTGGACACTGGGTGATATGACTATGGAACAGCTGGAACAAAGCACAGTCTCAGCAGAGCAAACTTTGCTTGTGGTATAACAAAACCTGTTCCCTCTTCCCTCCCCTCGAATCCCCAAAGACCAGAATGTTACAAAAGCAAGAACGAGGTTGCTATGACTACTATAAATTAACATCAACATCTTCTCCTTAACACTGTCCTTCTTAAAAATCTAGGGTTTAATCATATATTTTGAATCTTAATCTAAAATTTTCCATATGATGTTTCTGATTTAATGTATGCTAAAATTGTTCAGATATTTCAATAATTCATTTAAGAGAACATGTAGTGCTCTGCCCACAGTTAGTTTTTACAACCCACCACGTATTGTAGCAGGGACTCACGATCTGGCAGGGAGGATGTCTTCTTATTGTTAGCGAGAGGAAGACGCTCATCTTTCCATCTTCACAAAGAACCGCATACGGATAAACCAGGCAGTTTTATAACGAACCTCAGCGTACACCACCAGGCTCCAACTGACGAACGTCCCCGGGGGCTCCCAGGTGTACCCACAGCCACGAGCAGCCCGGGCTTCGCTGGCCAGGGAGCTGCCTGCAGGCTCAGCCCTGGCCCCGGCTCCTCGCCCGAGCTTTGCCGCGACTGCTCTCGCACCGTGCTGGCCTTGGAGCTGCCGTGGGGCGACAGGCTCGTCTGGCGATCTCGGCTCCTGGTTGACCCCTGCTACTGTCGCCGGACCCGCTCTGCCCTTCTTGTTTGGGCAGCTCTGCGTAACTCGGAAAATGCTGTGCCCCGAGCGCACCAACGGCTACAAAAAAGCACGACTGTGGAAAGACGCGCCGCTGCAGGTGGGCTGGTGTGGTACGGCAGCAGACGGGCCGGCAGAGAGACACAATGCCACCACATGGCTATCGCCTGCGCGGTGTGTCCCACAGGGTCACTTACTTCTAACTAGAGCGCCCAGCTCTCCCCACGCGTTCTGGGAGGACAGGCGAGAGACAAAAGTTGGGCTGCAGAGCCGAAACTAGTTTGTGGGACTAGATCTCTATACCTCCGTGCTTCAATTGTAAAGAAGGACTGACAACAGTTTCTTCTCCAACTTTTTCGCCTATTTAGATTGGGGCGTGGGTTAGATCAGACATTGTTTTATAGTATGTTGTAACGGGTCTTTACACCTTTCTCGTTCACTACGTATTTCTTCAGTGGAGTAATAATAATGCCTGAAAACCTGATCTCTGCAAAAAACGATTCTTCCCTGTAGAAAAGAGGACTGACAAAGTGAATTGATCATACTTTCTTCCCAAAATAGGGTTAAGGTTGTGCCTGTTTTGAATCCTATTAGTAAATTACATTACTCAAGCCAACATCTCTATTTGCTACAGTGAAATTACAAATTAACCCCCTTTAAAAGTAGGTCAGCTCACATCACCTAAAAGATCAGTAGTGTGTGATCAATCTTAATATCGTTATCAAGTAATCTGTAGAAAACTGTTTGGCAGACAATGCACTTTGACTCCATGCCCAGGGCTTTTGCTTTGTGATTAATGATTGTGCTATTCCCCATTTGTCCCCTGATAAGTTACACCTGTCCACCACTTAAGCAGACTTCATCTGAAATTCATGGAAGCATTAAAAAAATCACCAAAAGGGAAAGAAGAACAAAAGAGGAAAAATGTTCTCAGTATTTAAGAAAAAGTTGCTGGAAGTTCACATTTCAGTCTTATTCTTTGACAATCATATACTTTCAGAGTACTGATGATTTAATGCTTTCCAGATGTATACAGTACTTTTTACATGTATGAGTCTGAACATATGCTTACCATTAAAGGAGATTTCTCCCATTGTACTATTATCCAACCCACCAAAAGAATAGAATTTATTGTCTACAGGTCAGACTAAATTCACCTGCGGTCCTCTAAATACCAGCTGGTAAACCTGTGTAATGTACGGATAGTGGATATTTGTGTGATGCCATTTACTGAAACTACATATTTTTGTCCCACGGTATTTTCTCAAAAGGTTATTGACTGAATCATTGACTGATTTACCGCGGTATGCGAACCATCTCTTTTGGCTGCTGCCAGTGCTGCAGTTCATCTAGACACAGGAGGCCAGCAAAAAGCTCTTAGCTGCTCAAGATCTATGTCTGCCCTTCAGGTGGGATTTATACATAGCATGGACTTCATTTTGGATTAAATGCAATTGTGAATATCATTAATGATTAACACGATTATAGTTTCCTCGGGTGGTCATTTCATACCATGCAACGCTGGGTGGCTAAGAAGGCTTAATGGCCGAAAAGAAGTGAGAAGTGCCTTCCTCCACTGCTCGTCTGGGACTAACTACTGGTCCACACCCCCAGCTGTGCCAGTACAGCTATTTGTGGGATTGAACTGTGCTCAGGGTACCACCCTGGCATAAAATGAAAGCAGACACTGAGGGGCTGCATGCTACTGCACTGGGACAGAGACAAACTGCAGGCAGTACGAATAGTCTTAAACCGAGATTGTCACGGGACGCTTTGTTACGCCTTAACAGACACATGATAGAGAGCACCCGACAGGCAGAATAAGAATTACATAAATACCAAATATAACTTACATATTAACAAACACCCATAGCTGTTTGCTTCATTTACTCCAACATCTATAATAACAATACCATTTGAACAATGCAAGGACAGGAGCAGGATTCTGACCTCGTATTTAAGTTCTGAGGCGTTACAATGTTATACACAGCTGCATTTTGCTTCATTTGTTTTTCCTGACAGAGAATATTTTCTGTTAATTTTTTCCAAACAGCTTACTGGCAAAAGATGGTGCCACGTATTGGCATTTTATAGCTGTGGCTAGCTCAGCCATGTGGGGAGCAGAGGAGCCTACATGTACCCCACCCTCCAAAAAACCCTTTTAAAATAAGGAACTTCACTGGTCAGAACTGGAAAAATATTTCCTCCAAAAATCTTACCAAGAAAAATAATGGGTGGATGCTTTCAAGGTAATTTTGGTGTTTTCTCAGGCAAAACTTGGGAATATGTTCAGAACCTAGTTCAGTACATTTCCTGCATGAGTCTATGGAAGACAAACAACCCAGTGATTTCAACAAGATTTCAGTGTGTTAAAGAGGAAATAATTTGAACAGCATTTCTTGGAGCTTTTTTGCTCTTTTAGAAACCCCTCAGTACCCTCTTGTGTTCTTTGATTTAATATTTAAAGAAATATTAATCGATCTCTCTGGGAGCCCTATAAAACTGAGTGCATCTCTGGCTGCAATAAAGCCAGCAGAAATTGTATAAAAACATAACATTCACATGGCTGATACTTAACTCCTCAAGAGATTCGTAATTCTTGATATCTCCTAGTTACACATTTCCTGCAGCCAAGAGATGACTAAAATGATTTAACTGAATTTCACAACTTTGCAGATAATAACTGAGAACAGCAGGCAAAATTGCAGCAAAAAAAGAAACATCTTTCCTCCCCTCCTCAACATGACTCTATTTCAGTGGCTTGCTTCACAAAATAAACAACCTTCCCAGCACAAAAAGCAGTATAAATCCCGTGATTTTAAATTAAGGTATGTGAGGGTTGTTTGGTTGTTTTTTTAAATCTACACCATAAACCACAAATTTTTCTTTATGAAACACAAATGCCCCGTGTACAGTTCTCCTTGCAGCCTTGAATGGATACCTTGCCTTATATGTGCTAGAAAAGGTGGTGTCTAAATACACAGGTATCTTCCTCTGCCAGAGGGCTGAACCTGCAATCATTTGATAGTAGTCAGAGATACAGAAATACGGTCCCCATCCCTTCCCCTGACATTAAGCAGTTCTTCTCTTCAGAACTGGTGAAGTTCCCTTGTAGAAGGGTGCGAGAGACATCGCACGTTGTACTGGCGTAAGTGAAAAGGCAGCATATCCCAGAAGGGAAAAACACAGTGGAGGAGGTTCAGCTTCCCGTCCTGCTCTCCCCAGGACTGAGGAAAAGGGCTGGGACTACCTGAGGCCAGACGGAGGACAAACCTTCCACGGAGCGGCTCAGCAAACGCTCTGTCGCCCGAGAGCGAGACTTCCTCATCTCAGCCCTCTCTACATGCCTTCCAGCCGTGTGCTGAGCCCAGGATTTGAACCATCTGTGCTAGATCTCCACAGTAATAATGTAATGTTTTCACTGGCCATAAAGTTGGAAAGAAACAATAAAGGAGATAAGATGTAGCAAAGGCCAAAGAAGTGACAAAACAAATTGAACGGCTGGAGAAAATAGAGCAAATGCATAATAAATATAATCATTAACATCCCCCACGTGCCAATAATTTGACAGGCAAAACCAAGGATGACTCAGATATTTTCAAAAGTTTTTAAAACCCCAGCTGTTACTCACAAATCTGACTTGATTTTATTTTTCTAGAGACCCTTTGTTTTGTTACGTTGGGTACGCGCTTCATAACAGCGATGGTTTTACTTTGCACACAAACGGAAAAACAGAAGTGCCAAGCCTTGCTGATCTCACAGGGGCCTAACAGTTTTAAAGGTAACAATATGATTTACTATAAACTGCTTGTATACCATGAGTAGTTTTAGTGGCTACAGAAAAGAAATGGGGGGACAGAATTAGGTCCCATTCAAGGGACCTATGTTAGTATGCATTTGGAAACCCCTTCAACAAATGGTGGCTAGAAGACACGAAAGCCAGTAATATTCCATGCAAATACAAGAGGGGTTAGTCTATTCCTCCTTCCATCCCAAGGGGTCATTATTATTTTTGTCCATATTATTAATGCTACTTGTCTTTCCTACGCTCATTATTTTATGTAACAGCTGAAAAACTAACAGCCTTATGATGCTTAGCACTAGCTCTATGCTTCTACAGTAGGCAGGTTCACAGGACAACACATCAATAAGCATTCAATAAGCATTATACTTATTAATAAGTATTTGTTGAATCAGGACCTCTGCTTTTTTTTCTCTTTGAGATACGGATGCAGCTGCATCTATACAGTATTTTACCATTATAATGTCCGCACCCTCAGGAATGATGAACACCTTGAAATGCTAAGCTTCGATGGCTTTCCACCTCAGAAGTACCGACTTTTAGAATATGTTGAACAACGCCTGTTGCTGTTTGCCCCCTTCACCTGTTTGCCTTTGGATACAGAAGAGGTTTCCAGAATTAAACCTGGTCCTAGAAGGGTTGGCAATAAAGTTTAAGAGGTTTGCAATTAAGTCTTTAAACTGATACTCAGATTCTGATCCAGTTTATTGAATGAACAGCTAGTAGTAAGAAGAGATTTCATAATATACCCTTTAATTTGTAGATGGGGGGGGGTGGGGGGTGGAGGTGGTAAAGGGGTTATTTCTTTGGATTATTTAAAGAGAGAAGGTAGGCCAGGAGAGCATGTTGCTCTTCTCAAGCATATTTTTTTTCTTCCCAGAGGACATTTTATTGTCAATGTTGCACACTTGATTTTTTTGTTTGTTTGATAGTTTAAAGGCTCCTTACCTTTAACATCCCAATGAGTTAAAAGAAAGTTTTAGCCTCGGTTTATTAATGGCATAACTCCACTGACTCCAGTGGAAAAACAGTAAGGATCAATCTGTTCTACAGTGTTCTTTAAAAAAAATTATTAAAATATCACATAACTTTTTCATGAGGTGTAAATCCAAACTATTGCTCACATGCATCCAAATTATAAAAGGAGGAATCACATAAAGCCTCATGAATCCTGATACAGGCTTGCATTCCTGGTGGATCAAGCACAGCTTTTTTGCCTGTGATTTCAGAAATCTTATTTTCATTTGGACCACTCTGAGGCAACAGAAATACTTTTTTCTTCTTCTTCTCTGGCTAAACTGTTTATCCTTGCCTCAATTCCCAGAGCCACAAAGCGCAGGGCAAAAACTGCATCTTCTTCATTAAAAATAAACAGGAAATCTCTGCAACAATTCTACTTTTCTCTCAGAATAAAACCAGAAAAGGGTCACTACTTCATGTTAGCTGACACTAAGAATTATATAACTGATGCACCCCATCCGTTTCTGTCTTTTGCCAGCTCTGTTTAGTCTATATTTTGGCCCTGCATATACTAAAACTGTGAGCAAGCATGAATAATTTAATGGTAAATTAATACAAAATCAATCATTCCAAAGAAAACGTGAGGTGGAAAGAAGAAACTCATCCATCATAGGAAGCACTGGAGAGGCGAGAGCCTGTGGAAGGAGGCGGTGGAGGTGTTCTGCTTTTACGTGATGGAACCACAACAAAAAGGCAGCGTTTCAGCCGTGCTGCCCGCTCCTCGGGTCTGACCTCCCACGTCTAACATCAACCTACATCTACGTCAAGATAAATTTTTAAGCTGTCCTAGAGTTACGTCATGCAATAATCAAACCACTGTAAATATGGTGCTTGTTGTCAGCAATGAAACAAAATTACTTTTTATACGTGACGAGCTTTTACCCCGCTCAGTGATGCGATCAGAGGGGAAAGGGCTTTAAACGAGGAGAGAATAACCTTGTACTCTTCAAACACAACACAGGTTTAAGTGCAAAGCTTAAGTGTCTTAAAAACAGAACCACAACTTATGCATCTCTAGAAAAAGAGTTGGCAGAAGGGAGAATTGTTTTCACAGAACAGTATCAGCATGGAAACAGTATAATCCTAAAAAAGATAGTAGGGAAGCAGTGGAGAAAAAGCTCAGAGTTCTCTCCAATAAAAGGCCATGATCAGGTGTGGCAGGCAAGATATTCTTCTGGTGTCTTAAATCCTAGATAAAATCTGGTTCTATACACGTGACTCCTGGCATATTCAGGTAGAAGTGGGTCCATCTACTTTGCTTTCCATAGCTCACAGCAAAATTGTCTATTATTGCAAAGAATTCAGATGCTGCAAAGGCAGGGGAAGAGAAGGGAAGGACTGCGCTAAAAGGAATATACAAACCTATAAAGATTTTATTTTTGCATCAATGTAAGTGCATATCAAAAACATCAGAAAAATAACAGAATGAATCACAGCTTCTTTTCATACATTCTGGTGTTGTTGCTCCTATAAGAGTGGTCCTGATGTATTCCTCATCCTGCTCCACAGATAATTTTAATCTATCAAAGCATTAATAGATTTCAGACTGTCAAAGCCATAGTAGCTATATACAGCCTCTGCCAAAGTACGTATCTTCACATACACTCCCATATGTTTTGTTCAGTCTGTTATCAACTTAATCAAACAAGGCAGCTGCTACTAATGGCTTGCTTTAATAATCTGCATCCATCCCCACGCAGACAGGGTTTGTGTACGCTGCCACAGTTACATATGCTGAGCTCAGCTGTGAGCATGTTCATACTGCCCTCCTATACAGCTCACATTTATTCTCTGTTGCCACTAGTCAACATCTCATATTTAGCACCAACAGGAGACGCAGATGCAGGCAGTGCTAGACTGACACACTGACTTGCCAGATTTTGTGCAAAAATAATGGCAGAAATTTCGTATTTGCTAAATCCAAAAAGTGGATCTTATAGCTTTCAAAAAACACCCAAGTACTCTGTCATGTTTTCCCAACTGTTCAAAGGAAGTTATATTTTCTCTCTAACACTGAAATGGCTCTTACAGTGCTACAGAAAAGCATGCTCATAAGATTGTTTTCATATCTTCAGGCACACAGTAATTCTCACATTCTACACATTCCCCCTGTTTCTACTGCAATTTGATTTTGGTAGGTGATTCATATAACAGTGGCTTCAGCTTAACCCTTTTGAGTGCACCCATCATTCTGGTCAGGATTGCAAGTGCGTGCCCTCTCAAGAACTAAATAACATACTCGACTGAAATATTCATCTGTTATGTACATATTTTCCACTCAAATAGCTTCACCTAATAACTCATGAAAGCCTTTAGTACATGAAAATGATGAGATTAAACATGATGCCTTTCGATATACTTCTTCCCTTCCACCTCAGAAGAACAGTATTAGCTAAAGCCATTACTTTTATCTAAAGGGATCTCTATAATGCTTCATCTGCTAAACAATTTCATTAAATTCTCCATCCCTAGTAGAAATAGGGTGCAATTTCAAGCAGCCAGGGGTTTTGACTGTCTCTATCACTACTGAGATGCAGTAAATCCATATTTATTCAGTCTAACATATATCTGATGATCTATACGTTAAAAGACCTCCCAGGATGTGACTAGCTGCTCATGAGGTTGGACTCATGAAGAACAAAATGGCCCTCTCTCACCATTGCTGTTTGTCACAGCATTTGTGAAATGCTGGGCACCAGAGAAATGCTAACCAATATAACAATAATTAGTTGCATAAATGGAAAATAATTTCAGAACAACAGGCTCATATCATCGTCAAATCTCAAGACCCATAACGTGCTTTGCTCTTTAACAGACATTGGTTTCAGAAGACTGAAAAAGAGATGAGGCAGCTTTCATTGCACCAAGCAAATTAGGGAATCCTTCTCCTGCCAAACTGAGAAAGCGGAGGTGGAAATCTCTCTGCTGTTGTGCGAACATCCGTAACTCTGGCATTACTTAAATTGTTAGAGGTTGATTGGCTTTGAAAACGTATGCTGTAACGTTGTGTAAGGAAGGCTCAGGAGGTACTAGCTGATGGTTTTGAAGATAGACAGTGTTAAATATTATGCCTTCTATAGAAAACATAGGAGGCAGAAATAATTCTCCAACATTTTAAAACCATTATATGCTGTGCGTTCATCAGAAGTAAAATTTTACTTGACCGTGAAGATCCTGCATCCTTCAGCTTATAAACCAGTAGGAAATAATGTGTTCTGGAAAAAATATGTTGGAAATCCAGCCGACCATTTTTCATAAAATGGGTTCAGGCAACATACATATTAGCCTTATGAGTACCACGGGCAAGATTACATAAAACAGAGGTATTTTTAGAATCAAGAAAGACAGTTCACACTCTATGGGCCCTTGTAGCACGCAATCACTCATCCAGCCCTTTTATCCAGCTTATTCTCATGGTGCTTCACGTGCATGACCTTGGGAGGCAGACTGGGGTTGAAGAGCAAACTCAGGCTTCCCACAAAGGAGGTTATCTGACAAGGAGACCTGATGCATGCAGAGCAGCTGTTGATCAAAGGAGGAAAAAAAGGACTATGCCCCCTAGTTATAATCCCCTGTGGGGTCTGGGGCTGTTAAAATATACTCATAGCATTGCCTCAGGGCCTGGGTTTTGGGTTTTTGGTTTGGGGTTTTTTTGGTGGTTTTGGGGGGGGGTGTTGTTGGTTTTGTTTTTGTTTTTTTTACTTTTTTGTTTTTCTTTCTTTCTGTAAATCAAACACATGATTTTGTTTCTGCTACCAGTCTGATGTACAAAGAAAGTTTTCATGCTGAATATTTAAATGCAGTAACAGTATTCACATCAGTTATCACAGCAAATCATGCCCTCATAAGGACACACAACACTTTTTAGGATATAGCAAACAAAGTTTCAGTCAAGTGAAGTTTTATAAAGAATGTAAATACCACCCTCAGAACAAATTGTGGTTTTATTCTAACGAGCACTCTTAGCAGTAGCATTTGACAGACCTCTGTATCAGTCAGACTGTCTTCAAGGAAAGCAGCCACATCTTCAGCAGCACACTGAAGCAACCCTTTTCCATCCACCCACAGACAAAATGCTCATTGATTTGGAACGCAATGTGGCTACACAACTAAGCATTAATGACCCCTGGAAAGCTTTTGAAGGCGCTACAAATAAATGATGTTAAACAGAGATTAGCAATGGAGGCTTCTGTACTTTTCTGAGTAGCTGAGTACAGCTGACAAAAAGTAGGGTTTATTTCCCTGAAACAATAGAGTAAGGAAGTCCTTAAAAAGCTAGTTTGGTGAAGATACAAAGACTGAAAAATATTTATAATAACTGGGTTCGAGGAAACAAGAACAGCAAGAAAAGTGCTATTCATTTGCACATACACTTGTTTTTTTGACACCCTTAATCTGGAGAGAAAAACCTACTCCCCAAAAATAGTGTTCACCATGGCTTCAGGGCTGATTTTTAAGATGCTGGCTGGAGGTCAGCATTACGTGTGGCACCCTAGCACCCCGAGCTCCAACCAAAAGACATTCCCACTACAAGTAAAGGAATCAAAGCTTTTAGTTTTATGCAACACATGTAATATATCATCATATAATTTTATATCTGAAACACCTCTGAAATATTATTCGACATAATTCTCCCATATTTATTATCTGTCTAGGATCACTCTCTCTTTCCTCACACATGTCATCTTGCACAGTGAGTCTAAGAATCCAATTCTGACCTCAATATGGGTATATTTTTACTCCGTGTAGAACAGAGATGTTGTTTGAGAATAAAAGGGATAGGCTAATACAGTAGTTGTACAAGGTCTTTCATATCCATGCCTTTCAATCAGAAAAATAAAAGAACTTTCCTTTTTCAGATGCTCCTCAGCTGCTGATATCCTGACAAACATGTGAACAGGACATTTATTGCTCCCAGATCCCATATTCTGTGAAGCAAACCTGTATCTGAGGTATTACAGCATAAACACACACCTTTGACACAGGGCTGAACCCACAATACACATAGCATCTTAAGCCCAATGTACGCCTTTCCGATTCTACATTAGGGAATAAGGGCCTCACAAAGCTCTTCCACTCACCAGTATTTTATCCCTTGTTGCTGGAAGTATGCAGCTTTCAGACCCACACTCATCCCACCTAGCCCCAGGCACCAAAAGTTACCTACCTTAGAAGTCACAGGCTGTATGAGCAGTCAACCAGGAAAGACAGAACCCTCCAGGGCATGATTGAGATCTTCCTATTCATTGCACAGGGCTCTGTAAAAGGCATCTTAGTTTCACTTTTCTCAGCTGAGTATTTAAAGTAAGCTGGGATAAATCCAGGCCTCAGTCTTGAGGTAAGAGGAGAGGAACAGGCTCGCACTGCGCCGGTTAATTCATGTTCTGAAATCCCCAGCTGCAGCTGAATTTGCCCAGGAAAGAGCAGTGATCTGCCAAAGGTCACAGAGCCACCCGAGATGCCCTTTTGCACAAGCCTCTTTGCCTGCCTGCGTCCCTCTGCCCAGCTCCTCACTACGTCTCCTCTTCTTACATTTAACCTGTTCTTGCCTTTGACTGTTTTCTACTTTATTCTATTAGCCATCCTTTTTCATTCCCCATGGTTTCTGTATCTAACTGGATTCAGCTGAAGGGTAAAAGGACCCCCAAAACATCAGGATAAGGACAATCTTTGTGTTCTTCTGTCTTCCAAGTTGTCTGGTATATTTTCCTGTGCCAGATTTAGTTACATATACAATAATGTACTGTTACATATGTTTAATGTAATGCAGTAATAAAACTGTCTCCTATATTACTCCTGTCTCCTACATTAACGCCCCTTTCACTCGCTCTCTGCTTTGCTTCCCGCTCTGCATTCCCTCTAGATGGAGGAAGGAAACTGTTTTGGGGTTTTTTTTCCACCTTAGGAAATATAGGTTCCACCTGCATAATGTTACCTGCCATGTTTTGACAGATATTTAAGACAGCAGAATTTAGCTCAGTCAAAATGTCATTGTAATTCAAACTTTTGTATGTGAAAGAATACCATATAAAGGGAAACCTATCATGTAAGTCTTTGGTACAGTAGGATTCCCACATTTTAAATACTTAATATTTTCTGAAGGGGAAAAAGCTTTTCTCTTCATGATCAGACCTCAACAGTAATTATTGAACCTACACCAATGAAGGACGGAGCCACTGAAACACTTAATTATGCCTTCAGAGCACTGCTCAAATACCAGTATTTACCTCTGAGGCTGCAACGAAATTGCATGTTTCTAGTCTGGCAGAAAGAGCTTTCCAGAGTCAATACTCATACTCCTGTGGGGAAACACATCTAATCTCTACATAATCTCTATATAATTTTTATTATTATTATTTATAAGACAATATAGTTGGTAAATAACAGCAGCTCCATCTGTGTGCGGCATTAATGAGAAGCTGATTTCAGAGAGCAGCGATTCATAAATCAGCCTCCTTAAAATGAAAGAATGAACATAACAGCCTCCCACTCCACTAAGCAGACCAAGATCTGTGGCGCCTGTGAAAAGTACTCTTTGAACATCTTCCCTAGGTTAAACACACGCCTGTGGGCTTAGCACCAAGTTGTTCCTTCTCTCCAGTTCATATACATCATTTTTACTGAATAAAATATTATCCCCAAGCAAGATCAAGAGGTTTTTTTACTCTAGGCACTGCACAAACACATAGCTAGAGGGAAATTACACTGCTCCAAAAGCTTACGATCTAGATCAACAAGCTAGGAAAAAATTGGAGGGCAGAGTGGCGTAATGCAATACATTTGCACAAACATACAAATGTGAAGTATGTTAATAGCTTTAAATAGACTTCTTAGCTCTTAACAGAAAACAATAATTAATGTTTCTGTAGCTTCAGTGACATTAAAAAATATTACAGTGATTTTTCATTAAAGAAAAATTTGACGCTGAATGAATGTACTGACCTAAATATTTCATGAAGAACATCAAGGCAACAAAGTATCTAGAGAAGTATTTATGATATTTTAAAGCCAAACAGACTTATCAAAATTTTAAATGTTTTCTAGCAATCATTCTGAAAAACCCTTAAGCAGCTGCATCAATCCCAGTGAGATCAGTCTCATCATTAAAAGTACACACTGATGTGGAGATGTCTTTGGCAACCACGCGTGCCCTGGACAAAGAAAATAATGCCATTTAAGCCATGTTCTTTTTTTTTTTCTTTTTTTGGGGTAAGGTGACCAGTCTCTGAGGACTCTGATTGCTCTGTGAACATTAGCAACACAAAGCTCACACCCCAGCTAATGAAGATAAAAGGTAAAGCAGACTTTTCCTATTTTGCTGATGGGGGACCTCAGAAACAGAAATATGAAGGTTATAACCCCACAAAAATTTAATTGCTGTGCAGTGACCTATAAACTGCCCTTTGACTGTTACCAGAACAGTCTGATGAATGATGTTGTGCATACATGTCTGTCTTTATAAGGGTGATCTGCTTTCAGTAATGTTCTCAAAAATCCACTAGGTTTTTTGCTAATAAAAACATGATTTCAGCTCAGATCTGCCTCTAGTCCTAATCCAATGACTAGTCCTGATGCTGATATAATATTAATAATGTTCTTTTTCTCCAGTTAAACATTTTATATTTCAATAACATTGTAATCGTTATTAAAAAAAAAAAGATGGACAGAAAATTAAGACCAGCCTGCTTGAAATGTAAAGGAAAATAGGCATTCATTATAGCAATTTTATATAACGGGAATTATTAATTTGGTAATACAATTGCTCAGTGGCGATGTCGTTAACAATCAGGTGATTAGAATAAAACAAATACTCTCATCACAGTTGTGGAGAGTGACAATAAAACAGCCCTACAGTGAAAAAATAGAACTATAATGTTTGTACTATCCTCAAATTTCTGTTATAAAGTCAGTTTATAGACTAAATTTTGGTAGCAATTTCTTCTTTTATATCTGTATCATATGCGCCTGTGTTCTCTTTTTATTATGACTTTTAAAACTGTGTTATAAAAAGGACAGAGGAGAAATAAAGCCGGCAAATTTGATGCAAATATAAATTACATATTGAAAGCAAACACATCTTTTCTTTTTTGAAACTGTAGCTTCCACATTAAACTAGTGGTGGTCTGTCACCACTTTGCCTTAGAATAATTTAAAAAAAGGCAGCAGACACATATCTTCTTAATTATCACAGTTTCCAAAAACATGCACACACTTACTTTAAAGACCAGTAAAACTTCAGCAGCATTATTCTCCATACTTAGAGACATGCGAGGGATTTTTTTCCAGGTGAAGGGTCTCGGAGAATTATCCTCCTGTCATGAGACCATTCTTTTGGTTACGTATAAGGGCACACGCACGCGCGTGCACACAGACTGTATAGCACAACAGGCCGAATGGTGTGACTGCAGTATCTAGAGCCTCCTACTCCTCCTGTGCAAGTATCTTTTTCCACTTTTTAGGTGTTATCCTATTTGTTTGCGGAGACTGTTCTTTCTTTCTTAGATGTGACAAAGAGATAGAAAACCCCACAGCTTCAATACATCTTCCAACTATACCAGATGGTATAATAAAATAAACTACCTATGCCTACAGCCCTCCGGGTTCCTGGATCCTTACACGATAGCTGCAACAGAAATATACTCAGTTCAGATATTCCACAGTTCTGTTCTCTACAGATATGCTGAAGGAACAGGAATACACTTTCAAATTCCAGTTTACCTACCAGTCACATTGGTTTTTTGGAGATGACTGCTTACAGAACAGTAGAGACACCTCATAAAAGTTAAAATGAAAGAAATTTGAAACCAACAGCTGTTTTTCTCACATATACAAGGGATTTCCAAAATACCCAAACCCAAGAAGCTGAAAGAGCAGGTGCTCTGAGCAAAAGGCAACGACTGGATGTGGAAGATTGACAGAGAAAGATGGAGCTTGCCAGGCAGAGTATTGTTTCATGGCTCTCCTCACCACCTCAGCCACATTAAAATGTTATAGGGACTCTAAGCAGTTGTCTGCTGGGCACAAAAATTCATTTTTCTAGCAGTAGACCAGCAGATCGTTATTTAAATTCACTATGTCATTCCACTGCCATATGCCAGGCAACAGAGGACATAGTGTAATTAAAAATGGGAGCTTCCTATGGAAATTTGAAATGTTGTTTCATTAGTCTATGAGAACATCAGATCATATAATGGATGTCAAAAAAATATTATATTAAAAATCTTCTATATTGTTATAAAAATTATAACAGCCTAGCTAAGATTTGGAACAAAAATAAGTATAAAAAGTAAATACATTTATGATCATTTAAGATTACCATTATCTGCTTCTTTTCTTATGGAATAGGAAAATAGTAATGCCATTTTACAAATGGTAAACTTCAAGGAAAAATACTTCGTGACCAAAGATTAGAACTCCTGAATTCTTGAGTCTTAATTTAGCCCATGTCTACTGGGGAAAGGGGAGAAAGACGAGTCCCTCTGGTAAAATGGCAATACTACTGTAAACTACCAGCCATGGGGTTGGGTTGATACTTCTTTTTATGAATAAATATAGTATAAATGGTCTTGCAATTGAATAGCTCAGCAGAAATGAAACTTCCGTATGAATAAAACGATTTGGATCATACCTTCAGTCTTTTGCCAAATGATAAATGAATGAGTTTCCACAGGCCAGAATGAGCGGAGGGAAACATATACGCTGAACGATCACTGAGGAAATGGAAGCTAAACTCGGTTGGTTTCAAATAATTTTCTGAAAGGTTTCAGCAAAGGTTATACAGGATTTCAAACACAGAAAGTAAACAGGACAAGAACTGGCATTATTGCTGGCATTTCCAGCATTTACTAATTTGAGTGCCTAAATACTGAGAAATGTCTGCATAATTTCACTATTTAAATCCATTGATGGAAGGTGCACTGACATTTTAGGTCAGTCAATTTGCTTTTAGTTCAGAAATAAGTTTTCTTCAAATTCTGCTAAGAGAATTGCGAGAAAAAAAATTCAGGAAGAACAGATGATTTGTGATTTTGCCTTCTGTTCAAGTAGGGGTTTTTTTTTTCATACTCCATCGAGGCAAAAAAGAAGATAATGGTTAAAGCACACAGCAGTGACATGGTGCCTAGGGTTTGGTTGTTTGGGGTTTTTTTTTTTTTTGGACCTCGAACAGGTCATCATTTCAGTATAGCTCAGATACTCTTTCTTCCCATTTGAGGTTTGGGAGGACTTAAGTAGGACACCCTAGTATAAGAGAACCCTTGGAATGAGAGCTCCAAAACCCAGAAGAAATCTCCCCATTGTTTGTAAAGGTGACAGCTCACAATAGATGAAAACAGAGCTAAACTAAAATCTCCTTGATGATAAGGAAAAAAAGGCAATATTCTACTCATTTATTAAAAACCCCCAAACTATTACTCATACAGCATGAGGCAAATTTCGTAAAGCTTGGAGATCAGCTCTGTCAGTAATACAGAGCTTATGCTCTTTCCAGCACATAGTTTCAGAAGGCCATTTATATGATTTTCTTTGATCTGTGTAGAATGTCAGTCTTTTTATGAAAGCCTCTTGGAAATTTTGCTGATGAGATAATTGTAACATTAATATATTCAACATGAAACTTGATTAAGAACAGCCCACTTGATTTCAAGAATGGAAACACAATAAATACTCAATTGTCTTGCTGGAATTTGTGCAATTTGGGAGGGAATACTTCATATAAACAGAGTATCAGCTGGACCCAGGAAATTCTGTTAGGTTCACACAGTGAAATTTCCTTTTAATGAACCCATGAGGGACTGGATTGGGGGAAAAGCACCAAACAGACAAGGCATCTGGGAAAATATCATTTGCAGCCTTTTTTTACCACCCAGACCACCCTGCATATGTGCATTTACACAGCACAGAACAGACAGTGCACTTTTGTTTCTGAAAAAAAAAATTTAAAAATAAAAAAATCTAAAAATTGAAGTAATCTCCAACACTTTCAGTTCTAATTTGTCAGATTATCTTGGCTCAAAGCAGACAAGTCATGGCCCAAAAGTTCTTTTTCACTTAAGACCCCTCTTGTGACGGGTTCTTTCTGAATAAAGATTTGAACCTTTAAATTGCCCTGATTACAAACTGCCAGACAACTTACAGAACCTAACCAAAGCATTTTCAAGAACTTCATTAGCACAGCATTCAGCACAAATACAAACCCAGCAGTAGACTGGAAGACATGACAAATGCACCGGGGCAGGGGGGGCTGCCGGTAAAACAGGCGACGGGGCTGAGGCAATGCCCGTTTATCCTGCCAACGGCAACGTCTTCAGCTAAGAGAGCATCTGTAGCCACAGAGTGAGGTCATTTTTAGCTTTAAATCATATGACCTTTTCTTTTACGAGGTGAACTCATCCCTACGCCACTGCTTGTGTGCCTTGTGCAAGTTGTATTTTGTGAGATGCATGTCTGACACTGATGCCAGCAAAGACAATAAATCCATCTTTCTTCAGACAGCATTTTTGAAGAAATTAAGACAGGCTGTTTCTGCCAGCTGAAGACTCCTGTCCTAATGCACCGCCTAAGCTTTTGCCTTCAGCTGGCTGTTTAGCAGCAGGAGCCTTAATGCAAGTGGGAATCATATTGCGAACAAACAGTCTGACTGCTGTAACTCTACTTTACATGTTTATATAAAAAATACAAATTAGCGTGTGATTCTCCTTTATATAATAGAAGCCAACTGCCTGGAAGAAATCCTGCAGTTACCCACTCTACAATTTACTTAAGACAAACATTTACTTCCAGTCAGAAACAACGCAGTAATTTTTTGACAAAGGTGACTGTGGAACTGCTTAAGTCTGTACGAGGAAAGGCTGTTCTGCTGGGTACCAATGAAAATAAATATGCGTTTAGAGAAAGGACTCTGGTGCACAGGGTGTATTTTACTGCAACATAAATTATGGAGTCTCAGTACCTGGGGTTTAGCTATTATAATGCCTTTGATATTCACCACTGTAACACTTGAAAATAACCTCTTTTATTAAGAAAAGTACTAAAATATTTTTCACTCCCTGAAACAAATAAAATTAAAATCTGATCCCAAGGAAAGCTTACTTTGAACAAGGAGGAGAACAAAAGACTCCATAAACCCCCTCAAAGATTCTGCTTCTGCCAGTCCGATTTATACAAAAAGCCCTCAGACACATCAGCCAGTCACACACATCAGAGTGGAAGCAAACCAAAGACTAAGAAGATACTGGTGAGCGTGCTTCCAGACCTGCAGCAGAACCACAACATAGTCAGGACATTGCATATGCACACACACACACACACACACACACACACAACCTTGCACAGCTAGTTTTTGATCAACTAAATTTACTCTGAGTTTAGACCATTTGAGCCACACATATAAAATTAAGCAGAAAATAAGTAAAATAAAAACCTAAAAAGAACCCACTCAAGCCTATTTCATACCTTGAAATATGACAATCTTACTAATAAATACATTTCTAATGGGACAACTGGAGTAACTACTAGCAACCTTCAGCTCTAAATATACTGATTTATACACTCCATTTTTTACAGTTAATTTCAGTGTGGAGCTATAAGGGAAAGTTAGTGGTAACCACGATTTATTATACAGAAGCGAAGAGGAAAAAGGGATTACAGTTTACTGTCACATTTGTAATCATATGAGCACAAGCACATTACAAAAGCCATAGTCCTTTAGATCCTAAATCCATCTACTCCTGTCTTCTCCCTCCAGCAATGGCCAGCAGTGGGTAAACAGGAATAGGAATAATGTTCAGGCAAGCAGGCTGTGCTGTTTTCTCCAGCATACTCTGCCAGCCTTGCCTATGCAATGAGGAAAATAATCATGAGATAACTGGGGTTTCTCCACACTGACAAGTGGCATCTTGGGCATTAAGATGCTGCAGAATATTATCCCCAGGCTATAACACTTGATGCTTTTTGCATTTCACACATCTAACTTCCCATACATATACTTAGAGCAGGAACCCAAAGAGATGTGAACTGTGTGTTGCCAAAACAGAACCCAAACAGCATCCAAACCAGAATCTAATTTTTGGATGAGGGTCAACATCGACTTACAGGCTGTGTCTCAGCTTAAAGATACAAAGGCACTTAAAATAATGAGCTGATCAGCATATCACGCTAGGCTTGTATCAGTCTCAGAGTTGATCTACATAAAGTTTAGCATGTTAACAGGGGCCAATGATATCACAGTAAAGCTGAAATCCCCCCACAAACAAAACAACATCAGTTTTACTAAATCATGAAAAATCCTGCCTTTCCCATTTGCTGAATTCTCTTTGGTTTCTTCCTAGTTTAAGACACTGTGGCTGAAGTTTATACATCATGTCACATCACTTCATCTAAGGGAACCTGAGAGGAAGAGTGAACATTAGGAAGCGTATGCATCTACTCATGTATCTATAAAGCATTAAGTATCAGTGCCCAGAAAAAGCTGTACACTATCAAGATGGGCACAAGCAGACTGGCTAATGTTATTTCTTTCTCTCCTGTGCATTAATCTCATGAAAAGCTCTCCAACAAATTGCAGGCGGGAACTTGGATATACACTAGCAGGCAAGAGGCTGGAACCTCAAAAAACCAGTGTAAACCAGGAGTTTCGAACTGTGCCTGGTGAGCACGGACAGTCAGTGCTACGGTCCAGCTGCAAACCTGCATCCTGCATTGCCATGGCTTTGAAGAGAACAGACACCTGTGGGCAGACTGGGAAAGGGTTTATGCATTTCTGCCTGCTGCATGAACCAACCGTCTATCCAGGGCTGCTACTGACAATTCTCAGCAGTAAAAGTAGCTGTTAAATCTTGAATTAGTTTGAAGTCAGGCTCATCAAATTCGGAAATGAGCTACAAAGAGCTTCAAAAAGGCTGAGTGAGTTAGTCAATTTTTAATTACTTATTAAGGAGGGGTTTTCAGGAGAGGTCTTCTTCACAACTAAGCAAAGCAATAAATATGACACATTTACAGCTGTTTTCATTTTCATGACAAACACTCGGAATTTGAAGGGAGGACAGCGATCAAAAAAGGCTTGCTTCGACCAATATTTATGTAATATTCTGTCTTCCAGCAGAGAGATTAAAAAAAGCGCAAACACAACATTCTGTTCTTCTTAAAAGAAATAATCCGTGTATTTACATTCAAGCAAAAATAATGAGACCTTCTGTTCAAGTCATCTTAAAACTTCCTTACACTCCAATCATACAAAGATATGCTTTGATCAAAATCTGGCATTTGTACAAATTCAACTGCTGGAAGATTCTGCAGGTTATTACTTGTAGCTCTCCTCATTCATTCTCACATTAAATCTGGCTGCATTGATCCAATGAAAGCAAATCAATAGCGACAAAGTGATTTACTGAAATTATCGTTCATGCCAGTACATTTTATGGTGCTGAGTGCATTAGGTTCTGGCTTGCTTTGGATCTGGATTTACCCTGGGCAGCTGCAGGCACCCCTCGGGGGTGCTCTTGCTGACAAGCCGCAGTTTGGGAGCAGGGGGCATTGCCGCCTGGCGAGGCCGGAGGAGCAGTGGCAATAGACGGAGCAGACGGCCGCCCCGCCACCAGTGAATTTCGGGAGATGGCTTCCTTCCCCCACCACCTTTCAGCAGTCCCTCCTTTTCTGCCACGGGCAATCCAGAAATCCTTTATCCTGTGCCTAGCACCAGTTTTAACACATGGCGAAGCTTTTTCTCTGTTTTAAAGGGAACGCCTGTCAAAATACTGAGCCATAAGCAAAGGACTGCCTTGTGCCTCCATCTCCTCATGGGGGTGTGATCCCTCATCCCACCTGTCTCTGTGATCGGGAGACCTTAATATACACTGAAATGTAAACAAGGCACATCACACAAACACTTTATCTCCACAACTTGGGTTTGGCTTTCTCAAGTGCTCCCCGTACGCTACAAGTCGCTTACTGCATTTTAATCTGATCAAGGGACATCCTTACACTCGCTAAACCCTTTACACGGTCATAATCACACCACAGGATGGCTCTCGAGCTCCACCCCCCCCCAAAACCTATAAAACCATGACCTGCTAGCACCAGAGTGCTCTGCACAAGGCAGCAGGATCAACCCTGCCCACCGTGGAGTAGCACTGGCTGGTTGTTTTCAACAGATGACAGGGGACTTTTATATCCAGAGTAACAGAAAATGGAGATTTTGAGCCTCAGAGAAAGCATGTTAAAATGAGAACCTTTTGCTTCAGAAAAAGTCTTTTGTCTAAAGTTAGATTAGCTTCAATAACAAATTACTGGGGGAAAAAGACTTCCATAAACCCAGGAAAGATGTGACATGACACTCTAGCATAGAGAAAGAAGTAACCTGTGAGAGAATGGAGAAGGGAACATTATACATTACTACATGTTATTATATTACACGTATTATATTATACATTATTATACTATTATACAGCTGAGATCCCCAGTTACACCTAACTCTGGAGTTTAGCCCTGACTTTCACTGGACAGATTCTCTCTTTCCCTCACCTTCTCTCTTCCGAACACACAAACAATTGGTATTCTTCTTCCAGAGCAGGAAATCTGGATATATGTGCTAGCACTCAGCAAAGAGATTGCAGAACATATCAGTACATACGATGTTGTATGCCACATTTGTGAAACATCCCTACATATTTTGAAACGCATTTCAACGACAGACTGGCTTAGCAACGCCAAAGCAATTTCGTTGATTGTTTTCAGTACCTATTCCCCCAGTACTCGAACAATTTCAAAATCTGACAACCTATTACTGAGAAGTAGATCCTTTCTGATAAGAAGATCTAAGACTTTGAATTTCAAATATTTTATATGTTACTAAAATTGAAAGTATTGAGAATTAAAAGTTCCAATTAATTCAATGCCCAGTTTAAGGTTTCACATTTTGAATTTTTCCACCCTGAACCAGAAATGTGATGAAATCAGTTTCTTAAAAGAAAATAAGAAATAGTTAAGTAGCAGAACTTCAGTTTTAGACATAGTTCCAAATATCACAACAATCTGCAACACTACTGTAGTTTGGTAAATGTAATCTATTGATAAACTTCTCTCATGAAGTTGCCTGTCTGAAAAATAGTCATGGAGTGATTCATTAAAAAACATATCAATGAATAATTTAAAAGAGATTCTAATGTAAAAACTAAGTACTGACCATATTGCCTCTTTCTACTAGAAATTCTGAAGAAGCTGCCAGAAATCAAATACTCTTTTAAGTGTGAGCTCTATTACAAGGAAAAGTCATCAGGAACAATCATTTTTAATTTTACTCCAGTTACGTATCAACACAGCATTTTTATTATAAAGCCTCAAACTTAGAGACTTTAACATTTCATTCTAAAGGCTTACCAGGAGTTTGAGATTTTTAGGTTCAATTTCAAAGACCAGCATCAGCTTTTAAAGCTTTTTAAAGCATCATGCAGCATAAAGCTGCATGATTTAGCTGGGTAAGTGAAGGTCCCAGTACAAACCCACGTTAGCTTCTGTGGAATCCTGAAAGCAATGGCCTCCAGCAATCAACTCCCAGTTTGACTTTCAAATTCTCCAGGTATCTAAACTTGTAGTCTCCCCACATCCCCAGCACTGTTTTTTCCTCTTCTGGGGAAACTGAACAGTCCCATGACCATTTCTTGGGATGCACATAAACAGGCGTTGGGAGACCACTGAAGCACAGGACTTCTTCAGTCCAGAGAGATGCCCTTAGCAAAACATTGCAGGATATATTTTTGCTCTTGGGGTCTTTTGAATTTGCCTTGCCATAATGACACAGCAGCAATAGCTGTAATAGAAAGTGCCTTCCCTGGCCCCCTTCATCCCTCGCTGGACACACTTCTGCAGCAGATAGTGGATGGGGGATGAATCATCTCCACATGAACCTGGTGCTATTTCACTTCCTAGACTGAAGCTCAAACCACCGAGCTGATACACCAAAGGGGATTCCACTAAGTTCACTTTTAGGCAATTTATGAAAAAGAGTGCACACCGGCCACTTCTTTAAAAGACAGACTAAAGGTACCCGTCTTCAGCAGATGGCACAGAAATATGCACTCCAAGTGCGCAGAGGTGAGCTCCTGTGGCTCTGATTTAAGGACTATGAGTTAATTTTCATTCTTGCTCTCTCTCAGCTCATTCAAAGTAGGTGCCCATAGACCAGTCTGCAGTCTTGCTATCTTAAAATGCTCTTCAGACGTGCCTAACCTTATTCTGCAGCATCTCTTTCACCAAGATTTAAGTTCGTGCAGCAACTGGCTGTGGTGGGTTGACCCTGGCTGGGCGCCAGGTGCCCACCAAAGCCGCTCTATCACTCCCCCTCCTCAGCTGGACA
>JANXJC010000021.1:20217545-20236083 GCA_027564655.1 Leptodon cayanensis | reverse complement strand
GCTACTGATGCAGAGCACAGCACTACGAAGACTGCCATGGGGAGAATTAAGTCTGTCTCAGCCAGACCCAATACACTGGCTTATATGTCTGTGTCCTAAATCTGGGTTCTGGATTCTGTGCTTGTACAACCAATGTAAAAAAGTTAAGCGTTGTAACACTTAAATTCAAGGTAACCTGGATTTTTACTTTACCTCATTTTGCGGCCAGTTGCTGATCCATGTCATTATTTACATTCTAATATAAAATTCTTAATTCAAAGTACAAAAAAAACCCAACATCGTAGTTCAAAAGAAAATAGCTTATCTACATTTAGATCTAATGTCGATGTATTTTTTCAAAACGTATCCAGGAATCTGGCAATACTATTTCTAATCCCAAATCCACCAAAATATTTAGGTTCTTAACTGTTTGGACACCTCACTTAAACCAAAATAAGTGGCACTCAGTGATATACATATGTTCACTGAACAGGCCTATATGATGATTAAGTTTCTTTACTTCACATGAATACTCAATATTTGTCATATGCAGGGATTGCTGCACATCTCATTACAGCAGAGTCGTATACACAGACTATTTCTGACCTTTGAACACTCACGACTCATTCATAGCAACTTGTTACGTTCATGAAATTCTTAGCATGCCTATACACAGCTCATATATACTCATTAGGTATGCAAGTCCACACTCACAGCACACACTTTACAACCATTGCACTCTGGTGATACAGAGCACTTTGGATATAATAACATTTGTGCAGAATCTATTTATTAAGTTTTGGCTCGGAAGCCTTACTACAGGGAAAAGCAAAGTCATGCCAGGATGTGGTTGGTTTGATAAATAATGGAAGGGGATTTCGTAATACAGAACCCTATTATGCCTTCAGCATAAAATGCAAGGGAGGAGGAAAGCTAATAACAAAGCGGCATAAATTTCTCCTAACGGAGAGACAGGCAGATTCTTCCCTCAAGGGGAACAAGATTAGGGTTTGTACAAAATGAGGCAGGACTAACAGCTATCAGTTAGTCCAGGTGTATCAGTCGGTGGAAAACTTGGCACAGCCTGCCTTCACTTCTCACTCCACAAGCCGGTGGAAGTAACAGGCAGAAGGGGTAGCAGGGGACCGTGCAGCCGGCCGAGCTCCCCCACACCAGAAACGCTCTAACCAGGCTGCTTGACAGTCCCCTGGCCAGCTCCGCGCTGCTAACAAGCGACGACATAGCACACAACTTGTCATGATTTCATTTAAAAAACAAATCAATAAATGAAATTACATTATTCTTTGTGGGGACTGAAAACCCTTCCAAGTTGTCGCTGTTTCCAGAACACCGTGCTGCTAGGCAAAGAGTTCTAGAAAATACAGGAATTTGTGATGGAAATTAAACACATTTAAGATTTTTTAAAAACCATACTTCGTTCTGTCTGTACTTCTGTTTTCTTAACCTCCACACTAAGCCACTGTATATGTTGTCAATTCTATCTCTTCAACCATTATCACTGCCATCAACTTCATTTCTGACCAGGGGATGTGGGGGTGAGAAGTTGTTTGAACAATTCAGTGTTATCTGGGTATCCCTTTGCAATCCATCATCCAAAATTTCATACCACTTTCCAGATCACTCAAAGGAATTAAAGCTCTTCAGGACATAATTTCTTTCCCTGCAATTTCTTTCCCTGGCAAAACCAGAAAGAGAAGTTCAATCTGTTTTCACTGAAAATCCCCAAAGTATTAGACTACACAATCATGCTCAGACAGCTGTACATATGGGTGTCTGACTCCATATATCTTAATTTTCTTTTCCTGAAATCAAGAGCAAACATTGCGTGGACACTGTATATAAGCATGTTGAAACTGAGCCTCATCTCAGCTGAAGCAGAGATCTTTTCGTTTTGATGCAATACAATACAATCAACATCTGTGGGAATCGTAAAGCTTTGCATCAGGGCTTACAGGGCACAAACAAAAGAGCGGCCCGAGGGGCAAATAATCAGTTTACGCAGAACTTACTGTACTCGTGTTATCAAGATGGAAAACAGCAGCAGAAATTAGTCTGAAGTGAAATTTCATTTTAGTATTGCTTACTATGTGACCAAAGAGACCATACTGCATTGAGAAGCACTACCTTAGAAGGCTGCTGGTGAATGCCGCCGACACTTCTCATCTCAGCACGTAGAGGGAGGTTAACTTTGCACATGAACTGGGTGGGTATTTTCAGTTTCAGTTTTACAGTTTTTCCTGTCACTAAAGGCAACAAAGTCCTTGAACTGTTACTGCTCTTACAAAATCCCCCAGGAGAATCTAGCAGCGAATAAAAGGACCTAGCGGCTCAAGCACGCTGGAAATAGTCTCCGTACCGTCATTTGAAGCACTGGGACTGCCATCACCTGTGGGGCAGCGGCAGCTCTCGGCGGTGCCACCGCTGCGCCTGTATCCATCACCACCCTCTCCCCGTGAGCCGGGGCCAGCGGTCGGAGCAGCGGTGGAAAACCCAGGCCGCGGCCAGCGGAGCGGCGGCGGGGAACGTGTCGGGAGCGCGTGGGGCGGCGGCGGCGGGTGGTGGGAGTGGGGCAGCGGGGTGAGCCGCGGGTAGGAAGGGCTCTTCAACCCCCATCAGCCAACAGCCAGGAGGTGCGAAGTAATTACAGGCTGGTCCAGCGTTCTGATCTTACAGAAACGCTGCTTAGCAGTTCTTTGGTCAAGGACAAAATGTGGAAAAGCGTCAACCTAGAACAAAAAATATTCCCGTTTTTTCCAAAAAGAAAGCACTTTTCCATCTGAAATGTAGTATTTGACTCTGAAACGACATTTCATTTAATTAATCCCTCTTTTCACATTTAAAACTTAATTTAGGGAGTTTAAAAATGAATCATATCTCAAATGGGAACAATTTTGCATATTTGACCCTCACCTGTGAATCATTTTGGTTCAATAAAAATGGCCCCTTCGGTTAATGACCTAAGCATCCTTTAGTTAATTAACTATTTGTCCAAAATAACTTCCCTGGGTCTAACCACGGTCCCAGCGGATGTCTGCTTCTGTGCTATGAAAAGTTCTAAAGTACTATCCTCTGCCTGTCCTAGTAGCATCACATTATAAAATACAAAATTTTCTACTAAATTTTCAGGACTGTCTAGCAGCCAATTTTTTTTTAACATTACTGTATGATGACACGAAGCATCTATTGCTGCATTAGTCATAAAAGAGCTCAGACATTTGTAATAGATTGAATGTTACTAATCTAGTCTGACATCAGAGGACTGAGGTCTAAAATGTTTTCTCAGAGGAACAAATGTCTGTAATTAACTGTATTGTGTTAAAAGGTCTGAGAGTAGCCATTTTATCTCTATGACCTGTCCAGTGCCTGTCTTGAAAGTGCCCCCCTGTAAAGAGACTTCAACTGCATTTTCTTTATTCAACAGGTAGTACGGAAAGAGATTTTTATCCCACAATAACTACTGTCTGGAGACATTTGCTTGGAATATATTTAATTAAAAAAAAAGCCTTAAGAGAAATAACCCCATTATATTTCAAAAACAATTAATTCAGGCATAATTCTGCTGATACTTTACGGGTATTCCCTGTTACTCTTTGCTTAATATAGAAATTGGACTTCGTTGCATTCAGGAGGTGTCATGGGTGAGCAGGCACTATTCCGAGCAAGAACTGACAAACCACAGGTTGCCAATTCACCATTACAGCATCCTCACTCACCATGCTCTATATTCTCTATTGCTATCACCAAAGTAATGAAGAATCTGAGATGAAAGGTGGTAAAAAATTCAGTATCATTGCTATGAATTCTTCTGTTCCAGCTGCTTGCTCCTCACTTCAAATTAGAATCTTCTGCATAACCACAATATCGTAAGCAATCGCAGCAGAAGTGATTAAGATGTTACACAAAAATGAATGATTACCAAACTGAGGGAATCCTGGCTGCAGTACAGAGGTGAACAGATAAGTAACTCTGATCCTGTATGTAAAATAAAGTAAAATACATGTTCAACAAAATAAACACCAGCTGTGACACAAATTAGTATTCCTCCCTTGACTTTCCTGGAGCTGTGCTGATTTACGTCAGGGGAGGATCTGCTCCATGGTTTAGCCTTGTCACGTATCATCAGTAATTTCTTTACAAATTATTAATTGTGCTTAGGAATTCTTTTCTACATTGTTATAATGGTCTCTTCATTGCAGCATCAGCAACACTCTTCAACATACATGCAGCCTCGTCCCCGATGCCTTCAATTTCAGCCGTATACTATAGCGACTCTCACACAAGACAGTTCTTGAAAAATTACACACTTCTAAAACAGAAATTATTTAGAGCTCTACCAGTTATTCACCAAGGACCTGACATATTTGCTTTAAATAACTGTTCTTCCTCTTCTAAAGAGTTTTGTTGTTTATCATATTTACCAAGCAAGACATTTTCCAAATTCTTAGACTCCAGCCATAGCTCTTTTACCTTCCTGTGTCTACTGTTTAATGCTTCCATATAATGAGGCTAGGCGTAAGTGTTTTCTCACAGGCAATTCTCCGAACAGCAAACAAGAGCTTTTCAGCTCTTTCAAATGGCTAGCAGGCTTCAGTTTGCTAGCAAAAAATGACTGCACACCTCATTTACCACAAGCATTGAGCTTATGTCTTTGTTTTTTTTCTCTCCAGATCGACTGGAGAAACAGCAAGCCAGGCAAAGACAGAGGACGCAAACAAGTGCGTGTACGCATGTAGTCTTCTGTAGTGCAAAAGCAATTACACTGCATACTAGCATCACTCATGTTTATGAGTTAATGAAGTTAATTTATGAAGTTAATTCTCCACAATCCAGCAAACATGAAGGCTTCCACTCTAAACTTTTAGACAAATTTCTTACAGCAAAGTCCAAAATCTCAACATTAAGTCAATACCCCCCAGGAAGTGCCCATTCTTTATTTTAAAACAGAGATGTTCAAACAATGCACTCCCCAAAAAAGAAAACTGCTAGGTGAAAAGAAAATGACTGAAGTCAAAATCTGTGGCAGTTCACATGGTCCTTTTTGCCAACAGGAACTGACAGTAGGTGGGTATTTCTTATATACTTACAGCATCATGACTAGTAACGTTACTTGAACGCAGACATCAACTGAGTCATCCAGTCCAATTCTCTGCTATGTCAGGCACTCACGTTGTATAAACCAGTTCATACAGCCTCCTTGTATGCTTTTTTCCCCCCACTAAGAACCCCTAGATAGTCTTTTGCTTTATATAACACTTGAGTATCAAATGCATGACAGTTGGTGCATTAATAAGTGCCTACTGATATTTGTGATGCTGCCATACTTGTGTAGCACTACATCACACCAATAGAGAGGCTACAAGGTAATAAACCAAAAGGATGTAGTTAAATCTTTAAGACCAGTATCACCCTGTTTAATTCATATGTTCAATATTCTAATTTGCTAAGTAGCTACTTGCGTACATGACCTTCTCAGGAGATCACATTGCTAAAATTAGTTTAACAGTGTATGCTAATGATACACACAGCTACCTTGCCAGTTGTATACATAATTGCCATAAATGGCACAAAACAAACAGTTGTGGTCACCTACCAGCTAGAATTGCTCCATGTAGATTTTTGAAAACATGCTTCCTTTCCTGCACACCTTAGACCAAATTGGTGCCAGAATCATACAAGTGAAGGAAACTTCCCTCCTCCCCCTTATGAATCTCTACATGAGAAGTATGTAACAGGATGAGAAGGCATACAAAAGAGTGTCACTATAGTTATATTGGACTCAATTTCAATAGATTTAATGAAAAAAGTATGAGACAGGGCTTGGATTGTTTTTCCCCTGCTTTACAACACACTGATGTACGCTGAGCTTTATTGCTTCTGAAAGCATCCTTGCAGCCATTCAATGAGATTTAAAAATCTTCCAGTGACGCAATCCTTATGGCACGTTACATGTTACTGAAGTCTCTCATGCATACTTGGGCCTAGCTTGAGCAATGTTAAATATGTCTCAGAAATGTTACTATGCTGATGGCAGTATTATTCACATTACAACTGTACCAAGAAACCCTCCCTGAGGCTGAAGCCACACTGAGCTAGACACTGTCTGTGCTGACAGCCAGAATTGGTGCCCGGCCCTAGGAGCATACCATACTCATTGACCGTGCAGATGAAATGGAAGAGAAAAATGAAGTTACAAAGACTCGCTCAATGTTCATAGCCAAGCCAGGACTAGAAATCACATCTTTTGAATCATGGGCCAGTACCCTTTACAAAACCTGGTCCTTCAGCCTGCACGTGCACCGAGCAATGAGGCCCAACACAGACTCTGTAAAGCTACCTGAAATCCCGTCTCAGAGATTTCTCCAGTGCCTGAGGACTCACAGAACCATAGCCTTTGCACTGCATCCGCCGCTTTCAACCCTTGCTAGTGACAGGTTCTCCAGATGGGAAAAAAATGAAGGTGCAACTCATTTTGTAGTTCCTCTGTGAACAGAAGTATGGAGGCTGCCAAATTCTCCCTCCTCCCACTTGCGGGCAATCTTGCTTCAGAGACGAAATGGGAAGGGGAGGAAACTGAAGGTCTACTCTTGCTTTTTTAAAAAACTAAGACCTGAGGAAGTTAAACCACTTCCAATGGGATAAAACCATTCACTCAATTGTATCGTGACATTTTTTCCACATTTCTGTTTCTAAGGGCAACAAAATCCCATGATGGAAAAGAGGAATGGGTACCCTCATCCTGTCCATCCCACTGGACACAGGGATTGACTGAAACAAATGCAAAGTAAATTGCCTGGCTAACATCAGAGAAAGCTGAATCCCACAACAAACTAGCATTAAATCTGCTTCCTCACTGCCTAAACCCCAGAACCTCCTCGAAAGAAATAATGAAAAGCATTTAAAGCCATGCTGAATTACAGCTTATTTAGTAGCCTACTGTGCAAGGGACTACCACATGAATAAATATGATGAACCCTACCCTGAAAATATTTTTTTTCCTCTTTTCAGAATGGATTAAGGTAAATGAGGCTATTTTAACTCATTCAGAATGAAAATGGCCTGTCTCAACAATTCCTTCAGTAATATCTTCCTTTTCTCTCTTACCTTCACCTGTAGCATAGCTTCCCTCCTACTCGTGCATGTTTGCAAGGGAAATTAGGCATGTTACTGTGGTTAGCAAATGACACAACGCTACAATTCTATCACCTCTGTTTCAACCCATGCTTTGAGGAATTGCTAGTTTCTCCACCACTGAGCACACCGCTCATATCATGTGTAGCATGTACATTTCAATGCTACCACCTCAAACTCAGAGTATTTACTGTGCTTTTATTTCCCATTTCAAATGTGTCTTCAACCCCCTACTCATTTGTTTCTCACCATCTGAATAGGCAAACACACCACAGTTCATCTGGATCATCACTTAAGTCTTCAATTCACCAACTAGATCCTCCCACTGACTGACAGGCTTAAACCTCGATAAACACCACTGGTTTTATAGTTTCTAAAACAATCTAATATCAAAGGGAGCTGTTACATGAAAAAAGTGTACTTCCTATAAATAATAAACAAGGTTATTCAAAGGTATGTAACTACAAACTCACACCTGGAAGAGGCAGAAAATTAATTTCTGATATATGCTAGTTGACCTAAGCTGCAGGACGACAATTTACACTTGTACAAGACTGGACATTCACCCATTATTTCTGTTGCTTCCACCGTCTGACAGTTTCGTCCGCAGCCTGTGCTGCTGGTCTCCATGGCAGCCTCGCATCCCGCCGGGGGCCTGCCCAAAACACCCGCCAAGTGGGGACACAAAGAAAGTACGGCGGGTGGAGGAATAAAAATAACAGTTACAGGGTTTTTGAAGTCAAAAGGGTTGCACTTCGATATTTAATTAGAAAAGGCATGTTAATTAGAGATTATTGAAAGAGAAGTAGGTCAGAAGACAAAGATATAAGTGATAATTAATGTACCACTAAAATAAATGCTAAAAGCCAAAACCAAAACAACCGCCCAAACAGTAATTCTCTCGATAATGAGTAAATAGTGAATCATGCATACTTTTTATGCCTTTTGCCTTATGTTCTCCTCACATACAAGCAATTGCATCTTTCAAAGCCAGTAGAGAAGATATTTCAGCACGGGTACCCAGAGGGCAAGGGAGAAGGGAGGATCTCCGGGGGGCTTTTTTCCAGGGACTCCTTCCTTAATTCTAGCCACTATCAGATTCCCCTGAATATAATTCAATCAGTCATACAGAGGGACCAAAAAATTTTGCAAAAATGTCACATTAAGATTCTGCCAGTGAATAAAATTATTTAAAATTCAATGTTTCAGCTAGCAGTACAGAAGCAACGCAGGGGTCAGAAGGGGCTAGTAGCACAGGAGCGAAAACTCCGTCTGCCCCACTGAAAACTGCCAGACTCAGAGCATCACGAGTTTGAGGATTTGTTTAGGCTAGGAGAGTGCTAGTATGTGCAACTAAAACACTTACAAATAGCATATATCCTCCCTGAACAGGGAATATTGCAATACACGCCAGGCCTGTAAATCTCTCGGTGGCATTTCTAGTCCAAATCGGAGCAAGGCAATCCATCCCTCATTACAGCACCACCTGAACACTCTCACTGTTTGTGCTTAATAATAACGAGCTTTTCCCAAGGCTTGGTCACTAAAACCCAAGTACCATTCTCCGGAACTTCCTGTTGCAATAAAATCCCGTGGAAGATGTGAAAATAAATGTCTGACAAAATAGCCATGTAATAAGAGGCCATCTTAAATCCTGACTAGTCAACAGAAAGAGACCTATTTATTACCATATACAATGGATCAAGGCCTAAAACAATGCCTTATAGGGCTATTTCTGTCAGACATACTTATTTTTAAATCTTCCACGAGAATAAACTACAACAGGAAAATTCAAATTCTGTATTTCATATATCAGGTAATTGAGGAGTATCATATTCAACCAACAAAATCCTTGAGAATCACTGAAAACTTGTCACTAACCGCAAGCTTTTGAGATAATAAAACTGGGTAGAGCAATTACTGTTACCACTACCAGGAGATAAAGCAGAAATTTCAGAGAGGATTAATAACAAGACCAAAACATAAGCATGTTATCAGAATGTTTCAGGAGGTGAATTTCTGTCCACTATCTATTATTTCTATTAATAAACAAAACCAGAGAGAAAAATACACTGTTGGAAAAATGATCCTGAACATCTAGCTACTTTTAAAATGTGAAGAAAAATAGCACTGCATTGCTTCTACACGAACACTAATTAATTTTCTGCAGCAAATCTCAGTGGATCTACAGGATCCAGGAGCAATTTGAACCTTGCAAGCTGAGGCGGATTGTAAGCCCTTGTCAAACCCTTTTCTTCCATGAGAAGGAAAGCAGGTGGCTGTATATCCTACAGTCTCACAGGCCAGCACATCTACCCACAGGTGAGATCCAATGCAGTCCCAAGGACCATGAGTCCTTGAGGCATTGTCTTCCTTCCAAGGCGCTCATTAGAAAATGCTAATCTTTTTTACGGCTAGGTGGCAAAGTAAAACTGGAACCATTGCTGTGCTGCTTTCATCAGATTTACTAGTAATTTTTGCACTCCCTTTTTTCCTATTTTATTTTTAGCTGTTTTGAATTGCCCATGATTAAATCAGTAAAAAAGACTTGCCTAAGTGAGTTAACAAGAAAAAAAAAAACAAAAACACCACACACAAAAAAATAATGACAAAACCCTCACCAGGGATGAAAGTGTGCAGAACTTCTTACTCCCACTGGTAACTCACGGAGCACAGTAGTGATTAGCCATTAATTATCCATTGGTAACAGAATTTTTTTTATCATCTTAAATAGGCTGGGTGCTTAAACTTGGGAAAAGTCATCTTTTGGGAACAGCACCTTATTGACAGAAAGTTTGGGTTCGGTTTTCTTTGAAGACTGAACTTGTAACTGTTAAACTATTGAATTAAGGCCACCATTTTCTGTTCACAAAATATGAGAAAACAGATATTTTTTTTTTTTATTTCAGAATTTGAAATTGTCTAGCACCTCTTTTATCTAAAGGTCCCCCTTGAATATTTGATTGCATAGGACTTAGGCCTGGTTGGAGTGTAAACCAAACAATAGTAATGTTTCTGCACCTCAGCTAGAAAAGAAGAAATTCCACAGTGAAGTCTCTAGCATAAAAGTGAGTATAAAGCAAATTTTAAAATCACCCCTAACAGATCTGAATGTACAAGCTAAAAAAGTATTTTCTGTGAGCTTTTCTGACACTGAAATATTCAATAAACCTGGAACGCCAGCAGACAAGAATTTTGTTGAAACCAATTGATTTTGATGTCAAATGTTTGAACAAAACACTGTGCATTGTATGTGGGTTTTTTCCTGCTTGCATTTGCACCATAAAAAGTTCAAGTCTCCTGGGCAATTTTTATACTGTATATTGAATCCCTAGAAAACTGGGGCTTGAACTCAAATCTCTCTCTCATTCAAATGGGAAAAAAATTATAAAAGCCCAAGCCTTACATTTAAATCTCCTAGCCTTCCTTTAGCTAAGATCACCTCCTAAGTCTTAACAGGAGGAAAACCACTTCAGGCTAAGTGTGTGTAGAAAGCTGCTCCTAACTCCTCCTCGAGCTGCTCCTCCGCTCCTCTCTGTCACATGCTTGTGGCGCATGAGCTCTCTGATAACCCTTCTTCAACTGCATCGCTAATCTAATAAAAGATACTTCCCAACAGCCTTCCTTCCCCTCTTTATAACAAAACACGAGGTCCTTGTGACATTCTCAATAGCCTTGCTCACGTCCTGAAAAATTCTGAAAATTCATGTTCTATGGCTGGAACAAAACCTGAATGCAAACTGCTGCAGTTGAATTTGAAGACCTTTCCCTTTTCGTTTCCTAATGAAGCCCATTTCCTGGGCTTCCATTTCTGCTTTTTCCTGCCTGCAGAAAGAGCACAGTACTTCCCACATCTGTAGGGAAGCTTAATCAACTAAGCTCAAGTAATTCACGTCTTTAAAGCATCTCAAGATTATTATACAACAAGCAGTAGAGTGCTGCATCAGTAGGTTAAGTTATTTGAATTCAATTTACCTGAGACCAACTAAAAGGAGATCAAGAATTCCAACAGAAACTGTGTGAAAGTATTAAATAAACAAGCCTGCATTTAAATACTAAAAACCATCACAGTTAGAGTCATTACAGCCTGAGGTAACTGATACACAATCAGTATTTCACCTGAACATATATTCTGTGGTAGAATTACTGAAATTACAATACCCAATATTATTCTTTAGAGAGAAGTTAAATTCTAGGGAAAGCTCTCTTTTACATAAGCACTGTTTTGCCTATAATGTCAGCACAAACACGCTGCTCAAATACATAACCAATTATTTTAATCAGATGCTCAGACAAAACCCCCACAGCCATATACATTATGTCCAGTAACGGCACTGATAAGTGCTCATCACAAAACGTTAATTGCATTGCACTAAAAATACTCAAACAGCCTATATGATTTCAAATATTGTGTGCCATTTCTCTCTAATTGGTCCAAAGAAATATTTTCGTTTACCTTTCACTTCTATGTGAAGTTCAAAATTGTTCCGGAACTTGATGAAGACAAACACTTTGATGTTTCTTTGCGTTAGGAAAATCTTTACCCAATAAATTACAATTATGTAAATATTAGCCCCCCTGGGGTATAAGTGCCTCTTTGAGGCATAAGATGATTAGAGCAGAAAAATTATTAGATTTGTCCATGACCATGCTATACTTTCCTTCCTCAGGAAATTCTGTTATCAAAGAGTTTAATCCTATTCCCACTGAAGCAAGTAAATTTGGCCACCGAGTTAAATGGAAAGAGAATTCATTTCATCCATTCAGGCAGTACCCTAAAAGCCCAGATGATAGTAACATCCCTGGTACGAATATTTAGTTACCGTTTTTAGCACTATCCTTTCACGATTGTGAATGCTTTTACTATTAACATTCCCTTTCCACTGACACGAAATCTCAAGCTTTTCTGAAAAACTGCAAAATGTTACTAAACCCAGGTAACAGCTGGACAGCAAGCATGCATGCCCATAATCACACATTGTGGTTAGCGTAGTGGGATTGCCTGGTGACGGGGCAGCACACAATTACATTGCTTTTGACATTAATGCTTAGTGGATGATGGCTTGATCTGATGTTTGCAAGGCCACAACAATGATTACAGGATTTGTGCGAGACAGGCAACGGCAGCTGTCTAAGAAGAACGCATAGGAAGAAAAGTGTGTTGATTTTTGTAACCCTGGTTACATCACCAAGTCCGTCCTTTCCCCCTCGCAAAAGGCATAGTTTGTCCTCTGCTCCTGGAGGCTTTATATTAGGCTTAGGAATCTGTTTGAGATAGTAAGTAACAAGCAGTTTCCTCACTTCCATCCTTCGCTCGTAGGATTATAAAAGGCTCCAACCGAGCTTAACCTCCTTTCCCTAGGAGCAGACCAGCTGGTTTGTGGTTTGGTGTAGCTGTTTCCTTATGGGTTTTCTCATCATCGAAGACCATGAGACAGACTGAATTCCCAAGGAATGCCTCTTAACAGCAAGCAATACAGTAATGGCACAGTGGATTTGAGCCTGTCTGTAGACGTACAAGGTTTCAATAAGGAAAGGATGAAACAAACATTATCTGAAGATGAAGGCTTTATCCTTAAAGACTGAGGCCGAAAAGAGTACAGTCTCCTGAATAATTTACACATGCATGTTCTGAAACACATTTAGGAGAATGAATTAGTGTAGAGATTAGTGCAGAATTTTTAGGAACACTTTTTCTTTTATACATAGAATAAAATGAAAAGTGAATGGTGTTACATGTTCATGTGATAATACAAAGCATATTCCTGCTTCACCAAAGGGTTATGGTACCTTAGGTGTCTAGTACAGAAATAGGACAACATGCCAGATTCCAAATGCGTTGTGAAGCTTTGCAAGTTTGAACCATTTTCCACAAGGGAGATTATGATTCCCTAGGTTTGAAGTTTTGTCACATGCTTTCAGTCCATAACACCTGCTCAACGTATTTGTCATACGTACATGCTTGCATGAAACTAACTTCTTTCTTTAGAAGCACAGCAATAATTACCAAGAACATTGGGCAGTGTCTGTGTATTTTTAAACACCTGACTCTGCAGGTGGTTTACGAGTAGAAAGTTAATATGTGGTAGCAGATTCTGAGCTTCAGGAAACTTCTGGGTAGGGCTCATAGAAGTGGTCATCAGATGCTTTACCTGCTTTATTGTCTAAAAATAAATTGTGCCAAATGTGCTTGATGACCCATATGAATCCATGAGGTAGTGGGTCTATATTGAAGGTGAAGAGGGCCAAAACTTACACCTTGAAGTGAGGAATCTGCTCCAGGTTCTGATATGACACTGGCTCCCCTCTGCTGAAGGGTCTATAGAACGATAACAAGAAGTTAAAGGAGCAGTGAACTGGATACTGTGGCTCAGCAGCTTCTTGCTGAGATATTTTATTACTGTAATTCACGTTAGGGCCCAAGATCACTCACGCTTCTGTGTTGGAGCATCAAGGTCAGCAGTGCCCCTGATACTCCTGGATTGATACCAACCTGAATGGACTAGAAAAGTCACGGAGTGTTATGGCGGTATCTGATGTTCGTACCATCAGGTGGGGACTCTTGCCAGCCTATCTGTGCAGCAAAAGTTTCACTTATTTCTGTTACACCAACATTATGCTACACACACACTTACATGTATGTGTGTGACCTTATTATATTACAGAGATTAAAGTTGTTTTCCCCCCTTTAATGTTATATTCTTATTTTATACAGAATTGGTACTTACGAAGGTAACTTTAGAGAGTTCATCATTACTCAGATGAAGAGATTAAGCCAGTGGTGTCTGCTGAATTTAAAACCGACTCCTGGGCACCTGAACCTAGAATTTAACATTTCTGGAAGTATTATCTAAGTATCAGCAGAAAGTTACAAATGTTGCCGCAGTTTTCTGGGGGAAAATCCCTTGCAGCAGAGAGGGATACCTGAACTCCCAAGTGCTGCAGAAGAAGAAAAGCACTGATGAGAACTCTGGGAACCAGGATATTCCCCTGCTGCCAGTGACCGGCGGCTCTGGCTCTGTCCCAGCCACAAGCCTACTGAAGCACCTATTGTAACAAATCCATGCACTTGAGTACAAAGGAGATTAAGTTATCTTTCTAGTCTACTGCATATGACTCAGCCACTCAGCTTTTTTTTTTTTTTTAAAAAAAAGGTTTTTGTAGAGAAAGACCACAAAAGCTCTGCCAATCATGTTTACTTCATCTTACCCCATAGCCTCCTTCACACAAGAGAAGCTGCAAAACATTCTTTCCAGTGTGTTTGCCTGAAGTTCCATAAACTCTATGCTATTTTGAAAGTCTAAAAGCATATAATGAGAGTGTCTTTTGAAAGCATCGTTAAAGAGCTCAAATACATTTTTGCAGTGGCCTGTGAGCACCTTCATTTAATAGGTAATTTTAGGATGACAAATACACAAAAAAATTTTCTCTTGACAGCCTTCCTCAGGTACCTCACCTCTACGCTGCTGACAGCCCTTTGACTGCAAAGTAAAGCACTATCCAACATAACGCTTCTAATCTGACCTTGAGAAATATGTCTGTTGTCCTGGTTTCAGCTGGGAGAGAGTTAATTTTCTTCCTAGTAGCTGGTACGCTACCACGACACTGTCCATTCTTAGAAATGGAATTATCCTCCTTTATAGAGATGACTGTAGGTACATTCAGATATTTGTACACCATTCAAATAGAGAATCCGTCCAATCTTTACTTATTATTTCGTGATAGAGTTGACTAAGATTAAAGCTACAGACTTTGGCCCAATCAGCCTACCATAGCGGATGTTTCAGAGATATACATTGCATGTGATAAAATAAATTCCACACCGCTATTACTGCTGCTAATAAGCTGCTTCTTAACCCCCTTCTTACCATGCTTACTGAGAGTAGTATATTATTCTGTAAACAATTTCACCTAATTTCAATGTGACCACTGTAGGGTAAGGCACAATTCAAAAGGGTTAGGAAAAGGAAAATCAGGACCTGCTAGTTATTTTATGCTCTTTGTTAGCATCTCAAAGAGAAACAAAACAAAATTTTAAAAAGCAGCTTTAGCAAAATAAAATATTTGAAAGCATGCTCTCAGTTTTCCCAAATCTTCAGCTTGATGGGGATCTGCCAGTGCTTCACACAGTATCTACTCACGCATGGCCTCTATTAACAAACTGCTATTAATTTAAATTTTCTCAGCAATAGTAGCACATGTTTTAATTACTTTGGAGACTCTAACCAATCTGAATGCTATCTGATCTTAATCAACACTTCTCACCCTTTTTCAAAGACTTGATATTGCACCAACACACAAAATTGCAAATATTGTAGCAGCTGATTCCACTGTTACAAAGGAAAAAAAAAAAACAAACCCACAAACATTTAACCAGAACATATTTCTAATTTTTGGTCTTCATCAGATCAACATAAAAAAAAAAAGTTAGTACAAAAATAAAATAAAATAAAAAAAAAATAAAAATCAAAGGTCTCTTTTATGGCTATTCATCATTCTTGAGAAGTTACCTTCTCACTTATCACTTATAAGGTTTGGGACCTACTTTCCAAAGGTCAAGGTAGTTTCTCTGTAACTTTTCTTTCAGCAGTGCAGTGTTTCTTCTGCTGGTGATTTTCAGCTAAAGCAAAATTTCAAAATTACAAAAATGAGAACAGATGGTTTGGACCCCATTCTCCCTCTTTACAGACAGCAGGAGAAGTTAGACTTACAGAGGATTTTTCTCTATGCTCATATACCTGGTAGGTTTCTTCAAGTAAACAGATATTATGCAATCTTTGTTACTATAATTATCACATACAGAAAACTGAAAAGACAACAGATGAGGGTAGGGTAATGGAAAAAATAATACAAGATCTTGCTGTGAGCAGACTAAACTAGATTCCCCAGTGTAGGCAGGTAGCTAAAAACATGATAAATTACTACTGTGTGATATATGTTTCTTAAAATTGGAAGAGAATGGACCCAAAACAGCACTAAGAGGGCTGTTGCGGTGCATGAGTTGGAAAGAGAAATAACTACATTAGAAACATTCCAGATCCCTTTCAGCAGTGGAAATTAATGGAACATTGTCAATTAGCCTGAAACACTTAGCATAATGTATTTGGAATTTGCATGATGGATGGTTTATGTAACTCCATAACAAAGGGCAGCACAAGAAAATTGGTTTCTTCAACTTGTGTAACTATGTTCCTCACAAAGGTAAAACCAAGAAAAAATTAAATCCATATAACAACATTTCCCAGGGATAAAGTTGGGCATTTCTTCCTGCATTTAGGCTTTCAAACATTGTCCAGAAGTAAAGCCCTTGCTAAAAGGAACAATCTGAGCCTATGTGCAGCATGCATGCCCAGCAGTTTCACAGCAGTCAACAAGACTCCTCACAAGCTTAACTTAAACCTGGGTGGAAAACTCTGAGAAATGGGTTCTAGATTTTGGATCTCTGTAAGCATGTACCCTGCTATCACACCTGTGCTGATCCATTCAGCTCCGCCACCCTTTGGGCCCTGCACTGCAACGCGCTCCAAACACACAGCTTATTTCAAGAAGACATTTCACATATGAGATGGACACACGCTGGAGTGCCTGAATGAACTGGGGCCAGGCAGCAGAAATGTTTTCAAATCATTACCGTACTGTTCTCTCCAGGTAACGCCATCAGATCAGAAACAGATCAGTAATAAGGCAATCCAGCAAGTTGCACTGAAATTGTAGCCACTCGGCAAAGTGCCAGTATCTGTCTCAAGAGTCAGTTCTTGGTAGACAAGTAAAGGAGAAAACTCCCTTTGATAAAAAAACATTTTTCTTCCTATAAAACCGCAATAAGAGCGCACATGGTAGTGATTTTCCAGGACTAAAGATTGGTTTGTGCGATGAGAAAAATGACTTGCAAGTTTATGAACAACATCTTGTGACTCAAATACAAACATCTCAAATAGCAGAGGGGTTATTTTTGATTTGAGACACAGGGAGCTTTAAAGAAATCCCAAGTCATTGTACCATCTTTAGACTAATTTAATATCAGCGTATTCCCCTGATGCAAATTCAGCCATCTGTCAAACTTCTTATGGAGCAATAAGTCAAATACATAATACATTTTAAAAGTATAAAATATTCAGCAACAGGCAAGATCTCCCCCTGGTTGCTCATTAATAAGTCACATACTGGTACAGTTATATAGTTGTAACTGCATGTTTTGCCTTCATTTCTTCATAATTTACTTTAGCAAAAGATGGAATTAAAACAAAATTACGTTCTTGCACTTACACCTTCTTTCAATTAAAAAAAGGTCATCTTCTCTGACCTGAACTTTATGAAAAGCCCTGACAAAGCCTTTGTCAGATAAAACTTCTCATTGAACATGAATTCTTTCATATTTGTCACCAGTATAGGTCCTCCCTTCTTAATGAAATTAGTGTTATTAAGGATAAAATGAATGCTGCGCAGTTTCTTCAGTGTAGACCTCCCCCATCAAAAACAACCCATGGCCCAGAAAATATTAGAAAACCTTGTGGGACCCACAGATGGTACTTCTGTGGCAGTCAGAAGATGTTGGCGTGTGGCAACAACCACATTCTGTGGCACGTTTAAGATCACCGTCCTCCCATTACAAAAGCCAAACAAAAACCATGACATCATCAGATGCCGTTGCACATATCAGAACTGCATGCCCAGTTTGTCACTTTTAATCGTACAATTAAATCATAATCAGGTTACATGGAGCAAGACACACCATCCTCTAGGGTCCTGACTGTTCCCTTAGAGAAGAAGTTGCAGCTAGGTGTTATACAGTCATTCTGGAGTTTACAGGACACTTGTTAGCACTACCTTCTCCCTGCTTTCCCCACAACAAGGATATTCCTGCAGTGGGTGCAGAACCTTCCCAGAAACTTCTCTCATGCCTGCCCAGCACCGGAGCAGAGACCGCTGTACAGAGAGGCAGGAGGAAGAGGGGATGGAAGCAGTCCAACTAACATCTAAAGGCAAGGGGCAAGACCAAGCTGAGACTGGGACTGAGATACAGCATGGGAAAAATTTCCAAAGGAAGTGAGGAACCTGGCAGAGTTTCAGGTGGAGAGAAGACAGGGTGGTCCAAGGAGAAGGCAGGTCACCTGAGGTAGCACGGGCGTACCTTGACAAGGACCCTGCAGTGGTGTGGAAGGAGGAGCTAGTGGAAAGAAGGTAAATACTGAGATTGGATTTGAAGCTAGATAGGTTTGAAACAGATAAAAAAATAAGTAGAGGATTATTTAGTGATCTGTATATAATTAAAACAAAATCATAGAATGATTAATTAATTAACTAAAGACCATCTAGTTCCACCCCCCTGCCACGGGCAGGGACACCTTCCACTAGACCAGGTTGCTCAAAGCCCCGTCCAGCCTGGCCTTGAACACTGCCAGGGATGGGG
>JANXJC010000021.1:20203887-20217362 GCA_027564655.1 Leptodon cayanensis | reverse complement strand
TGGAAGGCTGCTGTAAGGTCTCCCCGGAGCCTTCTCTGCTCCAGGCTGAACAACCCCAACTCTCTCAGCCTGTCTTCATAGGAGAGGTGCTCCAGCCGCCCTGATCATCTTCATGGCCCTCCTCTGGATCTGCTCGAGCAAGTCCATGTCCTTCTTATGTTGGGAGCCCCAGAGCTGAACACAGTACCTCCAGGTACTCCATCTCACTTCTAAGCAGGGAACTTCAGAATCACAAATTACTCTGGACAGAAGGCCTGCTTCCTAAGATATTTAGATCTACTTAAACTCAGTACCAAGGTTATGGCTGCTGAAAAATTTATTTTTTTAAAATTTCACTCTATAGCAAACATTCATAAAGTGCTCCCTTCAAATGGGCCTGAAGATGACGAAATTACTGTTTTCTTAGCTACAGTTTTGAATTTCATATTTAATAGTGGCATTTATTAAATATTAATTGGAAGATGCATAATTTATACCCATGGTTAGCATACGTGAATAGTTCTGTCACTCACGGCCTCCAGCTCGAGCACTTATCACCATTCATATTTAGTCAAGTGAAGGTTTAATTTTATAATTCTTCATTACACCCAAATTCGCCAACCTATTTGGCATCCCCCTACATTAGTAATCACTACGGTGTCCCTCTGACCACGCCTGGAAGCCACCAAGAGCCCAGGGCAGAGGGAAGCCAGCCTCCTACGTCCTTGGGCTCCCTCCCGTTTACGTCTTTGGAGACTGAGTAGAGCAATAGAAAGACCTGTAGAAATTCATGGCTGAGAGGCGATAAGAACAGTTTCTGTAACTGCATTAACCAGAACCGATTTCATGAATGCCCCTAGTCTATTTCTGTGCTGCGACAGGCTAGGCTGAACCCCCTTTGGCAGTGATTTATATTAATCTATTTGGCACTGCATTGAAATGGACTGTCAATGATCACTCAGACAGTAACCAGAGCTCCAATAAAACAGCAACTAACAGCTGAGTTGAAAGAATAGCTTTGGTTGAGACAGTTTTTTCTTATCAATTTACAGTTACTGAGGTGTAGAAGACAATACGGGGTAAGGATTTTAGAAAGAAATTACCAGTAAGCGAATACGTAAGAACTGACTGGCGTAAAGGCACTTATTGAACTGCAGACATGCATCAGTGAACCTCCACTAGTATTAACTTGAACAAAGCAAGAAAAAGATCCATAGGCTCCCTGGCCGGTGGCTCAGGCTCAAACCTACCTGGCCAACACGATTTGTATAATGCAGGAAATTCCCTGCCCTGCACAGATATCTAAATCCCTTTGAGGATTTGTGCCCTAGGTCCTTCTGCACTTCAATACACTCTTTGTGACATGGAGACTAAAACGATTTCCTTACATTAGCAGGTGATGCAGGACGTTCATATTGGATTAAGCATTGAAGTCACTGTGAATTAAGATTTTCCACTACACATTTCATAGAGTCAGATAACCCTGAACAAATTAAATAGGTATTAAAATCTCATCATCAGTCTTGGATACATATAAGCACATAACCAAAAAACCATTCCCAGACATTTGCTTGTAACTGTTGTCTCCTGCTTATGCAGCTCAAATACCAGAGGGCAACTATCAAATGAACAGATTAAAATTGTATAATTTCCTCATTTAGTCCCTTTCCTTCAACAATAAATAAAACACTAGGAAAAAGCCCAACAGAAGAGTTTCATTTACAATACCCAGCCTTCAACCTGTGATACTGTGGACACACAACAAACTACAAAAAAGGCCTGCCTAATAATAAATTATTTAGTATTAACATTTCAAATATTGCCATCTCCTAATTGTAAGGCAATTATAAAAGGCAATTGAGAATATCTTTGCAAATGTGTTTTAGAATTTGTAAGCAGTTACACTGACATAAGATTGATGCAGCGCCACTAGAATCAATTAGGTTGGACTGGCACAAAGTTGGGGAACAATCACAATATCCATGGGCAAAAGTTAGCAAGAGGGCATGTCCTGTTTAGGAAATATCAAGTATTACCTTAAAACTTTTTCATTCCCATTTTTCAAAACTCTGAAAATACTCTGTGACAAGTGGCAAATGGTCAGCTACAAACACCTCATGCCCAAGAAGCCGAGCAGTTCAATTCCATAACCTGCTTGCTTCAAAATTAACAATCAAAGAAAATTAATCATTTGTTCTTACCTTAAACCTTCATAGAAAAATCCCTGTAACATCCACATCAAATCAATGGCCTAGGGTCGGCAAGATTTCCTGTTGATTTAAGAGTCACTTTCTGCATGTTGAAATTGGACAACCACCAAGAGTATCAATCTTTCTTTCTTCTTTTATTTCTGCCTATAAAAGATTTCCGTGAATATTGGATTGAGACAATAATCTAAGTATATCCATAATTAACCATAAACTAGCTGAAAAATGCAAATGAATACACATGACAAAAATATTTTCTTTAAAAATTTTATATTAATTTTTTTTCCCCTAGAGCTAATTTTGAAAGTGTTTGAAAATATTCACTTAATTTTTATTCAGCCCTCTCTGAAACATGACAAATCTGAACTTCTGGCCCATAGATTTTGGTCTGAGCATTGTGCATCTCTTTCAGGCCAACCTTCACATCCTATCCATCTTCCAAGCAGATAATATCCAATAGAAAAATAGTTTCTATTCCTTAAACTAAAATACAGGTTAAGTCAGCCCCAGTCACAAGGCAACTGCCCATACAGTGCTTTTGGATCCTTGCCCTGAGAGGTTTCCCTACCTAAAGACAAGGAAATATCCTCTCCAACCCCTGGCCCAGTTACTTGTGGTGTTCATCTCTTCCTTCTTATAAGATTGGTGCCACTGCTGAAAAGCACCTCTGCCCTCCAGGCACAACATCTGTCTATACTGGTGTTATCTGTGCCCACGTAATCATGAAGCTGAAGGCTCCTCCTCCCATGGATGGCGCTTACAGTCTCTCTCACACTGATAAGCAGTATTCAAATTAGATCACAGAACAGCCCAAGTGATGCTACAGGACCATGAAAAGAGACAAGTAACCACCTGGCCTGTTTATAACTGAGAGCAGAAGGTGATAGTAAGAGTTCGATACTCTCTTCCCTTCTGTACTGTACATTACCGAGATACAAACAGGAAAACTGAATATTTTGCTGGACAGTCTGTAACAAGCAGAAAAGGGTCCACCACCTCTGACATGCGCTGGTCCCTGCCTTCTACAAATTTTGTAATCTAAGATACAGGATATGTAATAAGCAAATATAATGAGTGACAGAGAGTAAGGACATAGGTATCAGATTTTAGTTTAGATTATCTGTACACAAAATTCCTAAGCAGAATAATCTTAGTGTTGAGTAGTACATTTATTTAGAAATAAAGGCAGTATTATTTTAGTCATGAATAAAAGCAGCTTACTCAGTCTCTGTAACTTCTTCTACAGCAGCCTAAAATGACTAACACGTAGGTAAATTCTAGGAAACAGCAATTGGATAGTTGATATGCAATCTGTCCTAAAAAAGAGTGAAGCCTGTGAACTTTGCGGTCTAATAGACAATGTGAAATACTGTAGGGAGAGGAGAATCTCAAGTTTTATACCAGACTTTTCCACTAATTTATCAATAAGCTAGGCTAATGTCACTTCTTCTAGCTCCATTAGGCCATATACAGCACTGCCATAGTGCAATTTGTATACTGTTTCATGCTGAGTATCGCTGACACTTCAAATCCTGACCCTGCTCCAGTCTTCTGAGCTCCTGCCATAGCTGAGTCACTCAGTAAAGCTTTGCAGTGCTCTCAGGAAAGGGAGAGGAGAACAAGGCAAGTAAGAGGATGCTCAGGGAAATATGTAAGAAAAGTATGTAACATACGGCGATGCACTCTCCCAGCATCCTGTGATGTGTAGCTCAGGCAACTTTTGAGACAGAGAACACCTTTGTATTTAGCCCTCGGTAAGTTCCTCTTCCATTAATTTCTTTGATCTGCTCTTGAAAGCTGTGTAAGCTTTCAGAATTTATGTCATCTTATTGCAAAGGCTTCCACAGCCTGATTACGTTGGCTGAAGAACACAGAAGTAAAAATGAAGATTAAGTTTCTGCTGTGGGCTTATTTTCTCTGAGTGCTCCTTCTACACATTGACCATCTATCAGCCTTACTCTCTCACTTCCTGATTCTGATGTATTTGAAAAAAAAAAAAAAAAAAAAAGCTTTGTTGTTCATCTTTATTCTGTCTGCAAGGTGTCCTTTTTTTTTTTTTTCTTTTTCTTCCCTCTCTTGTGCTTTTACATCTACCCTGCCAGAGTCTATCAGCCATGGCAGGATGTTTTCTTGCTTCTTACACTCCCCTTATTCTGCTCTTTAACAATGCCACGTTCTTTCAGGTTTTGTTTTCCAAAACATTTTGATAAGTATGTTAGCTTTGGTTTTCTCATATGGTGCCCTTGGATAGTCACCCCCCTGCAAGAAATTTACTTTGGTTTAAAAAAAATTCGATATCCTTTTAAATGTTAAGTGTGAGCATTTTAATTACTTTTTTGTTCAGATAAGCCTGTCCCTCCTGCATAGGCTTCCACTACTCCAGACACTTGCCTAACCCTGAAGAAACTGTTCCCCTTGTCCTTGTGGGCTCTCTCCCCCCCACTCCCAGCTGCACATGGGATTTAACCTCTCCATCTCCTTACCTGTGCTAGCTTGCAAGTGGAACCAGGGGCTGGAGATGGCAGAAAAGAGCCAAGTACAGTACGAATCTCTCATTTCAACCCTCAAGTGGCCTGCGATTGTACTGGATATTGCCATTACCCCAGATTAACTACCAGTGTGCAGAATCAGCATAACTTGGTGAAATTGTTAATAAAGTATGTTATTACCTGGCGTACACTGTTCCAGTGGAGCACTTGCTCTGCTAGGTGAAATACTCAATGGGCTGATCTAGGAAGTGCAGCAGATTGTATTTCTTGCTCTCAGTAGTCAATGTCAGCAATGGTTTTGCACTTGCTGACTCCAATTCAGAGAGCGCAATTGCCGTCATTGCTACTTTGAGGAGCAGAACCAAACAGTGGCCGGGGAAATGTCATAATATAAGAGCTGACAACTACAGAACTAGGACCTATTTCCCTTTGCAATGCAAAGAAACATCCAAGCCATGACACCAAGAAATTTGCCCTGTTTGTGCTAATTTCTGTCTGCCTTTTGATTTATTTGGAAGCAAATCTTAATCCTTTTCCAACCACCAAACCTCTCAAGATTTAAATCGAAGGATTGCTAATGAGTTGTAGTCAGCTAAGTATGACACTACTGACATGTCAACCTACCAGCTGTATGGGAAAAAAAGGAGATAAAACATAGGTGTGCAAAAGCAAAGAGTAGTTTGATGCTTATTAGAAACAAACCACACTCTGAACTAAAGCCCGTGCAGTAGCTTAATTAGCAGGGAACACAATGCCAAATGAGGGTAAAATTAATTCCCAGCATTAAATTATCCTAACATAAACATTCAGCAATCCTTCATTTGTTTCAAAACAGTGTTTTTTCCCACCACTTTCATAGAACCAAATTATTACTAAAAATATTGCTATGTATTTGTTAAAAGCTATAAGTAGTATATAGTACTACAGGAAGGATTTGAAGAATACAGGCACTTTCCCACCACTACACCTATGAATTTTAGACAACTTTATCAACACTGTGTGCCGATTCAACTATTCCTAAACAAGAAGCTAACCCAAATTCTTCCTGCTGCTTTGAACCAAGATATTTTCCACACTCGTTTCAAATGTGCTTTCCCTAAACAATCATTACAACTTCAAACTGAGCAAAGGAAGGAAAAGTTCAAACTCTCATTTATTTTGATTTAATGTGCTAGAAAATTTCTCATGATGCTTTGAATTCAAGAGCAGTGATTGGATTAGAAGGGAGTAAATTATCCCAACTAAATGTGACATTTGATAGATACTGAAATGACGTTTGTTAGGTAGTACTATCAGAACAAAAAACACACAAAGGAAAAAATGGGGGAAACTACATTAGAGTCTGTACACACATAAAGTAATTCAAAATGTTCTCCTCCCCATCTGCTTTATTACAGCAATGAATAGCTGAATAGACAGAACTGTGCATTTTTACTTTTAGCCTATTGTATATTTTATTTATTTTGCTGTTTTTTAAAGTTCAGAGCTCGTGAATACCAGTAACAGCAATGCCAATAACAGTTCCTATGTAAGTTTTAGTCCTGTCAAATATGAACAAATTATTATAGTTGGAGGTCCAGACTTCTAAAGCATTATTAAATTATGCTGAGTCTGTGCACCATAGTGCCTTTCCCTCCATCCTTTTACTGGTTTCACAACAGAGTTTTTTTCTATTATCAGTTGATTTACACTATTTTTTCAAACACAAATGCTACCAGCCACCCTCGCTCCCCCTGTAGATACCTCAGTGGCCTAGAAGACATGACTGGGAATCTATGGGGTCCTCTCCTGCCAAGGCTGGCAGCCGCTACTTTTAGTCAGATTTATTTCTCCCCTTTCTGACTTTGTTTTACGGATATGGTCTAGAATAATGCCAATAATGCCAAAATCATTTAAAGCATTTTGAACTCAGAAGAACTTCTTTGGTATTCAAAGAAATTTCACTTTCTAAAATTTGCTTAGACAGCTGTCAAATAAAGTTAAAACAATATGATGGAAGCACAAGTAGATCCTTTGACAGAACCAAAGAGATACTCCAGAGCTTATGCTGTATTGTTTTCTTGAATTCTGCACTAAATACAAATTAAAGTAATGGAAAAGCAAAGACTAGGGGATCCTTCCTGTGCAGCAAAGTGTACTACAGAGACAGAAATAAGGAAACTGATATGGCATAACAGATTAGAATAAAATTGTAATCTTTAATCTGTTAACCCAGTTGCCTTGATGACAAGTCTTCAGGAAAAAAAAAAAAACAACAAACCAAACAAGAAAGTTAAGAAGTCCCATCCCCCCAATAAGTCAAAGACTTTTGAGTCTCCTTTAATTCAGAATATTGTTTGCCTAATTTTTAATTCACCTCTCAAGTAAACAGGCTTGTTTTCGTGATGTGTGCTAACAGCAGTCCCTATTAATGTAGTCTTTTACAACCAAAATACACCTATCTGCTGCCATTCAATATTACTTATTCATTTTACCTCTATGAATAATGAATATAGCTTACCAAATGTTGAAGAACTTTAAAATGCTTTATTACTCTTAAGAGCTTTACAATGCACTTAGGAAAAATCAGAGTTTTCTTTTTTTAAATATAAAAATATGATGCACCTTTAAGTACATATTTCTATTTAACAACGCTAATATTGGTCCTTAATTCTTTCTTCTAGCAACAGAAGCCCATGATTATTTAATTACTAATAACTCACAAAACCAAAGCATGGTTATATGACAATATATACCCATGTTATGCTGAAAAGATAATGGTGCCTCTTACTCACCATAATGGTTTCCATTGGCTGTTCAGTCATATCTGCATGTATTTCATTCATTCATTTATTTATTTATTTTATAGAAAACATCAATACCTAGTGGCATTCCAGACAAAATGCAGGTACAGGAGGGGGAGATTAGATGGATTTTACAAAATAGTTCTAAGGATGATGCAAAGGAAAGAGCAGCCTCTGTTACACATATGCCAAGCTAAGTGACAGCAAGTGGTTTAGTGCAGGGCTACTTGATAGCCTGTTTTTCATTTATTGCTGGGTCTGCAGTGGAAAAATCCCAATGTCATTTTTGGAGCCTAAACTCAAGTTTGCAAGGATTGGCAAACAAACTATCTGCCACGCATTCACACTCTTCTTTCCTTTCGGCAGTTAATCCTTACACACAGAACATGTATTCGGCTGGCCTGACCTTTCCCCAAGTTTGGGACTATCATGCAAGTTGGTGCTTCATTCAAGGAGATAACTGTAAGCAATCACAGGGTTAAAACATCCCCCACCTGAAACACTCACAAAAGGACAAGTCCTTTAGAGATCCTTAAAATTATAACAGAATGCCATAATAAAAAGAATGCCTACTTGTGTTGCACACAATATTCAAATACTCTTGCAACAATTTTTTGCCACATTCATAGTGACTCTGCTGGAGTCCAGCTACTTTTCCCAGAAGGAACTGATGAGGTTTCTCTTCTCTTTCTATCTTACGTAAAGACCAGTGGTAAGATTCCTCCCGGACTTTTACCTTCTCCCACTTTAGCTCTCCAACTCCATGTGATTTTGATATTAGGTTATTTTCACAGTTTATACCAGAAACACAGGTTTAAATCTTTTCCCCCAAACATTAAGAAAGCTAAGCAGCATGTGAACAAAAGGTTGAACCATTTCTATAAGACATAACTAATATTTTTGAAGATTACAAATATCTGGGATATAACTATGCTATAATATATCTGCTCCTATCTGCTTCAAGTTAATAAAACTGAAGGAACCAAATGTCTTTGAGATTATTACAGATATCCACTGCCAGTAACAATTAAGCCACAGTAGGAAACTTATGGGGAAGGAGAAAACTGTAAAATTAAATTTCAAGTGCCTACAAACTAATCATACATCTAAAGCATATTCCACCAATACCATGTTGTAGTCATTGCTCTGCCATATTTTATTTTTTAAAGGAAATACACATATCTGATGAAGAGAGTTTCGATTAAAAAATCTTGGCAAGACACCAAGGCTTAGTCCTTCAAAAGAGTATTCTTTAAAAGCTCAATCCCAAGCCAAAAATGTCACTGCAGAAGCAAAAGAGACAAGCATGCAAAGCTCTTTGCATTTTAGGGAGATTCAGATAACATACAGGCTAAACTAAGGGGATTTTTAAAAAGCCCAAAGAAAAGATATGTTGTTTATGAAAGAGAAGCAGTCAGCAGTTTTCAGATTCAGAGCCCATTCAACTATACTAAGTTTAGAGACTGGTCTTTACTCTGAAAATCAATGCAAACAGCCAGAGCTTCAGTAATCTAATAACAGGGCATGCATCCGTCCTCTAGCAAAACCACAGAAGCACTTTCCACCTGGCATGGGTCCTGCTCTGCATTCACGGCCTGAGAGGTGGGCTCCAAAGCAGCACTGTTAGCGGTCCTTTACCAACATTTCCCAACTGCTCTAGATGCCTGTCTCCAGTTATCAAAGCTAACTGGGCTTCTATACGGGATTCAACAGAAATGTGCTGTCCTCAGATGGTTTTCTCTCTTTTGTCAGAGGCTGGGACCATGTTAAGAGACAGGTTCCTTCTATGGTAATAGTCTTTCATCAACAGAATTATGCTGCCTATTACCGTTAAAGAAAAAAAGTCATATGGAGAGTCACAACAGCCTTCTATAAACCTAGCATTTTAAGGATCACAAAGCCATACAGCACTTCCATCAGAAATCTGCAGGAATTGTTTTTAGAAAAGAGATAATTTAGCTAATTTAGTTACAGTCTTTGTGGGTACAGAATTGGAATAACCATATTTCACTTTAACTTTCCATTTTGGGTGTCATTATTAGAGCGAAAATTGTCTTAGGAAGAATTAATTCTTAACCATATTTAAAATAAAAATTCACAAAATAAGCCTTACTGATATTCCTAAAAGAATTCCTGAACGGCCTGAAAGGTATATTCTCCCAATGACCACTATCACCAAATATATAAAGAGCAATAAATAAGGTGTCATTTCTTGGATTAGAGGAAAGCCCAGTACCTCAACACAGAACAATACAGCTCTTTCCAGTTGTTCTTTGGCATATTCCCCTGTTTGTACCTTCATAACACATTGGCTAACATGGTGGCTGGTTTTATATTTCTGAATAAAGCAATTTGCACTTCTGAATTTGTACAAATCTTTGGATAGCTTTAAACAAATATGACTCTACATGAGCAACAGTATTTGTTGCAGTAACAATAATTTCTACTGTCATTTAAATTAATCAGGCTCAGTTGGTACTTTCTATTAAACTGTTACAAAAGGGAATCTTTTTCCCATTTAACTTTTTCCTCTTAAGGTGTAGGCAAATTTATTTCTTAACCAGATCTCCTAAGGAAATGAGATTTATGCACTGAATCTGCATAACTTCAATGACTTGTAAATCCATTTGCAAATTTCAGTTAAATGCAATGGGGGAGTCAAAATCCCAAGGTATTACTTATAATCCCAAGGTAAATACTTATAAACTTCATAACATGTTCAGGGAGAGAGGCTCTTGCGGTCCCCATCGATAGGGGAAGGCTGCAGAATAAGTTTAGTTTTCAGATATAAGTTCTACCTATTAAGGAGTGACTTGTGTTTCTAAACTTTTTTTAGAGTTTTCATCATCAAATGAGTGCTTAAGTGGTGTCACATCTTTTACTGCTTAGCCAGCGATTGAAATAGAGCCTTCATTACTAACTCCAGGCATTATGTGATAGCCATTATCTGAAAGCATTCTGGCTGGCTGGCTGAGCAGTACCCATGTCTTCAGTTCAGTTCTTAGCTGTCAGATTTCTGGTCCTAATTGAATGTGAAGTGTCAAAAATTTCCTTATAAAGGCTACATGCTGACTGAGTGCAAAGGTGAACCCAAATGAACTATCACTTTTACTAAGCTCTCCAGATCAAAATTTTACATGGACCATCAAGGAGCTTAGACTGCTTCCACCATGTGCTCTCTGGATAAGCAGAGGATTTCTGCCTCCAAAGCTCCTTATCCAACCCCATCCACAAGCACTAAATGTGTTTCAATGCTGTTTCAGAGGAAGGCTCACCCCTGCATCTTTGCAAACAGCCCTAGCTAATACTTGAACGAAAGAGTAGCACTGACATTTGATGTAATTTCATCACATGGAAGAAAATACATGCTTAGTTCAATGAGGCATCCAGGGACCTACTCGATTCCAAAGTCATCCCTGGGAAAAAAATGCCGGTATATTTCATAAGCAGCTGGATATGCTCTTCACCAAAGACTTTCTTTGCTATTTTTTAAAAAAAAGAATATAACTGAAAGAATGGGTTTCCTCCAAATTTCTCTTTGAGAAGAGTGAACAAATTCTGTCACAGACTAACAGGAACAAAAATCCTCCCAGTCTATCCTCAAACCCTCAAAAGTCAGAAACACACCCTCACATACAGGCACACACAATCAACACAATCACAAAATGGGAAAATGAAGCCAAAACTTCATCAGAACTGATGGAAGCAGCTTCTTAAATTTATTTTAATTGGAGTGCATGCTGATTCATGGATGGTTACTAGACAAGATGCACAGTTCACATTAGCCTCTCAGGATCTGGATATCTGAGTCTAAATGTGATGCTTCTAATTCTGATACTTCCTATCAAACCTTCTCTGCTGTAGACAGCAGCCTTAATTCAAAGGCGGCAGCAAAGTGACATCCAGCATGGTCCTTTTTCACAAAAGAAAAGGTTGTCCCAAGCTGAAATGTCTTTGGAAACTGAATTTATTAACATCCTTACTGAGATTTTCAAAGTGTTGTTTCCATTTCAACCAGTAAAGAATTGACGTCAGAGAAAACAGTTCTAGCTGTGAGCATAATCAGGCCTGTAAGAATCACACTTTTTATAACATTCCCATAGAATGTCTTAGGTTCTAACAGACTAAAATTGTATTACCACTTAGTTTCAGGAGACCTCTACCTCACTTCAAAGCTGCCTTCTAGACCTATCAAAATCAATTTCAAATGATTAATAATGTTCAGAAACATCTGCTGACTTCTATTAACTACCAAAGAGCGCTTGCGATGCCAGCTCTTCATCTGAAGTTTTTGGTTATGGTGTATTCAGCCCCACATTGAGCAGATATGCCTCTGCCACAAACTGCATCCTGGGGTAAAGTCGTCTAAACTAGTCTGTGTACTTAAGTAGTCTAGCATAGCAATAGAGAAAGACTGAGGCATTACCTTCAAACACAAGAGGTTTGCCTGTGCAAGCAGCAGTTCTAATAGCTAACCAATATTTAATTAATTAATAAACCTTAGGGATCACCTCTAAAAAAGGACTACAAATGAGAAAACCAATTAAATATATTTGCACTAACATATAATATAAATTGATTAAATTCAAAGAAATCTCATGATTTCTACATAGAGGACTTATTAAATAACACAAAAATGCTCATCAGTGGCTTAATATGGAAAAATAAATGACCACTGTGTCTGAAGACAAGAACATTTACTGCAGGGTTATTCAGAATACAAAATAAAAATGGATTCCTAAAAACATTCCTTTAGACTAGCCACTATATTTTGTTCACTCTCTCTCACACAATTAACCTGGGAAACATTAGTGGTTTTCTGAGTCTTGATGGTTTCTTTATGTACCAATATATTTCTTACTATTGACAGTATGTCAGGCCAGTAATGTATGTTCAAGAGAATAAAAGCTATATTTAGAGGACAAAAAGAACAAACTAACAAGGGGAAAAACTGCAGCTACACAGGACTTATAAGAATATATGCAATATGTAACAAAAGAGGTCATCCTTGTTGGAATGAATTCTAAACATGATAGCTTTAAGCAAAGAGCTTACAGGAAAGCATAAGCAATGAGGTCACTAGTTCAAGAAAACATGCAGACTGAACTGTGAACTATCCATCTTTCACTTTTCAGAGTGTTATACACATCACAATCAGGTTTTTTAATGGTTTTGATTCCTTTATTTTAAAGGATAAATTTATGCGCCCAGATTCCTACAGCCCATTTTGATGCCTAACACAGTGCCACCTTCCTTTAGTTTCCTTCTCCCAGTTTTCAGGTGATTTTTTTAAATACCCTTCATTTTGTTTGATTTCATTTCTGGTTTATATTCTCTTCATTTTCACCCTAATACTCTTCTCCCAGATGCCTACATTATCTGTTCTATCATAGAATTTAGCTTTTCATCCTTAAATCTACTGATTTGCTCTCTAGTCTAATTCCTTTTTGCTTTCTGTGATGCAGCCTGACCCTTTTATCAGCTACCCCATCACTTTTCTGTCTTGCTTCTCTCTCCAAAATGACTCCTGAGAGACTCTGCAGAACTGAAGCAGAGATCCCCTGAAGATCATCAGTGTCTGGAGGAGAGAAATTACAGTTCTTGACATCTAAAAAGATCCTGTTTCAAGGCTCTTCACTTTTACAGAACCAGAAGTTTTACAGTACCACCAGAGTACTCTGTAGTTGTAGTTGCTTTTGATATTCTTTTGGGGAATCTCAGGACTTTACAAATCCTTTGTGACTTGAAAATCTAAGTAACTGAATGATGAGAGGTGAATTATTAGCCTCTCACAGCACAAAAGAGGATCACAGGAGCCTGGAAGAATGAGGAACAACTGAAAAAAACAATGCTTGTCTACCAGTCCTCAAAAACCAGACTATATGAACATATGAAAGCCTGCCAGTCAACTTGGTATGAAGATTTTTATAAATTTACCAGAGGATGGAATTTCAGTGTTTTATTGGCTTTGAGTGGCAAGGTTTTGGTAGCGGGGGGGGGGGGGGGGGGGGGGTGTA
>JANXJC010000021.1:20192420-20203787 GCA_027564655.1 Leptodon cayanensis | reverse complement strand
CAAGCCCTTTGTTATATTTTCTCTCCCCTGTCCAGCTGAGGAGGGGAGTGATAGAACGGCTTTGGTGGGCACCTGGCATCCAGCCAGGGTCAACCCACCACAAGTGTACAGTCATGTGAAATGTGTTTCCGGCTATAATAAAGCCGAAGTTCAATAATAAGCCTCAGAAGTATCTTTACATATAAGATATATTTGAGATTGCAGTGAGTTATGGCTATGTCCAAAGTATGAAGAGAATCTCCTGTGATGACTTAAGATACACATTTAAATTATAAATTTACAGATGTCAATGAATATTTGCAGAAAATACATTTAATATCCACCAAATCAGTGCTGTGATTCTGAAGAGATGTTACTTTTCAACACTGAGAGCAAAATCACCCTTAATCCTTGCCATAGCTTCAATAACTCAGCAGTTAATCACAGTGTTGTGACATATATTTCTCTATATAAAAGGCTGAAGTAAGAAAAGGGGGGAGTCGACGTCATAGTTAAACACATAGCTGATCAGAGATCTGATGGTTTAAATATCCCCACTTGAGCTCTAAATGCGACTGCACTTGTTAGTTACCTTTCCCCACCCCTTACTTCATGGCATATAATTGTTAAGAATCAAAGCCTTTCATTTTATCATCTGGCCATTCATGGTATAATCTAAATGCAACAGTAATCTTTTAAAGGGTCACCCATACTAAACTAGAGGTACCAAGATAACATTTATTACAGGACCCAAAATACCACTGGGCTATTTCCTACTTCAGAAAGAGAAAAGCAGACCTATCCTGGGCATCATGAACACTTGCCAAAAATTAGATACCATCGTTACCTTTTATATAACCAAGTAACCTAAAAATACTAAAAATAGAATAAAATGTTCATCCTGCCACTACCAGCCGACACATGCTGGGAGAGAGCAGGGCTCTTTCGGTGTGCCCCAAAGCCACAGCTTACCAAGAAACCTGTTTACCTCCCACCAAAGCAAAAGGATGTAATAGAGGACCTTACCAGTATAACCTTGCCCTTGGTTTTACATTATGCACTCTGATACCCAGAAAGAAAAAAAACAATTCCTCAGAGAGATTCAGTGCCACTTACAATTCCACAGTCAGAAACACATCAAGTCTACCCCAAAAGCAATAGAAAAAGCATGAATTTTAATGATGCTCACACACACATGCACCTCTTCTTCACCGTATTAAACAGCCCTAAAATAAAGCACCATTAAAACTGCTTTTTCTAATCCACTTATGAAGATAAACAATTACTAATACTTCCTTTATCCTATAAACATCATCCTTAGTCTCTTTGTCCTTCAAAGACCGACATAGACCTTTCAGGTTATATCGCAATGAAATAAGGAAAACCATACATACCATATTATGTTAACATAATAAAGTTGTCAATGTTAAATACTGACTACTGACATTATGCTGCTAGCAATAAATATATTAATTACTAAATGAGAAAATGCATAGATTTAATAATATGTGCTAAATATTTGCTTTAAATAAACATTTTAGAATCAAGTGTTTCATAAAGCGAAAACATGGAATTCCAAGCTAAGATAATGAGGAGTATTTTAGGATATGGGATCAACAACTTACCAAGAAAAAACACAAGGCTTTTTTTCAGAACTTGTTTCAGTAACTTCTGTCCCCAGGATCCACACCATGATTCTGATTTTCTCTCTCCTTTCAGACTGCAGTGCGTTTTTTAACATTCTGTGAATAGAGAGAAATGCTTTTCCTTGAATGTTCTTTCAAAAAGATAAAAATAGTTCATGTTATAAGACAATTTTTGATCCATGAATAATCATCTACAATACTCCCAAGGGGTAAAGTCTTGCATACTAACCAACAAATTGCATCTCCTTACTAATATTGATTAAGATCATACGTTGATTTTCCAATTGGTTAACTGAAATGACATAGTAAAGTGTTGGGTTAAAGAATGAAGTAGAACAAATGTGGAGAAAAACATACTATCGCCACAGTATTAACTACTTCATTTTTTCTTTTAATTTATCTACTTATAAAAATATTCTACATACTGTAGCTATTTTTCTACAAAAATTTCTTCCAGGTGAGCAATTACAATCCTTTAACTTTCATCTATAAGTTTTTTAGGTATTATAACAAATTATCTTGTGACATCTTGACACAATTTCCCCACTGTGCAAACAATCTTAGCATGCTTTCAGCTCAGCATCACTTCTAATGTGGACTTCTATTTTACCATCGGTATCACAGCTAAACCAGGAAAGTGGTTCTTAAGGTAAAAAATTTCCTTGAAGCTTAATGATTAATAAGAGGAAAAAAATCACACTTCTTTTTTTTTTCCCTTTACATTCAAACTCCATTAAGTATCATGTTTTCAAGAGGCTTTTAACCTTCACTTGGGGTTCATTGTTACCACTGTCAGCTGAGTTTTTCAATTCTCTCAAAATATTCTATTTACTGTATACATTATTACACCCTCCAAATGCATGAAGCATGGTCCTGACCAAATGATCAGACATGACATAGCAGAAAGGACTGCAAAAACTCCATGTAAAGCTTTCTAATCACTGTACTATCTCCTGAAAATTAAAAAAGATTCCCTTTCAGCTCGAGGAATAGGATCTGTTGCTACTGCAAAGGCTGAAGCTACACTAGGCAACAACAAAGCGACAAGAGGAAGAAGTTACACATTGTCTTGCAAGGTTAACACCACAATACCAAAGACAGAAGGAGTAAACATAATCTCATCATTGCATTATCTTCTATAATACCACCTAATCTCCCTGCGCACAAGATTTGAGAAGCAGTTTCTAGTTATGAATTGCTTAGGGTGCCAATCATTCCACTGTCAGCACTTTACTCCCTGCCAAGTAACTGCAGACTCCTGCACTGAGAGGAAGCATCCCAGTTGTGCATGCGACACACCTAACGGCAGACCTCCCTCCTGGAGGAATATGTCCAAAAATAACATTGTGGTGACTATTATAAACAGTTAACAACAGAGGTCATTTAGGGTGCAGCATTTAAAAAATATAATTAAAAAACCCGAACATCTTTCCACTACAGCAAATATGAAACTGGAAAAATTAAGAGTAAATGCTATTAATCAATATAGAAATGATCGACAGTTTATTCATTCATACCAAACTGCCTCCTTGAGTGAAGAGAGTTGGCAGAGAGGAGCCCTGAGACCAAATGCCTCAGCAAGGTAAGTGGGATATTTTTGCCAAGTGTCAGAAGGAGAAAATAAAGTTTTCTACTTATTACTACTTGTTGCTCCTTGTCACCCCTAATTTCCTTAGTTTATCTTGAGTTTTTTTTAATTTCATGTAAAGTATAGGTTAACTGTAACTGAACACTAACTATAACTCATAGGACATGCCTGTAAAAGAACAACAACTAGGGCCTTCAAAACCAGCAAATGCCAAGCAATCTTAAGGGAAGTCACAGGGGAGTTTTTCTCTGTGAAAAAAAATTCTCAGGATTAAGCTCAGATGTTTTATAGAATGTGTTTAGTTCCATAGCGTAGCCACAAGAGGGAAGCTCAACCCACTTGTTAACTCTTTTTTAACTAGTTTATTGAAGGCCAAATCGCTCACAGGCTAGGTTCTTCAATTTAGAACAAAATCTCAGATTCATGACATAAAATTCAAAATGTTAGTCTATACTGGTGCCAAAACTTACAGTATAAAGACAGCAGAAGAGAGGGTGCAAATGTAAGACTAAACTTAAGCTACACAACCATGAAAATGAAGATACCAGACCAAACGAAGAGTCCTTTCATAAAGAACTCAAATTACATCCAACCAAACTGCTAAACAGACAGTTTCTGGGATTTAAGGCAAGCAACGCAGCCACGGAAGGACCTGGCTGAGGCAGAGGAGGAGCCACAGTTATTTAGTGAAGAAGAGAGCAAGTGCCCTTTGCTTGAGCAAGAGGAACCATGGCAAGCATGGGAAGGAGCCAGAAGCTCTCATGCCTGCACCAACAGCTAATTCAGCAACCAGCTGTAACACAAAAAAAATACAAGCTATGGTGCAAACAGGGTTCCCACAGACCAAGCTCCATCTGTTGACATGGGTGAAGTGGCAGGATAAGTACACTGTTGGTTGTTTTCACCTCTAAACTACCAGCAACAGTTCTGCTGAGGAAGAGGCATGTTCAGCAATTCCATCCAGTAAACCCACTTTGCTCCCCTCCCACGGGATGAGGGCTCAACGCTGCTCTGGGAAATGACACTTGTGGTGGGTATTGCCCACTGGAAAACAAGCAGGTGTCCTCCTGCACCAAAAATATACCCCTGGAAACAGGGATGCTTGCCAAAAGGAGAAAGTGAGTATGACTGACTGTATCAAACAAGAAGATACCTAGGTTTAGACATCTGGAAAGGGCTGCATATCCAGTTGATTTTGGTACGCTCTGTTCCTTTTTATAATGCTTCTCAAAATACAGAGATGAGCAAAAGTAAACAAAAAACTAGTGATTCCAAAATAAATGTAATTTTCCTTGAAAGTTTCCTTCCTGTAGATTTCAAGTTTAACAAAAATTAGATGCTGAAAAATTAAAAAATATTTGTCATTTACAGTCAAAAAAAGTTTTTATTTAAGTCTACAACCGGCCATTTCTTTTTGTGATGTAAGGCACAGGGATTTCACAACCAGAAACATGTCATCACGTAATGTTAAACTTAATTCACAAATTCTTTCTTTATCCAGAATCACTGTACACGCATTCAGAAATGAAACACACCTTTTTCTAATTTGATCACGTATCTGGATAACATTTATGAAAGGCTGCACATCCCACACTGCCACATGGTAAGGATATATGCAATCAGCATTTCACCAGTGCTAATTTCTTTCTTCCTTTGGGAACAATGTCAGATACCAATTAGGTCTCTTTCTCTGAGACAGGAGCTGCTTCCCAACGTTTATACCTGAAGGGTTTTCCTTGACTTTCAGTGCAGCCTGGCAGCAGTGACAGGAAATAACTAACCATTAAAACATAAGTTATTTTACCTGTATTCTTTCTTGCCTATAGCACTAAACTGCTTATCTAGTACAAAACCATTATGTGGCTTAGAATATTTTTTTCTATTTGTGCATATCCATCTCCCAAAGAGAGAAGCATAGGTTAAAAAAAACCCATAAAAGTATGGGTTTTGTACCATCATAAGTATAGAAAGGAGAGCTTGCTACCGTTGGGAGTGCCAACAGATTTCAAACATGTGGTACTACTTTCACTTCATCTAACCAAAGTATTTTATAGCATTAACTGTTTTTACAGTGTCTTTTAAATATTTTGAAGGTTTAGTGTGTTTTCCAACTGCCAAATGACAGCTTAGCAGATGATTACCTGTTCTTCTCTCTGTTGGTTATTTCTCGTTCTTACCCCAAGGAACACTACTTTCAGAGGGCTTGTAGCACTGTGTAAACATTACCGATTACTTTGCACCGCTGCAGCATCATACAGTAGGCTCAGCTCTGGAAATCATGGGCAGACATTCCTCCTGAAGGATTCCCGAAGGGCTGACCACAGCAGCCTTGCTCAGACAGTCATTAGGATGAGGCATTAGATGAAACGCACACGCTTCTTTCTGCACAGCATGGAAAGGGAACTAGCTTCACAGCATATTTCTTACCAGTGAATCCCACTAAGCAGTGCCTTTGCATCACAGAGCGGCTTAATAAAAAGGGGACTATCTTGCACGGCACAGATGCAGACGACAGCCCTCCTGGACTCAACTGACAGAGAAATTAAAACCACACAGTGCAGACTAATGCAAAAAGATGCATGCCTGTTTCTATCCCTAAACAAAGGACATAATCATTTCTAAAAAGCCCTTTTCCAAACCTATCTGGCGGCTGGATGGATGATCATTCATGAGTAGCTTCATCTGGATGCTCACAAGTAGTGCAAAGACATTAGAGATGGAGCTGCAGAGTTCTGTGTAGAAGCCTATGATTAAGCAAGCTAATGATCTGAGAAGATGATCTGTGGCAGAACTGGTTTGATTTTATTTTGAACTGGCTTTTGAATTCTCAAAGAAGTGTTTTGCATTAGGGGGTAAGTAATTTTTGCTTGCTGATAGATGTTAGATGCCTCTCAGAAAGCATATAAATCTCTGAAATACTATGGAAAGCCTGTGGACACGCAGATTATTACAGCTGGCATTTCTTTCAGTTAATATAGCCAACCAACAGCAAAAATCACAGAATTATTTTAAGGTTGAAAGGGACCTTTGGAGTTCATCCAATCCAATGCCTTACTTTAAGCAAGGTTAACTTTCACATATTTTCTTCTTTTTCTTTACTCAGCATATAACAAGAAAATATTCAGTCCATTGAACGGTGCTGGTACAAGTGCACAGGTGCCTAGCAAGGGCTGAAGAACTTAACAGATGACAAAAGTCAATTTCTACAGTCACAAACTTTACTGGAGGTTTTTTTAATGCATTTTTTTTTACTTCTTAGAAAAAATAGCTTAATTTACATTCCTCGTTTTTGTCCAAGCCAGTGGCTTCTTTCTCTCATGGAAGTACTAACCAACCCCCTCAAGAAGGCACCATGCTCCACGGGGCCAGCAGGAAGAGAGAACAAAGATCCTGTGGAGATGCAAAACTAAGTGGAGATTTCAGAACTACTGCAATGGGTTTTCTTACCATGGAAAAAAATAACAACAAAAAAACCAAACCAGTAACTTGAAGTGTCCTTGATTTTAAACATCTGTGTTGCAATCTGTACCGCATGGGTAAAACAAAGGGATTCAGACAAAGATTTATCAGGACCGTAGCACCAGACAGCAGTACTGTCAGTCCAACTTTATCTCTCGCAGGACTGAAAACAATGATGTGCATAAGTCAGGTCTCAAACATGGGTTTAAAGTAATGAGATTTTTAAAGCCAAAAATAGGTTCATTTTATATGGCATTAGTCACAGCAGTTCTAGCCCTTACAATCATTGAAAAATGGGATATAGAAAACAAATTATATTTTACTCACATAGAATATATCATTTGGGAGTTATAAAAATCTAGAATACCACGAGTTTGAAATGCCTCAACAGTACCTTAAGGCAGCAAGGGTTCAGCTCCCCTAGGCTTCCCTTTTTCTCAGCCACCTCGGAGGGTGACGTTTCCCACAGTTGATTCTCCCTTGATGAGCACGTCACGCGCTACAGGAATTGCACGGCTGGGCGTCAGACGAAGGGCTCTGACCCAGAAAGAAAGAAGTGGCTGCTAAGATAAACTGTATCTGTCCCGAGTTAAATACCAAGACAGCTACAGTGAACTTGCAGCATATTCAGCAAAAACATCACCTGGATTTTTTGGTGATTTATTTTTGCAAAGGATTTCCACAGGAAACAAACACTCTTGATGGACACTTTGTCAACAGTACTGTTGAAAAAGGTTGGGCCAGATATCTTGATCATATTTTCAAACTTCTTTATATTATTTTTTGCAAAAAAAGAAGCTGACAGGATTTGTTTGCCATTTGATTATTACCTCCATCTTAATTTTTGCTTATTATTTGGCTTAGTTTTAAAGTCCTTATTAAAACCTCTTCTATGCAAAACCATTGTCCTTTGAAAAATTATAAGCATGAGACAGTGTATAAAATCTTCTTTATTCTAACATCTATCTTTCCCACCCGTATCCTCCTAAGCAGGCTTTACTTGCATTGGAATATTCATGGGGTATAAATAATAAAGAAAGCACGAAAGCCTCTAGAGTGTAGGTAGAAAATTTACTCTCCTTGCTAGTTCTTAACTTGCAGTTAACTTTCTTACAACTGTACAATAACTTGAAGCAAAATCTGTCCTTTGAGAGAAACTGCTAAGCAATGTTTCCAGCTAACAATGTACTCCATCTTTTAAATATACACACTGTCACAGGCTATTAATGTAACAGTCCCAATCTCTGATAACATAACACTGCTGGCTATTAAGAGCAAGAACTAGGGTAGCTAAAGAAAATCTTGCAAAATTGAAGCAAAGGAAAATTTTTGTGCTTAAGCAGATGCTATGTGAAGGAAATTTTAATACAACTAATTTCCAGTTTCTCCCAGGTCAGTTCTCTCTCCACCAAACATAGCCTATTTTCCAAAACATTGTTTTCGTTTACCTCTCATCAGTTGGGTAGTTTTCCACAGCCTTTTAATTTTCCTTTGACCCTCGACAGATATCATGCATTTAGTAGACAGTCTTGAGTTTAAAAAAAAACAACACAACAGTAAGAAACAAATATTTATGTTCTAAACGTTCTGGCTCAGTATTGGACAGTATTTTCCCCAAGACTGTTGTGGTTTTTTAGGAACTAATCAGCAAACATATAGAATCATAGAATGGTTTGGGTTGGAAGGGACCTCAAAGATCATCTAGTTCCAAGCCCCCTGCCACGGGCAGGGACACCTTCCACTAGACCAGCTTGCTCAAAGCCCCATCCAACCTGGCCTTGAACACTGCCAGGGATGGGGCAGCCACAGCCTCTCTGGGCAACCTGTGCCAGTGCCTCATCACCTTCACAGGGAAGACCTTCCTTACATCTAATCTAAATCTAACCTCTTTCAGTTTAAAACCATTACCCCTTGTCCTGTCAGTACATGCCCCTGTAAAAAGTCCCTCTCTGGCTTTCCTGTAGGCCCCCTTTACATACTAGAAGGTCCTTATAAGGTCTCCCTGGAGCCTTCTCTTCTCCAGGAAGAACAACCCCAACTCTCTCAGCCTGTCTTCACAGGAGAGGTGCTCCAGCCCTCTGATCATCCTCATGGCCCTCCTCTGGACCCGCTCCAACAGGTCCATGTCCTTCTTATGTTGGGGGTCCCAGAGCTGAACACAGTGGTCCAGGTGGGGTCTTACGAGAGCGGAGATTGCCTTATAAACCACTCCTGTTGTATCTGCATAATACTACATAGCAGTCTTGAAAAAGTACAACTCAAGGCAAATTTACTAATATTTTGTAAGTCATTTAAGTACTAACCCTTTCCATATACTGTAGTGTGGGTATGCTACTTACAGAAACATGAATTGACATAACACAGCTTTTTTCCTAGCTTAATGGCTATGTCTCCTTTGCTAACTCCAGAATTTTCAAAGAAGGTAGCAAGGACTTAAATGAAGGTTTGGAAGAATTAGGATATTTCAAAGCTCTCCTTCATAGCCTCGTTTTAGTTTATGAAACTTTGATATGGTATTTCAGTTTTATTCTGATTTCTTTTGGTTGACTTTTTAAGCCATCTATCAAAATACAAGGGACACTCTTCAAAGTCCTAAAGCCTCTCTTCCAGCAGTAGATCTTAGCAATGTAGTGAGATTAGTTTTATTGTGGATAATCTTTCTGGGAGACTTTAGACATTGACCATAAATCCAGTTTACAAAACTTGTTTGAAAGACTGCTAGTGGACATTTTTGCCATGTTTGACTCTTCCCTGGCAGAGCACAACAATACATGCTTTTAAATAAGTTTGTCATCTTGAACATCTTTGCCTTTTAAAGCACAGAACATTAAGCTGAACTAAGCTTGCACTGAAAAAGCCATCAGAGTTCCACCAATACAGTTTTACAAGATGCAGTCAACATTTTAGGTTATTTGTCCTTTCTTCAGCTAATATGTTTTTATGTTATATTGCTACAAAAGAATCGATCATCCATGTCTATTTTTAAGCTATCCAGGTTTAGAATCAAATGATCTTTCTGTTACTATAAATCAGACTCCTTTAAACATAGCAAAAAGCAACTGTATTATTAATTCATTCTAATAACACATATCTGCTTTCAAAGCAGTGACCTCAGTTAATTAGGTAAATGGAAAGGTAAAAAAACAAAACACAACACAACACAGGAGAAGTTTGCAATGGGTTGTGATTTCTTCCAAATGATTTGGACTAGCCATGAGGCCTTGTCTGACCCAGCTCAGCTGATTAAAGTCCCAAAGTTGTTGAGTTTACCAGGCTACAGCGCACACTTAGCATAATCCTGACCATTCTCCTATGACTCGAAGTACTCCAAGATGCCCCAAGTTCAGGACAACACTCAGCTGGAAACCACTATCAGCTGTCCTGCTTCACGCCATCCAAGAAGGAATGGCAACAAATCCCAATGATCTTTGTTAGCAGAGTTTTGGGTTGTATTTCTGTTTTAGAGCTAAAACATTTCTGGCCAGTTTTTAGAATCATAGTCTCACAGAACCATCATTTATCATAGAATGGCTTGCGTCATTTAAAGGAACATTTAAAGACTGCCTAGTCCACCCCCCCACAATGAACAGGGACACTAGACCAGGTTGCTCAGAGCCCCATCCAACCTGACCTTGAATGTTTCCAGGGGTGGGGCATCTACAACCTCTCTGGGCAACTTGTGCCAGTCTTTCACCACCCACCTCTTAAGAAATTTCTTCCTTATATCTGATCTAAACCTACCCTCTTTTAGTTTAAAACCATTACCCCTTGTCCTATTGCTACAGACCCTACTAAAAAGTCTGTCCCCATCTTTCTTAGAAGCCCCCTTTAAGTATTGAAAGGCCACAATAAGGTCTCCCCAGAGCCTTCTCTTCCCCAGGCTGAACAAAGTCAACTCTATCAGCCTGCGCTCACAGGAAAGGTGTTCCAGCCCTCTGCTCATTTTTGTGGCCCTGCTCTGGATGCGCTCCAACAGGTTCATGTCTTTCCTGTACTGAGGACTCCAGAGCTGGACACAGTACTGCAGGTGGGGTCTCACCAGAACAGAGTAGAGGGGCAGAATCACCTCCCTCAACCTGTTTGGCCACGCTTCTTTTGATGCAGCCCAGGATACTGTTGGCTTTCTGGGCTGCGAGCGCACATTGCCACCTCATGTCCAGTTTTTCATCCACCAGTACCCTCAATCCCTTCATCCCCCAGCCTGTATTGATACCAAGGGTTGCCCTGACCCAGGTGCAGGACCTTGCACTTGCCCTTGTTGAACCTCACGAGGCTCACATGGGTCCACATGGGTCCACTTCTCCAGTTTGTCCAGGTCCCTCTGAATGGCATCCCATCCCTCAGGTGTGTCAACTGCACCACTCAGCTTGGAGTCCTCTGCAGACTTGCTGAGGGTGCACTCGATCCCACTGTCTATCTCACTGATGAAGGTATTAAAGAGTACTTGTCCCAATACAGACCCCTGAGGGACACCACTCATCTCTGATCTCCATCCAGAAACTGAGCTGTTGACCACTGCTCTCAATGCAACCATCCAGCCAATTCCTTATCCACCAAACGTCCATCCATCAAATCCATATCTCTCCAATTGAGAGAGAAGGATGTTGAGGGGGACCACGTCAAAGGCCTTACAGAAGTCCAGATAGATGACATCTGTAGCTCTTCCCTTGTCCACCGATGTAGTCACTCCATCAT
>JANXJC010000021.1:20171943-20192320 GCA_027564655.1 Leptodon cayanensis | reverse complement strand
ACCCTTTCCTGGGGATCGTTCCCCTGTGCCCTTCTGCTGCCCCTTGGGCACAGGCGCTGCCCTCGACCTCCCCTCATGTGCCTGGGGCTCAAGCCCCCTCCTCAGCCCCAAACTGGATACGGTACTCCACATGTCTTACAAGCACTGAACAGAGGGGAAAGGTGGAAAGAGTGGCAGCTTCACTGTCATTAATATAGCCCAGGATGCAGTTGCACAACAGAAAGAAGCTACAACGTATAGTTAGGATCCTACAGTTGTGCTACACTACAAACAGACATATTGTTGCTAAACCTTTGAAAATGCATTATTTGAAATATAGCTACAGGTGTAATTAATATTAGCAATTAATATTAATAAAAATATACAGAAGGAAATTAATAAAATCCAACAGACAAAAGATTGAGCAGCGTTTTCCCCTTGGGTATAGTGTTTAGTAACAGATTCAGTCAATCATTCTCTGAAGTTCTGCCATCAGGACAAACAGAACATGTGTCCAGGAAATTTAGGATGACAGTGTCTTGAAAACAAAGAAAAGAGCATTTCCAAAGAATTCATAGCTCTATCCAGCATTTAACAGATGACTTTAAGTTTTGAGAGAACCAGAATCAAGGACTAGAACAAGATGCTCTGTGCATTATTCTCTCATCTCCCTTGTTGAAATTCCTGCCTGTGTTAATGGTGGTAGAAGCTTTTATGTTCTTATTAGCATCACTGATTCAAAGTGGTTTGAAATATAATTAGTTTCCACAACAGCTGTCCAACCTAAGTGGGAATTCACACATGCCTCAGAGGATGTTTTACTACCTTAAGACAGAAGCAGCTTAGAACACCTTAGAACACAGAAGCTTAACACCACTTAATATTTGCTGACCATAACAACTTTCCTTTTTTCACAAACTGACATTTTAGAGACACACAGGCCCAGCATCTTCACCAGTTCCAGTGCTAAAAGTCAGCTGCATACAAGCCAAGGAAAGATGTACAGAAAATATGGGTTACTAAATTATTCCTTGCCAGGTGACATAGCATTGCTCACCTGGAAGCATGTTTTGATGGCTTTTGATGGTCTAAGCAGGTAGTCACCTCTGAACTCTAAAGATGGACACTGAAGATTCCTGTGCAAGTCAGCCTCAAGGCAAAGATTTCCTAAATGTTTCTTGCATGTGCACCATAGGAAGAGAAAGTAGTTTCAGAAGCGTGGGGTAAGAAGAGAAAGAAGCTGACGATGTAGAATAGGAGAAGAAAAGCAGCAGGTTTTTTTTTCCTAACAAGACTCTATTACATACTTCTAATTATATTTGCTCAGAAATAATATAGGTATTTATATTCAGGGTGATAATAAAATTACAAAGAAAGTACACATTGCAAGAAATGTTTCCATAACTATTTCAGTGTTCTTTCATAAGATGAATTATTAACATCAGTATTACCGCATTTTTTAAGGCAGGAGGTGTGGAATCATGACTTAACTGCTGAAAATATGGAAATGTTGTGCATACCTGCAAGCAACAGTCTTAAAATGGTAGCAATCAAGCAACACTACCTCATGTTTGCAATTATTAAGTTATGCATTATCCTATCAAGGAGGAACAATACATGATTTTACTTCTTTCTAACGCAAATAGTTCAAATTTTCAATGAGAAGTACCGTCATGAGTTATTTACAAGCAGGTCATGCAGAAATTCCCTTGCCAAAATTATTCAGCAAATATTATGTAAATAACTTTGAAAAGCATCTGGCTCAGAGCTACCAAGTTTTGTACACGATGTCATTTTATGCAAATTATCTCATAAACACATCAGTATGTTTCAAAATAAGACATATCAATGGACAAACTGTTCTAACTTTACAAGTTGTGGCAGATGGCAGGATGCAGAATGTCTGGAGCCTGCCAGATAGATGGCTTCATCTAAAGAGGACAGCCTTAGAAGGCATGGCACTAAGGATGCCGACGACCTTCATTTCCTCTCCCCCGCCATCCTTTTCTGTTTATACCTTCCACATCCAAATCCAGTAGATTCAGGTCTCAGGTTTGCTGCTGGAAGGAGGACATTCAGACCTACCCTGGCAGCCCAGCTGAGACCGGACATAGGAACAGATAAATGCCTCAGCACAGACATATAGCTATTTTCATCAGCTACTCTCTGACAAAGACCGAGGGCATCTTTGGGGGGTGGGGGGTGGAAAGTACAAGAAATAAGGCAGGTCTTCTTGTATACCCTACTTGTGTAGGAAATCTGCTGTTTGGAAGCCTCCTGAACCTCAGATGACCAGGCTACTGGACACTCTGGCTCTGTTTGTGGTTTGGGTTTTTTTTTTTTTCTCTCCACAAGTATATCGAATTACATTCTGAACTCTTAGTCTAGCCCTCTATTGGATCCTGCAACAGTAAATCCCACAATTTAATTAACTATTTTAAAGGCAAACCAAAACAAAACAACCTCAAAAGCTCCAAACCTTTGTTATAACAGTATTGCCCAGGAACTTCCTATCAAAGTCCCAGGAAAAGCAGCATTGCCAAACAGAAAAAAAAATTACAAATGGAAGTTATCATACAATCATAGAATATCTGAAGTTGGAAGGGACCTGTAGGGATCATAAAGTCCAACTCCCTGCTCCTCGCAGAACTACCTAAAACTAAACCATATGACTAAGAGCATCACCCAGATGCTCCTTGAACTCTGACAGGCTTGATCATGTTCCACATTAACACTGCACATCTACATAGTTCAATTTTTGCATAGCCTCGTGCAGCAGACAGACAGCACTGGAAGTATTAAGCCTTGTCAAACCAGCTACCAGAAGAAAAATTCAGTTTCCAAACCAGCCTGCTCCCAACAAGCTTTCCCCAGTCTACAGAGACCCAAATGTGAAAGTCATAGCCACTTCTCCCACGCAGGGGCAAGGGAAGAGCAATCTTTGTCGACTCTGCTCTGGGCACAGATGATGCCTGTTGAGCAGCACTCTTCTACTTCTACAGCTTACAGAACTCTACTGCTCTCCCAGATGGTCTTAATCACAACATCAAAAACAGATCATTTGCGCTACTTACTCCCCAATTTAAAGCATCCAGTTCAATTACTAGTAGTATCATCTTTTCAGTATTGTAATTCTGACTTGTGCTGGATCTTACTGCTAGACTTGAAGAAAGAAAAAGCATGCAGAGATAACTTTTCACCATGCCACACCTTAAGATGAGCATTTGGAGAAATATAACATAGTGGCTGTTCCCACTCAGGACTTGCTTGGCTCTGAGTATGCCTGTGGAGAGCAGGGTCTACATGACGAGGTTTGCTGAGGAGGTGGTGAGGAATGGGAGAAAACATGGCTAAGCATGCAGGATAAATTTTGCAGCGCTTTGGAAGTTACCCCTTTTATCTCTCAGCAAAGATGCTCTTAACACAGGAGGTCTAGAGGACAGAGAAAAGAAGAGTTTGTGTCCTGGAGGAGCAACCTCCTCTCAGACCTCTTGGAGGGGAAAAGCATTTCAAATTGCAATGAAGTCAAAAGGCTCCATCCATCCCTTAATAAATTACTTTATACAGAGATAGAAAGTTTGTAGCTAGGGCCACCCAAAAGTTCTGCTCTTTTTAATTTTTTTACGTCAATGCAATTTCTTGCTCACATGCACTCAGATTACATATGTTCTTAAAATACATAACAGTAGTGCCCAGCACAGCACTGCTTTATTCAAAAAACTGACACGCTTAGAAACTGTTAAGGACCTTCACCTTTCTTCTCATTCTGTGATGCAATATGTTGCAGTACTGATTGCAAAGAACAGAATTGATAGCAATATAAAGAAACAGAAAACTCAAGTTAGCAAAAGCTCTAGCATCTGAGTACTTATCTCCCAGTAGAGTTTTACAACTTGTATCCCACACAGCTGCTGCCAACAGCTACAAAGGGAATTAGGTAAGAAGAAATTTTTCCAAAAACTTCCTGTACTTTGAAGACAACATAGCTATCATATGCTATTTCTTAAATCCTGCTTTCTGAATGTCTGACAGCAACCATTTCTGTTTGGCTCAGAAATTGCCTTAAAGAAAAAAAAAAAAAAAAAGAGACTAATTTCCTTGTAATGGAGAGCAGCACTTTAATCTGATGACTATCAGCTCTTACTACCAATTTACTGCCTATTGCATCCAACAGCCTGCATAGGAAGGTTTCATTTTGATATACAGCATACTTTAAAGTAATGAAGGTCCTTTTTTATCCATCAAAAAAAAATAATTACAGGAAATTATCAAGTCTTTAAGATCTTTTCCCTGACTCTTCAGCAAAGGCTCTAATATTCGATTACTTTTCATATTTATGTTTATCGGATGTTGGTTTGTATTCATAAAAGAGCACTACTAGATGTCTTCTATCATATTCCAGGAACGCATTACTTAGATTTGGTCTAAGTAAAATCCAGTTAACATTTCTTATCTAAGGATTTCTGACTAGTCATGATAAGTTATAGGAAGTCACAAGCATACTTACTCCAGGAGATTGGAGTTCCATGGCAAAAATAATAGCAACTGTTACCATGTTTATTTCCATGTGGCATGGCAAAAGAAGAAGCTGTACGATATGTTAACACACTGGCTGTTTCCCAACATCCTCTTGAATACATCTGTTGTATCTTTTCCTTGCAAAAACACTTATACAAGTAGAATCAGCACTTCCATTTCTTCTTACATTGCAACTTAATCTAGCACTTTTGTTATCGCCCAAAAATGGATTCTAGCAAACAGCCTCAATATCCTAACACAGCAAACATACCATCCTTAATTTTCTTTTTAAACCAACAAGCAAGGTCAATCTAATGTTTCCAAGAAACTGCAAAACTTCAGTATTCTTCTTTAGCCTTAGTGCACTGCACTGAGTATGCCTGACAAATTGTCTCTGCTTCAGTTTCTGTAAAACCAGGACAGGTCAATAGGATATGTAACAGTTGGTAAATTATCTTCTCCTGGCACTATAACAGCATCAACAAATAAACTACAAGAATTATGAAATTAGTTGCTTTCTTTGAAAAAGCACCCCAATAGACTTCTGCTTTTCCAGTGACCTAACAATATATTACTTATATAAACACATTGTTTTAAAAAATAAAAGTTTCAGAACTGGTCAGTTTAGAATTTAACAGACAGTACAGCACCAAGTGATGCAAACTAAATAACAGGTGAATGATGAAATAATACAAATGTATATCTTTCAGACACTATTAAAACTTCATACATATCCCTTAGGACCAGATTAAAAATACCCATATGCTCAGGAGCCCTTTAATCTATGAACACTTTATCAAAGTCACCAAGTTTTATACAGAGTAGAAACCTTTCCACAGAACAAGGGCTTCCCAATTTGCTGTTCCTACACTTTTATATCTATTACACAAGAAACACAGGAAGTTCTGCATCAAATTTTAATTAACTTTAGCTGTATTCACCTCGAGCATTTTGGAAAATGAGCTTACCTGCAGTCTCCTGGAAAAGCTTTTCTGAGATAATATTTGCAAAAGCTCTCAAAACTTAGGTGTTAGGCTAATCTAATAAAACATCCAAAGCCCCCCAATATAAAAAAAAAAAAGCTTCATATTGAAGATGCCACATTGCTGATAAGTAGCTTCCTATAACCTTGACTTATGTAAATAATTCACAGTATTATGCAGTAAATAGTTTAAGAGTTCCAGGGGTTTTATAAACTCTTAAGAAAACTAAGCATTGTTATTAGAACAAAACATTTGCTTTTGCTTTTATTTTCCGGCTTCTTTTCCCAGTTCCCTCTGGATGGGATAAAAATATTCTAAGCCAAGCTGCAGTTAGTTACTAATACGACTATGCATACCAAAGAAAAACATATTCATTAAAATACATCTAGCTGTAGAGATCCTCCACAAAGCAGAGATCTATCAGAGTAATTAAGTGCTAACTTCATATAATTACCTTAATGAAAGTAGAGCTGCATTACACAAACTTTATCTGCAACTGAAATTCAAACTCTCATTTCAATACATTTCTATTATGTAACATTTTTAAATTCTATTATTAATTCTGCTTGCTTTCTGCTGTTAAATACTCATACCAGTGCCATAGACACAAACTGAAAGTAAGTAAAAATCTTAGATGCATACAGGTAAAGTAGGGTTTAAGCTGGAAATGAAGGAACATCATACCACCCATAGCCAGCAAGGCCTTTTTGTGCTACCTCAGCTCCCCTTAGTGCACCCATTCGGCTTTGACAATTACTCCTAATAGGTCTAAAAACCTCACAGTATTAGTCAGAAAAATTAAATTAGTCTTTACCAAACTACTTTGATATTAGTTATTCCAGAGAGGGCTTGTTAGATCACTCCTGAACCATTAAAATGCTTTAGTAGTAACCGGGAAAGGGTGAGACAATTCACAATTTATTTCCATGGAAGCCTAATTAAATTACATGGAGTTATATATCTGATTCTGAAAGGGCAACAAGTCAATGCTGTGTGCTTTTTAAAGAAAAAAAAAAAATTCTCTCATCTCCACTTCCTACAACAGTCCTCTCCAAATTCCATAGAGAAAAAAATCTAGTTGTGTCACGTATGGAGTCATGCACTTCACTCACAAGAGAGAAGCAACACTATATTTTATTGATATAAGACAGCAACTTAACTAAGTTTGCTAGTAAATGCGACAGTGGTTTGACAAGATTTGATGGCAAGGTACACTTGAGTATTTACTGCACAGAGGACAGGGTCAGACAAAACTGTCAGGGACACCCTCCTGTCAAGCCATGAGGTACAGAAAGGACCCCCTTGCATTCTAAACTCCTTCTCAGAGGGGAGTTTGGGTGCAGCTGGATCCAGACTTAGTCCCAGACTTGGTCAACGGTTTATGTCTAAGAGGTTACATGTGTGCAAGCAGTCCTTTATATCACTTAGCTAAGATTTCAAAGTTTCAGTGCACTTATTCCCAACTCGCTTACCAAGTATATAACGTGATAAGGATTCCCTCAACCTCAAGGGGTAACCTTGAGAAGCATCCCTACTCGCGGGGAGATCCTGGCATGCAGCCCACTGCCACGCAGGAGAGTTCGACGGGCCATGGGCTCTCCACTATTTCTGGAGTAAGATAATTGACTTATAGTCATATTTACATACCGACTACAGAAGTTAGTTTCTTCCAAATCTGGCTCAAGTCAGACATTGACCAGCACTGTGGTTAGGTGAGCACACTGCTCAAATTAGCCCTTGGTTATTGTATTGTTATCTGTCTTCCCCAAATCCACAAGACCAGTCAAATCCACTTAGCAGAGTTATGGGAAATAAAGGTCGGGGGTGGGAACAACACAGTGAGGAGCACACCGCCACAAATTGGTACAGGCATGTAAGTGCCTTTATAGTAGTTTGTAGAGAAATTCCTATTTTTCACAAAATACTTGCCAAAAGACAACAAAACCAAAAAACCAAACCCAAACCCCAAATGTTTTGGGCTTTTGATCTTCCTTTCCAGATAGGCCTAAAAAGATAAGACCCTACCCTGGCTCTGTAAATTCTGCACATAAGACTTCATCTTTATTTGGACCATACACTCTTTACACGCAGACTTTTGCTTACTATTGCATTGTCTTCATAAGCTTCCATAGCCTTTTTCTTTAGCTGTGCAATTGGCTGCCTTTAAATTTGTTACTTTTGCAAATATCTCCGTGACATTTCCTCAGAGATGTGCGCCAAAACATGATCTATCATTTTACAAATACCGATGGTTTCCTAAGAGCTAGAAGATACAAACTAAACAGTCCCCACTATAAACTAGTTCTGCTAGGTTTCAATATCATTGCCACCGACGCTATATATCCAAATTAAGGGTTTCAATTCTATTACTCTTCTGGGAATAAAATAAGCATCAAGAGACTCTTAAGTTTTGTCATGTATGCAGGTAATATGGACATATTTGCCTGGCGAGTCACTTGATCAAATTCAAAGGCTAGTTTATGAGACTAGCAAAACCCCACAGGGGTTAATCCCTGGCGTCATTCAGCAAGCTATACAGACCCTTAACACTGCGTTGGCTACAAGGACACAAAAGTAAGCATCTCTAGACTGCTCCGAACATTTTCCATTTACTGATGACTCAGTTAATAAAATTAAGCTTCTGAAATTTTGTTAGTTTTCATCCAAAGACATGACAATCTCTCTTCTGGTTTGAATTCAGGTGTCTTCTGGAAAGCAGTTTTGACTTTCAAATATATGTCCTGTTTTTCTGCTTCTACATAATTTCATATGTTTTTTAGAGTGTCGTGCTGTTGTTGTGGTTTAACCCCAGCCAGCAGCTAAGCACCACACAGCTGCTTGCTCTCTCACTTCTCCCCCCTCCCGATGGGATGGGGAGGAGAATTGGGGAAAAAAAGTAAAACCTGTGTGTTGAGATAAGAAAAGTTAATTAACTAAAATATAATAATAATAATAGAAATATAACAACAACAATAATTGTACTAGAATGCAATATAGCAAAGAGAGAGAAATAAAACCCAAGAAGAGACAGGTGATGCACAATGCAATCGCTCACCACCTGCTGACCGATGCCCAAGCAGCAATCCACCCCTCCCAGCCAACTGCCCCAGTTTACATACTGAGCATGACGTTCTATGGTATGGGATATCCCTTTGGCTAGGTCGGGTCAGCTGTCCCGGCTATGCTCCCTCCCAGCTTCTTGTACACCTGCTTGCTGGCAGAGCATGGGAAACTGAAAAATCCTTAACTTAGTCTAAACACTACTTAGCAACAACTAAAACATCAGTGTGTTACCAACATCATTCTCACACTAAATCCAAAACACACTGTACCAGCTACTAGGAAAAAAATTAACTCTATCCCAGCTGAAACCAGGACAGTTATATGCCAAAATTTTAGTGGTTTTCCTAAAAAATACTTACAGTAGCTAAATACAGACCAGCTTACAGAACAGGAAAAAAAAAAAAGCTCACAGATGGTACTAATAAGGTATGGAATAAGCTAAGGTCCAATGACAGTCTACCTATTAATATTCATCTAAGCTTACCCATATATAACTGGGCCTTTTATTACCACATTAAACAAATTAGCCAATAGAAGATGCTTATCAAAGCTTCATCAGAAATATACACTATGATTAGTTATCCAGAAATGAAAGAATTTTGATCTGGATAATTCTGTTCCTTATTTCAGTTTTGTTTGTCTAATATACTACTATATTTGTCATTAATTCCCTGAAAGTCAAATCCACATTTCAAACAGAAATTTACATAGTGATGTGAGATTTTCTTTGTTCCACTGTAGCCATATCAACCTCACATTTATTAGAACGTAATTCTCTGAAATGGTGAATTGTTTTGCTTTTTTTAGTTACTGCTGGCTAGCTGCATTACAATATAATATTAAATTTGTAATTTATATTACAAACATTAAGCTGTGTTAGCCCTCAAACAGACATTAACTGCTTTTCTCATTAAACTGTTTTTTTGTTTGGTGAGTGTTACAAGCCTGTGATAGAGTCAGAAAAACTTTAAATGAATGGGAAGTGCAATATAGACAATGAGTAATGTTTGTAGATATCTTCTGCAATCATTCATGATGCAGGACCATTTTACTTTGAGGTTCTCTGTCATACTAAAACTGTCAAATTACTCCAAAACACTCATACCTCCAGATTCCCTTAGATTTGACTCTTAAGGATTTTTTTTTTTTTTTTAAAGCTAAAGAAACTAAGCTAAACACTGACAGTATTACCAGGACTACATCCTTACACCTAAGGTTCCCCTGTGGTTGTGTTTCCAGCAGCCATGTTTTAATAAAATAAATTTCCAAGATTCCTAGTACAAAACCCAGTAAAACATCAAAGAATAGTACAAACAGGCAGGTTTTAATGTCAGAGCCTCCTAAAAAAACCTCCTAGTCATACGAGGCTAAAAGAAGAAAAATTAAGAAATAGTTTAGACAGGCATATGTTTTTCTACATTTAGTACTACACAATTTGTTATTCCTTGTTATATTAGCAGTCAGGAAAAAGAAACAGTAGTAACTTTTTCTTATAAGTGATAAAAGACCGCCACTGTGCATGATTTAGCCATCACGCGCATTGCTGTCACTTTCAAAGTTACTAATGGTTAACCACAGAAAAGTACTGCAAAACATTAAATGCTGATAGGGACTGGTGTCCATTTCTCCATGGATAACTTAATTTGAACCCCTTAACAAACTTTTCACTGACACCAAGCAGTTTACTTCATATTTTTGTTTCAGGTTACAATAAGCTTCCCTTCAGGAGTATCAACATAGCACTGAAAGCCAGGCTCCAGACATTGTTTATCAGGACATGTGAACATGAAAGTAACCAAAAACCAGGTCCTGAGCTGGAAAGTCACAGAAACAACGTGTATGGAAACTATTCCAATGCCATTACAATTTCTTGCCACCTAACATCTGCCACACAACTCACCCAAACACCCAACTTCACTTTCAGATCCACCGACTGTTTTCAGTCAAACCACTTCTAGCTCTACAGCTACATGCCCAAAGCGGAACCCAACAATGCAAAATCTGAACTTCCAAAACCATCATTCAGTGGACACAGTCACAAGATCTTTGGTAACGAACTGCAGTTGTTTGGCGTGGTTGTAGGAGAAAGTCTGCTGACCAGGAAAAGTCCTGAAAGAGAGTCAGAACGCTTCTGGAAGCAGTGTGCTCTGACTCCATCATCACCAACAGCCTCTGAGAAACCAAGAAAAACTAGGGCACACAACAAGGCGTGGAGAGGAAACGCCCATTTTGCCATCAGGGCAATCCTTCCTAATTTTTTAGTAGCTTGGAAATTTAACAGAATATAGCAGCCTTGGAGACTGCATGTTCCACAAGAGACAATATGGATTGTCATGCTATACTAATTACAAAATTATTAATAGTACTAGAGGAATCTTCTGCCAGTTGGACAGCCTTAGCCCACAATAAAATGCAACACGTGAAATAAAGTCAGCTCTAGAGGCACATGGGACAGCATAAACACAGCCGCTGTTCTAGAACAGCGCAACAAACTCCTGGCAATGAAACTAGCTATTTCTATAGAAAATGTTTAGCAATTTGTTTGAAGAAAAACCAAAATCCTCCTCCACAGAGACACACATGTTCAGTGCTAGTTGGTTCAGCCAGAGGACTTTCAGACTGTCTTAGCATACAATTCCTCTGACCAACATAAATTAGATTTTTGTTCACCTGGAATTTTCACAAGTCAAAACCCATATCAACACGCTGCTCCGTTCAGTCCTGGAAATGGATTTGTTCTAGTTCCCTTAAAAGTCTAGCACTGAAGCAAACCTTGTGGTTCCCCTTTGTAACCAAAGGATGATATAAAGGGCATTAGGAGTTAAGAAGCTCAGGTGTTTGCTGTTACTTAAGTAACACATCATAGGTAGCATCTGTGGAGGAATCAAAGCTAGATCAAAGGATGAAATAATGATTTTTTCTGTATTGCAGGAACAATTTTATTATCTTAGAGTACATGTATTACACTGCATGTATACATACATATTATACTGGAGAACTTGCCTAGTACACTATCATCTTTCTAATGCCTAAAAACAAGTCACAAGGTCGGTGGTTGTGATACAGTTCAAACCCAAATAGGCCCACTGCAGGTGGTCATTTTTCCCTGTGTTAAACATTGCAATGTACAAGAAATATTCTAGTAAATAAAGATGCTTAGAGACAAAAAACTCCCAAGACCACACCTGTCTAGTTGCCGCTTGTTACCATACTGCTATTAGTAAACATCCCTTGTCAGACCGTATCTATCTTTTAAAGAGAACATAGCTCTTCTTTTACACCTGCTAAAGTGTTTCTGACCCACAGCTATCAGACTCTTAGCACCTTCCCCTGTTCACTCTCCTTGCAGCGCAGCATTAGTATCTCCATGGGAATAACAACTACCTCAGTGACATATATTATAAATGAGTTCTTTACCATTAGCAGTCTAAGTTTTATAGAAAGAACATATTCTACAAGGCTTTTATTTAAAGTATTTGCACAGAAACAACCTTGCACTGAAGAGAAGTCTGGACAAAAGGCAGAGACACTCCACAAACTGTCAGGAGGCGAAGGGAACACCTTGTAACGGTTTGATTTCTAATTAGAATGCAAGCTGCTTGAGGCAAATAGCATATCTGAGCTGGTCAATTAAGAGTGCTGTTACTGTTCTTCCACTGTAAGACCTCCTTGCCTTAGCAGAAGACAGAAAGTCATTACAACATGGTTAATGCCTCAGTGTCTAGGCAGCTATCCTTTGGGAAACAAAAAATTATTTATATCAAAATACAGGCAACAGATACAACTAGAGTAATTTTATCTTCTGGTTTCCAGGGAGACAAGTGACCTCTATATGCTTCTCCTAACAAGCGTTTCAAAGTCATATCATAGCAAGTAAAGCCATAAAAGCCATAGGAAAGAAGCTCAATGCTACAGAGGCAATCAGCTCCCCAAAACTGAAGTTAGTCTGAAGCATAACAGCTTGGGTAGTGTGTTTACCAATACAGCTTCACTACCGGTGTCAGTTCATAAGCTTCCTTTTAACAGAGCGTTCATTGTAATAGATATTGCCAATCTTTGTTTTAAAGATGGGAAAACACAGGCAAGAAAGGCTCCAATACGGAAGCACAGATAGTATACTAAAACTAACAAATGATCCAGGCAGTAATCTAACTTTAGCACACATGGGACAAAACTTCCTGTGATCTGGAATCCATCCATTCTCAGTCCATCAGCAAGTCTTTGAAGCAAACATTTACGTTGTATCAGCAATTCTCTATTTTAGTCTTCCAGAATCTCAGAAGGATTCTGCTTTCTTCCTCAGCCAAGCTCAGGAAACTTACTGGAGCCCACAGTACATATAATCATATTTTCAATACCCTCCTAATCTACAAAAAGCAGATTTATTTTGGCAAAGCATACAGTTAAAGAGATTCTCTGCCGTCCCCATCGAGTATCACTCTCACTTTCACAACATAATAAGCAAAAACTAACCTAGCTTTTTCTTGGAGAAACTGCTTCAAGTTTCTCCACTTAAAGTTTACCATCCATTCCCAGGCATCTGCACGCATTTTAACCTCCTCGTGTTCCTTACCCTCATTTTCTTGCTCTCTTTCTTCCACCTATTCATTTCAGGCAGAATGCTACAGTAACATGGAGACAGTGAGCCGCAGGACTCTGGTGTGCTGCTGTGAGAAAACAGCATGCAAACAGCAAGCCTGGGCTAAGTTAGGACTAATTTCAGCCTGTCTTAATCTCTCTCAGCTGACAGTAATAAAAGGAAAGCAAGAGGTCATCAAAATATATGAAAGCCCTAGATACCAGTTCTACTTTGTAATTGTGTAGTAGATGAAGAGGTTCTTTGTGGTGTTTCCAAGATTAGCTTTAGAGCCCTGTACTACCTGTGTGGTAGGATGGGGAAAGTAGCTTTAAAAGATTCACAACTGTTGATGATAAATCCTGCATCCTAAACATATATCTGGCCACAGGCTAAGCAGAAAATTCCTGAAATGTGCTGAGAAAGTTTTGTTTCAGGAGACAGAAAAAAAAAGCTGGAAGAGACAGTTATTTTGGACCTGACTAATAAAGCATTTGAGAATATAAATGTGTGAAGGTGTTATGAATGAGATCATGAGAGGCAGAGCCCTAGATTCTGAGGAAAATAAGAAGTGAGAGAAGCTGAACAGCAACAAGAGAGCTGTAGGTCAAGCTCACAGATGCATTAAACAAAGTGCAATGCTAACAAACACAGGAGAAAGACATCAGCATGCAATTCCAGAATCAGGGGTTGCAGCGCAAAATGGATTACAGAAGAGACAAAAACAGCAATAAGAAACATTAAAAAAAAGACCTAGAAAAATGCAAGTCCAGGATTTCCCCAATAAGGGAAATAAAAAATGCAAAAACCCCAAACACATTCAATACTTGTTTTGTTTAATCTCCAAAGAAAACTAATGATCAGATATTAAGCACAATTGGTGATGAAACAGAATAAAGAGTTTTGAAAAAAAAACCCACAAAAACCCAACATAGACAACCATAAAGATATCTTACTGAAAAAGATACCTAGTTAATCTATTCCCTTTGATCCCACAGCTGACAAAACAAACACAAAAAGTAACAGAAAAAAACCCACAACACACTGAAGTGGCCTAGCAAATGCTTACAGTGCCTTTACCATCGAGCAGGGCTTTGATCCACTACAAACTCAACAGTAGAATTATTACTTAGGTTCTCTTTTTCACCACTTACTTGGATCATACACTTCCTGCTATTCATGATGAGTTTTGTGGACAGCCAGCTGTAATCAGACTTCTTTCCACTACAGAATTCCACATTTTCACACCCTTTTGTTGACATATACATACTGCTGTACCCGATTCTACCTCTTAACCAGTCAAGCAGGACTTACACTTTTACTTGGTTTGTAATTCTCTCCTTTCCAATTTTTTGCATAAAGGATACTCTTTCACTTTGTATAGGACAGACAAATAGTCACTACTCACAGAAATTTATTTTTAGAGAAAAAGCACTGAAGTTACTACTGTTGTTTTTCCTTATCCTCAAGCCTCCCTAGGAAATTTATATAGCATCTCCCTGCTACTGTGAGCTCTCTCATTACACAGATAGAAAGGAAAACAAAGCAAATCAGAAATCAAATGTTGAGTGTTTATAGTCCTGCGCTCACTCTTAATTCTCCTTAGAAGCACAGCCACACCTAATTACGAGATCCTTAGCGCCCACAGCTGAATGGCACAACCTGACACAGGTGTGCAGCACCATTACAGAAACAAGATGAGAAACAGAGGATTCTTGCACTGCTATCTCTGTGATAGGGCATTTTCCAGAATTCCTGTGCTGATAAGCGTTTGATGATACAGAAGGTTACGTAAATAGGCAGATAGGCCAAGCTAGATAAGAAGAGATGTGACACATACTGACAAATACATTTTGGGGTACAAGTCTTACAGCACAGTCAGCAGAAAGCCCAAGGCAAAATGGTGTTTTATTAAGGTGAATCGCATAGCATGGAGCAAGGCCAGCAAGGTTATCAATCCTTTTCATCTCATAAAAAATAAAAAGAAGACTGCTGCATACAGTTTAAAGAAAGGTCAGACCAGTATGAACCTTAGCCATGGAATTCTCGCTAAAACTGCTGCTTTTACAAAAGGCTCTTCTCTTTCCTACTGGTAAGCAACAAAGCATCTGTCTGTGTTCAAAAATCCTCAAACTAAAAGCATAGTAACAGATTCAAAACCACAAGTATGCCATAAAGCTATAAATCAAAAAGCTACAGTATAATTTGGCTAAGAGGGAGGTTTTTTCTTGACTAAAGTCAAAGCTCTTTAGGTCCATGCCCTTTATGATTTACCAATAAACAGGTGAGGTATGTTTGCAGCCACATGTCAGTCTCAATCCAAGGGAAGTAAAGACCTTCTTTGCCTGCAGTAAGCTGTATTATGGAATTTGCTATATTACCTCCAATTTATCCCAGGGTAGTACAGGATCCCTGTAGCAGAAAGTCTTTGTGGTGGGTTGACCCTGGCTGGACACCAGATGCCCACCAAAGCTGCTCTATCGCTTCCCCCCCTCAGCTGGACAGGGGAGACAAAATATAACAAGGGGCTCCTGGGTCAAGATAAGGACAGGGAGAGATCACTCGGCCAATTACTGTCATGGGCAAAACAGACTCAACTTGGGGTAAACTAATTTAATTTATTGCAAATCAACCAGAGTAGTGTAGTGAGAAATAAAAGCAAATCTCAAAACACCTTCCCTCGCCCCTCCCTTCTTCCTGGGCTTAAATTTACTCCTGATTTTCTCTACCTCCTTCCCCCCAAGCAGCACAGGGGGAATGGGGGTTGAGGTCCGTTCATCACACATTGTCTCTGCCGCTTCGTCCTCCTCAGGGGCAGGACTTCTCACACTCTTCCCCTGCTCCAGCGTGGGGTCCCTCCCACGGGACACAGTCCTCCACCAACTTCTCCAACGTGGGTACTTCCCACGGGCTGCAGTTCTTCACGAACTGCTCCAGCGTGGGTCCCTTCCCCGGGCTGCAGTCCTTCAGGTACAGTCTGCTCCAGCGTGGGTCCCCCACGGGGTCACAAGTCCTGCCAGCAAACCTGCTCTCAGCCTGGGCTCCTCTCTCCATGGGTCACAGGTCCTGCCAGGAGCCTGCTCCAGCGTGGGCTTCCCACGGGGTCCCAGCCTCCTTTGGGCACCCACCCGCTCCGGCGTGGGGTCCTCCCCGGGCTGCAGGTGGAGATCTGCTACCCCGTGGACCTCCGTGGGCTGCAGGGGGACAGCCTGCCTCACCAGGGTCTTCCCCACCAGGGACTGCAGGGGAATCTCTGCTCCAGCGCCTGGAGCATCTCCTCCCCCTCCTTCTGCACTGACCTTGGCATCTGCAGGGCTGTTTCTCTCACATGTTCTCACTCCTCTCTCCAGCTGCCATTTCTGTGTCTGCTGCAACTTTTTTTCCTTCTTAAATAAGTTATCCCAGAGGCACTACCACAGTCGCTGATGGGCTCAGCCTTGGCCAGCGGTGGGTCCGTCTTGGAGCCGGCTGGCATTGGCTCTGTGGGACACGGGGGAAGCTTCTAGCAGCTCCTCACAGAAGCCACCCCTGTAACTGCCACACAAACCCAATAGAGTCTTCCAGGGATTCACAGCTGCTGGGTGCAACTCCTTAGCTTAACGTCACTGAACATCGTCTTTGGCCACCAGCCTCATGATCTTTAAAGACAGCAAGATGCTGGCAAAACCTTAGCAATCAGAACATCTGTAGCACTCCAAGAAACTTAGGTATTGACAGTCTTCTTTTGTGCTTCTCATCATTCCCTTTAGAAAAGAGTTAAAAATTGACAATAACCATGTGTATGCAGTTAGCCTCGTGTATGCTCACTTGATTTAGATAATTTACTGAAATCTCTTCATAAAAAGAATCTAATTTAACAGTAGGTCATTAAAGTGTGCTAATAGTCTGAAAACTCAAGAACTGAAAACTGATTTCCCGTTACAGAAGTTGTATGAACAAACTGTGTTTATAGATTAATTCTAATCTGGGTTTTCTGCTCCTAATCTATTCTGAGAATATTAACCTTCCCAGCTAAATTCTATTTACAATGAGGATACTGCACTTAGTTCACAGCGAGTCCTTTGCAAAATTAGTAATCTTAGCTTTTGCAAGATGGAATATATTTTATAAATACACTTCATCATCAAAAGGGTTAAATATTTTAAAAATTCTACAATTCAAATAGTTGAAAAAACATTCTTGAGCAGCTGCCTAGAAACATCCCTTCTTGAGAAGTATTTTTGAATGCATCAGTGAAAATGTGCTTAGACTAAATTCAATCTATATGAAGAATCACAGTATGCATACAGCTTTTTTAATACGCTCATCATGTGTCCGCTAAGGAAGGCTGTACTACATACATATATGCTGGTTCACTTGGACGAAAGCCAGATTTTTGAAGAGCTCAGCTGCCATGTAGAGATCATAGCAGGTTGACATATTTTTTCAAGAGAGCACAGCACACAAAGTACTCCCTGTATTCCTCCTAGAGAGGAGCTTCTTGGAAAAATCTAGCCCTAAGGGAAGGGAGGGGGTGGAGGGTTTAAGCCTTTTCCTTGTGCTCTGAAAATGTAATGTAATTGCACAGGGATAGGCTACACGCAAAAAATTATTTCTTTTTATTAGTCCTATTAGTATAAATGATAGCTTTCTGTAAAAGAGATAGTCATCTCTAAGCATAAAAATGTGTATATGTATATTGAGTTTATGTAAATACATTATTTCTGCATGCTTTTCAATTAAAATTTTAGTTATGATTTGTACTGCTTAGTTATAAGCTCAATGTATTTATTTACCAAAGTAAACACAGTGTAGAAAGTAACAGTTATATATTGCTAGGCTAGAAAGTCAAAGAGAAGGTTTGAGTTCCAGAAAACATATTAAAGAACTAAATTCAGTACTCCATACACAACTGCCTCAAAGTTAGGAGGAGGACAGGAGCAGCTGGACTAATGAGTACCAAGGTTATGGATCAGCATAGGAGGGGCTGTAAACCTAGAATTATTATTGGATTAGTCCTCTATTTCGGACAATAATTACTTGGCTTGGAATAAGGCTCAGACCAAACTATGAACAGGGATCAGGAAGGCAAGGGCTAAAGAGCTAAGATGATGATTGATGCTACCAATGATAAATGAGAAAAAAGCCATCTTTGTATAGGAATTTGGTGTATGTTTAATCTAGGGTCATCACTGCAGCTGGACATCTTCCAGAGAACAATATTACAAAATGTAACTCTAATTCCAGTTCCAACCTGAGTAAGAGAGATAGCTTTCTTCCATTTGATACACTTAGAGTGAAAGCACAAGTTAATGATTTATAATTTAAATGGGAAGTGCAAGCCATATGGCCAGGGATATATTAAGGGATGAGGGGAAAAAAATCTTTAAGACTAGATCTTTAAAAGAGTTTCTAGCATGGGAAAACAAATAACAGCCCAACGGTGATGGCTTAGACTGTAGTTAGGGACTGCTCAAGAAAGGAGAGCCTATGAAGCTGAAGTGGCATTAGATCACTAGAGCCAAGCGAGACCACAGGTAAAAGAATGATAAAAATGTATTAGTAAGGTTAGAAGCTATTCCAGACATACGACTTATACCTAGCCCATTTTAGCCCTGTAGCTCTTCAAAAATCCAGCATGCATTTCACCCTCTCCCAAATCCTGCAAGTTGGACTGTATCTTCCTCTCCTGTCCATAGCACCCACTTCAGCCCTACCAGCCCTTCAAGATTCAGCACTACCTTCAGTTAGGCAGATGCTCCCAAAATGAGAGTTGGAGGAAGCAGGGCTAAATGAGTGGCACTCCGGTTAAGGCAAGTACTAACTAGCCCAAAGACTACATTTAGAGTTAGACTTCAGGAAAGTAGAGAAGCAGGAATGAGATGAATGCTGCAGGCTGAGAGCCTTCAGGGTGATGTGGCGACTGTGGGACAGCAGTGTAAACATGCTGCCACTGGCTGTAAGGCAGGTCAAGTCCCATTACATTGCTGAAAGATGGGATTTAGGTTAAGGATAGAGCTTGAAAAAAAAGAGCATATGAAGTTGAGTGATAGATCTTGACATGCTCACACGGCTAAAATAAGAGCTTGAAGAAACACGGAGAAATGTAATGTCACTCCTAAAGCAGGTATGAGACTCATGGGTACAGCTTAGGCTGCGACTGGTCAGGAAAAAAGAAACGCTAGAGGTGAAACTAGTCATGGACCATGAATAATTTAAAATGAAGACACATGGAAAAAAACGTAAAGGAGTTACTACTCCTGCTAAAGCAGGTACAGAGCCTCTGGCAACAATCCAGAGGAGAGGTTAGGCTGGTTTATAGTTGGAAATGGATAGCTGGAAAGCTGAAATTAATGGTGACTCTTTAAAACCTCACAGGGATAAAATGAGGGCTGAAGGAAGCAGAGGGAATTAAGCTACTGGTCTTTATAAGACAGATACCAGTTTATGCCAGCGATAAGACTGGATTTAGAGTAGGATTCAATCTTGGGAAATAAGAGCCCACTGGGTGCTGATATTGCTCCTCAAGGGCTAAGCAAGGCGCAGGGCTGGTTCGGTAGCATTTGTTCAACAGCATAGGCTCTGCCTTCTCAAAGATCAACTAGACTGAGAAAGGTCTAAAGGCTTGGCAGAAACATCTGCCATAAAAGGCTGAAGCTTTAGACTCAAGTAATGCTGTACATGAGTATCACAAAAAAAATCAGTGCTTCAAAAAGCAAGTAATCATTAATAGCCTTCATAAAGTGCTCTTGCTTTTACCATTTAACAGATGACTTAATACATCTTAAGTAGTGTAGATGGTAGAAAAAACATTGGCTTCAGATTTCAAGTACTACCTCCCTATAATTTGTAAGCATCTCTTGAAAGGCAGATTTTGTGAGGTTGAAATAGTTACAGACTTGTGCTAAGAAGGAAGAATGGCAAGTTTTGCCTTAGAAGGGAGAAAAAACTCCATCCTCTCCCACAACATCTTTGAACCATTTTTCCTTTTGGGCAGAAGACACTGCCAAAAGATGGCTGGCATTAAGATCTGCAGATGGTTATACAATACATGAGAATTGCCTGTAATCTTCGGATTCTGTGAACTCATGAAGACAACTGATGAATGCTTTTGTTCAGATAGAGACTGAAGAGTAAGTTAGCTTTAATTTGGCTAAAATCGGATTAGTGGTTATGGTTACATCCCTCATGATTTAGTAAAGTTAACAGTAAGAAAACATACTATAAAGACCCACCTGTTCTCTGAAAATGCACTATAGACCTTTTTTTGTGATTCCTA